>OX465278.1:103636093-104311694 GCA_949987645.1 Tachina grossa
ATTTTCCAGTACTCTTCCCAATTTTAAGTAACATTAATGTGCAATATTTATTTATTTAATAAAAAAACATAGACATGAAATTCAAGATCAATATAAATGCTTATACAAATTAAGAAATTAATTTTTCACTAAATTTTTTTCGAACGTATATATCCATTAAATCTTCCACACTACATCTACAATAAGGACAAAAAGCTTCGTCGAAATTTGATACAAGTTTTATTTTGCATAAGCTGCAGATTTTCAACATGACAACATTTGCGATTTGATCCCTGAAAATTTTTTCTCATTCTTTGCTATCTACTGTTGTTGTCAACCTCAAAATGTTCCTTTTCTGAGTTATCTGTTGCTTCGAAAAACAGCTACAGCTGATATCATGTCGTTACATACTACGTAACTTAAGTTCACCATTCTTCCCACGGCGGCCTCCCATAAGCCTCCAAAGTGTGGAGCTCTTGGTGGGATAAAATGAAAGTGTATCCCCTTAGAGCTCGAAGCGGATATTATTGCCTCTTGTGCCTCCAACAGGGGAGTCTATTTATAGACTACGGGTGTGGCAATCACGGGGCCCCAGCTAGGGTAATGTAGCTTTTTTCCGCTGACGGACCTTTGGCTCATTACCCGTAAAACTTATGTGTTACTACCCAATCTCTGAACATAAACAGAGCAACGGATGTGCACATATTTATAAAAGGAAAACAAATATTGTACGCCCGTTGTTGTCAGTTAGGTGCAGCGTCACCTAGAACTGCCCCTGAGTTCAAAAGACGATAGAGGTGAAGCCCTTGTGGTGGAACTTCGAGGTCTAACCAGAGGCTACTTCTGGTACCACGGGTGCCGGTTGCCCGACAGCTGGGCTGCTTAGAGATAAATGCATTGCGGTTGTCGGAAATTTCTGGTCCAAAATAACTTTTGTCCTGGATACGACCCCAGGACTCTCACTTTTTAGTGTCTTGTCGTAGTAGACACAGAAACTTAGGTGGCGTGCTTGTCTCGCGTAAGTGGTCCTCGCTGCTCTGAAGTTTTGAGTGCATGCAGCGGTCGTCAGTTTCCTTTGCTAAAATGCCGAGTTCGTCCTACCCCAACGGGGTATACCCCACGGGTTTAAAGGGATGATTTTGGTAGGTGTGGAGTAGGCACTGGTTATTTGGCGACACAGGCATGTGTTCATTATGGATGAATGGTTAGCTGTGCCGGCAATGGTTGAGAAATTTTCTTGGGGACCTTGCTAAGGTGTATACACAACACCTTAGCGTGGAAGCCGGAGAATTATCGTGGTGGTTGTGGTTGCTACCAAAATCGCTGGGAGAATAGTCCTGGCTTCCCAGTTTTAAATCAATGCTAGGGGTTGGTCTGACGCGTTCAGCCAGACATATCTCAAGGTGCTGTTGCCATTCAACAGAGCTGCTATGGGCACGGACAAAGCAGCAGAGTTAAGATAGCTCAAAGTACCTCAGCAAGGTACTTGAATATACGAGGGCGGTTCGGAAACTTCTTAGCCTATCAATGAAAGAGAATAGTTAGTTTTTCAAAATATTTTTATTTTTCAATATAATCTCCTGAAACTTCAATACACTTAGTCCAACGCTTTTCTAACAATTCTATCCCTTGATTAAAATAGTTTTCCTCAAGGTCTTCAAAATAGTGGTTTACAACTGTAATTGCATCTTCATTTGAGGTAAAGTGCTTGCCAGCAAGGAATTTTTTTAGATTTGGGAACAGGTAAAAGTCACTGGGAGCTAAATCAGGAGAATAAGGTTGGTGGTCAAGCAACTCGTACTTTAATTCGTTGATTTTAGCCATTGTTAAAACACTCTTGTGCGCTGGTGCGTTGTCTTGATGAAAAATAATTTTTTTGTGTTGTAAGCCAGGACGTTTTTCTCGAATTTGTACATTTAATTGATCCAAAAGGTTGCAATAGTACTCTGAATTTATTGTTTTACCCTTTTGCAGATAGTCAATCAATAAAATACCTTTGAAGTCCCAAAAAACCGTTGCCATAACCTTACCAGCCGATTGAATTGTTTTTGCCTTCTTTGGGGCACTTCCTCCAGCTTCAGTCCATTGTTTGGATTGTTTTGTCTCTGGAATATAGTGGTGGATCCATGTCTCATAAACAGTTTTGAAACGACGCTTAAAATCCATTTTATTTCGCTTAAAACGATCCAAACAAGCTTGAGAAATGTTCATTCTTATGCGTTTTTGGTCGACTGTTAACAAATGCGGCACCCATCTTGCAGAAAGCTTTTTCATCTGTAGTTCTTCATGCAAAATTAAATGGACTCGATCATTTGAGATGCCCATGATATTAGCTATTGCACGCACTTTTATTCGTCGATCATTTAATACCATATCATGCACTTTGGCTACAATTTCTGTTGTTGTTGCTGTTTTTGGACGTCCACTACGTTGTTCATCTTCAATGCTTGTACGACCACGTTTAAATTCAGCAACCCAATTTTTTACTGTTGCATATGAAGGAGCACTTTCACCTAACACATTCACCATTTCATTATGAATTTCTTGTCCCGATAAACCTTTTTTATGTAAATATTTAATGACACCACGCATTTCTAATTTTTCCATTGTAAAAAAATCGCGGATGCGTCTTTTGTGAATACCTGTTTCTATATGAAGGAGTTGCCAGATCGAAACAAAATTTAACATGTATTCATAGCAGAGATGGAAGTTTCCAAAACACTTAACTTTTTTCTGTTTATACCGCGCTTTTTGTGCTAGGCTAAGAAGTTTCCGAACCGCCCTCGTAGAACAGGGATAACTATATTCAAAGATTGCAACATATGTGCCTTATGGAGTGGGCCATAGGTTTATTCTAAAAGGGTGCATGGGGGCGTTGGTCTGGCGTCTAACCCACACCCGGTGCTTTGGCACACGTGAGATAAGGCCGTAACGGCAGGTACTCACGTAAAGCAATTGCACATCTGCCTCTTGTGCCTTATCAGCATGTATTGCTTCAGATATTTCCGTTAAAGTGTTCTTTGCTCCTACAAAATTTGTTGCGTTGTCACAGTAAATGTTTTGACAATGACCACGACGAGCTATAAATCTTTTAAGGGCACCAATGAATGATTCTGTTGATAGGTCAGACACCAACTTTAAGTGAACTGCCTTTGTGGCAAAGCAGCAAAATACCGCTATGTAAGCTTTCGTTAGACGTTTGCCCCTCACTTTGTAGTGTATCCAGAATGGACCACAATAGTCCACAACTGAATTAATAAATGGTCGAGCAGGTGTGATTCTAGGTTGGGGTAGATTGCCCATTATTTGTTGATAAAGCAGTGGCCGTGCTCTAGTACATCTTACACATTTTTGAATGACGGCTCGAGCTTTTATTGGCCAAAATCTTTGTCTTATTGTATTCAGCATTGCAGTCGGTTCACAATGCTTATTGTCTTCATGTATCATAATAAACAAGAGTCTTGCCAAAGGATCGTTGTATGGTAGTATTATTGGATGTTTCATATCTGGATGTAAATTTGAGTGCTTTAGCCGCCCTCCTACTCGAAGTATGCCTTCCTTATCCAAAAATGGTGTTAAACTGTTAAGTGAGCTATTTTTGTTAATCATCTCGGCCTTTTGTGTTATATCTGTTGCGAATTCTGAAGACTGTACTTACTTAACAATTATGTGAAAGGAATCGTCTAACTCTTTTGGCGTAATTGATGAGTGTGTTGGTCGACTTGCAATAGACATTCTAATGTTTTTTATGAATCTGAGGACATATGCTAGAATTCTTTGCAAGGTTCGAAATGAATTTTTATGGTTGATTCTATAAATGAAGTCAGTGCTTGATGTTGTTGTGGCTGCTATAATTGACTTTTTCATTTCGATGTCGTCTGTATTGGGTATTTGATGTGGGAATTTTGATGGCCATATTAACTCCTTGCCATGAAGGAACGTTGGTCCTTGAAACCACAATCCATTGTTAGTTAGATTGGCTGCTTGCACTCCTCGCGATAAAATGACAGCAGGATTATCTTTTGATTTTACATGACGCCACTGGTCTGCTATTGTTAATGACTGAATGGTTGAAATTCATTGTTAATTACTGAATGGTTGAAATTCTATTAGCCACAAACGTTTTATAAGAAGATGATTGTGAGTTAATCCATGATAAAACAATTTCGGAATCAGTCCACAGGAACATAGATTGATTTTGTAGGGACAGATCCGTTTTTACTCGATGAGCGAGTTGGGCTGCTATGACCGCAGCACATAGCTCTAACCGAGGTAATGTTTGTTGTTTCACAGGGGCTACTCTTGATTTTGCACATAGCAGTCGAACGATTATTGTTCCATCTTTAAGTTTTGCGCGAATGTATACAACTGCACCATAGGCCGTTTCAGATGCATCTGCGAATATATGAAGCTGTGTTTTTACTGGAATGCCACCATAGAATATATGTCTCGCAATTTTGAACTCATCTAGTGTTTTCAAATCATTTCGGAAACTCCCAAGTCATTTGAAGATTGTGAGGTAATGGTTCATCCCAACCTAACGAATGCTGCCACAATTGTTGGATAAAGATTTTTGCTTTGACAACAACAGGAGCAAGGAGACCCAGAGGATCAAATAATTTTGCAAGCTCTGATGTAACTGTCCGTTTTGACATTACTTGGAGTTCATTGAGTTTTACTTTGATGCAAAACTGATCATCTTGGGGCACCCAATGTAAACCCAAAGTTTTTATTGTTTTATTACTGTTGCCATCAAGATCTAAATCAACTACTCGTGTCACTGTGGGGTATATCTTTCAGCAGCCTTTCATTATTTGAGCACCATTTTTTCAGGATGAAGCCATGTTCTTGCAGTATCATTTGTAGTTGCCATTGAGTCTCAATTGCCAAATTTAGACTATCTGAGCCACCGAGACCATCATCCACATAAAAGTTGTCTCTTAGCATCTGAGAGCCGAGTGGGTATCGTGCTGTATTTTCTTCTGCAATACGTTGTAAGCACCTTGTGACCAAGTATGGAGCTGCTCTAGTGCCGTAGGTAACGGTGTTCAACCTGTAATAATTAACTGGTGATGAAGGGTCCTCTCTAACTCTAAATGATCAACTGATACTGATGGTCGGCTGGGTTGATTAATATTTGACGATACATTTTCTCGATGTCAGTTGTAAATACGAATTTAGGCATGCGAAATCTAAGTAGAATCGAAAATAAATCACTTTGTACAGTAGGGCCAGTATACATTAAGTCATTTAACGAGTATCCTGTTGACGTTTTAGCGGAAGCGTCGAACACAACTCTAAGTTATGTTGATGTACTCTCGGGCCTTAGCACGCAATGATGTGGAATAAAATATTTTGGATTAGGTATATTGTGTATATTAACCTTTTCCATGTGGCCCAATTGCTCATATTCTCTCATAAAATTGATGTACTCACATCTCATATTTCCGTTCTTATGGAGCCGATTTTCCAAAATAATGAATCTATTGTACGCCAATTGGTGTGAGTGGCCTAGTGCAGTTGGATTCTCTTTAAATGGTAAGCTGACGATGAAGCGCCCATCAGAATTATTTCTTATATGTTGATTGAAATGACTTTCACACTGATTTTCTGCCGGAGACAATATTTTCGCGTTCGTTTCTACTTCATCGAGTTTCTATAGTTATTCTATTGATTCATCTAATGACCTTTCATTACCAAATACTGCGCACGTCAATGGCGAGGATGAGCAAGATGGAGTGTGCTCTTTGATTGATCCACCTACAACCCACCCAAGTGACGTATTTTGAAGTATTGGAAGACTGTCGCTTAACTTTATCGTGCCAGGTTGTATCAGGCTGAAGTAGAACTCGGCGCCAAGAAGAATATCAATTTTCTCTGGCATGTTAAACTTGGGGTCCGCCAGATGAATGCCCTTTGGAATTTTCCAATATGAAACATCGATAATATGACTCGGTTGCGCTGGGATGATGCTGGGTAACACGAAGGCTTCCAAGTTTGTTGAGACGTTATGATCTCTGGATAACATTTGCACATTAATGTGTTTATGTGCTCTTTTCTGGATTCTTCCAAATCCATCAATACATAAAGGGGCTTCTGTAGTTGAAAGGGATAATTTTTTGATAAGTCGTTCACTCACAATGTTGACTTGTGATCCTGAGTCTAGTATGGCTCTAAATTCACTTGAATTGCCATTTGCGGCCTTGATGATGACTCTTGCCGTAGCTAAGATGACGTAGCTCTGGTTCCTAGATTCAGATGCAGTCGAGGCTGAAGAGACTGCAACTGCGTTGCTTGTAGTCTATTTTGTTTTTGGTTAGTCAACTGAAGGGGTGAACTTAATATACCTATATGTTGTGATCTTGGTGGCAAGTGTAATAACGTGTTGTGTTTATTATTACATTTCTTGCAATTACCATGAGGACATGCCTTTGCTGAATGATTGGCCTTGAAACAGTTCACACATAATCCGTGTTGTTGTACCCATTTTAGTCGGTCATATTCTGTCATTGCAATGAATTGTTTACAATGGTGAATACGATGGTTACTGTTGTTGCACAGCTTACATTTGATGCTACCTTCCCCTGATGCTCCATCAGTTATAGCCTTGCTTGCAGTTTGATGATTGGTTGATTTTTCTTTGTGCCCAATCGATTCCATTGATTCGAATTGCCTCTCTAGGAACGACAATAATTCACTAATTGTAGGCACTTCTTTTGGCTTTTGTAGTGATTGCATGAATCGAATGTAAATGGTGTGTTCGAGTTTTTTCAGCAATAATTGAATGAGTATGGCATCCCATGACGATGTGTCGATGTTTAAATTGTTCAATGCCAGCAAGCATTCCTTTGTGGGATCATGAAGAGCCTTTATTGATGCAGGAGATAATGTTCCCTTGGGCTGATTCAGAATTTTTTCAATCAATGTAGCTAACAGTACTATTTTGTTGTTGTACCGTTCATAAAGTAGCGACCACGCTGTGGTGTAGTTTTCTTCTGATAAAGCGAAGTGACTTGTGAGTTTGCCAGCCTCCCCTGACAAATTGGTTTTGAGGTACCACATTTTCTGTACGCTTGGAAGCGGTTGCTTGTGTACCATTTCTTGAAATAGTTCATAAAATTGGATCCACTTCAAATAGTCTCCATTGAAGTGAGGAATAACAATTTTTGGAAGCGGTAGTGAACTGTGTGATGATAACTCTGCTCGTAATTGTGTTGAACATGCTACGCTACGTCCGCTAACACCGCTATCCTTTTGTTTATTTGTATTTACTGCGAGTTGTATTAATTTTTTTTTAATGCATGTTTTTTATTTATTGTATCTTCAAATATGAACTAACAATAAGTATTCAAATCTTAAATCTATAAAAAAATTATTAGGCCCGACCAATGTTGGACATAAGCTTAGTGATAGTTATTAATAATACATAAGTAGTGATAAGCAACAAAAAGAAAAAAGTGTTTTCAAGCAGCTTCATCCTTGTGAGCAATAATATCCATATTTCTACTTTTGTCGATGATACAGCCTGTATGAGTGTGCACGAAAACCCTTATGAGGCATCCCGCAATCTCGAGGAACATATCACTCAGCTGGAAATATGGTTGAACTTATGGAGAATTAAAGTCAATGAACAAAAGTGTGTCCATATAACGTTCACCCTAAGAAGAGATACTTGCTCCCCCATTCGAATCAACAATCAAAATATTCCTCAACATTCCCAAGTGAAATACCTTGGTATACCCCTTGATCGAAGACTTACATGGAAACATCATATTGACTCTAAGTTAACTCAGATGAAACTTAAGTTAACTCAAATATATTGGTTGATTGGCAGAACCTCAACACTCACCCTAGACTGCAAACTTTTATTATACAAGTCGCTTTTGAAGCCAATATGGCGCTACGGAATTCAGTTATGGGGCACTGCTTCAGCTTCCAATGTCGAGAGAATCCAACGAAGGCAAAACAAAATTTTACGGTTAATAACATCGGCTCCATGGTACATCCAAAATTCTATTATACATCGTGATTTAAATATGCCACTAGTGACTGAAGAAATTGCAAAATACGCATGCAAATATTTAACAAAACTCGAATCACATCCTAATCCGCTTGCTCGTAATATTTTGAACTTTACTGGACACATCCGCTTAAAAAAGAGGGACACACGGGCTCTTATACCTAACACTCCAGATGGGACTACTTGAAAATACTTTCCCCCCCCCCCCCCCCCGTTTTTTTTGATTATCACTACTAATGTATTATTTATAACTACCACTAAGTTTATGTCCGACACTGGTCGGGCCTAATAATTTTTTTTTTTATAGATTTAAGATTTGAATACTTATTGTTAGTTCACATATGAAGATACAATAAATAAATACATGCATTAAAAAAAAAAAAAACAGCTTCATCATCTAGAGTGTTGAATATTAGAGCCCGTGTATCTCTCTTTTTTAAGCGGATGTGTCCAGTAAAGTTCAAAATATTACGAGCAAGCGGATTAGGATGTGACTCGAGTTTTGTTAGATATTTGCCTGCGTATTTTGCAATTTCTTCAGTCACTAGTGGCATATTCAAATCACGATGTATATTTGAATTTTTGATGTACCATGGAGCCGATGTTATCATACGTAAAATTTTATTTTGCCTTCGTTGAATTTTCTCTACATTTGAAGCTGAAGCAGTGCCCCATACTTGAATTCCGTAACACCATATTGGCTTTAAAAGCGACTTGTATATTAAAAGTTTGCAGTCTAGGCTAAGTGTTGAATTTCTACCAATCAGCCAATGTACCTGAGTTAATTTAAGTTTCATTTGAGTTAACTTAGAGTCAATGTGGTGTTTCCATGTAAGTCGTCGATCAAGGTATATACCAAGATATTTCACATGTGAATGTTGAGGAACAACTTGATTGTTAATCCGAATGAGGGAGCAAGTATCTCTTCTTAGGGTGAACGTTATATGGACACACTTTTGTTCATTGACTTTAATTCTCCATAAGTTTAACCAAAGCTCCATCTGGCTTATGTGTTCCTCGAGTTTGCGGGATGCCTCATCAGGGTTTTCGTGCATACTAAGGCAGGCTGTATCGTCGGCAAATGTGGAAGTATGGATACTACTGCTCACAGGCATATCACAAGTATAAATCAAATATAAAACTGGTCCCAGTATGCTCCCCTGTGGCACACCGGATGAGATAGTTTCAGGCCTACTCGTAAAGTCTCCTTCCACAACAGTGAACTTACGGGAAATAATGTAACATTCCAAAAGATTTAAAATGTTTATTGGCAAGTAAGTCTTCAATTTTAAAATTAGGCCTTCATGCCACACTTTATCAAATGCCTGGGAAACGTCAATAAAGAGCGCAGAGCAATACTTTTTTTCCTCAAAAGTTCTTCTTATAAATTGAACCAGTCTGTGAGTTTGTTCAATGGTGCTATGCTGACTTCTAAAACCAAATTGATGGTCTGGTATGCACCCACTACTAATTAGAATTTGGGACAATTTTGTTTTGAGCAGTTTTTCGAAAAGCTTTGACATAGTTGATAGTAGATTTATTGGCCTATATGACTCAGCCTTGGTTAGATCTTTGCCCGGATTTGGAATCATTTTAACCTTGGCAAGCTTCCAGCTGTGTGGATAATACTCCAGTCGTAAAATGGCATTAAATATGAATAATAGGATTCTCATTGCAATACGAGGCAAGTTCATAAGCATCTGGTTACTAATTCCATCAATACCCGGAGCTTTCTTCGGGTTGAGTTCGGCAATTAATTTTTGTAAATCACGCGTCTTAAACTTTATGTGTTGAGGGGGTAGAGCGACTACATTCGGCAAATCAGCAACACCGGTACATATGTTTGGCGTAAAAACGGATTTTAAGTGCTCAGCAAATATTTTACCTTTTTCAGTATCACTTCTTGCCCAACCTCCAGTAGATGTGCGTAGAGGTGGCTTATACTCAATGGGTAATTAGACGCTGGTGTGACATCAAGACATTCCAGATAATTTTTAAGAGATGCAGTTTTCTCAGATGCAAGCAACTCTTGGAGTCGTTTAGTGCACTCTTTAAATCTGATTTTATTTTGTGGCGATCTGTGCTGTTGCCATTCCCTTCTAGCTCTTCTTTTTTCATGTACGAGACGTTCAATGTCTGTAGAATAAATTTTATTAAACCCAGTCTGCGGATGGGAGTTAGTGGCATGTTCAGCAGCCTGTTTAATATTCTCGCTGAGATTGGCAATGTTAGATTCAATATCATCGGATGTTCTAAGCGTAATGTTTTCCGTACAATGACTACTGAGATATTTTTTGAACCCCAGCCAATTAACACGATTGATCATCTTCACATATGGGTCAGGTAAGTTACTTCTTAATGGACTACAAATTGTAATGATCGTCGGAGAGTGATCGGACGAGAGATCAAGAGAAGCTTGAACTTGAATTAAATCCCTAGAGATATTTTTTATGACGCCGAAATCTATAACATCCGGAATTTTTTGTATGTCGGTAGGCCAATAAGTGAACAATGCTCGACCTCTGGGGGTAATAAGACGCGAACCCCAGAACGTATGCTTAGCATTGTAGTCGCCAGCTGCTACAAAACAAGGTCCAAGAGATTTGTAGAAATCCTCATATTGATTCTCAGTGATTGAAAATCTGGGAGGGGAGTAAATTGATGATATAACAAAATTTGTACAAAAACTTTCAATGCCAATATTTGTTGCTTGTAGGTGTTCTTCACAAATGTTATCAAGAACATAGTGCTTGAGTCTTGACTTTATTAGAATTGCTGATCCACCGCAAGCCCTTCCTCTAGGGTCCTTTGTATCATATATATTGTAGCCATAAATTTTAAAAAGACTTCTCGAAGTCAAATGAGTCTCAGATACTAACATTACATCAATATTTTTTTCCGTGAGGAAGTGCTCAAGTTCATTTTTATGTTGGCGAATGCCGTTTGCGTTCCAGAAACATATTGTTAACGTGTTCATGGCTTATTAATTAATGCTTGAAGCAGAGTATTCTGCATTCGCAGCATTTCTTGCATCATGCTAGTCATATTTGTTGTAAAATTATTTATAGTTTGCACCAGATTATCAATAGTAGTTTCAAGGCGATTAAAATTAGAGCTTGCGTCAGTATTTTTTAAATTATTTGGCGGGGAAATATTTTGTGTGAGAATTGAATTTGTCTTAGCAGCATCTGCATACGAAACACGGGAAGTAACTGGTTGGCTCATTTGCGCAAAAGTGGCAGAGTAAGCGTTTGCTGATTGAGCTGGAGCTAATTTAGGTTTTTGCACCATAGTCTTCTTTACGAAAGAGTACACAGGACAACCTCTGTAGTTAGCGGTGTGATCACCTCCACAATTACTGCATTTTTTATCACTTTGATCTTTTGGCTTATTGCAACTAGCAGTGCCGTGTAATTCGCCGCACACAACACAAACAGAGGGTAAATTGCAGTATGTTTTTGTATGGCCATATTCTTGGCAATTATGGCACTGTACAGGACCTGAACGCTTATGTGGCTCTTCAACTGTGATTTTTCGGTACAAGAGGTATTTCAAATTATAAATTGGATGCGTCTCATTTTATTCAATTTTATATCATTAGGCTCAAGTTCAACACGAAATAGGGGTTGGGGAATCTTCTCTCTGTTTATTATATTGGACACATTTTTTACCTTAAACCCCTGGAGGACGAGTGCATCTTTTATTTCTTCGGGAACAACATAAGAATCTATGCCCTTCAATACGATCTGCATGCCTTTAGCGCTCTTAAGCTGGTATGTGTAGAAGCTTGTTTTATTTTTTTCAAATTCAGCAACCATTTTGCGGAAATCTTTTTCGTCATAAATTTGGACTTTAGTTTCATCTATGTTTACACGTTTTATTGGAACAATGTGAAATTTATTCTCACCAATGACCGCAATTAATTTTTTAATAAGGGCATTTGAATTTTTTTTGTCTCAAATAGATTGGTGGCGGGCTTGGATATTTTATTCGAGGATACCTCGGGTTTGTCGTTGTCATCTTGCAAAATTTTAAAGCGGTTTTGGCGATTAGTTGAGGCTGCGCTGTTATCCCTAGACATTTTTGGAGCAGATGAAATTTTTGAAGAATTCAGGCTTCGCCCACGCTTTACCACGGTTATATATCTGTCCATTCCGACTTGTACTTTGGGTTTTGATCTGCTGTTATCTGTAGTGATAACTTTGTTAAGTGATGAACACGAGCCTGAAGGGGATGATATTACTGGCTTATATGAAGAAGTACTAGGCAACTGTAATGTTAATGCATCATTACTATTTGGCATTGAACAAAGCGAAGTTGATCGCTGACGAAAAATTGGCTTTGCCGTTAAAAAAAGACTCATCAGATTTATTATTTATATTGTATTAATGTATGTTGCATTAAGTCTTCCAAATCATTATATTCATTTTGATTTAATCCTAATGTTGAAGGATCTTCGGTCTGTTGCCATAACTCATCATACAAGGTTTGGACTTGATTCCATAGATTTCTTACTGTGTCTGCCTTGATTGTATAAAACTCTGGCGGTTGATCTTCCTCTAATGGTTTCAACGTTTGTAATAGCCGTGTTAAGGCAATCATACGGGCAGTCACTCGTCTGTCCTTGAACTAGTGTATTCTGGTTACTCAATTAAGTTTCTGAAGTTGTTACTGCTGGTAATGGCTTTTTGCCCTCAGTTAGTTTCTTGATTTGAACGTCGATATTTTCCATAACAGTGCTATACCTTTCTCCAAGGGACCCGTGCAAATTTCTCACAATATACGAATCATTGTCAGGAAGTGTTTGATCTCTACGAATGGCATTCTCTGTTTTCTCAAAGTCCTTCTAAAGCTTCGTTAATTCATCGGACTTGCTTTTGTAAAATTCTAGATTCCTTCGATCCTGTGGGGCCTTCTTGATGTTAGCAATAATCCTGTCTATGTCATTTGCCCTTTCATCCTGCTGGATCATAAGAGCTTGTAGAATCGCCATCTTCGCCCTGTTGTGGGCCCAGAGGATGTCTTGGTTTAACCTTTGATGTAGTGAATAAATGGTATCCACTGATTGGAGAATCTAAGCAATACCAACTGCTTAGTGATGTCCTAGTGTTAATATGTAGTTATTGATTGAATTTTGATCCTGTTATAGATCACGACGGGGTCATCAAAATGTTTGTGAATGGGCTAGTGTTGCTTAGTTCAAACACATAAATTTGAACTAGCACTATGTTCCCAAATAGTTATTCCTTACAAGCACTTGTAACTTGAAGGAAGCCGTTCAGTAATAAAACACTCTTGATGTGCTTATTGAAAACGACTTAAAATATGTTTATTTTTACTTTCTTTTATATAAAATTAAGAATTAATAAAAGTGCTTAGCTTATAGATAATAACATATGCAATATTAATATTGTTTTAATAAACACAATAACATGACCTAATTTATAAATGAGGTAAATGCACTTTGTATTTAAACACTTAATTAATAAGCAAATTTCCTTAGTAATGGTTAATGAACCTTATGATGTGTAAGCAATTAATTAAATGTGAATAACTTATAATTGTGTATGATTGTATATTTGTTAATAACAGCAAAATATCGTTGTGTATGAATGTATGTATGTATGATTGTAAACTATGTTGTCTTTTTATTTATTTTATTTATGAAAGTAAATGTATGTATGTATGTTCTTTAACATTATGCACCTTGTGACTTGTGTCTGAATTATCCCATAGGTGTAGAATAATATAAATTATATATAAATGTCATTCTGACATTTAACTGTAACAATGAAAACTTATAATTTCTGTTATTGTTACAAATGAAATTATAATTTATTTTCAAGCAGAAATTTTTTTTAGATTCGAACTGACAACTTTGCGCATGACAGGCTTGCACACTACCCACTCAACCACAGGGCCACTCTTGTTTCAAAAGTATAAATACCAGTTAAGCTTAGGTTAATATCTCAGTATAGTTACGGGACTGGTCCCAGAGTCACATTGAATTAACATTATATTTACACTATTTGATAGGTCCATGTATTCAACCACATCGAACATGTTCAATGCCGTTTACGACAATATTGCACCGAGTTCAAATTAAATTGGCTCAAGATCAAGACGATACATCACGAAAATGGTGAATATGTAACCATTTACACGATACGTCTTTTTTTCGCCTTACTTTCTCCGTACTTTTGATAACACTCGCATTTTCTCAAGTCATATGACGAGTACGTTTGGATCACTTGTCACCAAATTTTCTGCAGGGATAGTACTCTGTTTAAATTTCTGAAAAATGCTTATCAACATTGATTAAATCGTACGAAAAATTTGACATGCAAACAACATTAATTGGCGCCTGAAACTATGCTACAATTTAAATGTTGAAGATACATTTCAAATGTTTTTCCCAAGATAAGCAGAGTACTATTTCTGCAACATTTTTTTATGAACAATTCGTGTCAATTCTTTTATATGTACGTTGGCAGCATTTCGCGTGAAATACAATACCAAACTTTTAGAACGTCTTACGCAGCGCTTTAATACGAGTACATGCTAGGGTGATCGACTCGGTTTTAAAACCCGGTTTTCAAAATGTTGATTTTGTGAATGTCGAATAGTCCGGTTTTTTACAATTTAAAAACCGGCAGAGTCGAATAATTTTCCATTTGTACATTTTGCAATAAAAATATTTTTTACTATGTTGAAACTTAGACCAACTTTCTGTCGATTTTTCTATACCTGATTTAGGGGGCGTCCATAATTACGTTACGTTCTAGGGGTGGGTGGGTTCGAGTTTTGTTACGATTTGTTATGGGGGGGGAGGGGGTCTTTAAAAATGTTACGTAACAGAAAAAATTATTAATTTTGTACAAAAATATGTATGTTTTTCTCATTTATTTATTTAACTGGTCATACGTGTTACCTACATATACTCTTATTATGTATCATACATACATGCATGTGCCGAATATAAATTATTGATATTCGCGAATTCGAATTCGAATATTTGAAATGATATCCGCGAATATGAATATTTAAAACAATATTCGCTAATACGAATACCTAATGTATGTGAAATTTATAGACATTTAATTGGGGGTCTATTTTATTATGCACAATTAAATTCAAAAAATTTTTATGGAAAAGAACTTCATACTCCTGTCCGCGTACATTAAAGTTTATGAAAACTATCCAAAAATTTAATGGTTGTTAAATAACATTTGAAAATGATACAAAATTGTTATAAAAAACTAGCTGTTAGCCCGACAAACGTTGTATTAGCCTCAATTATGTTATTTTTTTTTAACCACAAATTACTCCACACATTGCTCAGTTGTTGGGTCAGAAACAAAACAAAAACTTACCGGGTATTTACCCGAACCTATGCTAAAAATGTCTGCTCCACAGCGCTTATAGTTCCAGAGATCATGCGTTATGAATAAACACACACTGCGATTTTATATATATAGGTAAATAAATTGTAGTCCAACTGATTACATCTCATATTTATCCATATAAATTTCTAAATATTCTTAATATATGTATGTACATAAAAACTTCTTTCCATATCAAATTGCAACATGTATATTAACATTAAATCCACCAAATACATAGAAGGAAATGAGATTTGCAGAAGTTCAGGAAAACACTTCTTGCAATTCTCAAGGACAAAAAAAATGTCCTTTCAAAAAATATATGCTTCCGTATACATACATACATATGTACATGACAATATCAAATTATTAAGTTTTAAAATTTTTGTTGGTCAACTTGAGACTACAATGTTTAAGTTTTGAGAGATGTGTTACTGGAAACTTATACATAGACGTATTTTGATAAGAATATTGTTTTAATATTTTATACAACCGAACTTAAGAAAAAATATTTAGAAAACAACAGTGAAATGCGTCTAAGAACTAGATTGTGTGCTCCTCTAATTTTAATTTTGGCGTGAAATACGCCAACCACGATAAGCAGATGATTTTAACAATTCTTAAATTTATTGCATCAACCGAGCGTATACTTTTGTCATGACTAATTAACTGATTGATTAACACAACCGAATAAAATATTATGAATTGGATTTTACTACCAACTTTTGGTATTGGCAACTAAAAAATTGTCGTTCTATATTAAGGTTAAAATAAACACTTTCTATCAGTTGCTGCAACTAACTAGAGGTTGAGTTTACTGTCATAATTTATAGAAGCGAATTAAAAATTAACTTTTGTGACTTTCAAAGGTATTATGATTTGTGAATTCTCAAATGGTTTTTGAAAGTCTGTGCATAAGATAACAGGTTTGTGGCTGTTCAAAATGTGTGGTTGAAGAAATGCATATAGGCTTCAGGAATTGCATATAGACATGCTTCAAAACCAGGAAATGTATTTCAATTAAAAGAAACTTATGACAATATGTCAAATAATAAATTTCTTAAATTTTATATTTTTATTTGCGTTTAGCGTTTATTTTTATTTCAGCAAGGAAGGCTAATTTTTCTTTCACAGGTACCAATTATGATATTGTTTTAGTTATATTAACCATATTTTCGGTAGCAAGAATAAATTTTATTTCAAATTCCATACTGTTAACCAATTTTTTCTGTTGCTGCAACTATTGGGTTAAGGGTTATAATTAAAATATAGTGGTACCACAATAAAATTGCAATCGTTACACCAGAATTCTATGATAGTTGGTGCAACCGCTAAAATTCGATTGGCAACAAATTCGGTTGTCTCAACGAATCTGTTTTCTCTGTGTATCTTTCGTAATGGACATACATCACTTTGAGTTATTTGATCTCTCAAAATACACCAACAATGTGTATGTTTAAGGCCCTCCCCCTAACTGCACTGGTTAAAGAATGTTCACTTTTAGAAAATAAAATATTTTTCACCACGCCAACCTTTATGATCCAAGATATATACTTATATATTTTTTAGTTTCACGCACATTTTAGATTTATTTGAAGATGGCCAAACAGAGTCATCTTCAAGCTCTCTTAATCAAAATCCGAAACCTAAAAGATTAGACGAAAATAAAGATTCCGAAATTAAGAAATGCGCACCTTTGAAATACATGATGACTTCTCGAGTTCTCGTTGAACCTTCATAGTGAAGAGACATTAAAGCGGATTTTTTTTACATACATACATACGAAACAAATATAAAAAACAACAAAATCAAAAATTATACAAAAAATATTCGTAATACATATTCACCTTGATAAATAAGCTTATTGGCTTTACTAATATTTTTTACATAGCAAGAAATAGCAAAAAAAAACCGTAAACACAAACAAAGTTCCCTTGAGGAATAATACTCTGTATGAGTACCTCAAAGGAAAAAAATTTTGAAGTGAGTTCTAACGGCAGAAATGCTTATTTTACTGTGAGTTCTGAAACTCTTAATGAAAAAAATATAAATAATAAATCTGATGAAAATCTTTTTTTAACGACAAAGCCAATTTTTCGTCAGCGATCAACTTCGCTTTGTCCAATGCCAACTAGTGAATCGTTAACATTACCATTGCCTAGTACTTCTTCATTTAAGTCTGCGATATCATCCGCATCGGGCTCGCCTTCATCACTAAACCAAGTTATCACTACAGATAACAGTAGCTCAAAACCCAAGGTACAAGTGGGAATGGACAGATATATAACAGTGGCAAAGCGTGGGCGAAGCCCAAATTCTTCAAAAATTTCATCTGCCCCAAACTGGAGCCGAACGACATACAATTGAAAAAAAATGAAGCCCATCCAGTTTATAATGTAAAGTATCTCTTACATCGAAAAATCACAGTTGAAGAGCCACGTAAGCGTTCAGGTCCCGTACAGTGCCATAATTGCCAAGAATATGGCCATACGAAAACTTACTGCAAGTTACCTACAGTGTGTGTTATCTGCGGTGAATTGCATGGTACTGCTAGCTGCACTAAGCCAAAAGATCAAGCAGAAAAAAAATGTAGTAATTGTGGAGGTAATCACACAGCTAACTATAGAGGGTGCCCTGTATTTTCTTTCGTTAAACAGGCTATGGGTCAAAAACCCAAGTTAACTCCAGCTCTACAAGTAAACGCGAACTCCGACACTTTTGCTCAAATCAGCCAACCAGTTACTTCACGTGTATCGTATGCTGATGCTGCTAAGACTAGTTCAATTCCCACGCAAAATGTTCCACCGCCAAATAATTCAACGAATTCAAACTCAAGCTTTAACTTTAGTCGCCTTGAAGCTACTATTGAGAATCTGGTGCTAACTATAAACAACTTTACTACAAATATGACAAGCATGATGCAAGAAATGCTGCGAATGCAGAATACACTGCTTCAAGCATTAGTTAATAAACCATGAACACGTTAAAAATATGTTTCTGGAACGCAAACGGCATTCGCCAACATAAAAATGAACTTGAGCACTTCCTCATGGAAAAAAATATTGATATAATGTTAGTTTCTGAGACCCATTTGACCTCAAGAAGCTTATTTAAAATAAATGGTTACACTTTATATGATACAAAGGACCCGAGAGGGAGAGCATGTGGTGGATCAGCAATTCTGATTAAGTCAAGACTCAAGCACTATGTCCTTGACAACGTTAGTGAAGAATATTTGCAAGCAACGAATATTTTCGTAGAAAATTTTTGTGCGAATTTCGTGATATCATCAATTTACTCACCTCCCAGATTTTCAGTTACCGAAGATCAGTACGAGAAGTTCTACAAATCGCTTGGATCTTGTTTCGTGGCAGCTGGTGACTACAATGCAAAACATACGTACTGGGGATCGCGTCTTGTTACACCTAGAGGTCGAGCCTTGTTCAATACAATTTCAAAAATGGGCTTAGATGTCATTTCGAGTGGGGAGCCTACTTACTGGCCTACTGACGTAAGAAAAATTCCAGATGTTATAGATTTTGCCGTCACTAAAAATATTCATAGGGACTTAATTCATGTAGAGGCCTCTCTAGATCTGTCCTCCGATCACTCTCCAACAATAGTTACAATTTTCAACCCACTAAGGAGTGATTTAACTAACTCATATGTGAAGATGATTAATGGAATCAACTGGCTGGCATTCAAAAAATATCTTAGTAGTCACTGCGTAGAAAACATTCAGCTTAGATCATGCGATGATATTGAATTTAACATTGCCAATCTTAACGAAAATATTAAACAGGCTGCTGAACACGCCACTACCTCCTATCCGCAGACCGGCTTTAACAGAATTTATTCTACGGAAATTGAACGTCTTGTATGTGAAAAAAGGAGAGCTAGAAGAGAATGGCAACAACACAGATCACCCCTAAATAAAATCAGACTTAAAGAATGTACTAAACGACTCAAAGAGCTGCTATCGTCGGAAAAAACTGCACTACTGGAAAAGTATTTAGAAGGTCTTGATGTAACGTCCGCATCTAATTACTCTTTATGGCGCGCTACTAGAAATCTTAAACGACCCGTTGATATTAAATCACCATTGCGTACTGCGACCGGAGGCTGGGCAAGAAGTGATAGTGAGAAAGGTAACTTATTTTCTGAGCATTTAAAATTTGTATTCACTCCCAATTCATGTACGGGTGCTGCTGATTTACCGTGTGTAGTTTCTCTACCCCCTCGTCCCTTAAGGTTTAAGATGCGTGAAGTACAAAAAGTAATTGCTGAACTCAACCCGAAGAAAGCTCCAGGTATTGATGGAATTAGTAACAAAATGCTCATGAACTTGCCTCATATTGCAATAAGAATCCTGCTATTTACTTTTAATGCTATTTTAAGAATGCAGTATTTTCCACATAACTGGAAACTGGCCAAGATCAAAATGATTCCAAAGGCGGGCAAAGATCTTACCAAGACTGAGTCATATAGGCCTATAAGCTTACTATCTACAATCTCAAAGCTTTTCGAAAAGCTGCTCATGACTAAATTGTCCAAAATTTTAACTGATAATGGGTGCATACCGGACCATCAATTTGGCTTTAGAAGTCAGCACAGCACGATTGAACAAACGCATAGATTGGTCCAAGTTGTAAGAAGAACATTTGAAGAAAAGAAGTATTGTTCTGCTCTCTTTATTGATGTTTCTCAGGCGTTTGATAAAGTATGGCACGAAGGCCTAGTTTTAAAATTGAAGACATATCTGCCAATAAACATTCAAAAGCTTTTGGAAAGTTATATTATTGATAGGAAGTTCACTGTTGTGGAAGGAGAGTTCACGAGTGTGCCCGAAACTATATCTTCTGGTGTGCCCCAAGGTAGTATTCTGGGTCCTGTCTTGTATTTAATATATACTTGTGATATGCCTGTGAGCAATAATATCCATATTTCTACTTTTGCCGATGATACAGCCTGTATGAGTGTGCACGAAAACCCTTATGAGGCATCCCGCAATCTCCAGGAACATATCACCCAGCTGGAAATATGGCTGAACTTATGGAGAATTAAAGTCAATGAACAAAAGTGTGTCCATATAACGTTCACCCTAAGAAGAGATACTTGCTCCCCCATTCGAATCAACAATCAAAATATTCCTCAACATTCCCAAGTGAAATACCTTGGTATACACCTCGATCGAAGACTTACATGGAAACATCATATTGACTCTAAGTTAACTCAGATGAAACTTAAGTTAACTCAAATATATTGGTTGATTGGCAGAAACTCAACACTCAGCCTAGACTGAAAACTTTTATTATACAAGTCGCTTTTGAAGCCAATATGGCGCTACGGAATTCAGTTATGGGGCACTGCTTCAGCTTCCAATGTCGAGAGAATCCAACAAAGACAAAACAAAATTTTACGGTTAATAACATCGGCTCCATGGTACATCCAAAATTCTATTATACATCGAGATTTAAATATGCCACTAGTGACTGAAGAAATTGAAAAATACGCATGCAAATATTTAACAAAACTCGAATCACATCCTAATCCGCTTGCTCGTAATATTTTGAACTTTACTGGACACGTCCGCTTAAAAAAGAGGGACACACGGGCTCTTATACCTAACACTCCAGATGGGACTACTTGAAAATACTTTCCCCCCTTTTTTTTTTTGATTATCACTACTAATGTATTATTTATAACTATCACTAAGTTTATGTCCGACACTGGTCGGGCCTAATAATTTTTTTTATAGATTTAAGATTTGAATACTTATTGTTAGTTCACATATGAGATACAATAAATAAATACATGTATTATAAAAAAAAAAAAAAAAAAAAAAAAAAAAAAAAAAAAAACTTTGAGTTATTTGATCTCTCAAAATACACCAACAATGTGTATGTTTAAGGCCCTCCCCCTAACTGCACTGGTTAAAGAATGTTCACTTTTAGAAAATAAAATATTTTTCACCACGCCAACCTTTATGATCCAAGATATATACTTATATATTTTTTAGTTTCACGCACATTTTAGATTTATTTGAAGATGGCCAAACAGAGTCATCTTCAAACTCTCTTAATCAAAATCCGAAACCTAAAAGATTAGACGAAAATAAAGATTCCGAAATTAAAAAATGCGCACCTTTGAAATACATGATGACTTCACTTATACACGCTAGTGAAAGCGACTGTGAGCCCAATTCTCATCTTGGTGTTTCAAATACTGCTCAGTCATCAATACGAAAAACTATAGCAGATTATTTCGCAAAAAAACGGATAGCAAAATTTGTGTGCCATTCATTTAAATTTCGTTTCGGATTTATGACTTTCTGTATATATTTTAGAGACCTGCGTAAAAAGTCTTGAAATGTAAATACGTCGTGTTTTTTAAATGTATTAGTAGTAGGGAACTGGGCATCCGGGGGCAATTAAAATTGTTAAATTGTTGCTGAAATTGTTAAATTTGGGTAATTAAAATTTGAAAATTGTTAAATTCTTGGAAATTTGTGTTTTTTTGTTTACATAAGGAGTTTTTTGTTTATATAAGGAGTTTTTTGTTTACATTAGGAGTTTTTTGTTTACATTAGGAGTTTTTGTTTACATTAAGTGTATGTCTGTCTGTCAGTCTGTCTGTCTGCCTGCCTGACCATGGGAAGTTTGTGTGTGGAATATTTTGTGTGAATGTATTAAGGCGGTTCATAGTTTGGCGGTTTTTATGTGTGTATATACAGACGAGGAAAATCATGAAAATGATTTTTCCTAATACCAATGGTGAAATAGTGATTATTAATTTTTTCAAATGCCGACGGGAAAATGATTTTTCCTAATGACGACGGGAAAACATGATTATTATTTTTTTTTCCTAATGCCTACGGCATGCATGATAATTTTTCCTAATGCCTACGGCAATGCATGATAATTTTTTCAAATGCCGACGGCAATACATGATTATTTTTTTTTTCCTAATGCCGACGGCAATACATACTTATTTTCAAATGCCGACGGCAATACATGATAATTTTTCCTAATGCCTACGTCAATGCATGATAATTTTTCCTAATGCCGAAGGCAAAACATGATAATTATTTTTTTCAAATGCCGACGGCAAAACATGATTATTATTTTTTTCCTAATGCCGACGGCAAAACGTGAAAGTTATTTTTTCTAATGCTAATGTAGGTGTTGCTAGACTGTGGGAATTTAAGGCTGACCGTGATTTGAGTGGGCGGCGTTGTTGCCGTAATATGTAACCATAGGAATTTGTGGATGTGTCTGTCTGTCTGTGAGAATTTAGGTGAAGGTTTGATTGGCAGGGGGCGGGGTGTAGTTGAGGTAGATCGATTGCGTGTGTAGTTGTGTGTGAATGTATGTGTATGTGTGTGTGTGTGTGTATGTGTATGTTTGTAGGAATTTCAATGTGTGTATTTCTGTAGGAGCTTAAGGCTGATTGTGATTTATGAGGGGTGAGGTGTTCTAGTAATATGCAACCGGGGGAATCTGTGTGTTTGTATGTCTGTAGGAGTTTAAGGCTGACCATGATTTGGGTGGGCAGGGTTGTTGACGTAATATGTATCCATGGGGATTTGTGGATGTGTCTGTCTATAGTAGTTTAAGGCTGATCGTGATTTGAGGTGGGTGAGGATGTTGTTGAGGTAAATTGGTTATGTGTATGTATGTATATATGTATTTTTGTAAGAATTTAAGATGATTGTGATTTATTAGGGCCGAGGTGTTCTTGTAATATGTAGCCGTGAGAATCTATGTGTATAGACGTCTGTAGAAGTTTAAGACTATCTGTAATTTCAGGTAGGTGAGAGTGTTGTGTTGTTGAGATTAATCTTATATATTGTATATGTATGTATGATCATGGGAATTTGTGTATGTATATCTGAGGGAGAATTTAAGGCTCGTCATGATTTGCAAAAGGTGGGGTGTTGTTGAAATTTTCTTGGATATTTCTTATATGAATTCTGCTATGTGTGTGTATTTGAGCTGGTATTTATGTGTAGATAGAAATAAATTGTTTTCAATATCGACATATGGTACTATAAAATACTATCATATATCTGGACTTCCCTAATCCTAGTATGCTTTTATACTTACGATTGCTTTATATTTTCTCATGCTTAAACTTGTCTCGCGTTGAAGTCAGTCTGTGTGAAATTTGTTTATATTACAGATTTTGTTTATTTAACTACATTCGTCTTCTTTGACTGAAAGAGTTATCTACACACAGAGAAAAACCAACTTGAAATCAGTAAGAACCATGCTGAATTAATAAGAACCATTAGCGAAGGTTTAGTCATATTGAAATTTCTTATTTCAATATGGACAAAATATTAATTTACAGTATTCATTTATTAAACTCATTAGTTTGTAGATATCTCAATATACATTTTCTATTATATTAAAAATTATTGAATTAATGTGATGAATTCTTATTTTTAAGCTGCAGATTTTCCCTGAGTGTATTGATTGTTTATATTTGCATTGTGCTTTAACTAAACGACGCTTCATATATTTTCATGATGTAGGTCTAATAAATACTTAAGCATTGATAAGAAATTTGATATGTATACATACATATCTACAAATTGATTTTATGTATGTATGTATGTATGTATGTATGTACATATATATGTACATACAAATAAGTGTTCAATTCAATCTTTGAATACATTTTTTATTTTATTTTTTGTCATGTGATGTCTGTTGTTGATGAAATTAAAAACATTTTAATTTTTATCTGCGTTTACTTAAAAGTTTGTGAGGATTTTCTGTTGTAAGTAAAACTGAATTCTTGAAGATATGTGCTTACATACTCTATAGTAATAGTAACTATAATAGAAATATTTCTTATACTTAATTTACAGTTTTTTAAAGTATAGGGTATAAAATTTTTTCTAGCTATAGCCTTCTACATTTATTTTGGAAAGCTTGCTTTGCTTTTTGAAAATGTATAAACATTTTTAAATGAAACTGATCCGGCACTCCAGCTTAGGTACTGATAGTTTTTTTTGTTGTTAGTTAACTTACTTATTTTTTATTTTTTATTGATAAACATTGGAAATCAAAAGGGAGTTTTATATTGTAATTATTATTTTCATAATTGTTGAAAACAATCGCTGCTTTTTGTTTGTTTTTTGCGATGAAATCATTTGAATTACTTTTGCAACTTTACGCGTTTATAAAAATTATGTTATTTTCTATATTTCTTAATTTATAAGACTTTTAGACTTTGTCCTTTAGGGGTTATATATTCTATTATACGATTATGAATAAGAATGCAGTAAGCTGATGTATTTGCTTACTGCTTCAAATTAAAATTTTATTAAATTGAATAAAAGGAGTTTTTTTTCTTAAACTCTGATGCAGTTAGAAGCGCTGGAGATTCTTTCATATAACAGCTTTTTTGAAATTTTTGATACATAGTATAATATAGAATTGGATAACATTTATTTTTAATTTTTATGTTAAGAAGTACGGGTATGAGACTGAATTTAAATGTACTTTTAAATTAGTTAAATCATAATGAACAAACATATTTTCTTCTTTAATAGCGATCAACAGAAAACGAACTCGTTTTCATATAATTTAGGTATACCCTATCGACGGCTCCTCTAGGATACAAGATGACTTTGTATGACGAAATTTCTGTTGCTTTATACTGATAATATGTTTACATTAATAAGATACATATACATATGTTTATTTTATGAACGGTGAGCACCTATGGCTTTTATTTAATGTTCTATATGACTTTTTTTTTTCATTTTCTTTAATAATTTTCTCCCCATAATAGCATTCTAAATATTTCAAGGGCTCAAATGCTGTGTAGTCTTCTTCTGCAAACTTAACTAAACGTCTAACTTCTTCCAATGCTTCTTTATAAGAAGATATTTTGTTATGGTCTTCTTCTACGATACGTGCCCATCGGGCAGAGTGTACGTATTAGTTGGTCAGTCAGTCTCTATTTTTATTTATTTTTTTTTTTCTTCTAATGTGCCACTCCTTTTTTTAGATTTTACTACTTGGAATAGAGAATTTTTGTCTAATTTTTTGGTGGGTATATACATTAGGTATGTAGAAATTAGTTTAGATACAAAGAAATGCATGTTTAATATACAACTATTGTATCAAATCGATCTCAAATAACTCAGTTACCTCTACCAGCAATTCACCGTTGGTGTATTCATAAAGTGTTAGAAACAATGAAATATCTATGTTTTGAGAGAATTTTTCCCCTCAAGTATTTCTACATGAGGTTTGAGGGGTCAATCACTGTCGCATTCATATGTAATGATTATTCACTTAAAAAACGTCATCATCACCATCAATCATCTCCGTATACAATACATTCATGAGTTGGGTTGATCCAGATACAATTGCTGTCTCATCACCTTCTAACAGCTTTATATATTTTGCTAGTATGCATGCCTTAGCATGCTTCTATCGATAGTGACGTAAGAGTCCGAGATGTAGAGTGTTACAATTAAAAATCTTTACTATTAGAATATACCAGTTCGCTCTTTTGAATTTTTACAAAGTAGATACATATGTATGTATTTCATTGACCACAAAATCATAAAATTTCTTTGCTTACAAAATTGTATGACGTGAGGATTTTTTTTTTTTTTTTTAAATTATACATGCTTCGGCATGCTTTCATTTTTTTTTTTCTATAAATTTATGTAATACTCATACAGATACAGATATAAAGTAAGATCTGTTTACTGTACATTTTAAAATTTATGCATGCTTCAGCATGATTCTAGTTGAAGCGTATATTCATTCACTAAGTTTGTTTGATACTTATTCATACACATGTACATTCTTAAAGATTGGATATCAAAGTCCAATTTCCGTAGTTTATCTATATTTTCTAAAGATCTGATAGCTAAAGAAATAAATAGAGTGAAGATCTTCTATAATAATCCCATTTTCATATTGTAAAATTTTGCGTGCTAGCGCTTTCGATGGGAAAATATACATACAACTTTATAAAAAGTGATAATATGATGTGCTGCTGAATATTGCACTATGTTATAGTTCATTTTAAACACTGAAGTTTTAGCAATATTTCATTCCGACCAGAATTCCACTACATTTAGTTAATTATCTTTCTTAAGACTCATCATTCCTAATCAATCCTGCAAAAACAACACAAACTAGATTTTTCGTTTTAATTTTATTTTTTTTAAATTCAACATTCATTCTTCAAATTACTTTATACTATATTAAGTAGCTTTTCCTCATTTGTTGAGTTGACTTTAATAGGAGACATTTTAATGGTACGATGAACTTTTCTATTGCATGCATTGAGTAAATCTTTATACATACCAATCCACTTATATGAACCATTAAAGCTAATTCTTTTCACATCATACCTTTCAATGATCTATTAAATCATTCTAATATTGATGCTTTCATATTAAGTAATCTTTAATCTTCTATTTATGTATGAGTTTTCCCAAGTATTTATTAAAAAATTCTTTAGAATCATCTGTTTGTAAGTTTTTTGGTACCCGTACCACTTCAAAAATATTTTCCATTGCCTTGGTTTTTAGAGTGCAGCTTTTATTTTCAGCTGTACTTTGAGAATGTGTCAATTACAGTCTTCAAAAATCAACAATTTCTATTTTCTGTAGAATAGTTCTACATTTCACCTAACTTAGCTCCATAAAACATCATATATTCCTGTCATTACATCTCTACAAGCACAAACAGTTGTTGAAATTTAATATGGACTTCGTTAACTAAATTCCTTTTTAAAGACATTGAATTGTTTCACAGATTTTTTCGAAAGTGTTGTGATCTACATCTTGCACTTTCAGCTATTTATACTAACATGTAGTTAATTTTCTAATCTATATATTTAACCGTAAACTCTTCAATTTGTTTTTAATTATTTACTTTTTAGAATTGCTTTTTCAATTTTATAACTGTCTTCTTTCTCTAATTTTATTTCACGTTGTTGTTCCTCAATTTGCATTTAAATATATTCTTGAATATTAATGCTTTAAGCTATATTATTAATTTGTCTTGTATTTTATCTTCATTCAGTTTAATGTAACTATCAACAATAGTTTGTATCTAATTCATTTATGCCTTCCAATACTGATAAGTCAGTATAAATGTCTTCAGAATTGGAAGTCTATGAGTAAAATCATCGTCATCATCATTCTCAGTATTAGCATCATTAAATATGATGGTATTATCAAATATTGTTCCTTCTACTAGTTTCTTTTGGGGTACTTGTCTATATCTTGAGTGAAGGTTTCTCAGGCTTTAAACTTGTATATTTTCAACTTCTGTCTTGATTTTACTTTCTTCTTTCATAAGAATTCTTTTAATATTTTTAGAACTATTTATGAATTCTTCTGCTATAGGTTTAAATGTATCTTTTAGTTGTTCACTTGTATCTATTTCACCAGTTTTTATACTACGAAGCTTTTTCTTCAACACATTTCTTGTCAACACCAACTGTTTTAAAATTTTCTCATCCAGGGCAAATAACAGGTATCAGCAATCATATCAGCTTTTAGGAGCTGGTCTGGTTTTCAGATCAGCTTTTCAGGACCTGGTCTGGTTTTCAGATCAGCTTATCAGGACCTGGTCTGGTTTTCAGATCAGCTTATCAGGAGCTGGTCTGGTTTTCAGATCAGCTTATCAGGACCTGGTCTGGTTATCAGATCAGCTTATCAGGAGCTGGTCTGGTTTTCAGATCAGCTTATCAGGAGCTGATCTGATTTTTAGATCAGCTTATCAGGTAACAGATCAGGCTATCAGGAGCTATTCAGATTTTCATTTCGAGATATCTGAGTTAGATTTAGTTATCAGTGTACAAGTAGCTAGCCATTTATAACATTTATATACATGAAGTTTAAAGTCAGATGAAATACGAAAAAGTAAAGTTTTATCTAGTAAAATTATTTTCTATAACGATCATCGTTTAATTCACTATCTTTGCTTATAATCAAAAATCCATATTTATCCTTTCAACATGCTTTTTATTTTTCTCACCTAACTTAAACATTAAATATACATTATGATGATCTCTTATTAAATGTTTGGTGATTCTGGTGTAAGTTTTACATAAGTAGAATGAATCAACATTCTTATCTCTCCCCATACAAAAATATGCTTCCCACACGCATCATCGTTAAATATCATATTGGAACTACTTTGGACTGAAATAACAGATTCACTATCGGTAAATTTTGTAATATATTATTATTTTAATTGATGTAATTAATTTCTTCAGATATTTATATCTGGGGTGATATAAAGATTTTGAGTATAAATAAATGTTCTCAAAATTTAAGTCCATTAGGACTTTCTAGCAAACCAATCATAGCGTTTTTTTTTCGTAATTTGACAGGTCAACTATTGTTGCACGAATAGAATTTGATATAAAGGAACTATGATTTATTTTTGAACTATCGTTCGATGAATCATCAATATTTCGTACCAAGGTATTTTAGGTTGTTTTACTAACCGCATTTATGTAGCTAAATACATTTTATAAATATTATCTCTTATTATAAAAAAATAAACTAATACAGCTATACCATATCAGAAAATATTTTCTGAAATCGTATAGCTGCATTAGTTTATTTTTTCTATAATAAGAGATAATGATCCACACTCATAATCAAAACAGCATAAAAATATCCTTTTTTTGACTATGAGTATGCATCAATATTTATGAAATGCGTTTAGTTACAAAAATGTGGTTAGTAAAACAAAGTATATTGTAACAGCCTTATTTATAACACTTATTAGGGCTTTATAAAGACTTTTTAAGAAAAAATTTTTATAAAAAATTTGTTTTAAAAAGCCTTTCCAAAGCCTTAATAAGTATTATAAATAAGGCTGTAAGAGTTTAAAATCAGTATTTTTTATGATAATACTGATTTGAAACTCTTAAAATATTCTTTGTTTTGACTATGAGTAGGGGCCATTATCTCTTATTATAGGACAAATAAAATAATATAGCTATACGATTTCAGAAAATATTTTCTGATATCGTATAGCTACATTTTTAATTTTTCTATAATAAGAGATAATATTTATGAAATACATTTCATAAATATTGGCGCATACTCATAGTAAAAACAACCTAAAAATACCTTGGTACGAAATATTGATGAATCATCAAAATTTCATACCATCCTATATTTATGTTGTTTTACTAATCGCATTTTGTAAATAAATGCATTTCATAAATATTATCTATTATTATAGAAAGAATCAAATAGTATGGTTATATGATATTAGAAAACATGATTTCTGATATCATATAATCATACTATTTTATTTTTCTATAATAAGAGATAATGACTCATACTCATAGTCAAAACAAAGGATATTTATATGCTGTTTTGATTATGAGTATGCGTCAATATTTATGAAATGCATTTAGTTATAAAATGCGGTTAGTAAAACAAAGTATATTTTAAGTGTTTAAGACCACCATTTTATGGTAATACCGGTTTTAAACACTTAAAGCATACTTTGTTTTGACTATGAGCATGAGCTGATATTTATGAAATGGATTTTATAAATATTGACTCATACCCTTAGTCAAAACAACATAAATAATTCTTGGTACGAAATATTGATGATTCATCGAACGATAGTTCAAAAATAAATCATAGTTCCTTTATATCAAATTCTATTCGTGCAACAATAGTTGACCTGTCAAATTACGAAAAAAAAAACGCTATGATTGGCTTGCTAGAAAGTCCTAATGGACTTAAATTTTGAGAACATTTATTTATACTCAAAATCTTTATATCACCCCAGATATAAATATCTGAAGAAATTAATTACATCAATTAAAATAATAATATATTACAAAATTTACCGATAGTGAATCTGTTATTTCAGTCCAAAGTAGTTCCAATATGATATTTAACGATGATGCGTGTGGGAAGCATATTTTTGTATGGGGAGAGATAAGAATGTTGATTCATTCTACTTATGTAAAACTTACACCAGAATCACCAAACATTTAATAAGAGATCATCATAATGTATATTTAATGTTTAAGTTAGGTGAGAAAAATAAAAAGCATGTTGAAAGGATAAATATGGATTTTTGATTATAAGCAAAGATAGTGAATTAAACGATGATCGTTATAGAAAATAATTTTACTAGATAAAACTTTACTTTTTCGTATTTCATCTGACTTTAAACTTCATGTATATAAATGTTATAAATGGCTAGCTACTTGTACACTGATAACTAAATCTAACTCAGATATCTTGAAATGAAAATCTGAATAGCTCCTGATAGCCTGATCTGTTACCTGATAAGCTGATCTAAAAATCAGATCAGCTCCTGATAAGCTGATCTGAAAACCAGACCAGCTCCTGATAAGCTGATCTGATAACCAGACCAGCTCCTGATAAGCTGATCTGAAAACCAGACCAGCTCCTGATAAGCTGATCTGAAAACCAGACCAGGTCCTGATAAGCTGATCTGAAAACCAGACCAGGTCCTGAAAAGCTGATCTGAAAACCAGACCAGGTCCTGAAAAGCTGATCTGAAAACCAGACCAGGTCCTGAAAAGCTGATCTGAAAACCAGACCAGGTCCTGATAAGCTGATCTGAAAACCAGACCAGGTCCTGAAAAGCTGATCTGAAAACCAGACCAGCTCCTGAAAAGCTGATATGATTGCTGATACCTGTTATTTGCCCTGGATGAGAAAATTTTAAAACAGTTGGTGTTGACAAGAAATGTGTTGAAGAAAAAGCTTCGTAGTATAAAAACTGGTGAAATAGATACAAGTGAACAACTAAAAGATACATTTAAACCTATAGCAGAAGAATTCATAAATAGTTCTAAAAATATTAAAAGAATTCTTATGAAAGAAGAAAGTAAAATCAAGACAGAAGTTGAAAATATACAAGTTTAAAGCCTGAGAAACCTTCACTCAAGATATAGACAAGTACCCCAAAAGAAACTAGTAGAAGGAACAATATTTGATAATACCATCATATTTAATGATGCTAATACTGAGAATGATGATGACGATGATTTTACTCATAGACTTCCAATTCTGAAGACATTTATACTGACTTATCAGTATTGGAAGGCATAAATGAATTAGATACAAACTATTGTTGATAGTTACATTAAACTGAATGAAGATAAAATACAAGACAAATTAATAATATAGCTTAAAGCATTAATATTCAAGAATATATTTAAATGCAAATTGAGGAACAACAACGTGAAATAAAATTAGAGAAAGAAGACAGTTATAAAATTGAAAAAGCAATTCTAAAAAGTAAATAATTAAAAACAAATTGAAGAGTTTACGGTTAAATATATAGATTAGAAAATTAAGTACATGTTAGTATAAATAGCTGAAAGTGCAAGATGTAGATCACAACACTTTCGAAAAAATCTGTGAAACAATTCAATGTCTTTAAAAAGGAATTTAGTTAACGAAGTCCATATTAAATTTCAACAACTGTTTGTGCTTGTAGAGATGTAATGACAGGAATATATGATGTTTTATGGAGCTAAGTTAGGTGAAATGTAGAACTATTCTACAGAAAATAGAAATTGTTGATTTTTGAAGACTGTAATTGACACATTCTCAAAGTACAGCTGAAAATAAAAGCTGCACTCTAAAAACCAAGGCAATGGAAAATATTTTTGAAGTGGTACGGGTACCAAAAAACTTACAAACAGATGATTCTAAAGAATTTTTTAATAAATACTTGGGAAAACTCATACATAAATAGAAGATTAAAGATTACTTAATATGAAAGCATCAATATTAGAATGATTTAATAGATCATTGAAAGGTATGATGTGAAAAGAATTAGCTTTAATGGTTCATATAAGTGGATTGGTATGTATAAAGATTTACTCAATGCATGCAATAGAAAAGTTCATCGTACCATTAAAATGTCTCCTATTAAAGTCAACTCAACAAATGAGGAAAAGCTACTTAATATAGTATAAAGTAATTTGAAGAATGAATGTTGAATTTAATAAAAATAAAAATAAAATTAAAACGAAAAATCTAGTTTGTGTTGTTTTTGCAGGATTGATTAGGAATGATGAGTCTTAAGAAAGATAATTAACTAAATGTAGTGGAATTCTGGTCGGAATGAAATATTGCTAAAACTTCAGTGTTTAAAATGAACTATAACATAGTGCAATATTCAGCAGCACATCATATTATCACTTTTTATAAAGTTGTATGTATATTTTCCCATCGAAAGCGCTAGCACGCAAAATTTTACAATATGAAAATGGGATTATTATAGAAGATCTTCACTCTATTTATTACTTTAGCTATCAGATCTTTAGAAAATATAGATAAACTACGGAAATTGGACTTTGATATCCAATCTTTAAGAATGTACATGTGTATGAATAAGTATCAAACAAACTTAGTGAATGAATATACGCTTCAACTAGAATCATGCTGAAGCATGCATAAATTTTAAAATGTACAGTAAACAGATCTTACTTTATATCTGTATCTGTATGAGTATTACATAAATTTATAGAAAAAAAAAATGAAAGCATGCCGAAGCATGTATAATTTAAAAAAAAAAAAAAAAAAAAATCCTCACGTCATACAATTTTGTAAGCAAAGAAATTTTATGATTTTGTGGTCAATGAAATACATACATATGTATCTACTTTGTAAAAATTCAAAAGAGCGAACTGGTATATTCTAATAGTAAAGATTTTTAATTGTAACACTCTACATCTCGGACTCTTACGTCACTATCGATAGAAGCATGCTAAGGCATGCATACTAGCAAAATATATAAAGCTGTTAGAAGGTGATGAGACAGCAATTGTATCTGGATCAACCCAACTCATGAATGTATTGTATACGGAGATGATTGATGGTGATGATGACGTTTTTTAAGTGAATAATCATTACATATGAATGCGACAGTGATTGACCCCTCAAACCTCATGTAGAAATACTTGAGGGGAAAAATTCTCTCAAAACATAGATATTTCATTGTTTCTAACACTTTATGAATACACCAACGGTGAATTGCTGATAGAGGTAACTGAGTTATTTGAGATCGATTTGATACAATAGTTGTATATTAAACATGCATTTCTTTGTATCTAAACTAATTTCTACATACCTAATGTATATACCCACCAAAAAATTAGACAAAAATTCTCTATTCCAAGTAGTAAAATCTAAAAAAAGGAGTGGCACATTAGAAGAAAAAAAAAAATAAATAAAAATAGAGACTGACTGACCAACTAATACGTACACTCTGCCCGATGGGCACGTATCGTAGAAGAAGACCATAACAAAATATCTTCTTATAAAGAAGCATTGGAAGAAGTTAGACGTTTAGTTAAGTTTGCAGAAGAAGACTACACAGCATTTGAGCCCTTGAAATATTTAGAATGCTATTATGGGGAGAAAATTATTAAAGAAAATGAAAAAAAAAAGTCATATAGAACATTAAATAAAAGCCATAGGTGCTCACCGTTCATAAAATAAACATATGTATATGTATCTTATTAATGTAAACATATTATCAGTATAAAGCAACAGAAATTTCGTCATACAAAGTCATCTTGTATCCTAGAGGAGCCGTCGATAGGGTATACCTAAATTATATGAAAACGAGTTCGTTTTCTGTTGATCGCTATTAAAGAAGAAAATATGTTTGTTCATTATGATTTAACTAATTTAAAAGTACATTTAAATTCAGTCTCATACCCGTACTTCTTAACATAAAAATTAAAAATAAATGTTATCCAATTCTATATTATACTATGTATCAAAAATTTCAAAAAAGCTGTTATATGAAAGAATCTCCAGCGCTTCTAACTGCATCAGAGTTTAAGAAAAAAAACTCCTTTTATTCAATTTAATAAAATTTTAATTTGAAGCAGTAAGCAAATACATCAGCTTACTGCATTCTTATTCATAATCGTATAATAGAATATATAACCCCTAAAGGACAAAGTCTAAAAGTCTTATAAATTAAGAAATATAGAAAATAACATAATTTTTATAAACGCGTAAAGTTGCAAAAGTAATTCAAATGATTTCATCGCAAAAAACAAACAAAAAGCAGCGATTGTTTTCAACAATTATGAAAATAATAATTACAATATAAAACTCCCTTTTGATTTCCAATGTTTATCAATAAAAAATAAAAAATAAGTAAGTTAACTAACAACAAAAAAAAACTATCAGTACCTAAGCTGGAGTGCCGGATCAGTTTCATTTAAAAATGTTTATACATTTTCAAAAAGCAAAGCAAGCTTTCCAAAATAAATGTAGAAGGCTATAGCTAGAAAAAATTTTATACCCTATACTTTAAAAAACTGTAAATTAAGTATAAGAAATATTTCTATTATAGTTACTATTACTATAGAGTATGTAAGCACATATCTTCAAGAATTCAGTTTTACTTACAACAGAAAATCCTCACAAACTTTTAAGTAAACGCAGATAAAAATTAAAATGTTTTTAATTTCATCAACAACAGACATCACATGACAAAAAATAAAATAAAAAATGTATTCAAAGATTGAATTGAACACTTATTTGTATGTACATATATATGTACATACATACATACATACATACATACATAAAATCAATTTGTAGATATGTATGTATACATATCAAATTTCTTATCAATGCTTAAGTATTTATTAGACCTACATCATGAAAATATATGAAGCGTCGTTTAGTTAAAGCACAATGCAAATATAAACAATCAATACACTCAGGGAAAATCTGCAGCTTAAAAATAAGAATTCATCACATTAATTCAATAATTTTTAATATAATAGAAAATGTATATTGAGATATCTACAAACTAATGAGTTTAATAAATGAATACTGTAAATTAATATTTTGTCCATATTGAAATAAGAAATTTCAATATGACTAAACCTTCGCTAATGGTTCTTATTAATTCAGCATGGTTCTTACTGATTTCAAGTTGGTTTTTCTCTGTGTGTAGATAACTCTTTCAGTCAAAGAAGACGAATGTAGTTAAATAAACAAAATCTGTAATATAAACAAATTTCACACAGACTGACTTCAACGCGAGACAAGTTTAAGCATGAGAAAATATAAAGCAATCGTAAGTATAAAAGCATACTAGGATTAGGGAAGTCCAGATATATGATAGTATTTTATAGTACCATATGTCGATATTGAAAACAATTTATTTCTATCTACACATAAATACCAGCTCAAATACACACACATAGCAGAATTCATATAAGAAATATCCAAGAAAATTTCAACAACACCCCACCTTTTGCAAATCATGACGAGCCTTAAATTCTCCCTCAGATATACATACACAAATTCCCATGATCATACATACATATACAATATATAAGATTAATCTCAACAACACAACACTCTCACCTACCTGAAATTACAGATAGTCTTAAACTTCTACAGACGTCTATACACATAGATTCTCACGGCTACATATTACAAGAACACCTCGGCCCTAATAAATCACAATCATCTTAAATTCTTACAAAAATATATATATACATACATACACATAACCAATTTACCTCAACAACATCCTCACCCACCTCAAATCACGATCAGCCTTAAACTACTATAGACAGACACATCCACAAATCCCCATGGATACATATTACGTCAACAACCCTGCCCACCCAAATCATGGTCAGCCTTAAACTCCTACAGACATACAAACACACAGATTCCCCCGGTTGCATATTACTAGAACACCTCACCCCTCATAAATCACAATCAGCCTTAAGCTCCTACAGAAATACACACATTGAAATTCCTACAAACATACACATACACACACACACACACACATACACATACATTCACACACAACTACACACGCAATCGATCTACCTCAACTACACCCCGCCCCCTGCCAATCAAACCTTCACCTAAATTCTCACAGACAGACAGACACATCCACAAATTCCTATGGTTACATATTACGGCAACAACGCCGCCCACTCAAATCACGGTCAGCCTTAAATTCCCACAGTCTAGCAACACCTACATTAGCATTAGAAAAAATAACTTTCACGTTTTGCCGTCGGCATTAGGAAAAAAATAATAATCATGTTTTGCCGTCGGCATTTGAAAAAAATAATTATCATGTTTTGCCTTCGGCATTAGGAAAAATTATCATGCATTGACGTAGGCATTAGGAAAAATTATCATGTATTGCCGTCGGCATTTGAAAATAAGTATGTATTGCCGTCGGCATTAGGAAAAAAAAAATAATCATGTATTGCCGTCGGCATTTGAAAAAATTATCATGCATTGCCGTAGGCATTAGGAAAAATTATCATGCATGCCGTAGGCATTAGGAAAAAAAAAATAATAATCATGTTTTCCCGTCGTCATTAGGAAAAATCATTTTCCCGTCGGCATTTGAAAAAATTAATAATCACTATTTCACCATTGGTATTAGGAAAAATCATTTTCATGATTTTCCTCGTCTGTATATACACACATAAAAACCGCCAAACTATGAACCGCCTTAATACATTCACACAAAATATTCCACACACAAACTTCCCATGGTCAGGCAGGCAGACAGACAGACTGACAGACAGACATACACTTAATGTAAACAAAAACTCCTAATGTAAACAAAAAACTCCTAATGTAAACAAAAAACTCCTTATATAAACAAAAAACTCCTTATGTAAACAAAAAAACACAAATTTCCAAGAATTTAACAATTTTCAAATTTTAATTACCCAAATTTAACAATTTCAGCAACAATTTAACAATTTTAATTGCCCCCGGATGCCCAGTTCCCTACTACTTGTATTCACGTCGCATGTATTGTACTAAACCAATAATAAATGCTGTCGTACTATAAGCGAAGCACGATGGATGTATTGGTGTACGTGTATATCAGTGTTAACAAGCCATGTCGCCAAGACTGCTTGTTTGTAACAAACACTCAAAAGAAGTAGAGTTGATTTGTGTATGCTTGTTATTTTGCATACTGTACGTTTGAGTGTGTGTGTAAGATGTAGATAGTAAGCTATTATCCCTGCAGTCAGACTGGGGCCAAGTGTCTCTATGTCAACACTAAAATTCTAGTAGTAGTTACAATTTCTCTTCTATTCGTCAGTATAAAAGAAATAGAGAAAACAGATGTGGTGTATTTCTGGTGGATTTTGCAACAACTTGTCAATATACATAAATTTGTATGTACGTAAGGTATAGAAATGTACCAGTAAATGTCTGGTTGGTATGTCTCCATGTTCCCATAAGAACTATGAATTCACTATCTACTAGAGCTGCAAAACTATCGATAGTACTATGGATAGTATCGATAGTTTTGTTGTAAATGAAATATCGATAGTTTTTTCCACTATCGATACTATCGGCAAAAAAAACAAGTAATTAAAAGAGTAAAAATAATCGAAGTCAGTAAACAGTAGCCGGCAGCTTTGAAGCAAATTATCCGTAGTTGATTTATGCTTTTGTACAGCGATGGAAAAGTTGGTACAATTGTATATTTTTAGCGCTATTTGGATGCCAAAAGAACCGTAGCACCACAATGACCCATTTAGCACTACTGGCATCTCTTTATATTATATTACATGCCAAAAATAGCATTAAAATATATTCACCCCCTTATGCAAAAAATAATGCGTGCTTGAAATGTACATTAAAAAAAATTTCCATAGAAAAACCGGTTTTAACATTCACTTATTTTTTTGCACAAGGTATTAGCTCGAAGGTATTAGAAAATTAAGTAAATCAAACGATGTTTTCCGGTACTTAAAGAATTGCTGGAGGAATGTTATTTATTCCAAATTCATCTGCAAATGTGGAAATTTTATTTTCCTACCAAGGAGAGAAGCCGACTATTTGCATCGACTGTGAATAATCGAATAAAAAAAAGGTTATAAACGTAGTATATCGTAAATGTTACTTTTATATTCAGATCCCAGCAACTAATATTCTTTGTGCACCTTCTGGCGTTTTGTTAATTGATTTTTAGTTAATTAAAAAGTACAAGTATTAAAAAAAATATAAATAAAGAATTAGGTACAATCGTACTGAAAAAATTAAAATTTTTTTTGAAAGTTAGTGCAATTTGTAAATATGACATCGCATCCCTGCTTCTGTATACATAAGTACTTAAATACATATGTATGTATATGAATTTATTTATAAATCCAAGTGTTATTCGACAAATAGTACTCACAAGTATCTTAATAAATTCAACATCGTCGACACAAAGATAAATTTTGGTGGTACTAAATCGCGACGGCCGCCAATCGTCTCTTGCGATAAAACTTTACAGTTAGTGTCTTAAAAGTTATCAACAATTTTCGCATTTTGATAATTCTAAACCATGGGTAGGCCCATAAAATTTTAAGTTCAATAAAAAAGTATATTTTCGATAATATGGCGCTTACGATAAAATCGAAAAAAAGGCTTTATATATTTTTATATACTAATGAAAATGTTGAGGACTCTGGATTTTTATCGAGTCAAATGTAGTTTATGTGGCAACTTTTATAAAACTATTCGATACTATGGATAGTATCGATAGTTTTAGATAAAACTATCGAAACTATCGAGTGGAGCGACTATCGATAGTTTTGCAGCTCTACTATCTAGTCAATTGTTTTAGTGTTACTAGTAGATTTTCAATGACAAGCACATGCTAAATGTCTATAGCATAAAGTATTGTATGGGGAATAATTGTAGGGTAGTACTGGTGACAAAGTCAAAAGCGACTCAGTACATTTTCACTATTCGCACTTTCTGCAGGGATGTGATTAACCGCATACAACTAATGTTAATGCATGTGTGTGCCTTTGCATGTGCGCAGAAAAATAAAAGATCATACACTCAGAAAAAAACATCCTATTAATTCGCCAAAAGGGTCCCTATTAATTTAATAGGGACAAAATTTGTTCCAAATCACATTAAAACAATAGGAATTCAATAGTGTTGTACTATTGAAACAATTATTTTGAAACTATTATGTATCAATATGAAAAACTATTAAAGTAATGTGATCACCATATTAAAAATCAGCGAAAACTCTGTATCAAATTAATGTGGTGTCCCTATTAATTTTCAATGGGACATTTCACATTATATTTTCTATAAGATATACAATTATTTTAATACTTTACACAAAAATCAAAGTAAATCCCATTGATTTAATAGTTTAAACATATTAAGTTTAAATATCAATGTGAAAAACTATTAAAATAATGTGACCACCAGTTAACGTTATGCGCCAGCCGTGTACAGATGCTTCTTCACGTTTTTGCAAATGTCTGTCTTTGACTTTCTGTTTTTATGCATTCTCATTTTCAACGCGAAGAGTGAAGTCGAATTTTGTGTTGCTCCAAAAACAAAGTGTTTATTTTATGTACTTTATGTTGTTCCAAAACCTAAGTGTTTATTGTATGAATTTTGCTCCAAAAAATAACAACATCGTACGGCTTTCCGGAGTTCCCAGCAACCAGCACCACAACCATCGGACTGAGTTCCGGCTTTTCCACAACCAGGACCACAACCATCACACGGCTTTCCGGCGTTGCCAGCAGCTAGCACAACAACCATCGCACGGCATTCCGGCGTTCCAGGTCAGAGCACGAAGCTGTTCGGCGCATAGCCGGCTTAACAGCCGCCGCCGAATTTTATCTCGAAATTGCGCCGCCGCCGATGGATGCGGCTGTGATCGGCGCACGGCTCAGCCGACCACTAGTATATATAGCAAAATTTTCTTGCCAAAATACTATTCATTTTTAATTTTTTTGTTGAAAGAATTTTAATGGTTTTTTTTCGTGAATTTACAGAATATATACAAGTATGTACGCAGATTTCTTTATACGAAAATATGTTTTCTTCTATCGTCTATAGTAGTTTTGTTGAGATATATGTATGCATTTGATCACGAAATGTACGATAATTTCCAAATACATAACATAACTGGTATGTGATGTTTGATTCTTGTATTATTAGATGATACATACATACATATTTGGTCCAAATGTAATAAAGCTATATTATACACAGATCTTACCTAATAAAATAATGAAAACTAATTAAAATTATCGCTATCGAAATAAAAGTCTATCCAAGAAAACTTAGTTTCATCACATTAAAAAACCATGTGGAAAATAAGATAGAAGAAAGGTGTTGTGGTATTTATTCTAAACAAAAATGGCTATAAAAATTTTCCGAAAAACGTGGCATTTAAAAGTTATCGTGCTAAAAGTGTTTATAGCCAGGAAAGGTTATTTTTAGGTGAAAAGTGCAATGCGCATGGCCGTTAGGTATGCACGCTTTCAGTGAATATGATATTTCATGGCCAGTATTTTAGAAACTGCCGGTGGAGCGAAGAAAATAAATACTTTTGGCAATTTGGGTGGTCTAATCTGTATTCAAGATTCTTAGATATGGGTGCATAAATTGCTATCAGAAAGGGCTGATCTATGTTAAAGTCCTCTCTAGATAACTATTTTAAAAATGTTAATAATGAAAATATGCAGAATAAAACATTCAACTATTTGTTATATCGAAAATAAAATATTTTAATCAAGTTGGTTAGTAGAAAAGTTTTAATACACGAAAAAATAAACTCTTTGTCTTTCATAAAACAAATATGTATGTATGTAATATTGTATGTATACATATAATTCCTACGACATCGGTGAAGGGTATATAATATTCGGCTAATCCGAATATAGCACTTTTACTTGCTTTATTTTGAAAAGCTTAAGTTACAAGTTACTGTTACAAGAACTGTAAACAATAATGTGTACTTAAATTGTTTTTGCCATAAAATTTAAACGGTATGTCCTATAGTTATAAAATTTTGACAGATAATGATAATGATTAGTTAATGATTTTTATAAATTTCAAAAATCATGTGGGTTTAGCTTCTTTGGCGGTAATAGCTCGTTTTCTTAAGCAGCATAAAAAATAAAAATATATATCTATACTTGCAAGAGATACACAAGCGATATATAGCTGTAACGTTCTAAACCAGGACACACTTTCAAGCAAACGTGAAAATACAGTTCCTTTTTATACGTTGCAACCGTTGTATATATTCGAATTATGTAGGTTCTAATAACCCTTCCAACATTTGGAAGTTTCTTTCATCGTCCATCGTCAAAGGCGTTACGTCTTACTCACTTCCAGACGTTAATTGGAAGGTAGTTTGAATTCCACAATAACAATTTACATTGCAGTCGTCTTTTAATCATCCAGACGACGTTTGGAAGATAGTTTGTTGTTTACAACACCAGCCGAAAATGACATGTGCCGTTATGGATATAATAAACAAAAACAACACTATGCACGCACTTATGGGAAAGTCGCAGTGACCGCGAAATAAAATTAAAAAAATTAAAAGAATGCAAAAAAGAAGTTTTCAACATCATCGAGATAAGTTTTTTTTTGTCTTTTGCTGTGGTCGGTCAGTGGTAAAGTGTGACTTTGTTTTGTTATTGTTATTGTTGTAGTTTTTACATAATTGTTAATTAGATAATTGTCCCATAGTCAATATGAGTGAATTATCTGTAAAGGCAAAAAAAAATTAAAAGCAAAAGAGAGGCGAATAAAATAATAAAAAAGTGTCTTCTTGAAGTAACGCAGAAGTGATTTCTTGAAGAAACGCAGAAGTGATTTCTTGAAGTAACGCAGAAGTGACTTCTTGAAGTTACTTCCGGGGGGTACAACTTCTCAATACGGAAGACGCTTCTACGATGAGAAAATGGTATCTTAGCGTCACTTCTGAGTCACTTCCGCGATAGAAAATGTTAGTAGGGAAGGTGCGTTATCCATAGTCCTTGCATGTAAGCAAAAAAAACCAAATTATTGTGTTAGCCGACCGTTAGCCGGGACATTTGCTTAGCCTCCGGTGGCGAAAATTTTTCGGCTCACAGCCGGCTTTTAGCCGCCGCCGACGATATTTGCTATTAGCCGCCGCCGATCACCAGTCTACATCGGCTTCGTGCTCTGTTCCAGGTTTCCAGAACCACATCAGAGGTTAACAGTATGTTAAAAAAAACTAATGAGTAGTATATTCCTATTAATTTAATATGGTATATTATTAAATTAATAGGATCACTATTAATTTTACCGCTAGTTTTTTTTTACTACTTTAGTGAGCATTACCAAGCATACATAGTACATACACACACACATTAATACATTTACTTTACATAATGATGTCGAAGAATTTGACGGTCCTCCAACTCATTTACATCTTCTAAAAGATGGAAAAAGGGCTAAAAAAATTATATATCAAATGTACTTTAATAAATATAATAATTTTGTTATTTAAAGAAATGTTTGTTTGATTCAACTATTAAAGTTTTTGAAAATTTCAGGGTCCAATTGAATAATGCTTTACGCCGGTTGACAGGGTTTTCCTGAATTGTAAAAACCGAAACCGGGTTTTTCATAATTTCAAATATTCGAACTATTCGAAAACCGGTTTCTGAAAAAAGTCGAATAATCGATCACCCTAGTACATACATACTTATGTATTTTTATTTTTTTTTTTTTTACTTTTTTGAACTGTACGTAATGATAAATAAATAAAATTATTGTTTAATAAAATAATTGAAATTTATTTGCTGGTAGTTTAGCATGTCTATATACGTATTTCATTCTGACAATATGCCAAATAATAAATTTTCATTATTGTTTAATTTTAGAGTGATTATTATTCTACAGCAAAAGAAGCAAAAATATCTGCCGCCTTTAAAGCCTGTATTAAACTATATGAAAATGGTGAACTAAATAAACTGTTTTTGCCTGTTACAAAAAATGAATGCATTGCAAATTTATCGGACGAACTTTTTAAGCATTGGAAAAAATACAACGATGACGGTGAGTATACAAAATATAATACACGTGAAATAAAAACGTGCGAGATTTCTATAGAATTGTGCTGCAAATATTTATTTATTAGAGAAAATACTGTGGAAACTCCGAGCGATTTAATTTCACGTAGAATACAGAATATACCCGAATATATTTTTCCCATTGTTGTCACATGAAACGAGTAAAACGAAACAATAATATTGCTTATGTTCGAGGACACAAAAGTTGTAAAAAATGTTTACTGAACTTTGCTGCATTTTACTTAATTGCGTTCGTTTACCATATAAGTAAAGTGACAGTTCTTGAATAAATATTTTACAAATTTGTGTTGCAAAAAATTTTCGCAGTTTTAGTAAGATTTAAAAACATACGACTCAAAAAGTAAACAAACAAAGAAAAACTAATAATTTATAAAGTATGGTAATAATAACAGTTATTATACATAGTTTGTAGTTTGTTTTATTAATCCTTTATTTTGAGGTTTATTTTAATTATTCAGAGTTGTAAAACTGTTACTTAGTACTGCACATATTTTTAAGGTAATCAGTAACATTAACAATTAATTAACAGTCATGTAATTTTTGTCAAATTTAACCAACAAATATTACATAAAATTAATAACAAATTTATTCTGAGGCTGAGACTACATCTCGCATTTCTTGTGTTGTCATTTTCAAATATGTACAATGCCGTTCTCATTAAGTTTTTCCATAGCGCACAATTTTGTTGTGTCATTGTGACAGGAAATAGCAACACGGCAACATTGTCTGCATCAGGAACTAATTTTGATATGACATTCACTGCCATTTGTTTTATTCAATTGGTTAGTGCCACCCTATGTTTAGCGAAAATGAGAAAGAAAGTAAGACGCTCTAAAGAGCAGCAAACATAGTGGTGAAAAGACCAGGGCTTAATATACGCGCCACCAACGGATTCTATTCCAGTTTACGGAAGCCGGTTTCAAATTGGGAAACTTTACTCAAAAATTTTCTTAGAACAACTAGAGCTATTATGTTAAACTTTCATTTAAATAAATGAGAACCTCAACAAATAACAAAGTTGAAACAAGAACTCAATAATCAACATGATTTTTATTTTCTTTACTATCGGGTGTTTTTTTAGAGGTATAGAACTTCGAATTGAAATAAAACACAAGAAAATCGTTTTAATGTCCATTAATTTGGCTTTATTGGAAGGATAATTTTATGCCATTAATGTTTAAATATGATTTCGGGTATGTGGCCGCCGCGGCTGGCTCGAATAAAGCCAATTCTACAGGTCCAATTTTCAACCACTTTTTCGAGCATATGGGGCCGTATGTTGGCAATAACGCCACGAATGTTGGCTTCCAAGTCCCCTAACGTTTCTGGTTTGTTGGCGTAGACGAGCGACTTCACATATCCCCAAAGAAAATAATCCAATGGTGTCAAATCACACGATCTTGGTGGCCAATTGACAGGTCCATTCCGCGAAATTATGCGCTCATCGAATGTTTCCTTCAATAAATCGATTGTGAAGTGCGCTGTGTGGCATGTAGCGCCGTCTTGTTAGAACCACAACTCATCCACATTCATGCCATCCCATTCGGGAACAAAATAGTCGGTTAGTCGGCTCCGTGGCGAATCGATTCATTCGGGTCCTCTTCAACACTTTGCTCTACAGCGGCAATTGTTTCTTCGGTGCGCACTGTTCGACGTCTCTGCGGATGCGTATTATCACATAGAGTAAACGTAGTGCGAAAACGATCCATGGTTAACCGAATTAATTGCTCTAATGGACGATTATGTCGACCATAAAATGGACGGAGCTTGCGGTAAACTTCGCGAACTGAACCATTATTTTCGAAATAAATTTGCACGATTTGCAAGCGTTGTTCTTTTGTCAACCTGTTCATGATGAAATGGCAAACCAAACTAAATATTAATCACTTGACAGCTGACAAAATGGCCGCCAGTAAAAAAAGTGATGCCAACTTAAAGTTCTATACCTCAATAAAAACACCCTTTACATTGGCTGACTTTTTTGGGTAAAGGTTCCTTAATGATCTGCATTAGCAACAGTGAAATTCGCATAAGATCCAGCTAAACCCCTCAATAATCAATTTCAATGTATTTTTAATAAAAAAAAAAATATTTTACTTAATAAGTAAAATATTAATTTGGGACTATTAGTGCGTTTAAAAATTTTAAACGTAAAATTTTGCTAATGATAAACTTTTTATACATCCGATAAAATCCTACTTTTAACTAACTTTAAGTTGTAATAATGGCCCTAAGAGATATTTAAAAATAGAAATGTTGCCAGTATTAAATTATATAATGTCAACATCCACAATTAATTTTTATCCTGATACATGAAAATTAAACTTTTTAAGTACTATTTTAAAATAATCTTTAAAATGAGAAAAAAACCCATTAAACGTATTGTATTAACATTGTATTAAGATTGCCAAATGTGCAGTTTTCCCTGATTTTAGCAGCTTTTCTAAGCATTGAGCAGTGTTGCAGTTATTTGCTTAAAAAATAAGTTCTATATATAGAAAAAAATAGACAAGAATTATTTTCAATAACACCATGTTATTGTATAAAATATTTGTCATTAACTTGAATATTGTACTTATCAATTCCGCGCATTTTAAAATATCATGTAGTTGTTTTTTTTATTGCTCGTGTTGTATACGTCTGAATGAATTCCTACAAGAAGCCGAAAAACATCGTGTCTTTTTTTTTTTACTCAACAAAATTATTTTTAAATTATATCAAGGCAATGCGCATATGGCCGGGTTTCCATCTGTGTGCCATGTGACACACAAGCCTAAAAAAAGCGTAACCAACTAATTACTAATGAAAAACAGTTTCATTCAGACACGCATTTATTAAGTTAAACAGTTTCATCTATCTATCTATATAATTAATAGGCGAACACGTTTTTTGTAATCCCTTTTACGCTGGTACCACTGCATCGATTTTAAAAAGATTTATATGGTTTTAAAGGATTTTCTGTACAGATGTGCAGAATCTATACTTTATTGAAATCCGTTTAGTATTTTGGGAGCTATAAGCGTTTAAAGTTGTAGTAGCAACATGCACACATATTACACACGCATTTATTAGCTTACAAGTAAAAAAGAAACAAAGCATGAGTTTGTAAATGTGTGTGTGTTTGTAGTATTTCTCTTGATCTAACAATTTTTTATACCCTTTACCAAAAAATGGTAAAAGGGTATATATAGGTTTGTTATTCCGTTTGTAATTTCCAGAATATTAATAAGCGAGCCATAAATTATATATATTCTGGATCCTTATGCATAGGGAAGACGAATAAGCGATGCCCGTCTGTCCGTATGTCCGTCTGTCTGTACGTGAAATCAGTTTTCCGAAGCTCTCAGAAAAGCTAGAGACTTCGTTCTTGAACTGGTGGGTCAGAAATGGTCGAAATAAGATTGGTATTGAAAATCAGCAAAATCAAGCAGACGGTTTCAGAGCTGGGAGACTTAAACTTCATTTTGCCATACAAAATAACCACCGAAAACTAGTTTTTAATAATTTTTTATTAAATAAACTTATTTTATAATTCAGTATGAATAAAGTTGGTATTTCTAACTAAAAAAAATTAAAAAAGTTAAAGACGTTTCCAGGGTTGGAAAACCTTAACTTTTTTGTTATGCAAAAGTAACTTACTAAAACATATTTTTCCTTTTTTTCTATAAACTTAACATATGTAATGTTCTTAAAAGAAGGAGATTGATGTAAGAAATTAGAATAACAAAAAGGATGATTCCAGGGTTGGAAAACCTACAATTTTTGTGATATATAAAATTAACTACCGTAAACTAATTTTTTATTTATTTTTGTTAAATAAACTTATTTTATACACCACGAATAAAATTGGTATTTCAAATAAAAAATTTAAAAAGACGTTTCCAGGGTTGGAAAACTTTAACTTTTTTTTCTTATACAAAAGTAACTTACTAAAAGAAATTTTTCCTTTTTCTCTATAAATGAAAGATATCTTATATTCTTAAAAGAAAAAGATTAGTATAAGAAATCAGAAAAATCAAACGTTTGATTTCAGGATTGGAAAACCCACACTTTTTGTGATATAAAAAATTAGCTACCGAAAACTAATTTTTATTTTTTTTTTTATAAAATAAACTTATTTTATTTATACTTCAGTACGAATGAATTTGGTATTTCAAAATAAAAAAAATTAAAAAAAAATTAAAACGACGTTTCCAGGGTTGGTAAACCTTATTTTTTATACAAAAGTAACTTAGTAAAACAAATTTTTTTTTACTATAAATTAAACATATCTTATATTCTTAAAAAAAAGATGGTGTAAGAAATCAAAAAAAAAACAAAAAGGAGGATTCCAGGGTTGGGAAACTTACACTCTTTGTGATATAAAAAATTAACTACCGAAAACTAATTTTTATATAATTTTATATTTTTATATTTTTGTTATAAGTTTGTAGTGTGTGTCTGTGTGTCTGTGTATATGTGTGTCTGTCCGTGTCCACGTACAGGCCAAACGGCTAGACCGATTTTCATTTAGTTTTCTGTTTGAAAGATGACTTGATCGAGAGGGTTCTTAGCTATGTTTGAAGAAAATTGGTCCAGCCGTTTAGAAGATATAACATCATTTCTGAAAAAAGTCGACGTTTTTTAAAATTTTTAATTATTGTTATTATTAAATAAACTTATTTTATGCTTGATAACGAATAAAATTGGTATTTAAAATAAAAAAAAACAAAAAAATTAAAAAGACGATTCCAGGGTTGGAAAACTTTTAACTTTTTTTGTACAGAAGTTATTAAAACAAATTTTTCCTTTTTTTTATAAATTAAACATTCCCAGCTAAAAAGAATTATATATGGTCCATATATTTTTAATATATGAATGAATGTAACTATATATGAGTATGTAGGAATTCATGTATGGAAATATATGGGATTATACATGGCAAAACTATTATATATGAACTAATATATGAACTAATATATGAAATGTAGTATAATACATGAGCTCATATATGGAAATTTAATTATGAAGCTCTTCGTATGTGTATCCATATATAGAAATAAGATTTAATATATGGAGCCATATAAGAATGTATGCATACATGATATCTCACATAAAATCGTTTTTGCAATCAAATAAGCTTGGATTTTATCACTGGTGAATTGAAAATCCATTATAAAATAGATGCGGTATGTAAAGTTTATAAAAAAAACCATTCTTGTGTTGCCCCATTTAATATATTAAATAACCAAAAGGATAATCCATTAATTTTATAGAAAATAACAGAATTCTCTAGATAAGAAAAAAAGTTCATATTTCTGCAAAAAAATATATTGAAAACTATTGTTACGACGGATTATTTTTTCTTTTATAATTAATTGCATTACTTTTTAATATGATTTCTTAAATTAAATTTTATGTACGAATATGAGTTTTGTGTTTTTTTTAAATAATTGATTCACCTTTTGACTTAAAATGTTTCATTAAATACAACCTTCCTGTTCAAAATCTAAAAAAAAAGTAATTTTAGTAATTTACACATACATGTATGAATATATATAATCATATATGGTCATATACCCTCATTTTTCGGATCCGAACCATATATGGTATATCATATATGCTCCATACATATTTTTTAGCTGGGTTTCTTAAATTCTTAAAAGAAAGAGATTGGTGTAAGAAATCAGAAAATCAAAAAGGATGAGTTCACGGTCACACACTTTTTTGATATATAAAAGTAACTAAGTCTAATTAATTTTTATCTCTTCCTTTATAAATTATATATATTTTACGTTTTGGAAAGAAAAGTTTTTTATAGAAAATTATAAAAATAAAAACCACAGCTCCAGAGCTGGAAACTATGATTTTTTTCTGGACATTAAACCAACTAAATAAATTTTTTTTTTTTGAATTTCCTTTTTTTCACTTAACACACTTTCTATATTTTTTTTTAAGAACTACTAGATTGGTATAAGTAATCAGAAAAATCTAAAATTATGATTCTAGGGTTTGAAAATTATTATTTTTTCTTTGTACATAAAAGTAACTATGTGCTTATGTATGTACAGGGTGGGCCAAAAGAAACCAAGGGGTGTAAAAGTTTAATAACTTTTTTGTTTATTAACTTTTTTTTATTTTTTCTTTCAGATTATGTAATATACAAAATGGAAATTTTTTTACACTAAGTATAAAAATGATGTCTCTTAACTGACCACCGTTTTCAGCTTCGCACTGATGGGCTCTTTTTAGAGCATTTTCCATAACATCTTTCAAAACTTGTGGCTATAGCGTTCGAATTTCTGCAACAATGTTTGCCTTGAGTTCAAGGATTGTCTCTGGCCTGTTCACATACACTCGCTCCTTCAAAAAACCCCAAAGAAAATAGTCGGGTGCTGTCAAATCTGGCGATCGCGCTGGCCAAATAATTTCCGAATTTCGAGAAATTATTCGCTCTCCAAAAATTTGACTTAAAAGTGCCATTGTGTCTCCGGCAGTATGGGCAGTGGCTCCGTCCTGCTGAAACCACATACCAGGTCTGTTTTCAAGAGCAGGACGTAAAAAATTTTCTATCATAAACGGATACCGCTCTCCATTTACGGTTACAGCACTTCCATCGTCATTCTCGAAGAAGTAGGGCCCAATGACATTTTCAGATGTGATCCCACACCATAACTGTACACCTGATGGGGTGCAATTGGCGTTGATGAATGGCTCTTGGATTTTGAGAACCCCAGAACCTACAGTTCTGCTTATTAACAAAGCCATTCAAATGAAAATGAGCTTCATCACTCATAATCAAATTTTCAATTTTCAAATCAAATAATAAAATTCTATTGTTCTGGTTCTCTGTTCAGTTGTGAACCTCTCCATTATAAATTCTCCAAGTGTTGTCTATATAATCTGAAAGAAAAAATAAAAAGAAATTAATAAACAAAAAAGTTATTAAACTTTTACACCCCTTGGTTTGTTTTGGCCCACCCTGTATCTCTATACTACATAAACGCACTTTGGTAAAGGGTATATAAGATTCGGCACAGGCGAATATAGCACTCTTACTTGTTTCAAGTATGTTTTGTTGTTGTATGAAAGCCATAATACTTAAAGGAAGAGAGTTCAATAAATTGAATCAGCTTGGTTGAAGGGATTTTGTTTATGTTTTTTTCATTTAATGTATTATTTAATTATGGTTGCATATGTAAGTATGTGTGTGGCTGTGTTTTAATGAATTTTTTTTTTTATAATAATAATATTTTTTTTTTTTTTTAAGAAAACACAAACACAATTCGCAAAGCGATTAGCTTGTCTGCGAAAAACACCCAGGGTCTATGGTGGGAATCGAACCCACGACCTCCGGACTGAGAGGCTAGCATCGCTACCACTCAGCCACAGGGGCACCCCTGTATGACTTTTAGATACATTTTCTTTGAATCTTAATGAAATTATTTACATTTTGATTTTAGAATACGGGGATTGTGTCGTCCGTTTGGTATATCTAGTACATAACTAATAGACAATTTTATAGAATCCAACATGATTAGAAAGTGTTTAAATCAATAAATATATGTCTGAATCAAATAGTTTTTCATTAGTAATTAGTTGGTTACGCTTTTTTGGGCAAATGACACACAAGAAATGCCAGATGTAAACTCAGCCTATGTAGAAGAAACATAAGAAATAATGTTTTGCGTGTATTCATCATTTGCGTATCTAATAACGATTTGCTCTCTAGCTGAGTGGTAAGTACTAGAGTTGTGCGGAAGGTGCTTATTTGCTTGGCCTTCATGATGTACATTATATAGGGTTGCATTTGTATACTCGTTTGTATAGCCAAAACAAATATACCATGGTATGTACCATATAATTGTAGTGTGAGCGACAGAACTAGTATAAGAGTTATTGTGTGTGCGTGCTTTTCCAAATTAAAATACAATTGAAAACAAATAACGATTGCTTATTGTATTGCTGCTGAGCAACTGTTTGATCTGTTTTTGCCCAAAACTACATATTGTAATACAAACATATGAAAAAAACCATTGTTGAAACAAATACATGATGGACAGATGTATGTGCGGACGTTCGTTATGTTATTTTGTGGCGCAGCCAAGTATACAGAGAGAGAGAGAGAGAGAAAGAGGCAATTTTGCTCTGAGAGTAATTACAAATGCATGTGTTTCATGTACATGTATCATTTACTTACATGTGTATGTGAAATTTTACTTTCATTTATTCATTCATCAACAGCGTGACCGTTTGACAGACTAAAGTGGCAATTTGCCACTTTTTCGACTGCTTTTCCCCTTTTTCGACTGCCTTGCCACTTTTTGACCCGCTTTATTTAGGGTGAGTTATATGAAAATACATAAAAATAAAAAGTTTAGTGCAGTTTTCTCGTATTTTTTTTAATTTTGCCCCTTTTCTTTGATAAATCCCCTATTTGGTGGCACTTTTTGAAAAATGTCATCGGTCACCCTGTTCATCAACCATGGATTTTTTTTTTCAACACACCATGTGGTACTTATGTTAAAACCAGTTTTATGCATCTTATCTGCTATAGAAAAACAAATACATACAAACGTGTTTTTCTCATTTGGTCATTGCACAACCATACAATAACTACTTTAAAAATCAACATTTACAACTAGTAAAAGAAACGCTAAATAACATATTTTTTCATACAAGAACCAAAAAACACGCAAAACTGGTGCAAACAGATGCATCTGTGCAATGCTATAGTACATTATTGAATTGTTCTCTCTTTTTAGTGCTCTTGATTTTATGAGAACACTAAAAAATGGTATTCAATCTTATCAAAAGCATGAAACAGCATTTGTTTATCTGCCAAGCGAGGGCATCAGTTATTGTTGTGTCGAAGCACATTTCACTAGTGCACAGCGAATGACAATTGTAAAATGAGCATACAAGTGTAAAATTATGTGTATGTGTAAAAGAAAAAACAAACAACTTAGAATGTACGTCCTAGATTATTTGAGCGTGTTAGTTCGCATACTACTGTTTTAAGCAGTGTGACCAGATAATAATTTTTGCAGATAAATTAACTTTCAAAAAAAGCTATAAAATAATTATAGTGCAAAAACCTAGTGCTAAAATTTAATACATACTTCTTTTTAATTACATTGTTTCTTTTAAAGTGCTTATTTTTGCTATTTATTCTTTCATTGTATTTCCTTTGAATGAATCAAATTTTTTTAAATTCTGGAAAACCTGCCATGAGTTTAGCATACATACTTAAGTGTCAAAATTGAATGTCTTAACGAGTTTTGCTATATAGTTTCACATTAAAAACCACGCTAGGATGTAATTGTTAGTTAATAATACATTATGGGCAAAGTGTTTATGTAAAATTGTATGATGGAACTCGTTAAAACCTAGTTAAATTTCATCACTTATGCTAACTTTCAGTTTTTCATTGTGCATAATGCATTATGCACTAATAGTTAAAAATCAATAAAAGCAAAGCAAAAATATTAATTCGCTGTTGGTTTTTCAAAAACAAGCCTTTTTGAACATGTATTTCGTTGATAAGCAACATTTAAAAATTAGTTTTTATAAAATAACACTAGTTTACACCGAAAATGTACATTTGATGAGTGGTGATTTTCTCTATGTATTTTCTCTCGCTGAATTCGAAAATCAAGGTTAAATTTTGTTTTATAAAACAGTTTTTGAGGTATTGTAATTTTTCATGAACAGAAAACAGACGTTTTTTTTAAACGATTTGTACTTTTCTGTCGGCATAGAATCACTGTAAAATATGATTTTTTTGATAATGTGCCGTATTTTCATCGATATATTTTTAACCGCTTTTCCGATTAAAGATCCGATTATAAATATTGCATTTGAATATCAAGAACGGCCCCATCGGACATTTCTAGCTCGAGATATGATTGGTCAAGTGAAAAAAGTCGAAAAAATTAAAAAATTATATCTCAAAATGTGTTGCATAAAAACAAAATTTAACCTTGTTTTTCGAATTCAGCGGGAGAAAATACATAAGGAAATCTAAATCTCATCAAATTTACATGAAAAAAAATGTAATTTTGTAAACTCGTGCAATTTAAAGCTTTTGTCTATTTAATTTTTACCTAAAAAGTGTTGCGGGTGTTGTTATTTTTAATAACGTATATATTTATTCATTTTCGAAACACAAGCTGTTCTTATGTTCTCACAAATATCTCATGGATCAAAGGTTTTGAAGCTAATGTGGTTGTTGTTTTCAAAATATCGTTAAATTAAATAGCAACTGTTCTTGTATATTTCTACACACATATTTAATTAAAATTATATACTTTTTGTATATAATGTGAAAAATTAAATGGATTTAAAATTTTTATTTAGTACCTACATTTATAAGCAAATGAATCATTTCTCCTGTTACAAATACATAATCAAATGGATTGCTCGTCAAAATATACCGAAAGCAGCATAAAAATGCTGGAAAAAGCTAAATAAATAATTGAATAAATTCAGTGAAGTGCGACTTTGACTCGCGCACGAAGGGTTCCTTACGGGCACTAGATATGTAATTCAATACGAACTTTAGCCTATATAATAAAGAGTTTTGGATTTTTTTTTCGGTTTTGAGCGTTTTTCGTTTTGGCGTTTTTTACGTTTTGGCGCTTTTTTAATTTTGGCACTTTTTTCCCCATTTGTCGATTTTTGTCGTTTTTTTCATTTTGGCGATTCTTTTACGTGTATGCGATTTTTTATTTTGGCGCCTTTTTCGCGTGTTTGTGATTTTTTTCGGTTTTGGTTTTTTTCAATTTGGCGATTTTTTTCATTTTTGTGGATTTTTTCATTTTGGCGATTTTTTTTTCATTTAGGCGATTTTTTAGTTTTGGTGCCTTTTTCGCGGTTTGGCGATTTTTTCTGTCTTTGGCGTTTTTTTTAAATTTGGCGATTTTTTTTTCATTTTGGCGATTTTTTTATTTTTGGCGCATTTTTTCGCGTTGTGGCGAATTTTTTCGGTTTGGTTTTTGGCAATTTTTTTTTTGTTTTGGCGATTTTAAATTTTCGGTTTTTTTTTGTTTTACCGTTTTTGAAAATGTCAAGAGTTCGCCTCTTACGCTTTCCAAGATATAGCAAGTTGTCAAAATTACATAGTCAAAATTGCATTAACTGATGGACCACCCTTCAATTTAATTTTTTTTAAATTTTAGTGTTAATTGTTGTAGTCTGTATAAAAATACAATAATTTTACAAATTTCAAGTGCCAATATTGTTGTTGTAGCGGATAAGGTTCTACATACTGTGTCCAAATTTCAGGTTCGTAGCTCTTACGGTTCCTAAGAAAATAACGTGGGATTCCTTTTCACCTTTTGTGTACGGAACCCTAAAAATCCTATCTGATAAATCAAAAATTTTGCAGCTAAATCAACAAAAAATATGCTAAATTTAGCTGCGAAAATTGGTCACGCTGGTTCCAAGTTTTATAATTTATTAATTTAAGACTGGAAAATAAAATAAATAAATAATAAAATAAAAATAGTAAGGGTTTTCATGAGAATGTTCAAAAGTCTCGCAAAATGTGCAATTGTGCATTTTTACACTCTCGTAAATAAAATATCAAAAATTTTATGGAAATTTATTTACACAAACCTGATTACTTTGCCCAACAATTTTCACTCGTAAACTTAAGCTGTGCAATTGTGCATTTATTAAACTACAACTTTTTGATTTTTTTTGCTTCCTTGAGGCATTTTTATATACACACACACACTTTTTATTTTTATAGAAATATATAAATATTTATTTAATTTAAAAACTGCTTGAAATTTAATTTTTTATTTTTATTATATTTATTTATTATATATTTTTTTGACATTTCATTCAAATTTACTTAACTGTTTGCGCAAAAGCTAAAAAGGGGCTTCATGAAACAAGTCTCGCAAATTTGCCCAATTGCACAAATAGGAATTTTAAGAGTTCTCATGAAAACCCTTAATATCTTTCTCAATGAATATAATTGTAAAAAGTTTTATTATTACTTAATATTTTATGAAATTTTTAGTTTGTGAAATGAAGTATTGTGCACTATGAAGTGTACAATAAAAATATTGCACACTTGAGACAATTGTATATTCAACTGTTGTACAATGGTTTTGTGTGTTTTTTGTTTCCTTGTTCTTTATTTTTATTTCACACTCAATTACGATCACCACTACAAACACTATTATTTGCTTTTGAAAAAAAATACAATACTGTGTACCTTTTCATAGCTTGTGCTCACTTCTAGTAAGTACATTAGTTTGCTAGTCAAGAGATTGCCGGTCGAATCACCCCAAACACATTTAGTTTTAATCCATTGTAGGGCGCAGCGTTGCCATAATATTTTTTAGAAAACTGAAAATTTAGAATTTTTTTTTTTAATGCATGTTTTTTTATTTATTGTATCTTCAAATATGAACTAACAATAAGTATTCAAATCTTAAATCTATAAAAAAATTATTAGGCCCGACCAATGTCGGACATAAGCTTAGTGATAGTTATTAATAATACATAAGTAGTGATAAGCAACAAAAAGAAAAAAGTGTTTTCAAGCAGCTTCATCATCTAGTGTTGAATATTAGAGCCCCCGTGTATCTCTCTTTTTTAAGCGGATGTGCCCAGTAAAGTTCAAAATATTACGAGCAAGCGGATTAGGATGTGACTCGAGTTTTGTTAGATATTTGCCTGCGTATTTTACAATTTCTTCAGTCACTAGTGGCATATTCAAATCGCGATGTATATTTGAATTTTTGATGTACCATGGAGCCGATATTATCATGCGTAAAATTTTATTTTGCCTTCGTTGAATTTTCTCTACATTTGAAGCTGAAGCAGTGCCCCATAGTTGAATTCCGTAACACCATATTGGCTTTAAAAGTGACTTGTATATTAAAAGTTTGCAGTCTAGACTAAGTGTTGAATTTCTACCAATCAGCCAATGTACCTGAGTTAATTTAAGTTTCATTTGAGTTAACTTAGAGTCAATGTGATGTTTCCATGTAAGTCGTCGATCAAGGTGTATACCAAGATATTTCACATGTGAATCTTGACGAACAACTTGATTGTTAATCCGAATGGGGGAGCAAGTATCTCTTCTTAGGGTGAACGTTATATGGACACACTTTTGTTCATTGACTTTAATTCTCCATAAGTTTAACCAAAGCCCCATCTGGCTAATGTGTTCCTGGAGTTTGCGGGATGCCTCATCAGGGTTTTCGTGCATACTAAGGCAGGCTGTATCGTCGGCAAATGTGGAAGTATGGATACTACTGCTCACAGGCATATCACAAGTATAAATCAAATATAAAACTGGTCCCAGTATGCTCCCCTGTGGCACACCGGATGAAATAGTTTCAGGCCTACTCGTAAAGTCTCCTTCCACAACAGTGAACTTACGGGAAATAATGTAACTTTCCAAAATATTTAAAATGTTTATTGGTAAGTAAGTCTTCAATTTTAAAATTAGGCCTTCATGCCACACTTTATCAAATGCCTGGGAAACGTCAATAAAGAGCGCAGAACAATACTTTTTTTCCTCAAAAGTTCTTCTTATAAATTGAACCAGTGAGTTTGTTCAATGGTGCTATGCTGACTCCTAAAACCAAATTGATGGTCTGGTATGCACCCACTACTAATTAGAATTGGGGCAATTTTGTTTTGAGCAGTTTTTCGAAAAGCTTTGACATAGTTGATAGTAGACTTATTGGCCTATATGACTCAGCCTTGGTTAGATCTTTGCCCGGCTTTGGAATCATTTTAACCTTGGCAAGCTTCCAGCTGTGTGGATAATACTCCAGTCGTAAAATGGCATTAAATATGAATAATAGGATTCTCATTGCAATACGAGGCAAGTTCATAAGCATCTGGTTACTAATTCCATCAATACCCGGAGCTTTCTTCGGGTTGAGTTCGGCAATTAATTTTTGTAAATCACGCGTCTTAAACTTTATGTGTTGAGGGGGTAGAGCGACTACATTCGGCAAATCAGCAACACCAGTACATATGTTTGGCGTAAAAACGGATTTTAAGTGCTCAGCAAATATTTTACCTTTTTCAGTATCGCTTCTTGCCCAACTTCCGGTAGATGTGCGTAGAGTTGGCTTATATTCAATGGGTGTTTTAAGCTTTCTAGCAGCGCGCCACAAAGAGTAATTAGACGCTGGTGTGACATCAAGACCTTCCAGATAATTTTTAAGAGATGCAGTTTTTTCAGACGCAAGCAACTCTTGGAGTCGTTTAGTGCACTCTTTAAATCTGATTTTATTTTGTGGTGATCTGTGCTGTTGCCATTCCCTTCTAGCTCTTCTTTTTTCACGTACGAGACGTTCAATGTCTGTAGAATAAATTTTATTAAACCCAGTCTGCGGATGGGAGATAATGGCATGTTCAGCAGCCTGTTTAATATTCTCGCTGAGATTGGCAATTTTAGATTCAATATCATCGGATGTTCTAAGCGTAATGTTTTCCGTACAATGACTACTGAGATATTTTTTGAACCCCAGCCAATTAACAAGATTGATCATCTTCACATATGGGTCAGGTAAGTTACTTCTTAAGGGACTACAAATTGTAATGATCGTCAGAGAGTGATCGGACGAAAGATCAAGAGAAGCTTGAACTTGAATTAAATCCCTAGATATATTTTTTATGACGCCAAAATCTATAACATCCGGAATTTTTTGTATGTCAGTAGGCCAATAAGTGGGCTCCCCACTCGAAATGACATCCAAGCCCATTTTTGAAATAGTGTTGAACAATGCTCGACCTCTGGGGGTAATAAGACGCGAACCCCAGAACTTATGCTTAGCATTGTAGTCGCCAGCTGCTACAAAAAAAGGTCCAAGAGATTTGTAAAAATCCTCATATTGATTCTCAGTGATTGAAAATCTGGGAGGGGAGTAAATTGATGATATAACAAAATTTGTACAAAAACTTTCAATGCCAATAAAGGGTGTTTTTTATTGAGGTATAGAACTTTAAGTTGGCATCACTTTTTTAACTGGCGGCCATTTTGTCAGCTGTCAAGTGATTAATATTTAGTTTGGTTTGCCATTTCATCATGAACAGGTTGACAAAAGAACAACGCTTGCAAATCGTGCAAATTTATTTCGAAAATAATGGTTCAGTTCGCGAAGTTTATCGCAAGCTCCGTCCATTTTATGGTCGACATAATCGTCCATCAGAGCAATTAATTCGGTTAACCATGGATCGTTTCCTCACTACGTTTACTCTATGTAATAATACGCATCCGCAGAGACGTCGAACAGTGCGCACCGAAGAAACAATTGCCGCTGTAGAGCAAATTGTTGAAGAGGACCCGAATGAATCGATTCGCCACCGTGCTTGGAGCTTTGTCCATCAACTTTATGGAAGATTTTGCGCAAAGATCTTGGCTTGCGACCTTACAAGATCCAGCTTGTGCAAGAATTAAAGCCGCGATAGACCATGCAATGCGTCGTGATTTTGGTGTATGGGCCGAAAATGAGATTGATTTCGATGCTGATTTTCATCGCAAAATTTTGTTCAGTGATGAGGCTCATTTTTGGTTGAATGGCTACGTCAACAAGCAAAATTGCCGCATTTGGAGTGAAGAGAATCCACATGCGACCCTTGAGACGCCATTACATCCACAAAAACTGAATGTTTGGTGTGCTCTATGGGCTGGTGGAGTCATTGGGCCATACTTCTTCCGAAATAATGCTGGAGAGTCAGTTACCGTTAATGGAGACCGGTATAGAGCCATGATAACCGACTATTTTGTTCCCGAATTGGATGGCATGAATGTGGATGAGTTGTGGTTCCAACAAGACGGCGCTACATGCCACACAGCGCACGTCACAATCGATTTATTGAAGGAAACATTCGATGAGCGCATAATTTCGCGGAATGGACCTGTCAATTGGCCACCAAGATCGTGTGATTTGACACCATTGGATTATTTTCTTTGGGGATATGTGAAGTCGCTCGTCTACGCCAACAAACCAGAAACGTTAGGGGACTTGGAAGCCAACATTCGTGGCGTTATTGCCAACATACGGCCCCATATGCTCGAAAAAGTGGTTGAAAATTGGACCTGTAGAATTGGCTTTATTCGAGCCAGCCGCGGCGGCCACATGCCCGAAATCATATTTAAACATTAATGGCATAAAATTATCCTTCCAATAAAGCCAAATTGATGGACATTAAAACGATTTTCTTGTATTTTATTTCAATTCAAAGTTCTATACCTCTAAAAAAAACACCCTTTATTTGTTGCTTGTAGGTGTTCTTCACAAATGTTATCAAGAACATAGTGCTTGAGTCTTGACTTTATTAGAATTGCTGATCCACCGCAAGCCCTTCCTCTAGGGTCCTTTGTATCATATATATTGTAGCCATAAATTTTAAAAAGACTTCTCGAAGTCAAATGAGTCTCAGATACTAACATTACATCAATATTTTTTTCCGTGAGGAAGTGCTCAAGTTCATTTTTATGTTGGCGAATGCCGTTTGCGTTCCAGAAACATATTGTTAACGTGTTCATGGCTTATTAATTAATGCTTGAAGCAGAGTATTCTGCATTCGCAGCATTTCTTGCATCATGCTAGTCATATTTGTTGTAAAATTGTTTATAGTTTGCACCAGATTATCAATAGTAGTTTCAAGGCGATTAAAATTAGAGCTTGCGTCAGTATTTTTTAAATTATTTGGCGGGGAAATATTTTGTGTGAGAATTGAATTTGTCTTAGCAGCATCTGCATACGAAACACGGGAAGTAACTGGTTGGCTCATTTGCGCAAAAGTGGCAGAGTAAGCGTTTGCTGATTGAGCTGGAGCTAATTTAGGTTTTTGCACCATAGTCTTCTTTACGAAAGAGTACACAGGACAACCTCTGTAGTTAGCGGTGTGATTACCTCCACAATTACTGCATTTTTTATCACTTTGATCTTTTGGCTTATTGCAACTAGCAGTGCCGTGTAATTCGCCGCACACAACACAAACAGAGGGTAAATTGCAGTATGTTTTTGTATGGCCATATTCTTGGCAATTATGGCACTGTACAGGACCTGAACGCTTATGTGGCTCTTCAACTGTGATTTTTCGGTACAAGAGGTATTTCAAATTATAAATTGGATGCGTCTCATTTTATTCAATTTTATATCATTAGGCTCAAGTTCAACACGAAATAGGGGTTGGGGAATCTTCTCTCTGTTTATTATATTGGACACATTTTTTACCTTAAACCCCTGGAGGACGAGTGCATCTTTTATTTCTTCGGGAACAACATAAGAATCTATGCCCTTCAATACGATCTGCATGCCTTTAGCGCTCTTAAGCTGGTATGTGTAGAAGCTTGTTTTATTTTTTTCAAATTCAGCAACCATTTTGCGGAAATCTTTTTCGTCATAAATTTGGACTTTAGTTTCATCTATGTTTCCACGTTTTATTGGAACAATGTGAAATTTATTCTCACCAATGACCGAAATTAATTTTTTAATAAGGGCATTTGAATTTTTTTGTCTCAAATAGATTGGTGGCGGCTTGGATATTTTATTCGAGGATACCTCGGGTTTGTCGTTGTCATCTTGCAAAATTTCGAAGCGGTTTTGGCGATTAGTTGAGGCTGCGCTGTTATCCCTAGACATTTTTGGAGCAGATGAAATTTTTGAAGAATTCGGGCTTCGCCCACGCTTTACCACGGTTATATATCTGTCCATTCCGACTTGTACCTTGAGTTTCGAGCCGCTGTTATCTGTAGTGATAGCTTTGTTAAGTGATGAACACGAGCCTGAAGGGGATGATATTACTGGCTTATATGAAGAAGTACTAGGCAACTGTAATGTTAATGCATCATTACTATTTGGCATTGGACAAAGCGAAGTTGATCGCTGACGAAAAATTGGCTTTGACGTTAAAAAAATACTTTCATCAGATTTATTATTTATATTTTTTTTCATTAAGAGTTTCAGAACTCACAGTAAAATAAGCATTTCTGCCGTTAGAACTCACTTCAAATTTTTTTGTATTTGAGGCACTCATACAAAGAATTCCTCAAGGGATATTCGTTTGTGTTTTTTTATGTTTGCGGTCTTTTTTTTTGTTTTTGTTATTTATGATTGTTTATTTGTTTAGAGGTACACATATATATATAGTATTCCTCAATATCAATTTGTTTAATTTTTTTTGTTTGCGGTTTTTTTGTTTTTGTTATTTTTACTATGTAAAAATATTAGCAAAGCATAAAGCTTATTTATTAAAGACAGTATGTACCTATTACGAATAATATGTACTACGAATATTTTTTGTTTGTTTAATTTTTTGTAAGTAAGAAAAATTCCGCTAATCGACTGTTCGCTATGAAGGTACCACGAGAACTCAAATTTAGAATAAAAAACTGATTTTCATGTGAAAAAACTGCTCATAAAAAATTCATTAGTATTAACCATACGTATATACCTGATATATTTTATATCATGACTTGATAATACTTGTCACTTTATTACGTTTTACCATCTCGAAAGCGTCATCGGCATCAGTTAAGAAAATATGGCTCTAAAAATTTATAAAGTTTTTAATTAATTGAAATGGAAGTGTTTTAGTTTCACTATGGGATATTTCGCATTAAATTACACAGGGAAATATTTATTTTCCGAATCCACGTAAAGAAGTAAGTAGATCAAAAATTCAATAAAAACAGAGAAAGCAGTGCCTAAAAAATAAAGAAGAAATCTTGTAGTTTTTATGAGGTTATCTTATTGATTTTTTCAATAAGGTTTTCTTCTTGATTTTATTAGGCTATCTTATTGATTTTTTCAATAAGGGTTTCTTCTTGATTTTATTATGCTATCTTATTGATTTTTTCAAAAATAAAACACAATACTTATTGATTTTATTTGAAAATTTTATTTATTTTCATTTACATATGTATTTACTTAGGAATGCACACAATATAGTAATAATAAGTAAGTTTTGTTAGCAGTATCTTTTTGAATTTTTTAATTACATATTTGCTTATAAATATTGGGTAGTATGAATAAAAAAAAGCATTTGCTTTTTACTTAGAAATTTGTTTGAAACAAACAAAAAGTAAATATACATTTAAGACTTTAATTAAACAAAAAAAAATTGGCTGCGACCAATATTTTCCGAGTTATTGGTCTTTTAAGTTTTGATATTAAATGCAATTTAGTGAAGCTGCTAGAAAAAAAAAACCAAAATGTCTTTTAATATATATTCATTTCTTTCCTTAAAAGTTTTGTAACATAAAATACATTGAATGTCGCAAAAAGCATTACTGATCATAGAATATTTTTCGCATACCACTTTTTTTCTTTCACTGTATCTATAAAGAATTTAATACACCCGCTGCGCATGTGTTATCGTCACTGTTTCATTGACGACTAAATGGAAGAGAATAAGAATGTGTGTGATTTTGGTTTTCACAATTGTGCCATGAAACTGACATCATTGATTTATATACATGCATAGATACATAAAAGTACGTACATACATAAATGAAATAACAAGAAACCTAATAAATCAGAAGATTTCCTTATTAAAAAATCAATAAGATGCTGTACACATAATCATATAGGAACCTAATAAATTCAAGAAGATAACCTTATTGAAAAAATCATTAAGGCAACCTAATAAAATCAATAAGAAATCCCTATAGTTTACTATTTATAAGAAAACTAATAGAATCAAGAAGTTTTTCTCTATGAATGTTTTTTGGTGCCAAAATAACGGAAATTGAGCAAAAAAAAGTTGTGATAATAAGATTTCTTCTTGATTTTATTTGTTTTCTTCTTGATAAAATTAATAAGATTTTTACCACATAAAAACAATAAGGAATCTCTATGAAAAAATCTTCGCTTCTTTCTGCTGGGATACCCCTTAGCCTAAAAACGTTTCATAGAGAAAAGTCTTATTGATTCTATGAGGCAGTTTTTTCTCTGTGTACTTACTAAAATGTTTGCTTTTGTTTTTAATATTTTGTTTTATTTGAAGTGCATAATGATTTATTTATATAATACTCTTGCTTAGCCAAAATAAAATGTTTCTTTCTGTGAATTAATGAAATTTTGCTAAGAGAGTTCTGAAAAAATGTGTATGACTTAAAATTCAAGGGGGGGGTGGGTCTATCCTTTAATTTGTTTATTTTTCTGGGAATTTATCTCATTCTATAAGGGATCGAATTCTTTCAATGAAGAAACTTGTTGTTCTTTTTCAATAAGGCAAGGCGAATTAATATTAATAAAGTAAGTGCTACGTCCTTAAGAATGCAAACAATAAGACAAAATTCCATAAAGAAAAACACAACTTTCGTGTGAATTCTCTCTTGCAGGTTGAAAAAGTACTAATAAACCTTCACTATTATATTAAGCAAAATAGGTAAAACTATAGATATCAGAACTAAAATAACAAAAATTAAAAAATGCACAATATATGGAAAAACTTATTTTTTATGCAAAAAACTGCAAAACTGCTCTATGTTAAAAAAACTGCTAAAATCAGTTAAAACTGCACAGCAACGCTGGTCGGGCGTTTCTTTACACAATTGGGCTAATAGCATTCACACATATTCTTGAAGCGTAGACAGATGGCAGCGTTAATTTGCATTAAAATCTCACTAATAGAATCTGTGCATCCCTTACATACCACACATTTCGCTTATTTTCCTTGGAAATCTTAAAGTAGAAAAAATAAGTTTCGATTTTGATATTATTTTTTCTTTTGCTAAAAACACTTCAAATAAATTATCTTTTATGACTTTGAATCCATTTTAATTTTACAAGTTTCATTTCAAACTGATGGCGATATATTTTTTGCATGTATTTATTTATTGTATCTTCATATATGAACTAACAATAAGTATTCAAATCTTAAATCTATAAAAAAAATTATAAGGCCCGACCAGTGTCGGACATAAACTTAGTGATAGTTATAAAAAATACATTAGTAGTGATAATCAAGTAGTCCCATCTGGAGTGTTAGGTATAAGAGCCCGTGTGTCCCTCTTTTTTAGGCGGATGTGTCCAGTAAAGTTCAAAATATTACGAGTAAGCGGATTATGATGTGATTCGAGTTTTGTTAAATATTTACCTGCGTATTTTGCAATTTCTTCAGTCATTAGTGGCATATTTAAATCACGATGTATAAGAGAATTTTTGATGTACCATGGAGCCGATGTTATTAACCGTAAAATTTTGTTTTGCCTTCGTTGGATTCTCTCGACATTGGAAGCTGAAGCAGTGCCCCATAACTGAATTCCGCAGCACCATATTGGCTTCAAAAGCGACTTGTATAGTAAAAGTTTGCAGTCTAGGCTGAGTGTTGAGTTTCTGCCAATCAACCAATATATTTGAGTTAACTTAGGTTTCATCTGAGTTAACTTAGAGTCAATATGATGTTTCCATGTAAGCCTTCGATCAAGGTGTATACCAAGGTATTTACTTAAGAATGTTGAGGAATATTTTGATTGTTAATCCGAATGGGGGAGCAAGTATCTCTTCTTAGGGTGAACGTTATATGGACACACTTTTGTTCATTGACTTTAATTCTCCATAAGTTTAACCCTAGCTCAATCTGGGTAATGTGTTCCTGGAGTTTGCGGGATGCCTCATCAGGGTTTTCGTGCATACTAAGGCAGGCTGTATCGTCGGCAAATGTGGAAGTATGGATACTACTGGTCACAGGCATATCACAAGTATAAATCAAATATAAAACTGGCCCCAGTATACTCCCCTGTGGCACACCCGATGAGATAGTTTCAGGCGTACTCGTAAAGTCTCCTTCCACAACAGTGAACTTACGGGAAATAATGTAACTTTGCAAAAGATTTAAAATGTTTATTGGTAAGTAAGTCTTCAATTTTAAAATTAGACCTTCATGCCACACTTTATCAAATGTGTGGGAAATGTCAATAAACAGCGCAGAACAATACTTTTTTTCCTCAAAAGTTCTTCTTATAAATTGAACCAATCTGTGAGTTTGTTCAATGGTGCTATGCTGACTTCGAAAACCAAATTGATGGTCTGGTATGCACCCACTACTAATTAGAATTCGGGACAATTTTGTGTTGAACAGTTTTTCGAAAAGCTTTGACATAGTTGATGGTAGACTTATTGGCCTATATGACTCAGCCTTGGTTAGATCTTTGCCCGGCTTTGGAATCATTTTAACCTTGTCAAGCTTCCAGCTGTGTGGATAATACTCCAGTCGTAAAATGGTATTAAAAATGAATAACACGATTCTCATTGCAATACGAGGCAAGTTCATCAGCATCTGGTTACTAATTCCATCAATACCCGGAGCTTTCTTCGGGTTGAGTTCGGCAATTAATTTTTGTAAATCACGCGTCTTAAACTTTATGTGTTGAGGGGGTAGAGCGACTACATTCGGCAAATCAGCAACACCAGTACATATGTTTGGCGTAAAAACGGTTTTTAAGTGCTCAGCAAATATTTTACCTTTTTCAGTATCGCTTCTTGCCCAACTTCCGGTAGATGTGCGTAGAGGTGGCTTATACTCAACGGGTGGTTTAAGCTTTCTAGTAGCGCGCCACAAAGAGTAAATAGACGCTGGTGTCACATCAAGACCTTCCAGATAATTTTTAAGAGATGCAGTTTTTTCAGACGCAAGCAACTCTTGGAGTCGTTTAGTGCACTCTTTAAATCTGATTTTATTTTGTGGTGATCTGTGCTGTTGCCATTCCCTTCTAGCTCTTCTTTTTTCACGTACGAGACGTTCAATGTCTGTAGAATAAATTTTATTAAACCCAGTCTGCGGATGGGAGATAATGGCATGTTCAGCAGCCTGTATAATAATATTTTCTTTAAGATTGGCAATTCAATATTATCGGATGATCTAAGCTGAATGTTTTCTACGCAGTGACTTCTAAGATATTTTTTGAATGCCAGCCAGTTGATTCCATTAATAATCTTCACATATGAGTTAGTTAAATCACTCCTTAGTGGGTTGAAAATTGTAACTATTGTTGGAGAGTAATCGGAGGACAGATTTAGAGAGGCCTCTACGTGAATTAAGTCCCTATGAATATTTTTCGTGACGGCAAAATCTATAACATCTGGAATTTTTCTTACGTCAGTAGGCCAGTAAGTAAGCTCCCCACTCGAAATGACATCTAAGTAATTTTTTCAAAATTGTATTAACGCTCGACATCTAGGTGTAACCAGACACGAGCCCCAGTACGTATGTTTTGCATTGTAGTCAACAGCTGCCACGAAACAAGATCCAAGCGATTTGTAGAACTTTCATACTGATCTTCGGTAACTGAAAATCTTGGAGGTGAGTAAATTGATGATATCACGAAATTCGCACAAAACTTTTCTACGAAAATATTCGTTGCTTACAAATATTCTTCACTAAGGTTGTCAAGGACATAGTGCTTGAGTCTGGACTTAATCAGAATTGCTGATCCACCGCATGCTCTCCCTCTTTTGTCCTTTGTATCAAAAAATTGTAACCATTTATTTTAAATAAGCTTCTTGAGGTCAAATGAGTCTCAGAGACCAACAATATTTTTTTCCATGAGGAAGTGCTCAAGTTCGTTTTTATGTTTGCGAATGCCATTTGCGTTCCAGAAACATATTTTTAACGTGTTCATGGTTTATTAACTAATGCTTGAAGCAGTGTATTCTGCATTCGCAGCATTTCTTGCATCATGCTTGTCATATTTGTAGTAAAGTTGTTTATAGTTAGCACCAGATTCTCAATAGTAGCTTCAAGGCGACTAAACTTAAAGCTTGAGTTTGAATTATTTGGCGGTGGAACATTTTGTGCGGGAATTGAATTTGTCTTAGCAGCATCGGCATACGATACACGTGAAGTAACTGGTTGGCTCATTTGAGCAAAAGTGGCGGAGTTCGCGTTTACTGGTTGAGCTGGAGTTAATTTGGGTATTTGACCCATAGCCTGTTTAACGAAAGAATATACAGGGCACCCTCTATAGTTAGCTGTGTGATTACCTCCACAATTACTACATTTTTTTTCTGCTTAATCTTTTGGCTTAGTGCAGCTATCAGTACCATGCAATTCACCGCAGATAACACACACTGTAGGTAACTTGCAGTAAGTATTCGTATGGCCATATTCTTGGCAATTATGGCACTGTACGGGACCTGAACGCTTACGTGGCTCTTCAACTGTGATTTTTCGATGTAAGAGATACTTTACGCTATAAATTGGATGGGTTTCATTTTTTTTCAATTGTATGTCATTCGGCTCCAGTTCAACCCGAAATAGGGGTTGGGGACCTTTCCTCTATTAATTATGTTGGTAACATTTTTTACCTTAAATCCTTGGTCGACAAGTGCACATTTTACTTCTTCGGGTTCAACATATGAATCTATGCCCTTTAATACTATCTGTAGGCCCTTAGCGCTCTTAAGTTGGTATGTGTAAAAATTTGTTTTATTTTTTTCGAATTCACTAACAATTTTTCGGAAATCTTTTTCATTATATATTTGGATTTTAGTTTCATCAATATTACCTCGTTTAATTGGAATATTGTGAAAAATATTTTCACCAATGGTCGACAGTAGTTTTTTTATAAGCGCGTTAGAACTTTTTTCTCTCAGTTAAATAGGTGGTGGCTTAAAAGACTTTTGCGATGATGTAGAGGGCTTGTCGTCAGTGCCTTGCAATAATGAAAAACGATTTTGATGATTGGTAGATGATGCGGTGTTATCCCTAGACATCTTTGGAGCAGATGAAATTTTTGAAGAATTTGGGCTTCGCCCACGCTTTACCATGGTTATATATCTGTTCATTCCCACTTGTACCTTGGGTTTTGTGCTACTGTTATCTGTGGTTAAATGATGAACACGAGCCCGAAGCGGATGACGCCGCTGACTGAAATGAAGAAGTACTAGGCAATGGTAATATTAACGATTCACTAGATGGCATTGGACAAAGCGAAGTTGATCGATGACGAAAATGTGGCTTTTCCGTTAGAAAAAGACTCATCAGGTTTATTATTTCTATTGTTTTCATTAAGAGTTTCAGAACTCATAGTAAAATAAGCATTTCTGCCGTTAGAACTCACTTCAAAATTTTTTTCCTTTGAGGTACTTATACAGAGTATTATTCCTCAAGGGTATTTTGTTTGTGTTTACGGTTTTTTGTTTGTTTTTGTTATTTCTTGATATGTAAAAAATATTAGTAAAGCCAATAAGCTTATTTATCAAGGTGAATATGTATTACGAATATTTTTTGTATGATTTTTGATTTTGTTGTTTTTTATATTTGTTTCGTATGTATGTATGTAAAAAAATCCTCTTTAACGTCTCTCCACTATGAAGGTTCAACGAGAACTGATATTAAAAGTTATAAATAATTATTTTTAGTACAAGATCAATAAATAATGTCCAGGATTAATCACCCCTATTCTGCGTTTCGATTACGCTCCCGGATTCATTTATGCACGGATCGAAAAGAGGTATTCTGCCAAAAATAGAATCGAAAGAAAAAGAAGACGAGAAGAGTATGTTTAAACCTGCTGCTTTGCTATGAAACGGGTGAAATAGGAACAAAAAAATTAAGCAATTTTGCAAAATTTTTAGCAAAATGCTAAATTTATTGCAAAAAAAAACAGTGATTTAACATTAAAACAAGTAATAATTAAATATTGTGAACATTTTTATTAAATAAATTCTTGCAAATTTAAGTACAGCGATTAAAAAAAAACGAGATAAGCAAGAGGAATTTGTGGCCAAACTTATCCAGTGTGAATAATCCTCTCGCGCCGGAGGTGATATTTTAATTTTTTTAGACATAATTGTAACACAAAAATAAAGTTTATTTGTTTAAATTTAATTAAATCCGTAGACAATATCGTTTTTCGTTGCCATTAAATAGGTATGTCAACTTTTTGTACTGTTATACCTGTAATAAATTAAATAAAAATCGCATTTCAGTACAGAAAAACAAAACAAAGGTTGTAGTTCATCAATTAAACCTTTTTTTGCATTTAATGCTTGCATTATTTTTTTTAATTAATCACTTTTTGAACCTAAACAAACAAAAATTGAAAACGCTTCCCACTAAAATAGCAACTTACAAAAATGAAGTTACGATCGAAATGCAGAATACATAGAATCGAAAGAGAAATCGAAGAACGGAACGCAGAATACCAAAGTTGCCAAACTGAGAAACTTTCGATTCGAATCGAAACGCAGAATAGGGATGAATAACAATAACTCGTTGCAACACCTTTTTTCATTGAACATGAACTCTTTGGTTCACATGCAGTAATTTTATGGCTGTGGTATGCTAACGAATTTTTTGCACGGCACCTAAAATATTCAAAAAGACAACTTTACACTCTATAACATTTAATTTGAAACCCAAAATATGTTTATTTCTTATTAAGTGTATTCGTTTACTTTTGCAGTAAAATGCAGTAAATGAGTAGTTACTGCGAAAATTTTAAAATTTACTTTCAAAAAGAGCTGTTGCCGAAAAAAGTACGCGAATGAAAAAATAGTAAAAATTAGTAGGATTAAAGAAATAGCTGACTCTAACTCCATATAGTGTTGAAAAATCTATAACCTTTTGACTATGCAACTCTTTCAACTATTGGTACTCGATACAATATTATTATAACACGGACAATCTAAGAATAAATTCTGTAATTTATTTCATGTAATATTTGTAATTAATTTATTTTTTATTTCCTTGTTTTGTTGTTGGCTAAATTAATAAAAATTACATGACTATTTGTTAATGTTACTGATTACCTTAAAAGCAATTGCGATACTAAGTACCCAGATACTTTACAGTTTTACAACTCTGAGTAATTAAAATAAATTGCAAAACAAAAGTATTAATAAAATATATTACAAAATATGTATATTAACAGGTATTATTATTATTATGATTTATAAATTAATTATTTTTAATGAAATTCACGATTTTTATTTAAGCTTTTCTCAAATTTTTAAATTTTTCATTTGCTTACTTTTCATTTGTTTACATTTTGAATCATGTGTTTTTATCTTACTAAACTTTACTACGACAAATTTCTGAAGTAAATATTTGTAAAACACTCAGTCAAGAACTGTCACTTTTCTCTCTCAATTTGTGTTCTCATTTAATGTATTTTGGGTAAACGAAAGCAATTTAGTAAAATGCAGTAAAGTTCAGTAAAAATTCGTAAAAACTTTTGAGTATGCTAACGCAATTATTATTTAACTTAATTGTTTTGATTTTCAATTAATTTTTAAGTCTTCTTCCCGTTTTTTACATTCACTACGCATTAATAGCGGAAACAAACGTTCCCTTGGTGAACCAAGCAAAAATTTTTGCAGTTAGATAATTTTCAACTATTTATAAAGTCACAATCTGTCTTTCACACCCCTATATAACACCCCTTTTCCATACGCAAAGTGTACTTTGCAAAGTCTTACTTCAGCTGAAAGAAAGACAGAAAAAGGCTGTCTTTCACACAGCTGAACTAATGCCCGTTATTTCTACAAACAGATAATTTACCTAAGGGTTTTACCTACGAGTTTGCCTTATAAAATTTAACTTACACGATAGATATCTGTACACTAATGGATATCTATGGCTGGAAATAACGTGCATAAGACTTTCCAAAGTAAACTTTCCGTGTAGAAAATGGATATAACACTTATTGAAATTAAAATTTGATTTATTATAATTTTTAAATTTTTTATTGTTCTTTTAACGGGTTTTTAGTTTAAGTTTTTAACGTGTTGTAAATTTTAGATAATGCAACAATTTTTGAAACAAATTTTTACACATATTAATATTCAAAATAGTAACCAATATGAAAAGTCTATAGCAAGTTTTGGCCAAAAATAGCTACAACTGTTGCAATAAAATTTTACCAAAAATCAGTCAAAATTGGCTAAGAAATCTGAAAAATCTGAAAAATAACTTAAAAAAATCTGCAACAATGAAAACACCTTAATTTTGAATTGTTTTTTTTTTTTGTATTTCATTATGTTTTCGAAGTAACATAAATTATCTTACCATACAAAAACACATGCTAATATTACAATTTGTTTAATAATAACAAAAATTAAAAATTTTAAAAACCCCCGACTTTTTTCAGAAAAGATGTTATATCTTCTAAACGGCTGGACCGATTTTCTTCAAACATAGCTAAGAACCCTCTCGATCAAGTCATCTTTCAAACAGAAAAAGTAAATGAAAATCGGTCCAGCCGTTTGGACTGTACGTGGGCATGGACAGACACACAGATACACAGACAGACAGACACACACTACAAACTTATAACACCCCTTTTTTTAGTCGGGGGTTAAAAATAAACATTAACAAAACGATAGGGACAAATATATGCACAAGTTTTCCACATAAAACTTAAAAGAAATTCTACATATACATACATACAAATGTGTGCACACTGAGTCATAAACAGTCACAACTCAAACAATCCCAGATATTCAAAAGTGGCAAAAAACTGTTCAAGAAGAATTTACTGCAAAAGAAATTTTTGTGCTCCATGAAAAAACAAAACTATTTTCATAATTTTGAGTTGTGATTGTTTATGATTTAGTGCGCGATATTTGTTACTTATCTGTTAGTGTATCTTATGTGTATTTTTCTGACAGCAATAATATAGTTATTTCTTTTACGGAGTAAAGAAAAACACGAAATATTGATGTAACACAAGCATTTCACAAAATCTGGAATTTGGCAGTGAAAATTTGCAAATCTCACTTTTAAATTTTGCAATAAAAAATCAGCAAACTGCAGAGAAATCTGCAAATCTGGCAAAAATGGTGCTGACATAACAAATAATCTGTATTACACCATAAAAATGCAAAACTACCAAATTTCTCAAAGTCGTTTTAAAGGAGTTCTTGAAAGGTGGTAAAATATCAGGAAAAATATTAAAATTGGCATAGCACAGTACGATGGAGCATAAACAAGTAAGAGTGCTATATTCGGCTGTGCCGAATCTTATATACCCTTTACCAAAGTGCGTTTATGTAGTATAGAGATACATACTCAAGCACATACTTACTTTTATGTACAAAGAAAAAAATAATAATTTTCAAACCCTAGAATCATGATTTTAGATTTTTCTGATTACTTATACCAATCTTTTAGTTCTTAAAAAAATGTAGAAAGTGTGTTAAGTGAAAAAAGGAAATTAAAAAAAAAAATGTTTTAATTAGTTACTTTAATGTCTAGAAAAAAAATCATAGTTTCCAGCTCTGGAGCTGTGGCTTTTATTTTTATAATTTTCTATACCAAACTTTTCTTTCCAAAACGTAAAATATATATAATTTATAAAGGAAAAGATAAAAATTAATTAGACTTAGTTACTTTTATATATCAAAAAAGTGTAAGTGTCCCAACCCTGAACTCATCTTTTTTGATTTTTCTAATTTCTTACACCAATCTCTTTCTTTTAAGAATTTAAGAAATGTTTAATTTATAGAAAAAAAGGAAAAATTAGTTTTAGTAACTTAATTTTGTAGAAAAAGTTAAAGTTTTCCAACCCTGTAATCGTCTTTTTAATTTTTTTAATTGTTTTTTTTATTTGAAATACCAATTTTATTCGTTATCAAGCATAAAATAATTTTATTTAATAAAAATACATAAAAAAATTAGTTTTCGGTAGTTAATTTTTTATATCACAAAGAATCCTAATTTTTGGTTTTTTTTTATTTCTGACACCATCTTCTTTTTTAAGAATATAAGATATGTTTAATTTATATTAAAAAAAAATTTGTTTTAGTAAGTTACTTTTGTATAAAAAATAAGATTTTCCAACCCTGGAAACATTGTTTTAATTTTTTTAATTTTTTTTTATTTTGAAATACTGAAGTATAAAATAAGTTTATTTTATAAAAAAAATTAGTTTTCGGTAGCTAATTTTTTATATCACAAAAAGTGTGGATTTTCCAACCCTGAAATCAAATTTTTTAATTTTTCTGATTTCTTATACTAATCTATTTCTTTTAAGAATAAAAGATATCTTTAATTTATAGAGGAACAGGAAAATTTTGCTTTAGTAAGTTACTTTTGTATAAAAAAAGTTAAAATTTTTCAACTCTGGAAACATCTTTTTAAAGGTAGAATTAGTAAAATCGTATCGTGATGTTGCGTGTCAGCTGACAAAAACCGTACCATATACAATGCATGTTACTAGTTATAAAATATGTGGTGGTAGCACTGTTGACGTAGGAATCTGCAGAAAACAGATTTTTCTGTAGCGAATGTCAAAAACGCCGTATTTAATGCCAAACAAAAAAAAAATCTTCTGTGTAAACTGTTACATTTTCTATAACTTGTGCACAAAGTTGAACGATACGGCAAGCTGTAAAGTAGAGTGATACGATTTTACTAATTCTACCTTAATTCTAGAAGCTTAATCTTTAATTTGAAATACCAATTTTATTCGTACTAAAGTATAAAATAAGTTCATTTAATAAAAAAAATAAAAATATATTTCGGTAGTTAATTTTTTATATCATAAGAAGTTTCAGTTTCCCAACCCTGGAATCATCCTTTTTGATTTTTCTGATTTCTTTTTTTTTATATAATGCATGTATTTATTTATTGTATCTTCATATGTGAACTAACAATAAGTATTCAAATCTTAAATCTATAAAAAAAAATTATTAGGCCCGACCAGTGTCGGACATAAACTTAGTGGTAGTTATAAATAATACATTAGTAGTGATAATCAAAAAAAAGGGGGGGGGGGGAAAGTATTTTCAAGTAGTCCCATCTGGAGTGTTAGGTATAAGAGCCCGTGTGTCCTTCTTTTTTAAGCGGATGTGTCCAGTAAAGTTCAAAATATTACGAGCAAGCGGATTAGGATGTGATTCGAGTTTTGTTAAATATTTGCCTGCGTATTTTGCAATTTCTTCGGTCACTAGTGGCATATTTAAATCACGATGTATAATAGAATTTTGGATGTACCATGGAGCCGATGTTATTAACCGTAAAATTTTGTTTTGCCTTCGTTGGATTCTCTCGACATTGGAAGCTGAAGCAGTGCCCCATAACTGAATTCCGTAGCACCATATTGGCTTCAAAAGCGACTTGTACAGTAAAAGTTTGCAGTCTAAGCTGAGTGTTGAGTTTCTGCCAATCAACCAATAGATTTGAGTTAACTTAAGTTTCATCTGAGTTAACTTAGAGTCAATATGATGTTTCCATGTAAGTCTTCGATCAAGGTGTATACCAAGGTATTTCACTTGGGAATGTTGAGGAATATTATGATTGTTGATTCGAATGGGGGAGCAAGTATCTCTTCTTAGGGTGAACGTTATATGGACACACTTTTGTTCATTGACTTTAATTCTCCATAAGTTCAACCATATTTCCAGCTGAGTGATATGTTCCTGGAGATTGCGGGATGCCTCATAAGGGTTTTCGTGCTTTTCTGATTTCTAACATCAATTTCTTTCTTTTAAAAACATTAGATAAGTTTAATTCATAGAAAAAAAAGGAAAAAATTGTTTTAGTAAGTTACTTTTGGATGAAAAAAAAGTTAAAGTTTTCCAACCCTGGAAACATCTTATTAATTTTTTGAAGTTTAATTTTTTATTTGAAATACCAATTTTATTCGTGGTGAAGTATAAAATAAGTTTATTTAATAAAAATAATTAAAAAATTAGTTTACGGTAGTTAATTGTATATATCACAAAAATCGTAGGTTTTCCAACCCTGGAATCATCCTTTTTGTTTTTCTGATTTCTTACATCAATCTCCTTCTTTTAAGAACATTCCATATGTTTAGTTTATAGAAAAAAAGGAAAAATTTTTTTTAGTAAGTTACTTTTGCATAACAAAAAAAGTTAAAGTTTTCCAACCCTGGAAACGTCTTTTTAAATTTTTAATTTTTTTTTATTTGAAATACCAATTTTATTCGTGGTGAAGTATAAAATAAGTTTATTTAATAAAAATAATTAAAAATTTAGTTTACGGTAGTTAATTGTATATATCACAAAAATCGTAGGTTTTCCAACCCTGGAATCATCCTTTTTGTTTTTCTGATTATTTACATCAATCTCTTTCTTTTAAGAACATTAGACATGTTTAAGTTATAGAAAAAAGGGAAAAATTTGTTTTAGTAAGTTACTTTTGTAAAAGAAAAAAAGTTAAAGTTTTCCAACCCTGGAAACATCTTATTAATTTTTTGAAGTTTAATTTTTTATTTGAAATACCAATTTTATTCATGGTGAAGTATAAAATAAGTTTATTTAATAAAAATAATTAAAAAATTAGTTTACGGTAGTTAATTGTATATATCACAAAAATCGTAGGTTTTCCAACCCTGGAATCATTCTTTTTGTTTTTCTGATTTCTTACATCAATCTCCTTTTAAGAGCATTACATATGTTTAGTTTATAGAAAAAAAAGGAAAAATTTGTTTTAGTAAGTTACTTTTGCATAACAAAAAAAGTTAAGGTTTTCCAACCCTGGAAACGTATTTTTAATTTTTTTAATTTTTTTTCAGTTAGAAATACCAATTTTATTCATACTGAAGTATAAAATAAGTTTATTTATTAAAAACTAGTTTTCGGTAGTTATTTTGTATGGCAAAATGAAGTTTGTCTCCCAGCTCTGAAACCGTCTGCTCGATTTGGCTGATTTTCAATACCAATCTTATTTCGACAATTTCTGATCCACCAGTCCAAGAACGAAGTCTCTAGCTTTTCTGGGAGCTTCGGAAAACCGATTTCACGTACAGACAGACGGACATCGCTTATTCGTATTCCCTATACATAAGGATCCAGAATATATATACTTTATAGCTCGCTTATTAATATTCTAGAAATTACAAACGGAATGACAAACCTATATATACCCTTTTACCATTTTTTGGTAAAGGGTATAAAAACTATAAGGGAACGTATACATATTTATTTTTTCGCTAAGATCAAAAAAGTTCATACACCAACCGCGATCGAGTTTTGAAAATTTTTAATTTTGTTTTTGGTTAAGAAAAACTAATAATATGTTTATTTAAAATAAAAAATAAATAAAACACCGTATAAAATTATGAATATTCAATATTGCATTACGAAGGACTCGAAATAATTTTAGATTATGTAAAATAATATTTTTGTTAGGTCAAGTCCGTGCCTTAAAGGCCAAATTTACAGTCATTAGTTAATTTATTAGTAAACTAAAATCATAACTATTCAGGGCTATCATTACGGTGACCATATTTTTCAACAAGAAATAAAGCACATTTAGAAATGTAATAAAAATTAAGGCAAAACAAAATTTTACGGTTAACAACATCAGCTCCATGCTACATAAAAAACTCAAATATACATCGTGATTTAAATATGCCAGAAGTGAGACTGAAGAAATTGCGAAATACGCAGGCAAATATCTAACAAAACTCGAGTCACATCCTAATCCGCTTGCTCGTAATATTTTGAACTTTCCGCTTAAAAAAGAGGGATAAAGGGGCTCTAATACTCAACACTCCATATGAAACTGCTTGAAAATACTTTTTTTAATGACTGCAACTTTGTTTAGCTACACAAAGTTGAAGCGAAATATCGATAAAAAATAAATAAAATTGTAAATTAATTACAAAAGACCTAAAGCTTAGGTAATTCCAATTTTGAATGATTATAATTTCTATTGTATTGATGTTGGCATTTTCGGGTTTTGATAAAATAAAACTTATAATTTTATAGTTTAAAGAAAATAAAAAATTAGCAATCAAAATAAAAGGACAATAAAGGACAATTAGTTAAAAAAATTAAAAGGACATCGTGTTAAAAAAAAGTACTATCCTCTTTTAAAAAAAAGGACGAATGGTCAGCGGAGCTATCATGAATAAAATTCCGCGTTAAATTTTTTCCGGGGAACAATTCAAGTTAATAGAACGTAGTAGGGAAAACTAAAATTTCTAATTGGAAAAGGGAGAAATTTTACGCGGAATTTTATTCATGATAGCCCTGATTGTTTAACTAATACTTCATATTAAAAGTCTATTGTTTAAAGGTAGAATTAGTAAAATCGTATCATTCTACTTTATAGCTTACCGTATCGTTCAACTTTGTGCACAAGTTATAGAAAATGTAACAGTTTGCACAGCACATATTTTTTGTCTGGCACTAAATGCGGCGTTTTTGACATTCGCTACAGAAAAATCTGTTTTCTGCAGATTCCTACGTCAGCAGTGCTACCGCCACATATTTTATAACTAGTAACATGCATTGTATGTGGTACGGTTTTTGTCAGCTGACACGCAACATCACGATACGATTTTAAAAATGCTACCTTAACTAAAGTTCTTAATATCAGCAAAGAATGGTAATCCTATCAAACTATTAAGTTTCACTATTGGCAGCTCTGCTATATCATATGGTTTTTGTTTACATATGTTGTACCATTTCTTAAAAATTGATAAAACAGAAAACCAAAACTTAATAGAAAATAAACAAAAAGAATGTGTTACAGCTAAATACAAAGAATACGCTTGGCGACGTATGTGTGAAATGTGTATAAAATTTTTCACAAAACAACAATACTAATAAAGTTTACAACGAATCAGCTGTTGTATAACCATTTGTTAACCACTGGCATTTGGTGGTTTAACTAATGGTAAACAAAGAGCTGTGAATCAAATATTATTGGTTAAACTATTGCTATTAGTTAACTAATGACTGTGAATTTGAGCCTAAGTGTTCCAAATTTTTTATGCACCTGTTTAGAAAAACCAATTGGTGCGTAAATTTTTTTGAGAAAAATTACAAAAGATTACGATTTTCGTGGTTACTAGGACATGGTTGACCTCATGGTACTATGCCAAAAAAATTGTTTATACCACTATTTTACAGTATAATTTAATGAATCACTTATGTATTTTCAATATTTTTTACTTTAAGGTGGCTTATCTGAAAATGATTTCTTTGTGGCGTAAAATGTTATTATAACAAGCAGTGATGCCAAGTTTTTCAGAGCAAAAAGCACTGGTCGGTCATGAAAAAAGCACTAAATGCAATAACCATGTTTGTATGTACATACATACGAGTATTTACAGGCTAAAGATTTTAATTCAGTTTTAAGCCCGGTACGGAGTTCATACGGAATTTCAGATTCTCATACAAACTATGTAAAAAAAATTACGGAAATTCAGGTTGGTAAATTTCATAAAGGAATTCCATTTGCTAGTACGGAGTTTCAAAAGAAAAGTACACGGAATTTTTGAAATTTATTGCCTATCTTAGGATTGTTATAAATATAAGTGGAGACTTTTTTCAGTCAACTGGAACAAAAATTAATGTTCAAACAATTATTTGGTCACGGAATTTTTGACATTGCTTTAAGAATTAAAATATGACTACTAGTATGAAAATTATCAACAAAATTATTATTATTTTTTGATCTATTGTTATCTTATTTGTATTTATAGCATTGGCATTCGCATGGCCCTCTACTTTTGCATCTGCGATGCCCATTTTGAGTTCTTCTAATGTATATTCTATTCTATCTTCCTCGGTTAACTGAAAAGTATGTAGTCCTAGATGCATTACCTATATTAAAATTGGGTTTTTTGGTTTTATCTTATTTCAAAATCTTTAAAGTACAACTTAATGTTACATTTATTTATATTAATTTATTTAATCTTAGCATAATATAAAATTTAAGGAAAAATTTTGAATTGAACTAAATTAAGAAAAAAAAAATGATTTTTGTTTATTGAGTATAGTGGTTGATGTCTAGTTTCTCCAGCCGGTTCTTCTGAGTTCTATCGGGTGTTTTTTTTAGAGGTATAGAACTTTGAATTGAAATAAAACAAGAAAATCGTTTTAATGTCCATCAATTTGGCTTTATTGGAAGGATAATTTTATGCCATTAATGTTTAAATATGATTTCGGGCATGTGGCCGCCGCGGCTGGCTTGAATAAAGCCAATTCTACAGGTCCAATTTTCAACCACTTTTTCGAGCATATGGGGCCGTATGTTGGCAATAACGCCACGAATGTTGGCTTCCAAGTCCCCTAACGTTTCTGGTTTGTTGGCGTAGACGAGCGACTTCACATATCCCCAAAGAAAATAATCCAATGGTGTCAAATCACACGATCTTGGTGGCCAATTGACAGGTCCATTCCGCGAAATTATGCGCTCATCGAATGTTTCCTTCAATAAATCGATTGTGACGTGCGCTGTGTGGCATGTAGCGCCGTCTTGTTGGAACCACAACTCATCCACATTCATGCCATCCAATTCGGGAACAAAATAGTCGGTTAGTCGGCTCCAATTGCTGTGCACGGTGGCGAATCGATTCATTCGGGTCCTCTTCAACACTTTGCTCTACAGCGGCAATTGTTTCTTCGGTGCGCACTGTTCGACGTCTCTGCGGATGCGTATTATCACAGAGAGTAAACGTAGTGCGAAAACGATCCATGGTTAACCGAATTAATTGCTCTGATGGACGATTATGTCGACCATAAAATGGACGGAGCTTGCGGTAAACTTCGCGAACTGAACCATTATTTTCGAAATAAATTTGCACGATTTGCAAGCGTTGTTCTTTTGTCAACCTGTTCATGATGAAATGGCAAACCAAACTAAATATTAATCACTTGACAGCTGACAAAATGGCCGCCAGTTAAAAAAGTGATGCCAACTTAAAGTTCTGTACCTCAATAAGAAACACCCTTTATCAGTTGCTGTATTAATGTTTGTTTTTGTTTTCCCTGACTAATGCCTATTATGCGCTGTAGGTCCTTGCAGTCTTTTTGAAATTTTACCATTTTTCCTCCTTTCTTCTTTTTGTTTTTTTATTTGTTCCTGAAGTTTTGTATTTGTTGTTTGTATTTTTTCAGTCTAGCCTGATACTGCTCTATTGTGATTGGATTAGGGCCAGCATACTTTAGAGGCGGTGTATAGGTCGGTGGTTCTTCAATTGGTGTTCCTTCTGGAACGTACTCCTCGTGTATAAATTTTTGCCAGCGTTTGAAAATTTCGTTGACTTCTTCTTGAGTCATTTAGATAAATAAATTTAGGTTTTTAATGTTAAATTTTGTAGAACTCTCCTGCAAGAGGGAAAAAAATTTTCAAAATTTCAAAGAGAATAACAAGGAGGATCTTAAAAATTTATTCTGTTTCTTTATATGCTCCAGGATTAGATCGGCAGGATCGCCATATGGTGTGTGTATATTGTGTGTGTAGTTTTCAGTATTACTAAGCTCTGCAACAGCTTTTCTTCAGCACCAGAAGTGCAGATTTTGATTGAGAAAAGAAAAATTTTACTTCTTTGGTTGATCAATTATATCTAAATTTTATTTACAAAATCACCAACTTATATATTAACTTATTCTAAGGGTCAGCATTAATGTGGCATTACATCAAATCAATGGTAGATTTGCTGTTCCGACGGAACTTTGCAATCTTGACAAATTTTTGGTTATCAAACCCAGCAACAAATCAATATAAAAAAATCAAAATCACATTATAAATTGTTGTATACCAACAGTTTACTTCACACAGTATTCATGTTACAATTTTCTTTGATACAAATTATTTAATTCAAACAAAAAATTTAATGCTAAAAAATAAACAAAAAAAGTATTTATCATATGGATTAAATTTAGAGTAAATAAAATTCTTATATTGCTACAGTGCTCATGCTAATTATAGATTCACTGCAGTGATTCTATCTACAGTAGTAGGGAACTGCCAATTCTGCGACAATTAAAATTGTTAAATTGTGGGTGAAATTGTTAAATTTGGGTAATTAAAATTTGAAAATTGTTAAATTCTTGGAAATTTGTGTTTTCGGCGGCGCTTTGATGTTTTTTGTTTACATTAGGAGTTTTTGTTTACATTAAGTGTATGTCTGTCTGTCCGTCTGTCGGTCTGCCTGACCGTGGATGTTTGTGTGTGGAATATTTTGTGTGAATGTATTAAGGCAGTTCATAGTTTGGCGGTTTTTTATGAGTGTATATGCAGACGAGGAAAATCATGAAAATGATTTTTCCTAATACCAATGGTGAAATAGTGATTATTAATTTTTCCTAATGCCTACGGCAATGCATGATTATTCTTTTTTTCAAATGCCGACGGCAAAACATGATTATTATTTTTTTCAAATGCCTTCTGCAATACATGATTATTATTTTTTTGAAATGCCGACGGCAAAACATGAATATAATTTTTTCAAATGCCGACGGCAAAACATGATTATTATTTTTTTCAAATGCCGACGGCAAAACATGAATATAATTTTTTCAAATGCCGACGGCAAAACATGATTATTATTTTTTTCAAATGCCGACGGCAAAACATAATTGTTATTTTTTTCAAATGCCGACGGCAAAACATGATTATTTTTTCCCCCCAAATGCCTACGGCATGCATGATATTTTTTTCAAATGCCTACGGCAAAACATGATTATTATTTCTTTCAAATGCCGACGACAAAACATGATTATTATTTTTTTCAAATGCCGACGGTAAAACATGATTATTTTTTCTAATGCTAATGTAGGTGTTGCTAGACTGTGCGAATTTAAGGCTGACCGTGATTAGAGTGGGCGGCGTTGTTGCCGTAATATGTAACCATATGAATTTGTGGATGTGTCTGTCTGTCTGTGAATATTTAGGTGAGGGTTTGATTGGCAGGGGGGCGGGGTGTAGTTGAGGTAGATCGATTGCGTGTATATATGTGTGTGTGTGTGTGTGTGTATGTTTGTAGGAATTTCAATGTATGTGTTTCTGTAGAAGTTTAAGACTATCTGTAATTTCAGGTAGGTGAGAGTGTTGTGTTGTTGGGATTTATGAGGGGTGAGGTGTTCTAGTAATATGCAGGGAATCTGTGTGTTTGTATGTCTGTAGGAGTTTAAGGCTGACCATACTTTAGGTGGGCAGGGTTGTTGACGTAATATGTAGCCATGGGGATTTGTGGATGTGTCTGTCTATAGTAGTTTAAGGCTGATCGTGATTTGAGGTAGGTGAGGATGTTGTTGAGGTAAATTGGTTATGTGTATGTATGTATGTATGTATTTCTGTAAGAATTTAAGATGATTGTGATTTATTAGGGGCGAGGTGTTCTTTTAATATGTAGCCGTGAGAATCTATGTGTATAGATGTCTGTAGAAGTTTAGGACTATCTGTAATTTCAGGTAGGTGAGAGTGTTGTATTGTTGAGATTAATCTTATATATTGTATATGTATGTATGTATGATCATGGGAATTTGTGTATGTATATCTGAGGGAGAATTTAAGGGTCGTCATGATTTGCAAAAGGTGGGGTGTTGTTGGAATTTTCTTGGATATTTCTTATATGAATTCTGCTATATGTGTGTATTTGAGCTGGTATTTATATGTAGGTAGAAATAAATTGTTTTCAATATAGACATTTGGTACTATAAAATACTATCATATATCTGGACTTCCCTAATCCTAGTATGCTTTTATACTCACGATTGCTTTATATTTTCTCATGCTTAAATTTGTCTCGCGTTAAAGTCTGTCTGTGTGAAATTTGTTTATATTACAGATTTTGTTTATTTAACTACATCCGTCTTCTTTGAATGAAAGAGTTTTCTGCACACAGAGAAAAACCAACTTGAAATCAGTAAAAACCATGCTGAATTAATAAGAACCAGTAACAAAGGTTTAGTCATATTGAAATTTCTTATTTCAATATGGACAAAATATTAATTTACAGTATTCATTTATTAAACTCATTAGTTTGTAGATATCTCAATATACATTTTCTATTATATTAAAAATTATTGAATTAATGTGACGAATTCTTATTTTTAAGCTGCAGATTTTCTCTGAGTGTATGGATTGTTTATATTTGCATTGATTGTGCTTTAACTAAACGACGCTTCATATATTTTCATGATGTAGATCTAATAAATACTTAAGCATTGATAAGAATATATATACATACATATCTACAAATTGATTTTATATATGTATGTATGTATGTACATATATATGTACATACAAATAAGTGTTCAACTCAATCTTTGAATACATTTTTTATTTTATTTTTTGTCATGTGATGTCTGTTGTTGTTGAAATTAAAAACATTTTAATTTTTATCTGCGTTTACTTAAAAGTTTGTGAGGATTTTCTGTTTTAAGTAAAACAGTAATAGTAACTATAACTATAATAGAAATATTTCTTATACTCAATTTACATTTTTTTAAAGTTGATGCAATGTTAGTTAGTCAACGTTTGACATTTTTAGGGTATAAAATTTTTTCTAGCTATAACCTTCTACATTTATTTTGGAAAGCTTGCTTTGCTTTTTAAAAATGTATAAACATTTTTAAATGAAACTGATCCGGCACTCCAGCTTAGGTACTGATAGTTTTTTGTTGTTAGTTAACTTAGTTATTTTTTATTTTTTATTGATAAACATTGGAAATCAAAAGGGAATTGTTGAAAACAATCGCTGCTTTTTTTTATTTTTTTTTGTTTGTTTTTTGCGATGAAATCATTTGAATTACTTTTGAAACTTTACGCGTTTATAAAAATTATGTTATTTTCTATATTTCTTAATTTATAAGACTTTCAGACTTTGTCCTTTAGGGGTTATATATTCTATTATACGATTATGAATAAGAATGTAGTAAGCTGATGTATTTGCTTACTGCTTCAAATTAAAATTTTATTCAATTGAATAAAAGGAGTTTTTTTTTCTTAAACTCTGATGCAGTTAGAAGCGCTGGAGATTTTTTCATATAACAGCTTTTTTGGAATTTTTGATACATAGTATAATATAGAATTGGATAACATTTATTTTTAATTTTTATGTTAAGAAGTACGGATATGAGACTGAATTTAAATGTACTTTTAAATTAGTTAAATCATAATGAACAAACATATTTTCTTCTTTAATAGCGATCAACAGAAAACGAACTCGTTTTCATATAATTTAGGTATACCCTATCGACGGCTCCTCTAGGATACAAGATGACTTTGTATGACGAAATTTCTGTTGCTTTATACTGATAATATGTTTACATTAATAAGGTACATATACATATGTTTATTTTATGAAGGGTGAGCACCTATGACTTTTATTTAATGTTCTTTATGATTTTTTTTTTTCATTTTATTAAAGTTCAGCGTATTGTATATATATTTCTGAAATGTTTAAGTGTGTTTTGTGTGCCCATCGGGCAGAGTGTACGTATTAGTTGGTCAGTCACTCTCTATTTTTATTTTATTTTTTTTTTCTTCTAATGTGCCACTTCTTTTTTCAGATTTTACTACTTGGAATAGAGAATTTTTGTCTAATTTTTTGCTGGGTATATACATTAGGAATGTAGAAATTAGTTTAGATACAAAGAAATGCATGTTTAATAAACAACTATTGTAGCAAATCGATCTCAAATAACTCAGTTACCTCTACCAGCAATTCACCGTTGGTGTTTTCATAAAGTGTTAGAAACAATGAAATATCTATGTTTTGAGAGAAGTTTTCCCCTCAAGTATTTCTACATGAGGTTTGAGGGGTCAACCACTGTCGCATTCATATGTAATGATTATTCACTTAAAAAAGGTCATCATCTCCGTATACAATACATTCATGAGTTGGGTTGATCCAGATACAATTGCTGTCTCATCACCTTCTAACAGCTTTATATATTTTGCTAGTAAGCATGCCTTAGCATGCTTCTATCGATAGTGACGTAAGAGTTCGCGATGTAGAGTGTTACAATTAAAAATCTTTACTATTACAATTTACCAGTTCGCTCATTTGAATTTTTACAAAGTAGATACATATGTATGTATTTCATTGACCACAAAATCATAAAATTTCTTTGCTTACAAAATTGTATGACGTGAGGATTTTTTTTTTTGAAATTATACATGCTTCGGCATGCTTTCATTTTTTTTTTCTATAAATTTATGTAATACTCATACAGATACAGCTATAAAGTAAGATCTGTTTACTGTATATTTTAAAATTTATGCATGCTTCAGCATGATTTTAGTTGAAGCGTATATTCATTCACTAAGTTTGTTTGATACTTATTCATACACATGTACATTCTTAAAGATTGGATATCAAAGTCCAATTTCCGTAGTTTATCTATATTTTCTAAAGATCTGATAGCTAAAGAAATAAATAGAGTGAAGATCTTCTATAATAATCCCATTTTCATATTGTAAAATTTTGCGTGCTAGCGCTTTCGATGGGAAAATATACATACAACTTTATAAAAAGTGATAATATGATGTGCTGCAGAATATTGCACTGAAGTTTTAGCAATATTTCATTCCCAACAAGTTTAGAGAATTCCACTACATTTAGTTAATTATCTTTCTTAAGACCCATCATTCCTAATCAATCCTTCAAAAAACAACACAGACCAGCTCCTGATAAGCTGATCTGAATACCAGACCAGCTCCTGATAAGCTAATCTGAAAACCAGACCAGGTCCTGAAAAACTGATCTGAAAACCAGACCAGGTCCTGATAAGCTGATCTGAAAACCAGACCAGGTCCTGAAAAGCTGATCTGAAAACCAGACCAGGTCCTGATAAGCTGATCTGAAAACCAGACCAGGTCCTGAAAAGCTGATCTGAAAACCAGACCGGGTCCTGATAAGCTGATCTGAAAACCAGACCAGCTCCTGATAAGCTGATCTGAAAACCAGACCAGGTCCTGATAAGCTGATTTAGTAGCCGATACCTGAATTTGCTGTTAGCAAACATGGATGAGAAAGTTTTAAAGCATTTGGTGTTGAGAACAAATGTGATTAAGAAAAAGCTTCGTAGTATAAAAACTGGTGAAATAGATACAAGTGAACAACTAAAAGATACATTTAAACCTATAACAGAAGAATTCATAAATAGTTCTAAATATATTAAAAGAATTTTATGAAAGAAGAAAGTAAAATCAAGACAGAAGTTGAAAATGTACAAGTTTAAAGCCTGAGAAACCTTCACTCAAGATATAGACAAGTACCCCAAAGAAACTAGTAGAAGGAACAATATTTGATAATACCATCATATTTAATGATGCTAATACTGAGAATGGTGATGACGATGATTTTACTCATAGACTTCCAATTCTGAAGACATTTATACTGACTTATCAGTATTGGAAGGCATAAATGAAGTAGATACAAACTATTGTTGATAGTTACCTCAAACTGAATGAAGATAAAATACAAGACAAATTAATAATATAGCTTAAAGCATGAATATTCCAGAATATATTTAAATGCAAATTGAGGAACTACAACGTGAAATAAAATTAGAGAAAGAAGACAGTTATAAAATTGAAAAAGCAATTCTAAAAATTAAATAATTAAAAACAAATTGACGAGTTTACGATTAAATATACAGATTAGAAAATTAACTACATGTTAGTATATTAGTATAAATAGCTGAAAGTGCAACATGTAGATCACAACACTTTCGAAAAAATCTGTGAAACAACTCAATGTCTTTAAAAAGAAATTTAGTAAACGAACTTCATATTAAATCTCAACAATTGTTTGTGCTTGTAGAGATGCAATGACAGGAATATATGAAGTTTTATGGAGCTAAGTTAGGTGAAATGGAGAACTATTCTACAGAAAATAGAAATTGTTGATTTTTAAAGACTGTAATTGACACGTTCTCAAAGTTTAGTACAGCTGAAAATAAAAGCTGCACTCTAAAAACCAAGGGAATGGAAAATATTTTTGAAGTGGTATGGGTACCAAAAAAAAACTTACAAACAGATGATTCTAAAGAATTTTTTAATAAATACTTGGGAAAACTCATACATAAATAGAAGATTAAACATTACTTAATATGAAAGCATCAATATTAGAATGATTTAATAGATCATTGAAAGGAATGATGTGAAAAGAATTAGCTTTAATGGTTCATATAAGTGGATTGGTATATATAAAGATTTACTTAGTGCATAAAATTGAAAAATTCATCTCACCATTAAAATGTTCACGATTAAACATTCCACAAATGAGAAAAAGCTACTTAATATAGTATAAAGTAATTAGAAGAATGAATGTTGAATTTAATAAAAATAAAAATAAAATTAAAACGAAAAATCTAGTTTGTGTTGTTTTTTTGTAGGATTGATTAGGAATGATGGGTCTTAAGAAAGATAATTAACTAAATGTAGTGGAATTCTCTAAACTTGTTGGTCTGAATGAAATATTGCTAAAACTTCAGTGTTTAAAATGAACTATAACATAGTGCAATATTCAGCAGCACATCATATTATCACTTTTTATAAAGTTGTATGTATATTTTCCCATCGAAAGCGCTAGCACGCAAAATTTTACAATATGAAAATGGGATTATTATAGAAGATCTTCACTCTATTTATTTCTTTAGCTATCAGATCTTTAGAAAATATAGATAAACTACGGAAATTGGACTTTGATATCCAATCTTTAAGAATGTACATGTGTATGAATAAGTATCAAACAAACTTAGTGAATGAATATACGCTTCAACTAGAATCATGCTGAAGCATGCATAAATTTTAAAATATACAGTAAACAGATCTTACTTTATATCTGTATCTGTATGCGTATTACATAAATTTATAGAAAAATAAAAAATAAAAGCATGCCGAAGCATGTATAATTTAAAAAAAAAAAAATCCTCACGTCATACAATTTTGTAAGCAAAGAAATTTTATGATTTTGTGGTCAATGAAATACATACATATGTATCTACTTTGTAAAAATTCAAAAGAGCGAACTGGTAAATTCTAATAGTAAAGATTTTTAATTGTAACACTCTACATCTCGGACTCTTAGGTCACTATCGATAGAAGCATGCTAAGGCATGCATACTAGCAAAATATATAAAGCTGTTAGAAGGTGATGAGACAGCAATTGTATCTGGATCAACCCAACTCATGAATGTATTGTATACGGAGATGATGACCTTTTTTAAGTGAATAATCATTACATATGAATGCGACAGTGGTTGACCCCTCAAACCTCATGTAGAAATACTTGAGGGGAAAACTTCTCTCAAAACATAGATATTTCATTGTTTCTAACACTTTATGAAAACACCAACGGTGAATTGCTGGTAGAGGTAACTGAGTTATTTGAGATCGATTTGCTACAATAGTTGTTTATTAAACATGCATTTCTTTGTATCTAAACTAATTTCTACATACCTAATGTATATACCCAGCAAAAAATTAGACAAAAATTCTCTATTCCAAGTAGTAAAATCTGAAAAAAGAAGTGGCACATTAGAAGAAAAAAATAAATAAATAAAAATAGAGAGTGACTGACCAACTAATACGTACACTCTGCCCGATGGGCACACAAAACACACTTAAACATTTCAGAAATATATATACAATACGCTGAACTTTAATAAAATGAAAAAAAAAATCATATAGAACATTAAATAAAAGTCATAGGTGCTCACCCTTCATAAAATAAACATATGTATATGTACCTTATTAATGTAAACATATTATCAGTATAAAGCAACAGAAATTTCGTCATACAAAGTCATCTTGTATCCTAGAGGAGCCGTCGATAGGGTATACCTAAATTATATGAAAACGAGTTCGTTTTCTGTTGATCGCTATTAAAGAAGAAAATATGTTTGTTCATTATGATTTAACTAATTTAAAAGTACATTTAAATTCAGTCTCATATCCGTACTTCTTAACATAAAAATTAAAAATAAATGTTATCCAATTCTATATTATACTATGTATCAAAAATTCCAAAAAAGCTGTTATATGAAAAAATCTCCAGCGCTTCTAACTGCATCAGAGTTTAAGAAAAAAAAAACTCCTTTTATTCAATTGAATAAAATTTTAATTTGAAGCAGTAAGCAAATACATCAGCTTACTACATTCTTATTCATAATCGTATAATAGAATATATAACCCCTAAAGGACAAAGTCTAAAAGTCTTATAAATTAAGAAATATAGAAAATAACATAATTTTTATAAACGCGTAAAATTTCAAAAGTAATTCAAATGACTTCATCGCAAAAAACAAAAAAAAAAACAAAAAAAAAGCAGCGATTGTTTTCAACAATTATGAAAATAATAATTACAATATCGAACTCCCGTTTGATTTTAAATGTTTATCAATAAAAAATAAAAAAAAGTAAGTTAACTAACAACAAAAAACTATCAGTACCTAAGCTGGAGTGCCGGATCAGTTTCATTTAAAAATGTTTATACATTTTTAAAAAGCAAAGCAAGCTTTCCAAAATAAATGTAGAAGGTTATAGCTAGAAAAAATTTTATACCCTAAAAATGTCAAACGTTGACTAACTAACATTGCATCAACTTTAAAAAAATGTAAATTGAGTATAAGAAATATTTCTATTATAGTTACTATTACTATAGAGTATGTAAGTACATATCTTCAGGAATTCAGTTTTACTTAAAACAGAAAATCCTCACAAACTTTTAAGTAAACGCAGATAAAAATTAAAATGTTTTTAATTTCAACAACAACAGACATCACATGACAAAAAATAAAATAAAAAATGTATTCAAAGATTGAGTTGAACACTTATTTGTATGTACATATATATGTACATACATACATACATACATACATACATAAAATCAATTTGTAGATATGTATGTATACATATCAAATTTCTTATCAATGCTTAAGTATTTATTAGATCTACATCATGAAAATATATGAAGCGTCGTTTAGTTAAAGCACAATGCAAATATAAACAATCCATACACTCAGGGAAAATCTGCAGCTTAAAAATAAGAATTCGTCACATTAATTCAATAATTTTTAATATAATAGAAAATGTATATTGAGATATCTACAAACTAATGAGTTTAATAAATGAATACTGTAAATTAATATTTTGTCCATATTGAAATAAGAAATTTCAATATGACTAAACCTTTGTTAATGCTTCTTATTAATTCAGCATGGTTTTTACTGATTTCAAGTTGGTTTTTCTCTGTGTGCAGAGAACTCTTTCAGTCAAAGAAGACGGATGTAGTTAAATAAACAAAATCTGTAATATAAACAAATTTCACACAGACAGACTTTAACGCGAGACAAATTTAAGCATGAGAAAATATAAAGCAATCGTGAGTATAAAAGCATACTAGGATTAGGGAAGTCCAGATATATGATAGTATTTTATAGTACCAAATGTCTATATTGAAAACAATTTATTTCTACCTACATATAAATACCAGCTCAAATACACACATATAGCAGAATTCATATAAGAAATATCCAAGAAAATTCCAACAACACCCCACCTTTTGCAAATCATGACGACCCTTAAATTCTCCCTCAGATATACATACACAAATTCCCATGATCATACATACATACATATACAATATATAAGATTAATCTCAACAATACAACACTCTCACCTACCTGAAATTACAGATAGTCCTAAACTTCTACAGACATCTATACACATAGATTCTCACGGCTACATATTAAAAGAACACCTCGCCCCTAATAAATCACAATCATCTTAAATTCTTACAGAAATACATACATACATACATACACATAACCAATTTACCTCAACAACATCCTCACCTACCTCAAATCACGATCAGCCTTAAACTACTATAGACAGACACATCCACAAATCCCCATGGCTACATATTACGTCAACAACCCTGCCCACCTAAAGTATGGTCAGCCTTAAACTCCTACAGACATACAAACACACAGATTCCCTGCATATTACTAGAACACCTCACCCCTCATAAATCTCAACAACACAACACTCTCACCTACCTGAAATTACAGATAGTCTTAAACTTCTACAGAAATACATACATTGAAATTCCTACAAACATACACACACACACACACACATACACACATATATACACGCAATCGATCTACCTCAACTACACCCCGCCCCCTGCCAATCAAACCTTCACCTAAATATTCACAGACAGACACATCCACAAATTCATATGGTTACATATTACGGCAACAACGCCGCCCACTCAAATCACGGTCAGCCTTAAATTCCCACAGTCTAGCAACACCTACATTAGCATTAGAAAAAATAATCATGTTTTACCGTCGGCATTTGAAAAAAATAATAATCATGTTTTGTCGTCGGCATCTGAAAAAAATATCATGCATGCCGTAGGCATTTGTGGGGAAAAAAATAATAATCATGTTTTGCCGTCGACATTTGAAAAAAATAACAATCATGTTTTGCCGTCGGCATTTGAAAAAAATAATAATCATGTTTTGCCGTCGGCATTTGAAAAAATTATATTCATGTTTTGCCGTCGGTATTTGAAAAAATAATAATCATGTTTTGCCGTCGGCATTTGAAAAAATTATATTCATGTTTTGCCGTCGGCATTTGAAAAAAATAATAATCATGTATTGCAGAAGGCATTTGAAAAAAATAATAATCATGTTTTGCGTCGGCATTTGAAAAAAAGAATAATCATGCATTGCCGTAGGCATTAGGAAAAATTAATAATCACTATTTCACCATTGGTATTAGGAAAAATCATTTTCATGATTTTCCTCGTCTGCATATACACTCATAAAAAACCGCCAAACTATGAACTGCCTTAATACATTCACACAAAATATTCCACACACAAACATCCACGGTCAGGCAGACCGACAGACTGACAGACAGACATACACTTAATGTAAACAAAAACTCCTAATGTAAACAAAAAACATCAAAGCGCCGCCGAAAACACAAATTTCCAAGAATTTAACAATTTTCAAATTTTAATTACCCAAATTTAACAATTTCACCCACAATTTAACAATTTTAATTGTCGCAGAATTGGCAGTTCCCTACTACTATCTACATAAAATAGATTTTTGTGTAGATTAATAATATAGAAAGTATTTTTAACTTTGGAGGACCATTCGTGAAATATTAATGGAATAATATAAAAAGGGGTGTAAATTATACAATTGCTAAATGTCATTTTATCTTTAAAACTAGAGGTGATAGGGAAAAACTAAGGACGCCATCGTAAAAAGGAGATAAAAATACACAAGGATCGGCCATTTTTATTCAAACACTTAAAACACTGTTGTGCAGTGTTATCAATTATACCAGCCAATAATTTACATTTAATAATTTTTGTTTGTATATTTCGTAGTAACAAAATTCTCAGTTGGAAAGCAGCTAAAGCGTACCTATGAACGTAAATGTCCGGATGAATTGAAAAATTCCTTACCACGCTTGGGTGAAACGGCATATGCCTATGCAATTTTCTTTTCAACAGATTTTGAAATGAACACTTACAATGAGCACATAATAAAGTATTTGGGATCGAAGAAGACCTATGCAATACTACTCAATAAAAAACTTCCGAAATTGGCCAAAATGCCCTTATTCATGTCACAGGGTAAATTGCATGTTCAAATCAGTGAAATTCCTGTAGAGTGTGTTATAAATAGCCAAGAACAATTGAATCAAATGATAAAATTTCACACTATGATATTTAGAGATCTTTTGCAGCTTTGGAAGGAATTTCTTGTTGTGGACCGCAGAAATGAAGATAATGCTTTTTTAATTGTACCCTTGGATGAAATGCAGAGTATAGACTGGCAGTTAATAAAGAAGTTTCAACATTTGAATCCAAGCCGCATATACACAATTACTGAAAGGCAAAATGTACGATACAGTCCAAAAGACTATTTAAATAAAGTAGTAACAAAATGGTATAACGAATTCCAAAATGAATCTTTTGTTGTCACCAAAGTACATGAAGATATGACGCCATTGAGTCCGTTCGATAATAAGCAATACCGCACATACGCTGAATTCTATTCATCGCGCTACAATGTTAACATTCAGCAAAGTAACCAGTTTTTATTAGAAGTTAAAAGTCTAACTAAGCGTCGAAATTTTTTCAACAACGCGAGCAATAAGAGTGCTGAAATTAGAAAGGATCAAAGTAAAATTATTTTGGTGCCAGAACTTTGTCATAACTATCAATATCCGGCAGATTTATGGCTGAAGGCCTTATTTTTGCCTACAATCCTGCATCGTGTGTTTTACATGCTTCATGCTGAGTCATTACGCAGAACAATCAATAAATTTTTGAATTTGGACAGATATTTCAATAATTACACACCTAAACCTTTAATAATTGATGGGTCTTTGAAAAGAACATTAGATGATGACGGAAATATTGTGAAACAAAGAGAGGTAAATTTATTTAAAAAATAATAATGTATTATTTTTAAATCCGTTTACTAAAATTGGCAGTGATAACCCTTAAGGAATAAACTCTACATACACCTATCATTTTTGTGGTTTGAGGAAACTTGCGAAGAAATTCAACAAATTTAATAAATATGTTAATAAATATGTATGTTTATACAAAAAATGAAAAATAAAAAAAATTATAATAACAACAGTGGCAAAAATATTCAAAATACATAGGAAAAAAGTTTACATACAGGCATAAAATACATGAAAAAATAGGTGCAAAATGTTTGAGGTCGTCAACTTGTTTGAAAATTCTAGGAATTCCGGTACCAAGCCGTCAACAAATGACATCCAAATATGGCCTAATATGTTCTTAAAAAAGCAATAATTGATATTAACCTCGAAAGAATCTAAAACATTTACCACAAATTACGTTTTTGAATTTAAGTTTACGTCATGTGTAATAATTACTTAATTTTATCTCTAGTTAAGTATGGTTAATGTTTAAAGGGCAATGGAGTCATTTGTGGTAAATGTTTAGATTCTTTCAGAGCAATTTTGAAATGTTGATATTTTAAGAACATATTACACCATATTTGGATGCCATTTGTTGACGGCTTGGTACCGGAAATCACAGAATTTTCAAACAAGTTAATGACCTCAAACATTTTGTACGTATTTTTTCATGTATTTTATGCCCGTATGTAAACTTGTTTCCTATGTATTTTAAATATTTTTGCCACTGTTGTTATTATAATTATTTTTTTATTTTTTGTATAAACATATTATTAGCGCCCTAAATATTGGCATAATTAATTTTTTAAATTTCTTCTCAAGTTTCCTCAAACCCCAATGTTAAGTCTTGTAAAAATCGGTTAAGTAGAACCACTCAAAATAAAATATTAAATTTTAATGGGCGTGACTCCGCCCATTTCTTAGAGCTCAAGTTATGTGGCAAGTTTCATAAAAATCGGATAAGTAGAACCGCGTGAAATATAATAAATTTTAATGGGCGTAACCCATCCAATTTGTTCAACTTTCAAATTGTATGATTACAAGAAGCAAAGGTGTTTTATAGGTTTCGCAGCAATCAAACAAGTAGAATATCATAAAATTAAATTAAAAAATTGTGGGCGTGTCCCCGCCCACTTTTTAGAATGGGAAGCTATACCTTCTTAGATAAAAATATAACTTTTACAATCTGTCTAAAATGTACCGAATTATGAAGTAACACCAAAAACAAAAGTAAAAAATAGAGAGGAATTGTTGGGTACCATGAAATAAGTCCCAAATGAAATAAGTTCCACTCAGAAAAATTGAAATAACTTCCAATTGTTCAAATGAAATAATTCCCATTAATTGAAACTTATTTCACTAAAAACGAAATAACTCCCAATGAAATAAATCCCAAAAAATATTAAATATTTCCCAAAAAATTAAATAAGTCCCAATAAAAATTAAGTAGCCTTTAATGAAATAAGTCCTAAGAAAAATGAAATAAGTCCCAAAATAAATAAATATAAGCAAATAGAAAGCAACACCTTTTTAAAGGGATAACTAGCCATTGCCCCTGAATTTACTCCATAACCTTCATCTCTATATAAGGTTCTTTTGCATCAGCGGTATTTCTCTTGTCATGAAATTACGTATAACAGCACTGCCAACTGAAGATTTTGTGCTTAGACGGCCGTTGGCCAGTCTCAAGAATTTTCTCCACCTTGCTATAGGTTTCTTACAAAACAGCCTTCGGCAGGACTTAGGAATTTTCTCCACCATGGTATTCTCCGACAAAGCACAGCACACTAAAGGCTACTAGTATGGCCGGCCCTCGGGCGGCGCCGCTTACTAAAGGTTTTTTGCATAGCCGGCGTTTGGCATGACTTATTAATTTTCTCCACCATTGTATTTTCCGATACGGCGGGGAAAATGTTTTGCATAGTCGGCCGGACTTAGAATCTTTCTTCACCATGGTATTTCCCGACACAGCGCAGCCTACTAAAGGTTTCTTGGATGTTAAGCCTTAGGTCCGGCTCAGAAGCTTTCTCGTCTTGCTTGTTTCGCATAACAGCTCTGCTTACTAAATATTTCCTTCAGACTACCCGAAGATAGCAGTGCAAGAAACCTTTATAGGCAGCGCCGTGTCGGGAAATGCTATGGTGGAGAATACCCAGCTCATAACGATAATATATAGAAAAAAGAAATAATAAGATAAATGAAATAGCACCAAAAAATAAAAATGAAATACATAAATCCCAACCAAAAATCCAATAACTCAAAATCGCGAAATGTGAGTTATTGGAAAATTTCCGGTTCAATATGAGGAAGCAAAAAGAAGGTGAAAAAGCAGCAAACTTTCTGGTGGCACTACGTAAATTAGCAGCAAACTGTGATTTTGGGACTTATCTCGAAAAAGCGTTGCGGAACCAATTTGTATTTGGCCTTTTAGATGGTAAATTACAAAACTGGTTATTAGAGAAAAATACTCTAATAGTAAAGAAACATTAAGTGTGCACAAAATGGCGAAAAAAACTAAAAAATCAAATACTAAAAAATGTTTTCATTGCGGTGACCCCAAACACTCTGATAAATGCAAATTTAAGGACGCAACATGCCATTTTTGTTAGAAAAAGGGACACTTTAGACTTCGAGGGTGATGAAAGTACAATTTAATAGACATATATCAACAAAGAATACAAAATTTACACAACAGTGGTCGCCAAACATTTTTCTCTTGTGGTTCTCAAGAGAAAAAAGTTTGGAGACCACTGTTGTATGAATTTTGTATTATTTGTTGATATATGTCTATTAAATTATACTTTCATCATACAGGGAAGCTTAATATACAGAAAGCATATAAATAGAACGCGAAATACATGATACAGGTAGTTTTTTTAACAAAAAGTCTTCTAATAAAATGTTTAATAACTCAGTCAATTTCGAGGGAAGTTTTTAAAACAAACCTACGAATTGCACTTAATCATTTATGTTTTATAAATAAAATTATAAAAACAATGGTTCCAGTACAAAAATACTACCTAAGAACGAGTCCAAAGTAGAAGTGTCGAAAAAAATCGAAAAAATTTTATTTGGTGAAAAAATACATTCCACGTGAAATTCAAAGAAGTGGAATTGCCATAAAATTGTTGTTGGAAATACGTAATTATAACAACATGCTATGGCAATTCCACTCGTTTTAATTTCACGTGGAATGCAGAACATACCCGTATATCTGAAATTAACTGAAACAATATTCACATAGATCGAAAGGTCTTAGTCTCTTCTTTCTAAATCTGTTTATAAATTCAAAATCGGTTGATATTTAACTTAGTTAAAGGTTGATAAATGCTTACGGGTACGAAAAACCGGTTTTTTACCCGTAACTCAAGATTTTGAAGGTGTTTTGAAAATTTTAATTACAGATTATTGTTATACTCGACAATACCTACCAGAAAAATAGTAACACTTCGCAGGTATTATTTTTTGTCACACTGTGTAATTTAAGCAACATTTTGTACCCACTAAATCGGTTACTGCAAAAAAAGCTTTTGTGGAAATTAAAAGGCAAATGCAAACCGACACGGTGTTAACTCATTTTGACCCAAAGTTACCCACTGGTGCTCGCTGTTGATGCAAGGCCTACTGGCGTTGGTGCGGTCCTTAGCCACAATTTGCGTCACAGACGCTTAGTAAGGTGCAACAGCGTTACTCACAAATTAATCGAGAGGCGTACGCGATAATTTATGGCGTTCTTAAGTTTTACAATTACATTTAGGGTAAAAAATTTACTTTAATTACAGATAACAAAGCGGTATCGGAAATTTTTTCACCTAACAAGGGACTACCTGTGCATTCAGCCACTAGAATGCAGCACAATTCGATTATGTAATTAAGTGTAAGAAGTCTAAAGAAAATGGAAAAGCCGACGCGATGTCCCGTTTACCCAACACTGAAGAAGTGTATCCTGTCTGTTCTGTAAATCGAGTAGATTTAAAAACGCTCGATTTAGAAAAATTAAATCCACTAATAGCGTTTTTTTTTCACACTTTTTTGTAGTTTTCTATTTTTTAGAACTTGAAATATGTATATCTGAAATTAATTTAGTATGTATGATTTAAAACACATCAACGGGGACATTATTTATTTTTGGAAAACGAGAAATTTACTCGGATTCTGTTTACAGAACATGGCCGTATGTCATTGAAGAAGAAATTATTGATAACTTGCCCATGACTTTTTAGGAACTTGTATAACAAACACAAGTTGATAATGATGTACAAAAATTGATTAAATGGTTAGAATATGGTCATATTAGTGAACCCAAAGACCGTTTCGGTGTTGCTCAGACGGAATTCAGCCTACATGATGGATGCCTGTTACGGGGTATAAGAGTGTATATACCTAAACCACTACGCAAGAAAATATTAGATGAGCACATTTTGGTATGTCCCGCATAAAGAGTTTAGCCAGAGCTTATGTTTGGTGGAACCAAATGGATAATGATGTTGAAAATTTAGGCGCATATTCAAAAATCGTAACCAAAGTCGAAACTAATGAAACAGAAACTAAAATATAGTTCATAGATATTTATAGCTCTTATTCACAATTCATAATTAGTGCAGCAACTGCTTTCAGCTGGTAAACGAAATGCAACCTTGCATATTGTTATGTGATAGCATAAAATGTCGATAATATTTTGAACGATAAATTCTTTAATTAATTAAAAAGCTTTTGAATCTATTAAAAACAGTTTAATTTCCTTTAAAAAAAATTTACAAAATCTATAAAAGTAATTTTTTGGTTATAGTCTTTATATAAATCAAATAAAATATGGGCCTGTAAAAATAAAAATATTCAATAGAATTTTGTTCAGCGTTACCGTTGTGCGACTAAAGTCGCATTTTGCCCCTTTTTCAACTGCCTTGCCACTTTTTATGTCCCTTACTTTTAAATCCCCTTTTAGTATCATTTGCATTATTTTGTGCCCCTTTTTGTTCAAAGTCAACTTTCGTTTTTATTTCGACAATAAATGTACGCAGATTCGTACAGATTCTACCACATTAAACATGATTTTATTTCCTATGTGTCAAACTTCATGTAAAAACATACACCTTGGTATAAATCTTTTCATTTGAGTAAGATTTTTAAATATACGAGTACAATTGCACACTCATACTTGATAATTCTAACTGTATTTTCGACAGCTGTTGTGAAAGCCAAATTTAATTAAAGTACCGATCGATTGAAATCGAACGATTTTAGAAAACTAAAACAGCCAAATACGTGGCCAATTCCCAAAAGCAAATGATCTAAAAATATCCGAGTTTTTACAACAAAAAATTACTTATTTTCGGAAGAAAGTGACTATTGCTGATGACAAGTTGCAACTACTCGTTTAAGAAGTCAATAGACAAATTGTCCAAATTAAATGCAAAAATATACCCAGATTCAGCAGCTGCAAGGTCGGTGAGTTACACCTTATTTCATCTTTATAAAAAAAATTTCCAAAAAAAAAAAACAAAGCGTAAACATAAATTAGCGTTGCTAAAAAATTTTCAAATAGACTGACAGCATGCTGTCTGTCCATGCTGTCTGCCTTAAATTTATTTCAAAACGATTTGAAAGAATGGATTCCAATTGAAGAACTTATTAATAAACACAGATGTACAATTTCAAAAGAATTGATATTTAAGGTATTTAATAAATATGCATCATGCATAAAAATAATACCATAAATATATTATCCTCTTCAGAATCAAAGTTTAATTTTTTTTATGAAAACTTTAAATGATTAAGTACATTTTTTGAATTATACTGGCTTTTAAATAAAAAAGTGATATGGCCAAAAAGATGCCAAAAAATGTATTAATGTATTTTTTAATTTTTTGTAAATCTTAAGAACTGGGGCAAATGACGGCACTCAATATCAAACGAAATTTCCATTTAATTTCTATTGTAATTTCGATCAATATCAAATGCCACATTTTGACTAGTGTTTCATTTTATCATAGATTTTATGATTTTTTTTATATTTAGTAGCTATCTATACTACGTTTATACTCGTCTTATTTATAAATAAAAACTGTATTTGCAAATGCTCAACTAGCCGGTATTATAAAAATATATTCACAGTCGTCAAACAAACAATTGTAAAATAAAAAAATTCTTTTTCTGTATATAATTATGTAATTGTTCACGTGAGTTAGTAAAGGCTTTATTATTCTTTACTTTCTGTTGATGTTCTGTGCTGTGCCGTTCTGTTTCTAAATTTTAATAGTTATATTTTATGTTATAACTTATCACCTGATTCTGAGCAGAACGGCCACAGTTTTCCACTAAAGTGATGAGTTGGTCCATTTTTATGTTTCAATATAATTTTATGTATTTCTGATAAAAACTAAATTTTTTAAATTTTAAAAGCACAATCACAATTTTTATTTTATTTATGCTGTCACTTAGAATTACTTAAATTTTTTTGATTTTCACAGGTTGAACCGTAACAGAACAGAACGAAACAGAAAAACTGACGACTTGTGTAAGAATTCTAAAAGCAAAAAAGAGTCAGCTGATTCATAACTGAACAGAAAGTAAAGCCTAATTCTGCCACAAGTTAGAAATTTTAATTTTAAATAAAACGTGCGAATAAACATAGTATATGAGTTCCCATAAAATGAATGTTTTTGTACTTTTTATACATGAGAAATTTGTTTTTATTGTTCTTTTTTTTTTAATAAAAATAGCTTAATAAATATGTTTGTTTATTTAATTTTCCTTTATTTTTTTAAGTTTCCCCTTTTTTTCTTAGAAATCCCTTTTTTGTGCCACTTTTTTTTTTGAAAATCCCCTTTTTGTGCCCCTTTTTGAAATTTTTCGACGGTAACGCTGATTTTGTTGACCAAAAACACATCTCTAATTTATTTTATTGCTTTATATGGATATTTTTTTGGACGCAATAGAAATAAATGCAAGAAGTAAAGATAAAAAGGAAAGCTTATTATATAGAAAGATGTTAGAAAATAAAGAGTATTTGTTGTTTTGTGCTTTTTAAAGAGCCACAAATTGATTTTACTTTTCAAATAAATTGTAAATGAAATCAGTCAGCTGTTCTTTGAATGTATTAGTTAGTTGGCATTTAGTTACAGCTTTACTCATAATTAAGTGTAAACTTTTACTGCTGAAAGTAATCAACTATGAATAATTGAAATAGGTACTTAAAAAAGTTAACACTTAGTGATCATTTCTGAATATGCGCCTTAGTATCAAAATGTGCACTATGCCTACGGTGACCATCCGTTCTGTATTGTACAGAACAGTACTGTATTTGAGAGTACTGTTCTGTATAAATTATTGATTAGGAAATAACGTTGAAATGTTCTGTATTTTATTTACTATTCAGTATTTGTTCTGTATTTCCATGCAACAATACCTTTTTTAATCAGGGACCGTAACGGTTATAATTTTTATTTTAAAAATTACTTTTTAGTCGTTATTTCTTTATTTTTATTTATTCCTCGGAAAGTAAGAGTTATTTCTTGATTTTTATTTATTCCCCACAAAATAAGAGTTATTTTGTGACTTTTATTTATTCCTCACAAAATCACACGTTACCTTTTGATTTTTATTTTTTGCTTAGTTTTTAAAGTTTAGAAAACGTTAGGTGTGTTCCACAAGATTTCGTACAAGTTCGGACTAATGAGAGTAAAAAGAAAATTACTCTCTGAATATGCAAAAGTTACCCTAAATTCCTGGAACGCAAAAAACCATAATTGCCCATCTTAAAATACTAGTGCTGCTTACTTTTTAAATTAAATTTAATTTAAGTGATTTTATTCGCTTAAAACGCATAACATTATAAAAACAAAAGTTTTGCATCATTGGCAACAGCTTTAAAAATCAAATGAAAATGAGTTCTAAAAAGTAAATTATCTAAAAACAGCATTTTTTATATTAAATAAATAGGGAAATGTGTACAAATGTACTTACAACTTCAACTTTGTTCAAAAAACCTTCCATTTTGATTTTTAATAAATTTGTATGCAAATACTTTTTTTTCCTATATTTGCAAACTTTTTGGTTAATTTTTCGGTTCGATATGTAAACAAAAAACAGCTGATTATTTAATTCTTGTCCGAAGTTACCCAAAAGAAAAAGTTCGTACTAGTTTGTACAGGAAATGAAAAAAATTACTCTCTCATTCGCTCTCAAAACTGCACGAAAGTAGTTGAATAGTGTATGTGTCTCCCCCATTAATTTTAATGGGGTAATAAAAATGATGTTAATTAGCCAATGAATGAGGTGATAAAAAATTAATGGGGGTGTCGGCTTTGTTTGATGTGTGTGTGTTTATATTTGGTGTTTGTTTACATATATTTTATGTGTTTATGTTTCGTCCGTCTGTCGGGCGTATTGATTTCCGTTTGATTGTTTATATTTGGAGGCTGTCGGTGGCGCGTTAGTTTTTGTGTGTCTGTCTGTCCGTGGGAATTTGTGGTAGTTTGATACTTGGTGATAAATTTTGTTTATATTAATTGTGTGCATGTGTGTTTTGTGTGTATGTAATGGCATCCATTCATCCATCTATGCTGTACGCTTGTTTGTCTGTCCTTCTTGAGATTGCGACTTGTACTCGCTGGCGTATTAATGATTAACAAAAATGAAATGAATAAAAAATTGTTGTCAAGTAATGATTTTGGAAGAGAATAATTTGTAATTAATTCTGATAAATGTATACACATTTGATATACATAAGTATGTATGTACATACATATGTAAGTACATTCAGTCATAGGAAGAAATATTTGTTTACATTAAATTTTGAGAAGTATGCATGCTCGAGATCGCTTCTATGTTGACCCTCAAACTTTTTCGCTATTTGTTTACATGAAATTTTTTGTCAAGTGGTTGATGTGAAATTATGTATAAATTTTTTGTGCATGCTTCTGCTGGACATCTCAATATAAATCTACAAACAAATGTAATAACATGATAATGTTTTTTAAATTCTCCTTAGAAACAAATAATCGTCTGATCGATTAAATTTGCAATTGTGTTGCTAAGTATAAAACATGCTGATGAAATTTGTTTATGCAACATATTAAATCTATGAGTATGTATTCGAATATGTACATATGCATGTACTATATGTATGTACGTATGTTTGTTTATTTTTGTATACATCTCAACCACCAATACTAATTTTTGACGACAAATCTTTGTTTGGTTGTATCAACTAATTTCTTTAATAATAATAATAAAACATTGGTTAATAGTGCTGAAATCATTTCATTTTTATTGAATAAATTTAAATAAAAATAATTGTAATTGTTAGTTGTACAAAGTTAAAACAAGTTTAAAGGGTTGCTTCTTTTGATAATAAAATAGCATTTCTTAATGCACAAACACCATTATAATGATAACTGCAATATAGTAGATGATCTGGATACTTAGTATTCATTTGCTTAAAGTTGATGCAGCCAATATCCTCTATATTTAAAATTTTGTTCCGCAATATTTTTTCTAACCATCGTTTTTTTTCTTCACCTTTAACATATATTTCGGCGTGTCCTACATTGGCTTTTAAAAATTTACAAACGTTTTGATATGAAGTAGTTCCATCGTTCCAGCTTAAGTGATGATAATGTTTTGTTAACCAGTTTGCTTCTCTTTGCTTTTTTGTTGTTAAAAATTTAAAATCAAAAGGAGGTTTTATAATAAAATTGAAGTTTTGATTATTGTTGAAAACTACTGCTACTTCTTTTGGTATGAAATCATTTGAATTACTTTTAAAACCTTGCAAGTCTATGAAAACTGTATTATTTTTCATCTTTTTTTTTAATTTATAAGATTTTACGAACTTGTCCTCTTATAGGTATGTATTCAATTAAACGATCATGAATAAGAATGCAGTAAGCTGATGTTTTGGCTGGAATGTTTGTTGCTGTTTCAAATTCAATTTTTATATCAATTGGTCCGTTATTAAGCGTTTCGTTTTGATAACTAACATCTACTACAATAATGGGCGCATTATTCTTGAACTCTTGAGAAGTTAGGAGAGGTTGTGACTCCTTCATATAATAGTTTTGTTGAAATCTTACATACATATCATATAGAATTGCGTAGCGTTCATTTTTAAATTTTATGTTAAGATCATCATATAGATATGAAACTGAATTCAAATGTACTTTTAAATTAGTGAGATCGCAATGAACAAACTTTTTTTCTTGTTGAAATGCAATCACTACAAAACGGGGTCGCTCTCTACTTGCAGTCATCTTTACATTCCAGATGTGGCTAGTTCCTGCAGTTAGTTGTGGATTTACATGACAATCCCAACTGCGGAATGCTATTGGTATAGAAGCAGCATTGTTTATAATTTTAATCATATTCAATTTACTATGATCGGATAAGTGTACATGGGGAATTCTCCATGAGATTAGCGAAATTGTAAGTTTTGGTTTGTCAGTAGAAGTACTCGAATGTACAAGATCGTCATCACTCTTGTTACGCAAGAGTATTAATTCATGTTTACCATTTAGTATTATTTTATTATAGTCTTCGGCAAAGCCTAAGAGCATTTTAAGTGGAACATAGAAATTAAAATATCCATTTTCAATATTCAAATTATCAATTTTGTTCCATCCAGCATTTTGCATGACAGTGCTTTCCGTTGGTGATAAAGAAATCAGATTTTTTATGGTACTTGTCTGTCCTAAATATCTTGTATGATCAATTTCAATACCATTAAGTTCATAACGGATTTCATCAAAGAGATACGCTACAAAATTGTTTTTTAATTTAATGCTTAAATCAGAGGATTTTGTGCTTTTATCATCTACAACAAATCCTTCCACATATATATAACTTTCACTGGGCAATACGTACAAATCTTGATTTTGTATTGAAATACGAATTTCATCATTATTGTTGTATGATTGTAGATATGGTACATATGTGTGATAGTCTTTTTTGATTATGCTCTCATCAGATAATGGCTTATCTAGTACATCCATTATTGAATTCATTTTTTCGTTTTTAATTTTAAATTTAAGGACTTGAGAAAGTTTTGATTTGATTTGGTTAGATTTTTTCGTGAGACTGATCTCTTCAACTGCCGCTTAGGTTCTGGTATAGTTTTAGAATTAAATGCAGCTTTATTCTTTGATATGTTAGTGTTATATATTATCATTATTTAGTTGGTCTCAAATGTATGCGAATGGTTATTTCCTCTTCTCGGAAATTTATTAGGTCACCGTGCTGATCAACCACGCGTAGAGCTAGTGAACTAATCTCTTGGGAGTTGACTGGTAAATAAATTAGATTTTTAGGGATTTCATCTATTTTATAGCCAGGAGGAACATTAATCGGAAACTCATGTAGTGTATGTGCCTTGGAATTGTTCATGTATGTATTAACAGCGATACTGCTTTCAACTCGCAAGAGATTTACCTTAAATATATTGACTGGAAGATCTGAGTAATGATCATGGTTTGGAGTCAGGATTTTAGTATTGAATCCTAAAAGTTTTCCAATTGTATTTTCTTTATTAAAATCTATTACATCTTTAGAGCTGTTAATTTTTACTTGCATTGTATTGTTATTAGCTTCTATTCGAATTTTATTTGTTGGACTACAGACTTTATATTGCTTATCTAAGTAATCAACTATATCATTTAATTCATAAGATCCAATTGGTATTTTAATTACATGTTCTCCTATGTGAAACATATTGTTATAGACGTCTACATTCGGTATGCTATTATATGAATGAAAAGCAGTTAAAGCGCACTCATAACCACCATTTAACTCTATAGGAGGGAAGTAATTTGCAGACAACTCTGATGAGTTAGAGCTCAAAGTAAGTGTTATTGACATTATGACAACCTGATTACAAATAAATGAAAACTTACTGTAATGTTGTTTATAAAAACGATTTATTTCTTATTTTAAATATATATATTACATTATGTGCTAAATATAAGTAATGTTGTTGTTATTGTTTTACTCCAACTACAATATAGCATCTTTACTTATCCAAGAATTATGCTGACTAGAAAACCCCAACCATTTAACATATGCCTCCTCTCCTTTAGTTTTAAGAATTTTTTCAACCAGATATGTATTGGGATATCTAGTTTTTGAAAGTTCTTCTTCATAGAATCCACCTTCAATAGGATTTCCGAGATGATCTTCTAATATGTATGTTGTAGGATATGTATTTTGAACTCTTTTAATTGTGAAAATTTCTGTTATCCAATTTGGTGTATAGCCCTTTTCAAAAATATGCTTATATTTGCTTATGCGAACATGATCTCCTACATTAAATTTAGACATTTTAAACATCTTTAAATGACTGTATACTGTATTTAACAACTTTTTCTCATTTTTTGAGTTAACTTTAATAGGAGACATTTTAATTGTGCGATGAAATTTGTTATTATATGCATAAAGTAAATCTTTATACATATCAATCCACTTATATGAACCATTAAAGCTAAATTCTTTCCACATCATCCCTTTTAATGTTCTATTAAATCGTTCTACTATTGATGCTTTCATAATGCTATATGTTGAGTAGTGATTAATGTTGTATTTATGCATTAATTTTCCAAAGTGTTTGTTGAAAAATTCTTTACCATCATCTGTTTGCAAGTTTTTTGGAACTCGTCCTAATTGAAAAATATTTTCCATTGCCTTGGTTGTTTCGAGTGCAGTTTTTGTTTTCAGCGGTACTGCCCATGCAAATTTTGAGAATGTGTCAATTACAGTCATCAAAAATCGATAATTTCTATTTTTCGATGAATAACTACCCATTTCAACTAGATCAGCTTGCCAAAGATCATCTAATCCTTTCATCACAACTCTACGGCGTACAAAAATTTTTCGTGCTTGCTTATGGAGTTCGTCAACTAAGTTTCTTTTTGGAGACATTGAGTAGTTTTACGGATTTGTGGGGGAGTGTTGTGATCTACTTGATGCACTTTCAGCTATTGATACGAACATGTAATTTTCTAATCTATAAATTTTCTCATTCAAGAGTTCAATTTGTTCTTCAAAAGATTATTTAATTTTTAAAATGTTTTTTTCAATTTTATAATTGTCTTCTATTTGTAATTTTATTTCCCTTTGTAATTCCTCGATTTGTACTTGAATATTTTCTTGAATTAGATTATTGTCTTCCTTGAAGCTATTTAATAATTTGACTTCTAGTTTTTCGATTTGAGTTTGCAGAAACAATTTATTGACAGCATCGTTTTCCTCCAGAGCTTTTGCAACATTTTTGATCCTTTTGTTTTGGACATCAATGTTGTTGTTCGTATCCATAAGGAACCCCAGCAGTTTAGGTGCATTTTTAATAGAAATTATATCACTAGTATCGTTTAAATAATGTCCAAACTTATCAACAGACATACTTCATACATATGTAAATACTTTATTAGAGTTAATGTATTATATTCGCTTCACGTAATTCTTCAATAATTGATACAATCTCGTTGTTGTGATTAGTATGACCTGCAGCTTGTGATGCAATCAGTAGTCGAAGACGATCTACTAACTCATTGGGATCATCCCAATATATATAGTTTTGTTTTCGAGGGTTAAGGTGCATAATTCCATCACCTTTATAATTAGGAATTGCTGCATTTGCTACTACACTACTCTTCTGAGTATTTTCTTTAAATATTTTTTGAATTATATGCTTATATTTATAACCTCTCGTCCCCTTGATCTGACCATCAGGATTAAAGCCTCTCCTGCATGCATTAGTTGTAATTAAAATTTTTTTGTAGATTTCAAGTTCAAATTTGTCATAGTTTTTTGGTTTTTTATGAAACATTAAAGAAAACAAACCAGGTGTTAGAGCCCATCTTTGACCACCAACTTGAATTTTTTCTTCATTTAACTCAATGTTACTACTACCAAATTTCCATTCGTTATTGTAATCTCTATGTGGACCATAGTAAGTATCTAATTCATTTCTCGCTTCCAAGAGTGCTAAGTCTGTACAACTCTCTTCAGTATTGGAAGTCTGTGAGTAAAACTCATCTTCATCCTTATCACTGACGTCATTGGCATCATTAAATAAAATGGTGTTATCAAATATTGATCCTTCTACAAGTTTCTTTGGTGTACTTGTCTCTACCTTGACTGATGCTTTCAAGGATTTTAAACTTTTGTTATTCTCAAGTTTTGTTTGGAATTTACTTTCTTCTTTCTTGGGTATTCTTTCAATATTTTTAGAACTATTTATAAATTCTTTGAGAGGTTCTGTTATAGGTTTAAATGTATCTCTTAGTTGTTCAAGTGTATCTATTTCAGCAGATTTTATACTACGGAGCTTTTTCTTCAAGACATTTCTTGTTGTAACCAGCTCTTTTAAAACTTTCTCATCCATGTTTAGTAGCGTCAAATATCAGATCAGTTATCAGGTATCAGAACAGGTTATCAGACCAGTTAACAGGTATCAGAACAGATTATCAGACCAGTTAACAGGTATCAGAACAGCTTATCAGACCAGTTAACAGGTATCAGAACAGCTTATCAGACCAGTTAACAGGTATCAGAACAGGTTATCAGACCAGTTAACAGGTATCAGAACAGATTATCAGACCAGCTAACAGGTATCAGAACAGATTATCAGACCAGTTAACAGGTATCAGAACAGGTTATCAGACCAGTTAACAGGTATCAGAACAGATTATCAGACCAGTTAACAGGTATCAGAACAGATTATCAGACCAGTTAACAGGTATCAGAACAGGTTATCAGACCAGTTAACAGGTATCAGAACAGGTTATCAGACCAGTTAACAGGTATCAGAACAGATTATCAGACCAGTTATCAGGTATCAGAACAGGTATGTGATCAGTTTATCAGTTAATGTTATTAGACCGATATTATTAAATAGTTGGCCCATCAAATTGTGGAAAGACTAATATTATGATTAGCTTGATAGAAAGTTCTAATGGACTCAAGTTTAAAAACATCTATTTATACTCAAAATCGTTATATCAGCCGAAATATGAATACCTGAGAAATTTAATTTTACCAATAAAAGGAATGGGATATTACACATTTACAGATAATGAATCCGTTATTTCCCCTAATGAAGCTAAAAGCAATTCCATTTTGATATTTGACGATGTTGCATGCGAAAAGCAAAATAATATACGTGCATATTTTTGTATGGGACGACATAAGAATGTTGATTCATTTTACTTATGTCAAACGTATACCAGAATTCCAAAACATTTGATAAGAGACAATGCCAATGTAATTATAATGTTTAAACAAGATGAGAAAAATATGAAGCATGTTTATAGTGATCATGTGGCAAGCGATATGAATTTTGTGAAGTTTCAAGAAATTTGTCGATAGTGTTGGAAGGATAAATATGGATTTTTGATGATAAGCAAAGATAATGAACTAAACAGTGGTCGTTACAGAAAACAATTTGATTATTTCATAACAATATAAATTACTTCACATAAAAGGTAGTCTTTAGTTCTTAATCTGGCTTTAAACTTTATACATCTATTTTTTATAATTGGTCAGATGCAAAAAACCTGATCTGATAATCTGATCAGCAACCTAATAATACCGGTCTAATAACATTAACTGATAAACTGATCACATACCTGTTCTGATACCTGATAACTGGTCTGATAACCTGTTCTGATACCTGTTAACTGGTCTGATAAGCTGTTCTGATACCTGTTAACTGGTCTGATAATCTGTTCTGATATCTGTTAACTGGTCTGATAACCTGTTCTGATACCTGTTAACTGGTCTGATAACCTGTTCTGATACCTGTTAACTGGTCTGATAATCTGTTCTGATACCTGTTAACTGGTCTGATAATCTGTTCTGATACCTGTTAACTGATCTGATAACCTGTTCTGATACCTGTTAACTGGTCTGATAATCTGTTCTGATACCTGTTAGCTGGTCTGATAATCTGTTCTGATACCTGTTAACTGGTCTGATAACCTGTTCTGATACCTGTTAACTGGTCTGATAAGCTGTTCTGATACCTGTTAACTGGTCTGATAAGCTGTTCTGATACCTGTTAACTGGTCTGATAATCTGTTCTGATACCTGTTAACTGGTCTGATAACCTGTTCTGATACCTGATAACTGATCTGATATTTGACGCTACTAAACATGGATGAGAAAGTTTTAAAAGAGCTGGTTACAACAAGAAATGTCTTGAAGAAAAAGCTCCGTAGTATAAAATCTGCTGAAATAGATACACTTGAACAACTAAGAGATACATTTAAACCTATAACAGAACCTCTCAAAGAATTTATAAATAGTTCTAAAAATATTGAAAGAATACCCAAGAAAGAAGAAAGTAAATTCCAAACAAAACTTGAGAATAACAAAAGTTTAAAATCCTTGAAAGCATCAGTCAAGGTAGAGACAAGTACACCAAAGAAACTTGTAGAAGGATCAATATTTGATAACACCATTTTATTTAATGATGCCAATGACGTCAGTGATAAGGATGAAGATGAGTTTTACTCACAGACTTCCAATACTGAAGAGAGTTGTACAGACTTAGCACTCTTGGAAGCGAGAAATGAATTAGATACTTACTATGGTCCACATAGAGATTACAATAACGAATGGAAATTTGGTAGTAGTAACATTGAGTTAAATGAAGAAAAAATTCAAGTTGGTGGTCAAAGATGGGCTCTAACACCTGGTTTGTTTTCTTTAATGTTTCATAAAAAACCAAAAAACTATGACAAATTTGAACTTGAAATCTACAAAAAAATTTTAATTACAACTAATGCATGCAGGAGAGGCTTTAATCCTGATGGTCAGATCAAGGGGACGAGAGGTTATAAATATAAGCATATAATTCAAAAAATATTTAAAGAAAATACTCAGAAGAGTAGTGTAGTAGCAAATGCAGCAATTCCTAATTATAAAGGTGATGGAATTATGCACCTTAACCCTCGAAAACAAAACTATATATATTGGGATGATCCCAATGAGTTAGTAGATCGTCTTCGACTACTGATTGCATCACAAGCTGCAGGTCATACTAATCACAACAACGAGATTGTATCAATTATTGAAGAATTACGTGAAGCGAATATAATACATTAACTCTAATAAAGTATTTACATATGTATGAAGTATGTCTGTTGATAAGTTTGGACATTATTTAAACGATACTAGTGATATAATTTCTATTAAAAATGCACCTAAACTGCTGGGGTTCCTTATGGATACGAACAACAACATTGATGTCCAAAACAAAAGGATCAAAAATGTTGCAAAAGCTCTGGAGGAAAACGATGCTGTCAATAAATTGTTTCTGCAAACTCAAATCGAAAAACTAGAAGTCAAATTATTAAATAGCTTCAAGGAAGACAATAATCTAATTCAAGAAAATATTCAAGTACAAATCGAGGAATTACAAAGGGAAATAAAATTACAAATAGAAGACAATTATAAAATTGAAAAAAACATTTTAAAAATTAAATCATCTTTTGAAGAACAAATTGAACTCTTGAATGAGAAAATTTATAGATTAGAAAATTACATGTTCGTATCAATAGCTGAAAGTGCATCAAGTAGATCACAACACTCCCCCACAAATCCGTAAAACTACTCAATGTCTCCAAAAAGAAACTTAGTTGACGAACTCCATAAGCAAGCACGAAAAATTTTTGTACGCCGTAGAGTTGTGATGAAAGGATTAGATGATCTTTGGCAAGCTGATCTAGTTGAAATGGGTAGTTATTCATCGAAAAATAGAAATTATCGATTTTTGATGACTGTAATTGACACATTCTCAAAATTTGCATGGGCAGTACCGCTGAAAACAAAAACTGCACTCGAAACAACCAAGGCAATGGAAAATATTTTTCAATTAGGACGAGTTCCAAAAAACTTGCAAACAGATGATGGTAAAGAATTTTTCAACAAACACTTTGGAAAATTAATGCATAAATACAACATTAATCACTACTCAACATATAGCATTATGAAAGCATCAATAGTAGAACGATTTAATAGAACATTAAAAGGGATGATGTGGAAAGAATTTAGCTTTAATGGTTCATATAAGTGGATTGATATGTATAAAGATTTACTTTATGCATATAATAACAAATTTCATCGCACAATTAAAATGTCTCCTATTAAAGTTAACTCAAAAAATGAGAAAAAGTTGTTAAATACAGTATACAGTCATTTGAAGATGTTTAAAATGTCTAAATTTAATGTAGGAGATCATGTTCGCATAAGCAAATATAAGCATATTTTTGAAAAGGGCTATACACCAAATTGGACAACAGAAATTTTCACAATTAAAAGAGTTCAAAATACATATCCTACAACATACATATTAGAAGATCATCTCGGAAATCCTATTGAAGGTGGATTCTATGAAGAAGAACTTTCAAAAACTAGATATCCCAATACATATCTGGTTGAAAAAATTCTTAAAACTAAAGGAGAGGAGGCATATGTTAAATGGTTGGGGTTTTCTAGTCAGCATAATTCTTGGATAAGTAAAGATGCTATATTGTAGTTGGAGTAAAACAATAACAACAACATTACTTATATTTAGCACATAATGTAATATATATATTTAAAATAAGAAATAAATCGTTTTTATAAACAACATTACAGTAAGTTTTCATTTATTTGTAATCAGGTTGTCATAATGTCAATAACACTTACTTTGAGCTCTAACTCATCAGAGTTGTCTGCAAATTACTTCCCTCCTATAGAGTTAAATGGTGGTTATGAGTGCGCTTTAACTGCTTTTCATTCATATAATAGCATACCGAATGTAGACGTCTATAACAATATGTTTCACATAGGAGAACATGTAATTAAAATACCAATTGGATCTTATGAATTAAATGATATAGTTGATTACTTAGATAAGCAATATAAAGTCTGTAGTCCAACAAATAAAATTCGAATAGAAGCTAATAACAATACAATGCAAGTAAAAATTAACAGCTCTAAAGATGTAATAGATTTTAATAAAGAAAATACAATTGGAAAACTTTTAGGATTCAATACTAAAATCCTGACTCCAAACCATGATCATTACTCAGATCTTCCAGTCAATATATTTAAGGTAAATCTCTTGCGAGTTGAAAGCAGTATCGCTGTTAATACATACATGAACAATTCCAAGGCACATACACTACATGAGTTTCCGATTAATGTTCCTCCTGGCTATAAAATAGATGAAATCCCTAAAAATCTAATTTATTTACCAGTCAACTCCCAAGAGATTAGTTCACTAGCTCTACGCGTGGTTGATCAGCACGGTGACCTAATAAATTTCCGAGAAGAGGAAATAACCATTCGCATACATTTGAGACCAACTAAATAATGATAATATATAACACTAACATATCAAAGAATAAAGCTGCATTTAATTCTAAAACTATACCAGAACCTAAGCGGCAGTTGAAGAGATCAGTCTCACGAAAAAATCTAACCAAATCAAATCAAAACTTTCTCAAGTCCTTAAATTTAAAATTAAAAACGAAAAAATGAATTCAATAATGGATGTACTAAATAAGCCATTATCTGATGAGAGCATAATCAAAAAAGACTATCACACATATGTACCATATCTACAATCATACAACAATAATGATGAAATTCGTATTTCAATACAAAATCAAGATTTGTACGTATTGCCCAGTGAAAGTTATATATATGTGGAAGGATTTGTTGTAGATGATAAAAGCACAAAATCCTCTGATTTAAACATTAAATTAAAAAACAATTTTGTAGCGTATCTCTTTGATGAAATCCGTTATGAACTTAATGGTATTGAAATTGATCATACAAGATATTTAGGACAGACAAGTACCATAAAAAATCTGATTTCTTTATCACCAACGGAAAGCACTGTCATGCAAAATGCTGGATGGAACAAAATTGATAATTTGAATATTGAAAATGGATATTTTAATTTCTATGTTCCACTTAAAATGCTCTTAGGCTTTGCCGAAGACTATAATAAAATAATACTAAATGGTAAACATGAATTAATACTCTTGCGTAACAAGAGTGATGACGATCTTGTACATTCGAGTACTTCTACTGACAAACCAAAACTTACAATTTCGCTAATCTCATGGAGAATTCCCCATGTACACTTATCCGATCATAGTAAATTGAATATGATTAAAATTATAAACAATGCTGCTTCTATACCAATAGCATTCCGCAGTTGGGATTGTCATGTAAATCCACAACTAACTGCAGGAACTAGCCACATCTGGAATGTAAAGATGACTGCAAGTAGAGAGCGACCCCGTTTTGTAGTGATTGCATTTCAACAAGAAAAAAAGTTTGTTCATTGCGATCTCACTAATTTAAAAGTACATTTGAATTCAGTTTCATATCTATATGATGATCTTAACATAAAATTTAAAAATGAACGCTACGCAATTCTATATGATATGTATGTAAGATTTCAACAAAACTATTATATGAAGGAGTCACAACCTCTCCTAACTTCTCAAGAGTTCAAGAATAATGCGCCCATTATTGTAGTAGATGTTAGTTATCAAAACGAAACGCTTAATAACGGACCAATTGATATAAAAATTGAATTTGAAACAGCAACAAACATTCCAGCCAAAACATCAGCTTACTGCATTCTTATTCATGATCGTTTAATTGAATACATACCTATAAGAGGACAAGTTCGTAAAATCTTATAAATTAAAAAAAAAGATGAAAAATAATACAGTTTTCATAGACTTGCAAGGTTTTAAAAGTAATTCAAATGATTTCATACCAAAAGAAGTAGCAGTAGTTTTCAACAATAATCAAAACTTCAATTTTATTATAAAACCTCCTTTTGATTTTAAATTTTTAACAACAAAAAAGCAAAGAGAAGCAAACTGGTTAACAAAACATTATCATCACTTAAGCTGGAACGATGGAACTACTTCATATCAAAACGTTTGTAAATTTTTAAAAGCCAATGTAGGACACGCCGAAATATATGTTAAAGGTGAAGAAAAAAAACGATGGTTAGAAAAAATATTGCGGAACAAAATTTTAAATATAGAGGATATTGGCTGCATCAACTTTAAGCAAATGAATACTAAGTATCCAGATCATCTACTATATTGCAGTTATCATTATAATGGTGTTTGTGCATTAAGAAATGCTATTTTATTATCAAAAGAAGCAACCCTTTAAACTTGTTTTAACTTTGTACAACTAACAATTACAATTATTTTTATTTAAATTTATTCAATAAAAATGAAATGATTTCAGCACTATTAACCAATGTTTTATTATTATTATTAAAGAAATTAGTTGATACAACCAAACAAAGATTTGTCGTCAAAAATTAGTATTGGTGGTTGAGATGTATACAAAAATAAACAAACATACGTACATACATATAGTACATGCATATGTACATATTCGAATACATACTCATAGATTTAATATGTTGCATAAACAAATTTCATCAGCATGTTTTATACTTAGCAACACAATTGCAAATTTAATCGATCAGACGATTATTTGTTTCTAAGGAGAATTTAAAAGACATTATCATGTTATTACATTTGTTTGTAGATTTATATTGAGATGTCCAGCAGAAGCATGCACAACAAATTTATACATAATTTCACATCAACCACTTGACAAAAAATTTCATGTAAACAAATAGCGAAAAAGTTTGAGGGTCAACATAGAAGCGATCTCGAGCATGCATACTTCTCAAAATTTAATGTAAACAAATATTTCTTCCTATGACTGAATGTACTTACATATGTATGTACATACATACTTATGTATATCAAATGTGTATACATTTATCAGAATTAATTACAAATTATTCTCTTCCAAAATCATTACTTGACAACAATTTTTTATTCATTTCATTTTTGTTAATCATTAATACGCCAGCGAGTACAAGTCGCAATCTCAAGAAGGACAGACAAACAAGCGTACAGCATAGATGGATGAATGGATGCCATTACATACACACAAAACACACATGCACACAATTAATATAAACAAAATTTATCACCAAGTATCAAACTACCACAAATTCCCACGGACAGACAGACACACAAAAACTAACGCGCCACCGACAGCCTCCAAATATAAACAATCAAACGGAAATCAATACGCCCGACAGACGGACGAAACATAAACACATAAAATATATGTAAACAAACACCAAATATAAACACACACACATCAAACAAAGCCGACACCCCCATTAATTTTTTATCACCTCATTCATTGGCTAATTAACATCATTTTTATTACCCCATTAAAATTAATGGGGGAGACACATACACTATTCAACTACTCACGAAATTTGCTATCTGGAACGCTTTTGGATAACTTTGTACAAGTTCGGACTGTTTTGTTATGCATCTGGAACAGACCTGCTATTTTTGCGTTAAAATTAATGTTACCCGTTTTAAAATTAAATTTGTCGCCAGAGTTAGTTATATGTCAAATTAAATTTACTTTTTTGAGCAAAAAAATAAAAATCAGAAAGTAACTGGAATTTTGTGAGGAATAAATAAAAGTCATAAAATAACTGTTATTTTGTAAGGAATAAATAAAAATAAAAAATAAATAAAATTCATTGCATCTATAGATAGTCCATATGGAGTATCCTGGTATATTCCTTGTGTGCGCAGGACTTCTATTAGTGTGATTTTTTCAGTTTAAATTTGGAAAATAATCGTTATTTGCGATCCTTTGTTTTAATCAACATTGAAAAATGGCTTAATATACGAGTATCAACTGCAAATGCAGCAGTTCTATAAAAATACAGAAACAACATGAGTTTTGTTTCCTTAATTTTTTTCCTTGAAAGCGTGAATATGAAATTTGTCTGTGATAGTGCCAGCTTATGTTTTAAATCTTATTTTTGACGATCCCGCTTTAGGAGCCTGGCTTTTCTTCGTTCATTGTCAAGCTACTTTATTTCATGATTATATAACGCAGATTGAGTCCCAAAAAATATATATCACTGAGGTCTATCTCATTATTAATGAACTTTAGTTTAAAATCCCCAGCATAGAGAGGAAATATTTTTGCCTATTGCTGTTGAAAAAGTCGTAATTGAGCTAAGCCAGAAAAATTTTATTGATATGGATTAGTTTAAAGCTAATGCAAGCCGATTTTATGCAGATTGTATTGAATACTTAAATCATACTGCTTACCAAGAAGTTGAAATTCCTACATGGAAAGATTTTAAATCCTGTTTTGTTTTCATTATGGATAAAAGAAATGAGTTAAACATAAATGACACCAGAATTAGCTCTTTTGTATTTTAACAATCTAATCTAAAACTATATATGTAGCTATTAATTTTTTGTACTGATATACATACATACATACATATCGTCGTTGCTCTGACGTGATCTGTTATGTGTAGATTTTTTATTTTTTTTTATTTCACTATTATAAAGTTTGATGTGTCATACATTCACCCACCAAATCGTTTTAATATATTTAATTGGTTCATAAGTTAGCAATGGTAGACTTTATATATTTATAAAAAAAATTCAACAAAACCAGTTATTTTTTAAGTAAAAAAATAATTTTATTAGAAATGCTCTTGGAGCTGAACAACGAAATGAGTTATCCCAGCTAAAAAAAAATGTATGGAGCATATGTATATGATATCCCATATATGGTTCGGATCCGAAAAATGAGGGTATATGGGTATATATGATTATATATATTCATTAGAGTGACTCAAGTTGTATGGAAGCGAAATTCCCCCTCAAAATGAACATTGGTATCTTTTATGATGACATTTAAAATATTTCGGCTCCAGCTTTGACCTCTCGTGAGCTGGACCATTTTGAAAAAGGGTCTATTTTTCCATGTTTTGTCAATTTGAGAATCTGTTTCCTTACCAACATATGCAATATGGGTATCATAAGAAAGGGTTTTTAAGGCGCGTCCAACTGTATATACAATTTGTCCAAGGACGATCATCCATGTCCTTTTTTTAAAGGATATTCTGTAAAAAAACGGTTTTTGAACTTTTTGTTCGGGGTTGTTTGTAATAAAAATGACAAATTAACATATTTTTATCTTTGGTCGATTTAATTAAACACGGGTCTCAGCTTTTTTTGAAATTCGCACTTGTTCGCGTTTTGACAAAAATGCAATGGGGTGGTAACCCTTCGTTTTAAATAGGGCAATATGGGTATCAAATTTTTTCTTTTGCCAAGTACATCATCTTTGTATGTAAATAATTTAGATTTTTGCAAATTAGATGCATTTTTTCCAAAGAATATAAATCATATAGAATGCGCATCTGATACAAGCTAAAATTTTCTATGACGGGTATTTCCAGTACTACCCGTCCATTGGTCGATAGAAAAGGCAATAAATGTTGAAAATATTGCAAAAAATCTGACACCCAAATCCATGATTCCAAATGCAAATTGGTTCTCGGAGTATCAGAATTAAAAAAATATGTATTTTAACTTAATTTCATCTTTAATCTTAATAAAACTTTTTATAAGTTAGTAAGTAAGTTTTTATAAAATGTTTATAGTTAAAATAGGTTCAAATGAAGTAAATTTGGAAGCCAAAATTGGGACCTTAAAGTATACATGTATGTATATAAATGATCAGCATCAAGAAAAGTAAAGTAAAATATAGATGGAAAAACTGAAGTTAATTCATTTTCTTTTTAACCCCCGACTAAAGGTAGAATTAGTAAAATCGTATCGTACTAGTTATAAAATATGTGGTGGTAGCACTGCTGACGTACGAATCTGCAGAAAACAGTTCGTTCGATATCGAGTGCCGTAATTTACCCAATTACTTAAGATTTATAAAAAAAATTAGGGACTGTAAAAACATAAATACATATATTGGACATGGTTCATCTCACTTATTTACTTAAAAACCAGCATAACTCAAAAAATTTACTTTGAGGAAAAACGATTTAAAGTTTTGTAGAAAATTTTAAAATTCGACTCTGAAGAGGATAATATCTGTGCCAATAAATAATAATGGCTTAAGTCGAAATTTCATGTTTTGAGATAATAAGGGTTTTGTCTAAAATTAATTGTGTTTGGTTTTTAACCCCCCACCAAAAAAAAGGGGTGTTATAAGTTTGTAGTGTGTGTCTGTGTATCTGTGTGTCTGTCCGTGTCCACGTACAGGCCAAACGGCTAGACCGATTTTCATTTAGTTTTTTATGTTTGAAAGATGACTTGATCGAGAGGGTTCTTAGTTATGTTTGAAGAAAATCGGTCCAGCCGTTTAGAAGATATAACATCTTTTCTGAAAAAAGTCGGGGGTTTTTAAAATTTTTAATTTTTGTTATTATATAAAATTTTTAGCCTCCGAAAAAGATGCATATTTATTTAGAACAAAACTTTTGATTTTATAAAAAATTAAACCGTTTTATTAGTTAATATTCCCTGTTTTTTAGTTAAGATGTTATGAAAAAATCCATTGTTAGAAAAATAAAAATTAAAGTGCACTTAAGCTATTATATTGAAAATCAAAATAATTTTTATTGATGGTAAGTCGAGATAAGTGCTTTAGGTTAAATTGAAAAATAGGGAAAACCTGAGATAAGATTATTTTTTAAAATCTTGGTTAAATATAAGTTTTTTTTAATGAAGAATAATTTGGATGCGATGTTAGTTATTGAACTTAAGTGTATACAAGTTTTTATGCTCAAATATTTTAATATTGATGTAGCTACCGAAAAAAACTTAAATTGAGATAAGATATTATGACTTACGTATTATTTTCCAAGAAGACTTAAGTTAAAATATAAATGCGTATATTTGTGATTTGAACGGGCTAAAGTTCGTATCGCTGTTTTAAGCCAAATTACATGTGATAATTATTAATGAACAAATAACACCAAAGTCTGTTGTAAATATTCTGACTAACAACACATAGTTGAACGGAACAGCCAGCCGTTTTCGAAGGCCACTAAACCTTCATCATCAGCGTTCTTTTGTGTTTGGTCCACTGTGTGTGGTGTCAGTTGATGTAGACACAAAACACAAAAGAACGCTGATGATGAAGGTTTAGTGGCCTTCGAAAACGGCTGGCTGTTCCGTTCAACTATGTGTTGTTAGTCAGAATATTTACAACAGACTTTGGTGTTATTTGTTCATTAATAATTATCACATGTAATTTGGCTTAAAAAGCGATACGAACTTTAGCCCGTTCAAATCACAAATATAGAAACAAATGGAGTTCGAATAATAATTAAAATTAACTATAAATGCGTATAGTTTTATTAATAATGACATTTTTTAATTGAAATTTAGTTGAGTGATAGATCTTGAAGAAGAGAATAAGAATATGTAATAAAATGAAAAAGCACTTATGTCAACTTAAGCCATTATTATTTATTGCCACAGATATAGTTATACTATTCTTTCAAGGCATGCATAGTTCTTAAATACTATATAAAGTATATTTTATAATGATGAAGAAATAAGGTGTAATTCACTAACTTCACAACTGCTGAATTTGGAAACTTATCATCCTTAAAACAAGCTTTATTTCAGGAAATCTGTATTTTTTGTGGTAAAACTCGGATATTTTTACATAGTTTTTTTTTGCAATTGGCCGCATGCTTTGCTGTTGAAAAAGTAGCAAAATGCGACTTAAGTCGCACAACGGTGATAAGAGCAAATAATATAATGCTCTCAGTGTGTGTTTGCTTGCGCTTTATACTTTCCCCCCGCATCTAAATCGTAAGCAAAAAGTGTTTAATTTTTTTGCTCAGATGTGCATTCTATACAATTTATATTCTTTGATTTTACATGGTGCTCTGGAATATATATAAATACAACTTTGTGGTAACTCTTATATGATAGCGGATAACCCGACTTTTCGGCCGCTTATTTTTTTCGCAAATTAAAAAAAGTTATTAAATTTTATTGTTTATATTTACAAAACTGTCATAAAAAACGAGTTGTGTATTTATCATAGATTTAAAATCACCTTAAAAAGTTAAGATGCTCTAATTATCTGTATTTTGGAATTGTAAAACAATATGTTTTTACTTTTATTTCAAATGAAAGCATGCGAGCGTATTATTATAAAAAGTTTTATAATTCAATTTTGATTTTTATTTTAATAAAACTAAAGTAAAATAAGTGTTAGCATATTATTTACCAACATTTGTAATATACCATTTTTTTAGTGTACTATTTAGCCGCCAAAAAGTCGTGGATCATTTCTTTTTTTCTTTCTTTACTCCTATTTTCATCCATACATGATCTTGAAACTAAATCCGCTACCATATTAGAGTTACCACAAAATTGCATTTATTAATATTCCAGAGCACCGTGTAAAATGCATCTAATTTGCAAAAATCTAAATTATTTACATACAAAGATGATATACTTGGCAAAAGAAAAAATTTGATACCCATATTGCCCTATTTAAAACGAAGGGTTACCACCCCATTGCATTTTTGTCAAAACGCGAACTAGCGCGAATTTCAAAAAAAGCTGAAACCCGTGTTTAATTAAATCGACCAAAGATAAAAATATGTTAAATTGGCATTTTTATTACAAACAACCCCGAACAAAAAGTTCAAAAACCGTTTTTTTACAGACATGGATGATCTCCTTGGACAAATTGTATATACAGTTGGACGCGCCTAAAAAAACCTCTCTTATGATACCCATATTGTATATGTTGGTAAGGAAACAGATTCTCAAATTGACAAAACATGGAAAAATAGACCCTTTTTCAAAATGGTCCAGCTCACGAGAGGTCAAAGCTGAAGGCGAAATATTTTAAATGTCATTTTAAAAAAGTCCAAGGTTCATTTTTAGGAGGGTACATCGAGCACTTTTTTTGCTGAGTCGCTGTAATATACACACATTTTCGTACATGTATGTGTAAATATTCCCTCTACAGTATGCAAAGTTCATATTCATACTCTCTTGGTTCACAAAAGCGCACTGCTGTGCAATAAATTAAATTAATAAAATTACTGTTTTTTAGTTTTTGAACAAGGAGGTTGAATTTAATGAAACTTTTGTTTGGACAAATAATTCAAAACGAACTAAAAGTCATTTCATTCCTCATTTTAAGTCAAAAGGTGAATCAATTATTTAAAAAATAAAAATCGTACATAAAATTTAATTTAAGAAATCAGATTAAAAACTAATGCAATTAATTATAAAGGAAATAATAATCCGTCTACATGAACTTTGTTTCTTATCTAGAGAATTCTGTTATTTTCTATAATTAATGACTGGATTATCCTTTTGATTATTTGATATATTAAATGGGGCCACAATGTAAAAAATCATGCAAGAATGGTTTTTTTGTAACAAAAGTTTTTCTGTTTTTAACGTTGATGGTACTCATAACTATATACTTTTCATACCGTATGTATTTTTAATGGATTTCCAAGTCATCAGTGATAAAATCCAAGCTTTTTTGATTGCAAAAACGATCTTATGTGAGATATCATGTATGCATGCATTCTTATCGTTAAAGTGAATTGTTCGTTATATCCAGTACTGAGTAAAAAAGGAAAAGCGTCCTGCTGTTTTATTCAAAACTCAAAGAATATGTACTCGTAGTATTTTTATATTTTATTAAAAGAACATATGTTAGCTTTTAATTAAAATATCAGTAAAAGAAAAATTCATAAAGCAATATGACACAAAAAAATTAATTTGAAAAACTGGTCTGTTTTTTTTTTTTTTTTTTTTTTTTTTTTTTTTTTTTTAATTGATATCCTTCTCTTAATGGCATCTTCTTGAAGCTCTCTCCAATGCATTAAATTTGAGCTACTAATTTTGTTTTGTTTGAGCCTATTTATTAAAAATTTCGAAATGCTTAATGACATCTTCGTGTTTTATTTTGGGCTCTTGAATTTCAGTTCCACCCAGCTCTTCACTTTCCTTTTGTTCATCGGGTAAAGGGCTATTTTCAATCCATCTATTCAAAATTAAATTAAATTTTTTATAAATCTGGTCAGCCAACCATGACTTGCATTAAACTATCTTCCATAAATTCTGTTGCGAATTTCTTTGGCTTTGTATTACAAGACAAATTTTAAAAGACAATTTTTCCAATACTATTCTTAGCTGCAATTTAAGTAAAATACTATAATAACAATTAATTAAAGTTGAATTGGAAAATATTTATAATTTTACATGCAAATATTTTTATGAACTGTTTTTAATTAACACTTGTTAGAACTACAATTGTTTTTTTAATTTTAATTTTACATGCAAATATTTCTATTTAATGTAAATGTTAAAATAACTGTTAGTATACTTCAGCTACTTTAAAACTTAAGTTTTGCTGTAGAAGGTTTCAAAATTACTAAATAATAAATAAAATGGCAATTGCGTTGCATGAGGAACCATTGAAAAAGTTTGTTTACCATTCTCAGGACGTTACCTTGCTTTACAGCACTTCTATTGCGATACCCAAAATGACTGTTTTCAACATTTCTTAAAAAAATTTTCCTTTGATTTTAGGATTGTACTAATTGTGGATTTATGCAGCCCATATTTTTCACATAAATCGGTAACCCGCAGACCATTTCGATGCTCATCGATAATTTTAACTTTATCCCCTAAGAACAATCAATTTCTTTTATCCATTTTGATGTTCGTAGCAAAAATTACTTCACACAACTTACTCTCATATGATATCAAACAAAACCATCAAAAGAAGATAACTAACGGTACATTTTTATTTATATTCGTTCCTAGTAACTTTCTGATAGCAATTATGTTTCTTGTTCAATTTTACATTTGTTCGTTATACCGAGCACAAAAAAGAATTTTTGTTCGCTATATAAGGTACTCAGTAGAAAAAAATTGCACAGAGAAAACAGAGCCTAATAAATACCTCATAAAATAGAACAAAATTAATAAGAAATCTCTATGGTTTTTTTTCAATAAGGAAATCTTATTAATTTCATAGAGAAAACCTTTTTGAAAAAATCAAAAAGAAATCTTGTAGTTTTTATGAGGCGGCCTCATAAAATAAAAAAAAATATGTCTTTCTTTATTCTTTGTGCTTTGCTTATGTATTTTCATTTAAATTCTATACCATATACTTATGTATGTATGTAGTATATGTACATATATGTTATTTATTTATACTATACATACTATACATACTTACATAGATACATACATATTATACTGTATTCTTAATTAATTAACTCACCATACATACATATTATTACTTGAAAGGAGACAAGTATTGAGAACCAGCAAACTTCTGACTGATAGACAAACACTCTAACCAATATGCTAACAAGCAGTCTGAATAACCATTGAAATAATTTTGCAAACATGCTTATACAAAAACGAAAAAGATCATGAAAAAAATTGTCTGTGTCTATTTATAGATATGAAATAACAAGACACCTCATAAAATCAAGAAGATTTCCTTATTAAAAAAATTAATAAGGCAACCAAATAAAATCAATAAATCCATATAGTTTACAATTTATAAGAAAACCTAATAGAATCAAGAAGTTTTTCTCTATGGATTGTTTTTTTGGTGCCAAAAATAACGGAAATTAAGTAAAAAAAAAAGTTTGGAATAATAAGATTTCTTCTTGATTTTATGTGGTTTTCTTCTTGATAAAATTAATAAGATTTACCACATAAAAACAATAAGGAATCTCTATGAAAAAATCTTCGCTTCTTTCTGCTGGGATACCCCTTAGCCTAAAAATGTTTCATAGAGAAAATCTTATTGATTCTATGAGGCAGTTTTTTCTCTGTGTGGATGTTCGTTAAATACACTAAATCGAATTTTCGTAAAATCGGAAAACTACTGTATATAATATATAAATTAGTCCATATATTAGTTCATATATGTATAAAAGATTTGCCATGTATAATCCCATACATTTCCATACATGAATTCATATATATTAATATATAGTTATATACATTCATATATTAACAATATATGGACCATATATAATTTTTTTTAGCTGCGATGTGTAGTTTTTGAAGCAATTCCGATATATCTACCAAGTCTACAATTATTTAGGAATAATTTTACGTTATACTTATATAAATACTAAATATTTTTCAATATAGCGTTACAATTTGCAAAAATATTGAAATATACCACCGTGGTGCACCACCATGAAATTTACTGTCTATGAACCAAAGAGATTCATACTCTATGAAAAAATGTGTTGTAGGGAATTATTGTCCTAAAAATAAATAATTATAACTTTCAATATATAATTCGAAGAAAAATATCGAAATTATTCGATGTAATAATTCAGTTGGCCTGCAAAAATAAAGTAAACAAAACCAAGGGAAAAGTGAAAAAATTCACGTGAAAAATATTCTGCTTTATTCATGTTAACGGGAACCAAAAAAGGGAAAATATTTCTGGGAAAAAATTTTCTAGTGGAAAAATTGTTACTATAGGGGTGATAGAGTTTCTTTGGTTTGTTATCAATTCAGGTACTTATATTACAAAAGGAACATTTAGTAGTGAGTATGTGTATAAAAAGCTTAAGAATAAAAAATTTATATATAATTATTCAAGTAATAAAATTTCAGAAACGTTCATAAAACTCTATTTCGCATTCAGTTGAAGAGGGGTTTATTGTGTTATTGGTTGGTTGGTTGTTTTGTTGTTCGTTTTTTTTATAAAGTAAAAAATCTTGTCGAAGAACGTTAAAATTTTCGTTTTTTTGCTTTACATCTGCTAGAGCTTTTTTGATAACAAATTACAATTCTTCCTGCAAAGAATTGTTATAATTTTCTTAAAATTTTACAATTTTCTTACCTTTCATTGTTACAGAATGCTTAATAATGTATAAAAGTCTTCAATGTAAAGTACATTTGCTGTATTTTTAAACAATCATGTTAAAGTAAAAATTAATAACCGACGGTTTTTATCGGTTTCGGTTTCGGTTTTTATGGGCTAAAACCCGCGGTTTCGGTTTCGGTTAAAACCGAACGACAATCCCTACATTGTACATTACTGTTGTTAATTATTCGTCTTTTATGTTTGTTCGAATGAAATTTCATAATTTTTTTCTTGTTCGAACAGACGAATAATTTTGAACTTTTGTTCGAATATTCGAACGAACAAAGAATAAAAAAATATATTCGAATAATCTTAAAAAAGTTTGCAAAAAACGACACGTATGTGTATTAGATTAATTTTTTTTTATTAACAAACGAAAAATATTTCATTACACAAGAAAAACAAATAATTTCAATAACAAATTTAAGAATATTAATAACAAAACTTTAAAATTTTAAGAACCGTTGCCGCAGTTGACGCTGTGGCATAGATAAGAACTCTATGTTCCACTTATACTATTGAAGTAACAGAATCGCAAAAAATAAAAGATTAAATAAAAAAATTATGATAAATTCCAATCGACTAGACCAGTTTTCTTCAAGTATAAATTAGAAGATATACAATCATGTCACCACTCAAACGAAAACAAAGCAAAATTAAAATCGGTCAAGACGCTGGGGTGCTACGGCGTCAAAGACACGCAGATCAACAGAATATATGTAATAAATGTGATATATTCTAAACGCCTGGACAGATTTTCTTTAAACATAGCTAAGAACACTCTCGAACAAGTCATTTTTTATTTTATTTTTAAAAAGAAGTAACAATCAGGCAATGATTGCCTACTACTATTATAAGGAAAGGGATAGTAACAGAAAAGATAGGTGGTGAAGGAATAGATAGAGGAATGCTTCATTTTTTCACAGCTCTGCTTTTTGCACGTTTTTTTAATAATGTAGTGCTGAACCTCCTCTGGCGTTAGTGAGTCGTATTAATTTGTTTGAAGCTGTGTTTAGTAGCAGTTTAGAAGTTATTTTACTCCGCCGATGATTCTGCTACACAACGAAGGGCGGTGCTCTGGTGTTACATTAGAAGTCGGTATAGTTCAGTGACCAGTGACTATGCCTTCATCACTTGAACTTTTCTACAACAACTGATAGAAAGGGACAGTAATGCACATCAGAAAAATGCGTGGTGTTGTTATTTAATGACTGTCAGATAGCGGGCTCGATCCTAAAACCTTCATTTTTGTAGTCAACGTGCTAACTTCTTCAGCCAATGCCACCCTCAAACAGGAAAACTAAATCAAAATCAAACGAAATTGGTCTCTACGTCGAATCGTACATACAAATAGATACACAGACACAAACTACATACAAACTTTATAACACCCCTTTTTTGTTGGGAGTTAAAAACTGAAACGAAATTAGTTAAAAAGTATAGGTATACGCAAAGAAAACATATGGTTGTAGAATGGTTGAAAAAACAATATTATGTTCTCTGAAACAAATGTGTGGTCGCCGGAAAACTAGTTATTGTTATTTTAAACATTTATTTCGTTACGATAAACAGAGTAATGTTTGAATTTAATAATTACATTATCACATCCATAAAAAAGTGTGATATGGTTAGAGTTTAACAATATAGTCTTGTTAAAAATTTATGACTACAACATAATTTGTATTATTATTTAAAAATAATATGATGTAAATAACAATGTAATGTTATCCAAAACCATACTACGTTAAGTTTTTAAAAAAATCTTTTTCAGAAACATCTGTCAGTTCAGTATTTCGTTTGTAAGCTATCGGTATTGCACGGATGGTGTTAAATAAATAAATAAAGAATAAACAAAAGGGTAGACCAATAAAAATATATAAACATTTGTGTATCTCTTTATACAGACATGTCAGTATGTCGTGTAAATATACAGTTCTATATATACATTTTATTTCAACAATATTAAATTATTTTTATTTAGATTTTGACGCACAGCTGTTTCTGCAATAAATATATGATTAAAAAATAAAATAGTATTATTATATTAAATAATACTGTGGTCGTATTTAACAATATTAGTATAATATTAGAACATGGTATGGTGAGTCTCAATTATATTTTAGTCACATCTAACAATAGTGTTGTCATATTTACAATACTAAGATTATAATATAATTAACTCAGATAATATTATAATTAACTCAGATAATAATATTTTTAAAGTTTGTTTTCTATTAACAATAATATGATTTGACTGCAACCATATAATGATTATGGTTACCTCACCCATATTTTTTCTTTTCGTGTATTTACACACATTTACAAACATTTTTAATATGTTATTAGTTTTTTGGAAAAAATCATTTTAAAACCCCAGATAACCCAAAAAATCTTTTTATACAAGTAGTTAAGGAAATTGTTCGAATATTCGACAAAAATTATTCGAATAATTTTTTATTCTAAATTGAAAATTTTTGTTCGTTCGAACAAATATGATAAAAAGTTGTTCGAATGACAACACTATTGTACATAAACAAGGAGTACCATACTGCCCTGCAACGAATGGCCAAGCCGAATGATATGTACCCCAAATACCATGAGTGCAGAATTAGCCAAAATTTTACTAGCAATGTTAATGCTAGGCCGGCAAATTCAATCACGCCTTCGCCTAATATTACCTAGCAATGATTTAAGCAAAAATACTCGTTGCAGCACGAGCAACAAATTCTCAGTAGGAGACCGAGTATCAGCACATGATTATATTTCTAAAACCAAATGGCAAGTTGGAGTGGTAGAAGAGAAGGTTGGTGAGTTGCATTATAACATATTATTATATGATAGCCGTAGATGGAATAGACATACAGATCAGATACGGAAAGTAGATGTAAGACCAAACACCTCACTAAGTGAACAAGTTGACCCAGACCCACGTATAGAAAAATCAAATGAAGTATTAAGCTATGGTATACCTCAGTCTGTCCTACAAGATCAAGCAGAAACAACAACATCAAACAAGAACACAAATAAGGACAATCAAAGTGAAGAGAAAGTCAGCCCGCAGCCAAACGCCAATCTGCAAACAGCTGGAGACGACGTACCTCTAAACGTCTATTAGAATGAGATCGGTGTAAACTTTAATTAATTAATTCAGACATGTATAATTTTTGTAAATGACTTATTTCATTATGAAATAAGTGCCAATTTTGTATAGAAAAATCATTGGGTGTTATTTTTTTCTTTGGAGTTATTTCATTTGGGACTTATTTCATGGTACCTGTATATATATGTATTTGTGAAAAACATTCAACGTAAACATAAAAATGTATTTTGAGGTTCCCCAAACTAAAAGTAAATTCAAAAAATAAAATGAAACAACTAAGCAAACTTTGTTCACGTTTAAAGGCTTCATTAGTCTTTACTTTCTGTTGCTGTTCTGTGCTGTGCCGTTCAGCTTCTAAATTTGAGTACTTACTTTTTCTGTACTAACTTATCAGCTGTTTCTTACCAGAACGGTCGCAGTTTTCCGCTAAAGCGATGAGTTTTGCAATATAATTTTTTATTTAAATTTAATTTTTTTATTCCAAAAGCTCAATCATAATATATTTGAAAATATTTTTATTTAATTTATGCTGTCACTTACAATTACTTAACAAATATTTTGATTTTTACAGGTTGAATCGAAACAGAACAGAAAGAAACAGAAAAACTAACGACTTGTATTAGATTTCTATAAACAAAAAAGAGTCAGCTGATTCGTAACAGAACAGAAAGTAAAAACTAATTCTGGCTTAAGAGAGTAGTCAATGTAAAAATTAAACTGTTCACGTGTTCGAGTCGTTCATGTGTTCGAGTATTCACGTTTTCGCGATTTCACTGTATTAATACATTACTCTTATGAAATTCTATTTTGGTGAAAAAAAAATAATGCACTACTGCACAAAATTTAGTGCTAATGCATAAATTTGCACTAAAATTTTTGTTTTTCAATTAATTGCTAATGCATAAGTAATGCGATTTGTCGACGCCTGGTTGTATTCATCTGTTTTCGACATTCAGAAATTTTTATTACACAAGGAAACGTATGTTGTTTTTGAATTTTCTTAGTTGTAGAATTGTATGTACTTTTTATAAATATACTTTGGCGGTGTCAATGTGAACGACTGAAAACATACGAATGTTACATAATTACTTCTCGCACGATCACAAAGCACAAATCAGTAACACCCTTATATAGTTATGAGGTAAAATTTCATGCCAGTTAGTATAAGTGGCAAAATTCAACATGGCCTTACCGAGTTTTATCATGCAATTTTGCATTTAGTTTAAAACTACATTGCGAGTCGATTTTTAATGTCAAATTGTGTGGAGAAACTCGTTAAGATTATGTTACATTTTGTCAGTTATGCTAACTGGCATGAAATTTTACCTCCCAGCTAAAAAATATCTATGGAGCATATATGATATCCCATATATGGTTCGGATCCGAAAAATGACGGTATATGGGCATATATGATTATAAATATATATTCATACATTTTCATACATGAATGTGTAAATTCCCTCTACAGTATGCAAAGTTCATATACATACTCCCATCCCATCCATCATGGGATGGGAGTATGTCCATCATCCCATTGCCCTGAGGGCTCTGCTAGCATTCTGTTTTGCATACGTTCACAGCACAACTACTAACAAAAATCTAAAGCAAGAGCATTAAACACACAAAAAGAGCATATTTCTGTCGCATTTTTTATGAAAAAAATACACCGAGAATATTCAAACACCACCAAAATTACTTAAATTTATTTTTCTATATTATTTATATAAATAAATTATCAGCACTTTTTATTGCTTTAAAAAAGAGAAAAAATATGTGGAACATATAGTTGAAATATAAGATTTTATTTGGCTTAAATACTTTTGTAGATGCTGAGTGTCTAGTATGTATCCGGAAATGTAAAAAAACTAGTACATATAGGGTGTTTTTTTGAGGGGTATAGAACTTCGAATTGAAATAAAACACAAGAAAATCGTTTTAATGTCCATCAATTTGGCTTTATTGGAAGGATAATTTTATGCCATTAATGTTTAAATATGATTTCGGGCATGTGGCCGCCGCAGCTGGCTCGAATAAAGCCAATTCTACAGGTCCAATTTTCAACCACTTTTTCGAGCATATGGGGACGTATGTTGGCAATAACGCCACGAATGTTGGCTTCCAAGTCCCCTAACGTTTCTGGTTTGTTGGCGTAGACGAGCGACTTCACATATCCCCAAAGAAAATAATCCAATGGTGTCAAATCACACGATCTTGGTGGCCAATTGACAGGTCCATTCCGCGAAATTATGCGCTCATCGAATGTTTCCTTCAATAAATCGATTGTGACGTGCGCTGTGTGGCATGTAGCGCCGTCTTGTTGGAACCACAACTCATCCACATTCATGCCATCCAATTCGGGAACAAAATAGTCGGTTAGTCGGCTCCAATTGCTGTGCACGGTGGCGAATCGATTCATTCGGGTCCTCTTCAACACTTTGCTCTACAGCGGCAATTGTTTCTTCGGTGCGCACTGTTCGACGTCTCTGCGGATGCGTATTATCACATAGAGTAAACGTAGTGCGAAAACGATCCATGGTTAACCGAATTAATTGCTCTGATGGACGATTATGTCGACCATAAAATGGACGGAGCTTGCGGTAAACTTCGCGAACTGAACCATTATTTTCGAAATAAATTTGCACGATTTGCAAGCATTGTTCTTTTGTCAACCTGTTCATGATGAAATGGCAAACCAAACTAAATATTAATCACTTGACAGCTGACAAAATGGCCGCCAGTTAAAAAAGTGATGCCAACTTAAAGTTCTATACCTCAATAAAAAACACCCTTTACAATCTATGGCACCACTACATACAAACGTTCAGTAATATAAAATTAAATTAAATTGAAATGTCGAAAATTTGTGTGAAATTTGAGAATTTTTTTTTGTTTTACATTAAGAGCTTTTTGTTTACATTAAGTGTATGTCTGTCTGTCTGACCGTGTTAATTTGTGCGTGGAATATTTTATACGAATGGATTAAGGGGGTTCATTGGTTTGAGGTTTTTCTTTTTTATTATGTGTGTATATGCCGACGGGAAAACGCGAAAATAATTTTTCCTAATGCCGACGGGAAAACATGATTATTTTTTCTTAATGCCGATGGGAAAACGTGAAAGTTATTTTTTCTAATGCTAATGTAGGTGTTGCTAGACTGTGGGAATTTAAGGCTGACCGTGATTTGGGTGGGAGGGGTCGTTGTCTGCAGGAGTTTAAGGTTGATGGTGATTTATGTTGTTGAGATTGATGGATTGTATGTGTATATATGTATGACCGTGGGAATTTGTGTATGTATATCTGTACTGAACTTTTGGTTTTTTCACGCTAGTATTTATGTGTACTTAGCAGGGTGGGAAAAAATTCTTCTCGCAAATGCTATTTTATTTTTTCGTTCGAAGAAGAAGGGATTTTTGAAAATTCGAACAAGAAAAGGGGTAAAAAAGGGTAAAATCGTTATCATTTTATTTCAGAAACTACGTTGGACAGACTAAAAATTCTAAAAGCATACGAATTCTTATAAAAAATTACCCGACACGTATTTCGTACTTTTTCTGTACTTTTAAGGGTTATAAGGGGGTAAAAACTGAATATTGGTACCTCTTTGCACACGAAATATCTTCTAAATTATTAAACGTAGCACGAGGCTTTTTGAAGCGTTCTTTTCTTCTGGACAGAATATTGAATAGGTTTTAAAACTTTTTGAAAATTTACACCTATTTTACTCGTTTTCGGTACCTTTATCTTAATGATAATGTACACATACATATATACACATGTAAAAATAATTTACTATGACTTCTTACCGGTCAGTAGAAGCTGGGATAATAAAATGTGTGTTTAATTAATTTAATTATTATTGTTCGAACTTCATTTGTTTCTATATTTATGATTTGAACAGGCTAAAGTTCGTATCGCTTACATGTGATAATTATTAATGAACAAATTACACCAAAGTTAGTTGTAAATATTCTGACAACACATAGTTAAACAGAACAGCTAGCCGTTTTCGAAGGTCACTAAACCTTCATCATCAGCGTTCTTCTGTGGTTGGTCCACTGTGTATGGTGGCAGTTGATGTAGATTTCTGCTTTATATACGAAACTTTTTTGGAAATGGAATATGTGAATTGTTTTGATTCATCGTATTTCAATTTGCTGAAAGCTTTTTTGTAATGAAAGCTCAATTTTAACATCTATATACTTACAACAGTCTTGTCATGTTAGTTAATTTGCTTATTTTTGTTCTACTTAAGACAAACTTTTTTGGTTTGTTACTAGTAAGTAGAGATGTGCAAATGTCGTGATTTTATCGTGTCACGCGTGATCGTGATCAAATTTATAACTAATCACGCGTGAGTGCGTGAGCGTGACTTAAAAATAAATTACTCGTGCGTGATCATGCGTGAGCTATTTTTAATAATCACGCACGAATTCTCACGCTCTCACGAGAAATCGTTCCTGAATAAGTCAGTATCAATATTCTATACCATTTTGTACATGCTACGATGCAAGACCATTGGCACAAGATTGTGTTGTGTATTGGGCTATTGTTATAATTTTTTGAGACGTAGTAAACTCACTCATATGAAATTCAAATATACCAATATAGAAAAATAAAATTATTTTAATGTATTTTTTTATGGCACACAACTATATTTTCCCTAAATTTCGACTTTTTTCAGAAAAACTACGCGTACATCCGCATTTAAGAAAAGGCAGTCTTAAATTTTAGTTAACAATTTTTAAAACTATCTACATAATAAAATCTTATAGTTGAATCTTTCAAAATCTACCTTCACAACTTTTTATAACCGCTTAAACACAAAAAATATTTTTAAAATTTACTATTTTAAAATTTACTATTAGGGTACATGTCCAAAATACAAAATAATTGGCTCTAAGCACATTCGTAATACTTTGTCTTTAGCGCTATGTAATTAAAAAATTAAAAATATATTAAACAAAGTTTTTTACAAAACTGAATATAATGAAGATACTTAAAAAAACACATGCCTTTTTCAGGGAAATTTTAAAATTTGGATCTTTTACCCTTTTCCCGATTTGACGAATGAATATGTTAATATTTGTTTTCCTATTTTTATATAAAATTTTTTTTTAAAATTTAACTTAAAATCCAACAATGAATTAAAAAGTAAAATAGGCGAAATACTAAAAAAGGTCAAGACAAAAAAAATTTTTTTTTGTCTTAAGTAATATATCTTATGAGAGATACGGAAACACATCTTGGGAAATTATTTCTTAAGAACTTCAAGTTTATGTCAAAATGTTTTATCCGGTAAAATTCGGATAATTCTTAAAAGAGTTACAAGCCTCAGAAGTTTTTTTGAGTCCCAGGTAGTCAACTTTGGCCCAGTGTAACTCATGACCAGCTCAAGCCAGAAGGCTGTCATGACGTGTGTTGTAAAGCCTAAGTCCTCCTCTCCGGATGTTGGAGTTTCATATAAATCCAATCAGTAGTTTAGAAATTCCAGATTTATTGCCATTTACTTTGTGCAAGTCCTCACTGTGCAATGTAAATTTTACATATACACGTGCACACATATGTACATACATACATACATACATACATATGTATGTGTAAAAACCTATTTTTCAAACCAAAAAAAATACAAATTGGATTACATATATTGGATACATACTTTTTCGTGAGCATGCGTGATCGTGATAAGTTGTAAGCTACTCGTGCGTGATTAAGAATATTTTGTTCGTGAGCGTGCGTGATCGTGAAAATTTTCAATATCATTCTTTCGTGAAAGTGCGGGAGTAAAATATTTTTCTGCGTGAGCGTGCGCGTCGTGAGTCAAAAACGCTCACGTGCACATTTCTAGCATTAAGTATATTTATTTAATATTTGCCACAAGCCAATGACTATTAATTTAGTTAATTTAATTATTATTTTTCGAACTTCATTTGTTTCTATATTTATGATTTGAACAGGCTAAACTTCGTATCGCTTTGTAATAATGTTATAATTATTAATGAATAAATAACACCAAAGTTAGTTGTAAATATTCTGACAACACAGTTGAACACAACAGCTAACAGTTAAGCTAAGGTAAGAAAATGTATGTTTTTCGAAGGGTCAACAAAATGTAATAAAAAGGATAAAAAATGCAGGAAACGTTATAAAAATTTAAAAATCCGAGTTAAAATATCTGAGTTAACTATCATGGCATTAAAGAGTAAAAAGTTCCTTTTAGGAGAAGGCACTTCTTTGAAAAAGATATTTTTGAAGGAAGTACTTTCTGGAGAAGACACTTTTAATAAAAAGGTACTTTTGGAAGAAAGTATCTTCTGAAGAAGTCACTTTTTGAAAAATGTAAAATGGGAAAATGGAAAATGGGAAAAGTACTTTTTAGAAAAAGGTACTTCGTGGGATAAGTACTTTTTAGAGAAAGGTACCTTTTGAAGAAAGTATGTGCTTTATGGAGAAGGCACTTTTTTAAAAAAGGTACTTTTTGATGAAAGTACTTTCTGGAGAAGGAACTTTTTTGAAGAAAGTACTATCTGGAGAACGTACTTTTTAGAAAAAGTTCCTTTCTGAGAAAAGTTCTTATTAGAAAAAGGTACTTTTTGGGAAAAGCACTTTTTAGAAAAAGGAACTTTTTAGATGCAGGAACTTTTTAGAAAAAGGTTTTCTTTGGGAAAAGCTCTTTTTGGAAAATCGCCTTTTAGAAAAATGTACTTTTTGGGAAAAGTACTTTTAAGGATAAGGCACTTTTTTGGAAAATCACTTCTTAGAAAAAGTTTCTTTTTTAAGAAAGTACTTTGCTTTTAAAAAAAACCTGTTTCACAAAGTTCTTTTCCTAAAAAGTCCCTTTTCTAAAAAGTATTGTTTTCTGAAAAGTGCTTTTCCCAAAAAGTACCTTTTTCTAAAAAGTATATTCTTCAGAAAGTACTTTCTTCAAAACGTAACTTTTTCAAAAAGGTACCTTTTACAGAAAGTACTTTCTTCAAAAAGTAAATTTTTCTAAAAAGTTCTTTTCCAAAAAAGTGTTTTTCCCAAAAAGTACCTTTTTCTAAAAAGTGGTTTTCCCAAAAAGTATTTTTTTCTAAAAAGTGCCCTTCTCCAGAAAGTACTTTCTTCAAAAAGTACATTTCTCTAAAAAAGTACTTATCCCACGAAGTACCTTTTTTCTAAAAATTAATTTTCGCAAAAGCTACCTTTTTCTAAAAAGCGCCTTCTCCAGAAGCACTTTCTTCAAAAAGTACCTTTTTCTAAAAACTGCCTTTTCCAGAAAATACTCTCTTCAAAAAGTAAATTTTTCAAAAAAAAAAGTATCTTCTCCTAAAAGGGAGAATGCCAATTCTCCCTTGCCAATGATCAGCAACACACTATATAACTTAATGATAGTTAACTCAGATTTTTTAACTCGGATTTTTAAATTTTTATAACGTTTCCCGCATTTACCCTTTTTATTACATTTTGTGGTCCCTTCAAAAAACACACATTTTATTATCCCAGCTTCTACTGACCGGTAAGAAGTCATAGTAAATTGTTTGCACATGTATGTATATGTGTACATTATAATCAACATAAAAGTACCGAAAACAGGTAAAATTTTACCCCTTACAGCAGCAAATTTTCAGAAAGTGTCAAAACTCATTCGAGATTCTGTACAGAAGAAAAGAACGCATCAAAAATCTTTCTGCTATATTCAATAATTTAGAAGGTATTTCGTGTGCAGAAAAGGTACAAAAATTCAGTTTTTAACATCTAAAAGTGCACATATTAAAAAAAGTAATAAAAACATGTCGGCTTGCTTTTTAAGGCCGTGATACACTATTATACAAAGTCGTGCGATCTAAGAAAATATACAACCCTGCTGTGATGAATTGTTATTGTCTTTTGAAAATTTTCATAAACTAAGGCCCAATAATCGACTTCTCAATTAAGTGTCATTTAGCTAATAGCCACTTAATTTTAAGTTGCACTTAATTGCAGTTTCATTTTTTCAGTCATAAAATTAAATGATCACTTAAATACTATGAAAGTGTGGTAGCACTGTGAAATGTTGATAGTTCTAAAAGAAAACAGATGTTTAATGTAAATAAGAAAGCTAGGTTATCAACATGTAGAAAATTAAAACTGCATAAAAACACATTTTATGAAACCAAAAGAGCATCAGAACGCATTTTTCTATTTATTTATTCCATGATATGATACTATGTATTGTATATGTTATATATTTATGAAAATTAAACGAAATTCTTTTTAATACGACCACATGATGTTGATGTACATGTTTTCAATAAACACACACAAGCAAAATAACATGTGGTATGCTCGTAAGACTTAATAAGTGTGATTTAAATAGACAAGGTTGGGCATTTAAATGGATCTCAACTTTATACTGAAAAAATGAATTCTGTACTTAAGAGACACTTAAAGATAAATGACACATAATTGAGAAGTCAATTATTGGGCCTAAGAAGTCGGTAAATTATTTTTACATGTGTGTATATGTGAATTATTGTTAACATAAAGGTACCGAAAACGGTAAAATTTTATAGATGCAAATTTTCCGAAAGTGTCGAAACCCATTTAAGATTCTGTCCAGCAAACAAAGAACGCGAGTTACAATATCGTACTGAAAAGTACTTATCATCACTATTTTGAATTTAGTTTAATCGTTACTTTTGCTTTATTTCTTATTCGATAAATAACGGTATAAACTTGTTTTAATAAAATTAAGAACTCTTTAATATTGTTATGGTTTTTTTAATTAGGTTTACATGCCTATTCACAGAAAGTATTGTGACTGAAAAATAGTCATAACTTTAACATTGTGACTAAAGACTAAAATTTCTGATTCTCAAAACAAAATTCTATCAACATACATTTTTAAAATAAAGAGTAGGAATGTAGACAGTCACAGGAATTGTGACAGGTATTTTAAACTGAAATAATTAATATAAAATATTAAAAAACAGAAACTATTTTAGAAATGGCAGAGGGATGTACATAATACATATGTACATTTATGCTAATAGCCCATTTTGGGAGTGATTGACAATTTCCACAAACAATCGAAGAGCAAGCTGTGCTCGCAGATTTTACCCTTATATTTATACTAGCATTTTCCCGCGACTTTGTTCGCACTTAGAAAGAAACTGAGTAGGCTTTAAACTATATTTAGGCCAATCTTATCTAAAACAGACATAATACAAACAGTTCCGCACTACTTTCACAATTTTTTCTTTCATATTATTTTTCTCCAGACAATAATAAACAAAATAAAAAAAATTCAGTAAAGTGCAACTCTGACTCGCGCACGAAGGGTTCCGTACGAACACTAGATATGTAATTTAATACAAACTTCATCCTATATAATATATAGTTTTGGCATTTTTTCGGTTTTGGGGTCTTTTTGGTTTTTTTGTTTTGGCGTTTTTTCGGTTTTGGCGATTTTTTTAAGTTTTGGCTCTTTTTTAGTTTTGACACTTTATTTTCTTGTTTTGGCGATTTTTTTCGGTTTTTGGCGTTTTTTCATATTGGCGATTTTCTTTATTTTTGGCGATTTTTTTCATTTTTGCGATTTCTTTTTTATATAAAATTTTTTTTTAGTTTTGGCGACATTTTCGCGTTTTGGCGATTTTTTTCTATTTTCGGCATTTTTTTTAATTTTGGCGTTTGTTTTAATTTTGGCGATTTTTTCGAATTTGGCGATTTATTTTAGTGTTAGAATTTTTTTTTTAATTTTGGCGATTTTTTTCGTTTTGGCGATTTTTTTTTAATTTTTGGAAATTTTTTTTTTGGTTTGGCGATTTTATAATTTTCGGTTTTTTTAGTTTTACCATTTTTGAAAATTTCAAGTGTTTGCCTCTTACGGTTTCCAAGATATAGCAAATTGTCAAAATTACATAGTCAAAATTGCATTAACTGATGGACCACCATTTAATTAATTTTTTTTTTAAATTGTAGTGTTAACTGTTGTAGTCTGTATAAAAATACACTAATTTTACAAATTTCAAGTGCCAATATTCATATGTTCATACAATTGTATGTATATTACATGGGAGTTTAACATTTTTCGTTGCTTGTTTTGGAACACCCTTTAATTTTTAATTCTCATGTATTTGTTGTTGTAGCGGCCAAGGTTCTACATACTGTGTCCAAATTTCAGGTCCGTAGCTCTTACGGTTCCTGAGAAAATATCGTGTGACGGACAGACTGACAGACGGACAGCGTAGCGAAAACAATAGGGTAAAAAGAATAGGTGATCCAGGCGTTCACGCGTGCTGCCGTGGTCAAGGGAAATAGGGATTCGTTCTCTGCAGATAATGCGACTAGGCGATACATGCATGTAAGGACTAGTCGAAAGAGGAGTAGGAGCACTCCAAAACTACTCCAAATATATGAAAAAGCTGGTCGATTTAACATTGCGATGTCCTAGGGTTGGAACACATGGTCAAAATTGGCTACTATTGAGATACTAATCAATGATAGCATAAATATTAATCAAGTTTGACTAAGAAGATAAGAAGATATCACATCTTTCCTAGAAATATTCGGCGGTTTTTTTAAATTTTTAATTTTTGTTATAATTGTTTTTATTTTAAAAAGTCAATTCAAAATATTCAAGTAAATAAAATATTTAAAATTAAAGATAGAAATAAGAAAAAACAGAATAACCTAGGTGGTATCCAGCCCTCTTCACATCTTTTCACCGCCAACGCATCTTGCTTTTTACAAATATCTAAAATTTTGAAAAGAAATATATGTTTTAAATAAAATTTTGTAAATTTCTTTTATTCACTATTGTTCTTACTTATCTTTTTTAACACTTATAAATTTTAATTTTCACAGACAGAATGATTTGTATTTTTTGTAATAAAACTCGATTTTTAGAAGTTTTGACATATTTGTATTAGATGTCCCACTCTAACATATATGCTAGAGTGGAGCAACTATAATTAATATGTAAATCCATCCTCACTTCCGATCAAATGACCAGTCAATTTACTGTCACTATTGAATTCAATGTAAAATTGCTGCAAATGTGCTAGTGAAAAAATTTTGTTTGTGTTAGTTTCAGTTATTCATTTCTTGTAGGGAACAAACGTAAAGGTAAATAACACAAAATATTTACGGAATAGAACATGTATAAGATAAATATATGTATGCACATAATTCATACTTTTAATCAAGGAAAGAAGAAAATATGTCAATACTTTAGTCAAAAGGACATTAAATGATGTATGAAAAGTATTAAATATCATATTCTTAAAAATCTTATTTTTAACAAAGACATTTTTTGGTATTTTTAACATCCTGAATAACTTCGAAAATAAGATAAATCCTCACATATGGTAACGCTGATGATGGCAAACAGAAAGCAATTGTTTTCTTTTGCAACTAACTTCATTGTGAAACGCGATGTCAAAATCGAATTTTCCAATAGCAAAGTGTTGCCGCCGCGTTATTTCGGTATGCTCCATACAAAATGTATGGACATGAGAACTTTTGACAGCTAAAAAACGCTTGCAGCTTTTGTTTAGCGATGGCTGTTACATCGTTTTTAAGAGAAGTAGAAAGCGTATTTGTTCTTGTTGAGTATAACCCCGGTGCTAAGATATATATATATATATATATATATATATATATATATATATATATATATATATATATATATAAGGGTGTTTTTTATTGAGGTATAGAACTTTAAGTTGGCATCACTTTTTTAACTGGCGGCCATTTTGTCAGCTGTCAAGTGATTAATATTTAGTTTGGTTTGCCATTTCATCATGAACAGGTTGACAAAAGAACAACGCTTGCAAATCGTGCAAATTTATTTCGAAAATAATGGTTCAGTTCGCGAAGTTTACCGCAAGCTCCGTCCATTTTATGGTCGACATAATCGTCCATCAGAGCAATTAATTCGGTTAACCATGGATCGTTTTCGCACTACGTTTACTCTATGTGATAATACGCATCCTCAGAGACGTCGAACAGTGCGCACCGAAGAAACAATTGCCGCTGTAGAGCAAAGTGTTGAAGAGGACCCGAATGAATCGATTCGCCACCGTGCACAGCAATTGGAGCCGACTAACCGACTATTTTGTTCCCGAATTGGATGGCATGAATGTGGATGAGTTGTGGTTCCAACAAGACGGCGCTACATGCCACACAGCGCACGTCACAATCGATTTATTGAAGGAAACATTCGATGAGCGCATAATTTCGCGGAATGGACCTGTCAATTGGCCACCAAGATCGTGTGATTTGACACCATTGGATTATTTTCTTTGGGGATATGTGAAGTCGCTCGTCTACGCCAACAAACCAGAAACGTTAGGGGACTTGGAAGCCAACATTCGTGGCGTTATTGCCAACATACGGCCCCATATGCTCGAAAAAGTGGTTGAAAATTGGACCTGTAGAATTAGCTTTATTCGAGCCAGCCGCGGCGGCCACATGCCCGAAATCATATTTAAACATTAATGGCATAAAATTATCCTTCCAATAAAGCCAAATTGATGGACATTAAAACGATTTTCTTGTGTTTTATTTCAATTCGAAGTTCTATACCCCTGAAAAAAAACACCCTATATATATATATATATAATTATATATATATCAAAGAGCAATACTAAATAAAATCCAGGGAGAAGCATTACATGTAGTGAGAACTTTGGCATCAAACCCAAGTTGGGCGGAGACGAAAGAAGAGCTAATAAATAATTTTGGCGTAAAGGAGACATACCACATGTATGTCTCTATATACCGAGAAGCTTTTGAGACAAGAAATTTTAATATGGAGAACTATTATGTAGTTTTAAGAGACATATTATGCAAAATCAATGAAAAATACGAGTACGATATTGAAAAACCAATAGAATTTAGTCCATTACATGCAGAGAAGATTATATTATAAACACATATTAATAATATTGATACTAACTTAGCTTCAGTTATTATAAACAGAAATATTATAGAAATTAAAGATGCTTATACTCGTATATCTTTAGTCTCAAATATACAGTATGTCAAGTAATTGTTTTGACGTAGTTAAAATCGTTGTAAATTTTGACTTTTATCGCAAATATTTTTTTACTTTTTTGGATTATGAATTTTTTTTGTAGTAGATTTCATTTTATTTACATTTAAGTGCACAAATAGTAGTAAGTTATAAGCAAAATTAAAAATGAGAGCATAAAAATTATATGAAAACAAAAAAAAACTCAAAAATTTCTCTGTCAAGAAAATGTTTTTACATCTTTGTATAATATAGTAAGAAAATAGGAAAGATTGTAAGGTGTACAAAAATAAATATTTTTTGTTGCCGAGCTTGTTATGAAATAGGTTTGTAATACGACTTCTCATAAACAATTTTTTTTCAAATATTCCGCTGAAATTTCTCACTTTCCCCTCGTATTACTGTTCTTAACTCCATTTAGTTCTTGAAATACCACTTCGAAACACTATTTTTCAATTAAACCCATAAATTTTGGATAGGCTATAGATCTGTACTATGAGATGGAGTATCCACAGCTTTACCGCAATTGAAAAGATACCATGTTCTTACCCAAAATGCCTCATGTTTGAGGTCAATACCTTAATAAAAATTGAAAACTTGGATTTTGTGTACTCGAACGCAATCCAGTAAAAAATAGTAAAAATTTGTACAAATTTTTGAGTTCTCGAACGCACTTTATGTTTGCAAAAAAATTGTGTAAATGTGTAAAAGAACAAATAATAATTTGTTTTTATTGTCCTTATTTGCTTCTATCAATGTTTTTTTGTGCAATATTCCATCAAGTTATTGTTTTTTATTAGCAAACATTTGTGAGTGTGGCAACCTCAAGCATTTTATTTGCAAATAGTGAGTTAATCGTGAATAGTTTTCTGAATTAGTAAGTCGCAATAAAAACAATAATGTGGCAAAAATTTACAGTTTTATTTGATTTTTATGATAATTATCTAAGTTACCCTTGGAGAGCCATACTATAATTCTTGCCCGATGGGGAATACGCCTTTCACTCATACTTTTATTGCAATTCAGTAAGAAACGAATATTATTTATGCTTTTATGTAACTTTAACAAAAAAAGGCGTGTTATAAGTTTGTAGTGCGTGTCTGTGAATCTGTGTGTCTGTACGACTACACGTACAGACCAAACGGCTGGACCGATTTAGATTTAGTTTTTTCTGTTTGAAAGGTGACTTGATCGAGAAGGTTCTTAGCTATGTTTTAATAAAATCGGTTCAGCTGCTTAGAAAATATCACATCTTTTCTAGAAATATTCGGGGGTTAAAAATTTTAATTTTTGTTATTTTAATATAAAAATGAAATTACTATACTTTTGAATTTTTGTTTTTTTTTCATTTTTTTTAGCGATTTTTAATTTTTTTGGGTGATTTTTTCATTTAGAAATTTGGGGCGATTTTTCATATTTTGGGTGATTTTTCATTTTGAAATTTTGAGCTATTTTTCATTTTTATTTTTGGGCGATTTGGTTTTGGGCGATTTTTCATGGAGCCGTCTGGATCAAGACTTTTTTCATTAGTGTTTGTTGGTTACGCTTTTTTGGACAAATGTTTGACAAGTGTGACCGTACCTTAACAGACATAAAGAAATGTTCTATTTTTACTCATGGTCACACACGCACACTCGTTTATTTTTAAGTTTAATAACGGTCACGACCAATTTACGAATTATATGAGAACTCACAACATTTGCACATCTAATTGTCAACTATTGGAAAATATCGAATTAGTCAACTGTCGATATTTTTCTTTCTGTTTTTCTTAGTTTCTGTACTTATTTAATTCTTTACTTTTTTTCTTATAGCATCCTAAAACGATTCTACTTTCATTGCCCACCAAAACACAACCAATCGATTGTAAAAGAAACCATATAAGTCAAGATGAAAATATGTGGAAAGAATATTTGGAACCGTTGGACGTATTACGAAACATTGGACAAACTTATACGGTCGAAATAGACTACTATCATAAATTTATTATGAGCTTATTACCCGAAATTGAGAACTTAAAAATAACAGATGAAACAGAATATTCCAAATCCCAGTTCGACATGCCATCTACGTCGGCTGCAAGTAGCAAAGATGATGAAAGTCTTCCAAGTATTCTTAACAACCTTGCTATTAAATATTCCCCAGAACCTAAAAATATTGAAATTGACATGCTTCAAAGAAATTCGGAGCCAGATCATTGTTTAAAGTCAGCAGAGCAATATGAATTCTTGGCGGCAATAACGGCTGCAAAAGTAAACGATGTGTTTGATATGGAACGCTTTGAACTATTGGGCGATGCATTTTTAAAATTCTCAAGTTCTCTATATTTAGCAAATAAGTATACAAATTGGCATGAAGGGTTTCTAACAATCATTAAAGGACGTATGGTATCAAATCGTAATTTGCTCTACTGTATGAAAGAAACAAATATTTCTGAAGTGATATGCGCTTCGTTGTTTAATCCAAATGCTGCTTGCTTACCACCTTTGGCAAGTTTGCCGGCTAATCTTTTAGAAATGATAAAGAAACATTCGCCATTCACTCTCGTCTTAAGCCCAAGCGATTTTTATGCCCTACAATTAACTGAGGAGGAAGTTGTTTCTGGAGTATGTTCTGAATACAAGCTAGAACCCTTCGCACAAGCATGTGCTAAGGCCCAAGAAATGGCAGCTGGTAATGTTCATATCGATCCCGAAAACGATATGAATATTTTCATAAACAAGGACGTTATACGGGACAAAGTTGTTGCCGACACTTTGGAAGCGCTGCTCGGAGTATGCGTAAAGAATTATGGAATACATCGTAGCTTCCGCATATTAGAATTTTTTGGTATATGTAAATCAGAAAACCCGAACTCAAATTTTAACTTTCTAGACTTAAAACTAAGTGGAGAACAGTTACGCACAAATATTTCAAAAAAAGAAGTAGACGGTTTTCTTATCAACTATCAGTATTTAGAAAAAAATTTAGGTTACTCATTTCGGGATAGAGCCTTTTTATTGCAAGCTTTAACGCATCCATCTTATCCAACAAATCGTATAACCGGCTGCTATCAAGAACTCGAATTTATTGGTGATGCAATTCTCGACATGTTGGTAACATGTTACATTTTTGAACAGCACCAAAATATGAATCCTGGAAAGATTACTGATTTACGTATGGCTTTGGTTAATAATATAACTTTGGGTTGCATATGCGTACGGCATAAATTTCATCTATTTTTGTTAAGTGAAAACTCTGCCTTGTCGGAAGCGATAACGGCTTTTGCCGATTTCCAACATACACAAAACTATCAAGTCACGGATCAAGTGCGCATTTTGATGGAAGAACATAATGATGCTCTTAATCCGTTCAATGATATCTTAGATTATTCGAATAAGGAGAGCGATGGTAGTGAGAATGAGGATGATGAGATGATTGCAGTTGATATAGGCAATAAAAACAACGAGTATGAAAAAAGTCCATGTAATAAAAAATCATATAATATTTCCCAAAACGTTGATGTACCGAAGGCCTTAGGCGATATCGTTGAGGCAATAATAGCTGCGGTTTATTTGGACTGTCGTGATCTTAACACAACTTGGAAAGTTATTTACAATCTCATGAAAATCGAATTGGAAGAGTTTTCTAATAATATTCCCATTGACCCGGTACGTCAATTGGAAGAGAATACTCAGGCTAAGCCTAAATACAGCCGTCCTGTTATTGATAATAATGATGTCATGGTCAACTGTAAATTTAATTGCTTGGACAAGTCATTTACAACAAACGGATTCGGAAGTAATGCTAAGCAAGCCAAAAAAGCAGCAGCTAAGCAAGCATTACAAATTCTAGCTAAACATTCTAATTAGTTTAAAATTTTCTTAATATTTTAGTTATAAGTTTTTTTTTACAAATTTACATATGCATGCTTGTATCACCTGCGCCCGCTATTACATCTATCTCTCTCGAACTGAACAAACCATTGTAAAAATAGTTACAGTAGATAGATTCAGTTCGGTTTATATAGGCTGACTTACAAACCAATGGAAAGTTTGTATACTTTTCAAATGCGGTAGTTACGAGGGTATGCCAACAAGTCCGTGACTTTTTGAATGAAAGTTTTTTTTTGCAAAAAAAAAATTTATTTTTCAACATAATCTCCTTTTAACTCAATACACTTAGTCCAACGGTGCTCCAGTTTTTGTATCCCTTTGTTTTGTGGAATGTTTCGTTGTTGGAGTCAAATCTCTTTCCGACGAGCCATTTCTTAAAGTTTGGGAATAAGAAATAGTAACTCGGGGCTAAATCTAAACAGCCGTATTCATAAAAAAAGTTGATTGAGGTTTAAAATTCATATTAGTTAAAAAACGTTCTAAGGGTAACGTTTTTTAAATATTGGTATTCATAATAAGTATTTTAACTAAAAATCAATTAACTTGATTTTTTAAAAATATCGTGGCAACACTATTCTTTATTTGTCACTTGCATATTAGTTCTGCAAAATAACGATTGTTAACTCACAAAGTACTCGTCTATATTTGTTTATTTGTCGCTTTTCAGAGAAATATTATTTCTATAAAATAAAAGATATCTTCCAACTTGTATTTAATAAAAATAAATAAAAAAAGTTCCCAACAAATCTTTGTTAAAAGTGATTTTTATATGATTTATTTTATTGCAGATAAAGAAGCACTATTTTTGTTAACACATAAAATGAGAAAACAATGACTGGGAATGGAAACTGGATCGCTCCTTTTCTTTTAAATATTCTTTTGGAGTATATTTGGTATTTCAGCAATAGTTTCTATAAAAAAAAATTGCATTGTTTTATTCTAAATAACACTGGCATATACATTAAAGGGTTGCATTTGTATACTCGTTTGTATAGCCAAAACAAATATTCCATGGTATGTACCATATAATTCATTCATTCATCAGCCAATTACATTTTTGCTCAACACATCATAAGGCACTTATGGTAAAAGCAGTTTTGTGTATCTTATTTGCCTTAGAAAAACAAAAAAAAAAATGTGTTGTTTTCATTTGCTCATTGCCCAACCATTCAATAATTTCTTAAAAATCAACATTTACAACTAGTAACAGAAAACGATAAATAACATATTTGTTCATACAAGAACCAAAAAACAGGCAAAACTAGTGCAAACAGATGTATCTGTGCAATGCTATAATATACATACATACATACATAAGTACATACATACATACACACAGGTAAAGTTCAAAATGTAAACAAAAACGAAGCAAAATTACAACAACGTCATCTTAAAATTGGTTTAAACATGGGGGCAGTCAATTTTAAAATTTGCTGATTTACGCAAGGTTTAAAAACCGTTTTTTAAGCTAAAATTCTATTATGAATACAATTTTAGCGAATTTTGCTTAAACAACATTTAAAACGCTGTTTAAAATTTTTATGAATACGACTGAAAGAATAGAGCGGAGGAGGGAGCAATTCGTAGCCGAATTCATGGATTTTTGCCATGGAAACTGCACATGCGTTTGTGGTCGATTGTGAGCAAACGCGGCACCCATCTTGCAGACATTTTTCTTAAACCCAGCTGATCATTTAAAATCGAAACAACACTGGGAACAGTGTTGCATCGATAAAACTACGAGGGAAGTTCGAAAAGTCACGTACTTACTGATCCGCCCTCGTATATCGATCATTCTTAATATAAAAAAAGGTATTAACAATGTGTTGAGCAAAAGGGCTTATTGTAAAAATATCATAATCCACACGAATTGAAAAAAGGGTTTATGTGTATTTCCTGTTGATTATAACCACCCCAACATCCTCTCAAAGGATTTAAGCTTTTTTTCAAATTAGTTTCAATGTTTTTGTTGAATTTTTCCCAATAACATAATTTTTTTGTTGAATTTTGGTGGCTTATGGTGTAATTGCACAAACAATTTTGCAATTCAGTTCATATGGATTAATATGTTTTGCTGCAAAAATGTCTTAAAATAATTTGAAGTCATAATGATGCAGAAATTATTCAATAAGTGAGCTTATTCCATTTACATAGAAAGGCTACTTGTGTAAAGCTAAGTCTAGACGATATGTTAAATTAGCATATTTATGATAAAAAATTTGTTACCAGTGCCAACATACTGTGAAGACACAACTTTTTTTCATTATACGTATGCTTAACCACATATGAAGGGCATTTGTTAACGTCAACAAACGTATGTTCAAGATTTTAGCATTTCGTGTAGACACCATATTTTTACTTTGTAACAAATTTATTATGTATGCTGAAAGATATGTGATTTGTTGGAAAGTGTATACAAGCTTTTCAGCATACGGCAAATTTGATAGCACATAGAATTGGTATTTCAACTCTGCTCATGTATGAGCGGTGTTGCACTGATTTTTATTTGTTTAATTTTTATTAAAAAACTCAAGTACTGATTATGTTTTGACTTTTATTTTTTCATCAGAAAATAAGAAAAAGGTAATTTTTTCGCTTCAAATCAAAAATCAAAATTATATAAAGCGCTAAAATTAATATTAACCGGTTTAAAATCGAATTGATCGAATTTTTATTAAAACAAGTAACTTTTATTTTCTTATTTTAGTTGTTATTTTTATTTATTTCCTGAGGAATAAATAAAACTTATAACCGGTACGGTCCCTGGCTTTTTATATATTAATTTGTTTATTTAATTCTATTTAGAAACTATACACCAAAAATATTCAGCCCAATCATGAACAAAAATTCCGCGTGAGTTTTTTCACTTTTCCCTTTTCTCCTATTATGAATATGTTTTTCATCTGTTTTTACCAAATGCGGGAATAAATAAACTCTCGGGGAAAAAGTAGATATTATGAACGCAATTGAATTTGCGTTTTTCACTAAAAATCTTTCCCTGGCAAAACAGAAGGGAGTTTACATAAAAACATATTTAATAGTCAACTAAAACAAAATGTTTATACATACATCAGAACTACTTGCCATATAATGACTCGCTTACAAAGCAAATTACATAAAACTTAAAAAAATGCTGTATAAGGTGATAAATGAAGAGAATGATTATTTTAGACTTCTCGTTGTACCTTCATAGTGAACAGACGTCTTAGCGGGGTTTTTCTTACATACATACATGCTAAACAAACAAAATCTTTGCTTATATTTCTTACATAGTCAGAAACAACGAAACCAAAAAACAAACAAGGTGACATTGAGGGACACTCTACATGAGTACCTCAAAAACAAACAATTGAGAAGTGAGTTCTAACGGCAGAAATGCCTATTTTATTGTGAGTTCTGCTTCGTTATTTAAGTCAGCGGCGTCATCCGCTTCGGGCTTGTGTTCATCACTTAACCAAGTTATCACTATAGATAACCGTAATCAGAAATCTAAAGTTAAAGTCGGAATGGACAGATATATCACAGTTGTAAAGCGCGGTTGGAGCCCACATTCATCAAAAATCTCATCGGTTCCCAAGATATCCAGGGCAAGCTAACAACGGTCAAACCGCTGTATCATCGAAAAAATCTCCAAACCACCACCAATATATCTGAGAGAAAAAAATTTTAACGCCCTTATTAAAAGATTAGTCTCGGCCATTGGTGAAAACGCATTCCATGTTATTCAAATACACAAAGAAAAAGATTTCCGCAAAATAGTGACAGAATTCGAAAAAGATAAAACACGTTTTATACGTACCAGCTTAAGGCCCAAGAATTGACTTCTCAATTAAGTGTCATTTAGCTAATAGCCACTTAATTTTAAGTTGCACATAAATGCAGTTTAATTTTTTCAGTCGTAAAATTAAATGCTCACTTAAATACTATGAAAATATGGTAGCACTGTGAAATGTTGATAGTTCTGAAAGATAACAGATGTTTAAAGTAAATAGAAAGTTAGGTTTTAAACATGTAGAAAATTAAAATTGCATAAACAAATTTTTCGAAACCAAAAGAGCATCAGATCGTATTTTTCTATTTATTTATTCCATGATGTGATACTATTTATTGTATATGTTATATTTTTATGAAAATTAAACGAAATTCGTTATAATACGACCACATGATGTTCACGTACATATTTTCAATAAACACACACAAGCACAATAACATATGGTATGCTCGTAAGACTTAAGTATGATTTAAATAGACAGTGTTGGGCATTTAAATGGCTCTCAACTTTGTACTGAAAAAATGAATGCGGTACTTAAATGGCACAAAGATAAATAACACTTAATTGAGAAGTCAATTATTGGGCCTAAGAGTGCTAAAGGTATGCAAATCGCATTGAAGGGCTATATTATGTAAATCCTGAAGAAGTAAAAGATGCACTCATCATACAAGGATTTAAGGTAAAAAATGTTACTAATATAATCAATAAGAAAAAGATTCCCAGCCTCTTTTTCGTTTTGAACTGGAGCTGAATGATATACAGTTGAAGAAAACAACTGTATATATATATTATATTAAATAACTCTGTACCGAAAAATAACGGTTGAAGAACCACACAGGCGTTCAGGACCCGTACAGTGCCATAACTGTCAATAATATTTTTATGCGAAAACTTACTGCAAATTACCTACAGTTTATGTCATTTGCGGTGAATTGCACGGTACTGCTAGTTGTACTAAACCAGAAGATCAAGCAGAAAAAAATGTAGTAACTGTGGAGGTAATCGCACCGCTAACTACAGAGGATCTCCTTTCTTTCGTTAAACAGACTATGGGACAAAAACCTAAGTTAGCTCCAGCTCAATCAGTAAACGCATACTCTGCCACACTTGATAATCTGGTCCCAACTATCAACAACTTTACAACAAATATGACTGCATGATGCAAGAAATGCTACGAATGCAGAATATACTGCTTCAAGCATTAATTAACAAGCCATGAACACGTTAAAAATATGTTTCTGGAACGCAGACGGCATTCGCCAACATAAAAATGAACTTGAGCATTTCCTTACGGAAAAAATATTGATATAATGTTGGTCTATGAGACTCATTTGACTTCGAGAAGCTTTTTTAAAATTAATGGCTACACTATATATGATACAAAGGACCCTAGAGGAGGGAGAGCATGTGGTGGATCTGCAATTCTAATTAAGTCAAGACTCAAACACTACATATGTACTTGACAACATTAGTGAATATATGCAGCAACGAATATTGTAGAAAAATTATGTTCGAATTTCGTGATATCATCAATTTACCCACCTCCCAGATTTTCAGTTACCGAAGATCAGTATGAGAAACTCTACAAATCGCTTGGATCTTGTTTCGTGGCAGCTGGCGACTACAATGCAATACATACGTACTGGGGTTCGTGCCTTGTAATACCTAGAGGTTGAGCTTTGTTTAATTCAATTTCAAAAATGGGCTTGGATGTTATTTCGAGTGGGGAGCCCACTTACTGGCCTACTGATGTTACCGGATGTTATAGATTTTGGCGTTATGAAAAATATCCATAGGGACTTAATTCAAGTGGAGCGTTCTCCAGATCTCTCCTCCGATCACTGTTACAATTTTCAACCCTCTAAAGAGTGATTTAACTAATTAATATGTGAAGGTGATTAATGGGGTCAACTGGCTAGGACTCGAAAAATATCTTAGTAGTCACAGCGTAGAAAATATTCAGCTAAGATCATCTGATGATATTGAATATAACATTGGAAATCATAACGAAAATATTAAACAGGCTGCTGAACATGCCACTACCTCTTATCTGCAGACTGGCTTCAATATAATTTATTCTACGGAAATTGAAACGTCTTGTATGTGAAAAAAGGAGAGCTAGAAGAGAATGGCAACAACACAGATCATCCCTAAGTAAAATCAGACTTAAAGAATGTGCTAAACGACTCAAAGAGCTACTATCGTCGGAAAAAACTGCATTACTGGAAAAATACTTAGAAGGTCTCGATCAGGCTTATGAACAGCAACGTGTGGTTGATAAGAGAAATTTTTACAACAGAGTTGATAAATCGGTATTACGAAATGTTTGCGGTTGAAAAGAGTTATCAACAATAATTTATCAACCATCAACTACAAAATTAATATTGTGAATAGCTATCAACGGAAATTTATTCTCTTTTTTCAACTACAAAATATTAGGAGAAAAATATTCAATCGAACTTATTTTGAAAATAAAATTTGTCTACTAATTTTTATTTTTGGCATTTGATAGCTGTTATATTTTTTTCCTTCAAATGCATTTTTTTTTTTGGGCCAAGATTGGAAAATGATTTATGGATGCTGCGCGGATCGTCATCCACACCGTATGATGGGCTCCGCCTTACGTAACGTATACCGACTAAAAACCCACTTTGTTGCTCTTGGGATGTGTTGCCCACCTGGGGACCGCTGTGGCATTACTTCTAGGTGGATCCTGTGACTACTGTGACTTATGTGGTGATCTGAAGAGCTTTGCGCTTCATCTAGATCCTTTTTCTTTGAGCGAAGTACTTGTTTGCTGTAATTGGCTACCGCTTTCCATGCTTCTGCGTGACTGATCATTTTTGTCAACCAGATTGTCGTAACAGTACCAATTTGCGTCTCCAGCTGTTCGCGGCTGACGGACCAATTTTGGCCGTCCATCTGCCGTTTCTGTCTTCGTTCCAGCGAGACTGCCACACCTCGATGGTTTCGTATCTGGCGTCTGATAGCGAAAGTGTCCACTGCCATTGTTTGTTTTGCGTTGAAAATTTTCATACGTTCTGTTGCCTGTAGATCAATGGGTATCATTCCAGCTATTATGTACAAATACAGTGGTTGCCGATACCGTTCGGTACGCCGTACAGTGGTACATTTTGTGAGTTGGCTGTCAAAATTCTATAACTTTTGACTGGGTTGAAATTTTTTAATAAAATTTTTTTTTGTTGGATAGAAAACATCTTAATCTTCAATTTAATGTATTAACTTTAAAATCGGGCCTTATTAAAGAACAGTTATATATGACTGAAAAATGACTTTTAAAAATATAGATATTATCGGCCTTAAAAAAAATAAATTTGTGAATGTAGTGATTTAACATTGCATTTTATAAATAGTAACGTTAACTGAACTAAAAAATTAGATACTTAATTAATCCGTCCACCCGGGTCCATTTTATTTTGACCTTTAGCCCTCTTCTCCAATGTACTACTTAGAATACGGGTTTGAAGCTCATAATTGTTTTAAATATATTAATATTGATATAATATTTAGCAAAACTAATTTTATTTTAGTCGTTGATATCCCTGTGAAATTTTAGGGCAATCGGTCCACATTTACTCATAGGGCCCTTGTAAGTAAAATTTCGTAAAATAGCCTTGGTGATCATAATTCACTAATAAATGTAAGTTCGACAGCTTTAAATGTTATTATTGTATGAACAATTTAAATATATTTTAAACGTGAATCCATAACATATATGTAGAAAATCTTTTTATTCCAAATAAAATAAAATTTCTTCTATAAATTTTCAATATTTATTGTGCTTTTTTGCTCTAATTTTTATGTTAATTTGCATAGAATACATTTTTCATTTAACTGTCTTAGTGAAAATTTCATCTAAGTATCTTCAAGGAGCTGCTTGGCGTCTTTGTCCAATTCCATGGGGATGGAATTTAATTTTTGTCGAATGCTAGAGATATATGAATCAGAAGTGCACAGTAAAATATTAAAGAGGTCTTCATTGGTACTATATCTAGATATCTTTCTTGTGTTGTGCTCGCGAAAATATCTATAATCTTTGTTCCTTTTTTCTTGCGCTTCTTCAGAAAGATCTCCAATCGGAAGCATATTGTGTTGAATAATGTTTTCCCCACGATATATTATTTATGGACTATCGATGGCATATTCCTCCAATCATATTTTTCGTTGTATAGTTTCGCTGTTTCATTAGCATACTGACCAAATTTTTTTTCATTTACCTTTTTATTGCATGATATTACTTGCAGTATGATTTTGTCGCGTTTTATTAATTCAAAATCTACTACTGTAATAGCAGCAGCAGTTTCAGGATCAGAAAAAAATTTTCTTGCTGTGTTGCCATCATTTGTGTTTCCTTCTCCTTGCTTTGGCTGATCGATCAGTAAACCCAATTCTAAATATTTATCTTGTACGTGTTTCTTTTTTGCCTCTCTTTTGGCTTTATTTTCGTCACTTTTTCGTACTGTTCCTTTAAAATCTAAATCATAGCTTAGCTTTAATATGTGTTCCATAAATCGAATTTTAGCATGGAGTGGGGACAAGCCAAACTCATAGGCTTCTTGGAAAGAGGTGTCTTCTGTTGGAAGTTGACTTAATTGGCTTGCAATTTTTTTTTTTGCAAATAACTGCTCGAAGATGATTTTGTTTCAGTTATGGCCTGTGCAACATTTCCATCAATCATTGTAAGTAACATTTGATAATTTATTTGAATCTATTGATCGTTAAGTAACAAAGTTATCGGTTGAAGTTTATCTATTTGTTGTTTAAGTTTAAATACTTCTTTTAATATTACATCCTTCGTTTCCTTCTTAAAAGCAAATTTAATTGGTATGCAATATTTTGTTGAAGGTATTTCGTTTTTCCATATGTCAATATTGGTTTCTTTGCTAGTAGATGGCTCAAAATTAATTTTATTTGTTTTTAGTCTTAACGGAACAAAAGATATCATAAATAAGTCAGAACTTGATATTTTTCTGCATTATACTGCTTATATCGCTTTTGTCCAGAAGATCCATCGCATCCCCATTTAGAAACTAATGTTAGGCTACAGTCACCAAGCTTTTTAATATTTGCGTCCAATGTATTCAACAATCTTTCCGCAGTATGATTTAATATGTCTTGCAATACCACATCTGCTGAACTTTCTGTAATGTTTATAGAATTTTGTGGTGGTAAACAATCTTTTTTAATTAAAACCAAATCTCTATATTATATGGAGCAATGTTTCCCAACTGCCCGCTTTCGCAATTCCATATACTGATATTTTGTTAGCTTTAAGTCCAGAAATATTGAAAATGCTTCTTCAGATGTAAATTTTTTATCATCGGTTGGTGTTGGAATGCTCTTTAAAATCCTTTCACACGCTTGCGGCTCATTTTCATTACATTTTCTATTATATCAATTTTTTTAGTTTTATTTTTTGTTGGTCCTAGTTGATGGAAAAACGTATCTTTAATTATTTCTTGAGAAAATTCTTCATTCATGCTTTCCAGCTTTCGTCTTCGGGAACTTTCACTACACTAGTCAACTGGTCTGGCAGGTCGGCCCACATTTGCTGGTTTTGGTTGGCTTTCAAATACAAGTTCGCTTGTAAGCCATTGTTTGTTGCAGTTAAACATTTTTTCCTTATTTCTATTACATTCATTATACCGTTTATTTAATCGCGTTAAAAAATTATTAATTTTTTTTAAATGGTCCCACAACTCAAAATAAGGGTCTTTTAAAATGTGTAATATAACATCGTTTTTGTTTTTTTGTTCAAAATAAATTTTAGCAAGATCGTTATAACTGAACTTAGCCATCGTTTTGACAATACTGATCGTCTTTATTAATTTTGTCTGTTTTTATACACATCAAGTTTTCTTGAAGCAGGTATGTGTTTCAACGAGAGAGAGGAAAGAAGAAAGAAGAGGAGTACAGACATGCTTGTACCAACAAGTTACTCCAATTCTCTTTTGTTATTTCATTCTCATATTCAAAACTCATTAAAAACTTGAACACAAACTGTCTGTGTCTAAACAACCGGGCGGGTTTAAAAGAGAATTAAAGAGACCTGCTTCAAGAAAATCTGATGTGTCAGTAGATTAGTAATGGGGACGGACGGCATGTTTTGGGAATTCAAAACCGGGGAAAAAATAAAAACGATGGCAACCATGTTACAAATGGGGGGATTTTGGGGATTTTCATGCTGAGAGTTTCTTGGCTATGTGTGTGTGTGTGTGTGAGTTTGATTCTTTGTTTATGTGTATGTATACTTGTGTGCCCAGCTTTTGTTGTTATTGTAGAGAAACGTTGTGCTTACAGTGCATGGATGTATGTATATGTGGGTGTTGTATGTGTGTGAGTTTGATTCTTTCTGTGTATGGGAATGTATGTACACTTGTGTGTACAGGTTTTGTTGTTATTGTAAAGAAACGTTGTGCTTACAGTGGATGTATACATACAGTGTATGTATGTGTGGGATGTTTGTGTGTGTATGTATGTGTGTGTGTATATGTGTGCGTTTTTGTATTTAATTGTATGTTTGTCGGTCTCAGATACTTTTGTCGTAGTGGCAGACAATCATTATACCCAGTAGGAAATGTCGATGGTGAAAATGTACTGAGTCGCTTTTGACTTTGTCACCAGTACTACTATATAATTATATCCCATTCAATAATTTTCACTATAGACATTTAGCATATGCTTGTCATTTAAAATCTACTAGTAACACTAAAACAATTGAATAGGTATGACTACGTGGTTCTTATTGGAACGTAGAGACATACCAACCAGACAGTTAGTTACTGTTATATTTCTATAATTTATGTACATACAAAAAGGTATGTATATTGACAAGTTGTTGCAAAATCTTTCATTTTTACTGACAGATAGAATAAAACGTATTATACTATAATGGTCACTAGAATTTTAGTGTTGACACAAAGACACTTGATCCCTGTCTGACTGCAGGGTAGTGACAACGAATTCGTGTGTATGTAGAATCATTATTTTTGTTGTTGTGAGTTGTCGTTGCTATGCATATGTATGGTTATTGTGCTCGTATGTATGCATGCATTTTTTTATTTCTGGGGAAATATTCTAGTAGCTGCAGATAGTGGCAACCCTGATATCTGCTGAAAATGGAAGTGGAGAGGGAATGTATTTGATAATGTATGTATTTACATATATGTTTTTGGAGTAATGTACGTGATCGTATGGTGGGAGACGAAGGTGATGTTATGAAATCTTCGTTTATTTATTTAAGAAATATTGTTTCGTATTTCATGACAGAGGAGTTTGAATTGCATAATATTATAAAATTTCATTATGTATGTATGTTTGTGTATTACGTGATCACTTCTTTGTGTATGTGTGTGTGTGCCAGTATGTAAATGATTTTCTCGCGCTGATATTTATATGTACTAGGAAATAAATTGTTTTCAATATCGACATTTGGTACTATAAAATACTATCATATATCTGAACTTCCCTAATCCTAGTATGTTTTTATACATTAACGAAGGTTTATTCATATTAAAATTTCTTATTTCAATACGGAAAAATATTAATTTACAGTATTCATTTATTAAACTCATTAGTTTTTAGGTATTTCAATATACATTTTCTATTATATTGAAAATTATTGAATTAATGTGAAGCATTCTTATTTTTAAGCTGCACATTTTCACTGAGTGTATTGATTGCTTATCTATACATTGTGCTTTGACTAAACGACGCTTCATATATTTTCATGATGTAGATATGTAAGTGTGATTGTTAAGATCTAATAAATACTTGAGCATTCCATGCAAATAATATTGGAGTATGTGGTCCAATCTAGATGAAACAGTCTAGTTACATCATAGTCTCATGTAATGCAGTCATGGATCATATCGTTTTCATACAACCATTCAATGCTGCACGATAAATATTCGTGTTTAAACGAATATGATCGTTCTTCTTAGGCACTCACAAATTGTATGCGAGTAGTCTATAACTATTCCATATGGGGTAGTTTTTGGGGTTAGTCCGATGTAATGCAACGTTGTACCATGTGGTCCAACCCTAGGACATCGCAATGTTAAATCGACCACCTTTTTTCATATATTTGTTGTAGTTTTGGAGTACTCCAACTCCTCTTTGGACTAGTCCTTACATGCATGTATGGACTAGTCGCATTATCTGCAGAGTTGATAAGAAATTTGATATGTATACATACAAATTGATTTTATGTGTGTATGTATGTATGTATGTATGTATGTACGTACATACAAATAAGAGTACAACTCAATCTTTGAATTCATTTTTTTTTGTCTTGTGATATCTTTTGTTGTGTATTATCTGAAATTAAAAACGTTGTTTTATCTGCATTTACTTAAAAGTTTGTGAAGATTTTCTGTTTTAAGTAAAACTGAATTCCTGAAGATACATACTCTATAGTAATAGTAACTATAATAGAAATATTTCTTATACTTAATTTACATTTTTTTAAAGTTGACGCAACGTTAGTTAGTCAACGTTTGACATTTTTGGGGGTATGCAATTTTTTCTAACTATAGCCTTTTTTCTTCACTTTCTACATTTATTTTTGGAAATCTTGCATTGCTTTTTTATAAAATTTATAAACATTTTTAAATGAAACTGATCCGGCACTCCAGCTTAGATACTGACAGTGTTTTTTTCTTTTGTTTTTTGTTACTCAACTTACTGTTTATTTTTTATTGATAAACATTTAAAATCAAAAGGGAGTTTTATATTGAAATTATTATTTTCATAATTGTTGAAAACAATCGCTACTTCTTTTGCGATGAAATCATTTGAATTACTTTTGAAACCTTACATGTTTATAAAAATTATGTTATTTTCTATATTGCTTAATTTATAAGACTTTTAGAATTTGTACTTTGGTGGTTATATTTTCTATTATACGATTATGAATAAGAATGCAGTAAGCTGATGTCTTTGCTTACTGTTTCAATTTAAAATTTTATTCAACTGAATAAAAGGAGATTTTTTCTTAAACTCTAATGCAGTTAGAAGCGCTGGAGATTCTTTCATATAACAGCTTTTTGGAATTTTTGATACATAGTATAATATAGAATTGGATAACATTTATTTTTAATTTTTATGTTAAGAAGTACGGATATGAGACTGAATTTAAATGTACTTTTAAATTAGTTAAATCATAATGAACAAACATATTTTCTTCTTTAATAGCGATCAACAGAAAACGAACTCGTTTTCATATAATTTAGGTATACCCTTTCGACGGCTCCTCTAGGATACAAGATGACTTTGTATGACGAAATTTCTGTTGCTTTATACTGATAATATGTTTACATTAATAAGGTACATATACATATGTTTATTTTATGAAGGGTGAGCACCTATGACTTTTATTTAATGTTCTATATGATTTTTTTTTCATTTTATTAAAGTTCAGCGTATTGTATATATATTTCTGAAATGTTTAAGTGTGTTTTGTGTGCCCATCGGGCAGAGTGTACGTATTAGTTGGTCAGTCAGTCTCTATTTTTATTTATTTTATTTTTTTTTCTTCTAATGTGCCACTCCTTTTTTCAGATTTTACTACTTGGAATAGAGAATTTTTGTATAATTTTTTGCTGGGTATATACATTAGGTATGTAGAAATTAGTTTAGATACAAAGAAATGCATGTTTAATAAACAACTACTGTATCAAATCGATCTCAAATAACTCAGTTACCTCTACCAGCAATTCACCGTTGGTGTTTTCATAAAGTGTTAGAAACAATGAAATATCTGTTTTGAGAGAATTGTTCCCCTCAAGTATTTCTACATGAGGTTTGAGGGGTCAATCACTGTCGCATTCATATGTAATGATTATTCACTTAAAAAAGGTCATCATCACCATCAATCATCTCCGTATACAATACATTCATGAGTTGGGTTGATCCAGATACAATTGCTGTCTCATCACCTTCTAACAGCTTTATATATTTTGCTAGTATGCATGCCTTAGCATGCTTCTATCGATAGTGACGTAAGAGTCCGAGATGTAGAGTGTTACAATTAAAAATCTTTACTATTAGAATTTACCAGTTCGCTCTTTTGAATTTTTACAAAGTAGATATATATGTATGTATTTCATTGACCACAAAATCATAAAATTTCTTTGCTTACAAAATTGTATGACGTGAGGATTTTTTTGAAATTATACATGCTTCGGCATGCTTGCATTTTTTTTCTATAAATTTATGTAATACTCATACAGATACAGATATAAAGTAAGATCTGTTTACTGTATATTTTAAAATTTAGGCATGCTTCAGCATGATTCTAGTTGAAGCGTATATTCATTCACTAAGTTTGTTTGATACTTATTCATACACATGTACATTCTTAAAGATTGGATATCAAAGTCCAATTTCCGTAGTTTATCTATATTTTCTAAAGATCTGATAGCTAAAGAAATAAATAGAGTGAAGATCTTCTATAATAATCCCATTTTCATATTGTAAAATTTTGCGTGCTAGCGCTTTCGATGGGAAAATATACATACAACTTTATAAAAAGTGATAATATGATGTGCTGCAGAATATTGCACTGAAGTTTTAGCAATATTTCATTCCCAACAAGTTTAGAGAATTCCACTACATTTAGTTAATTATCTTTCTTAAGACCCATCATTCCTAATCAATCCTACAAAAAACAACACAAACTAGATTTTTCGTTTTAATTTTATTTTTATTTTTATTAAATTCAACATTCATTCTTCAAATTACTTTATACTATATTAATTAGCTTTTTCTCATTTGTGGAATGTTTAATCGTAAACATTTTAATGGTGAGATGAATTTTTCTATTTTATGCACTAAGTAAATCTTTATATATACCAATCCACTTATATGAACCATTAAAGCTAATTCTTTTCACATCATTCCTTTCAATGATCTATTAAATCATTCTAATATTGATGCTTTCATATTAAGTAATGTTTAATCTTTTATTTAGGTATGAGTTTTCCCAAGTATTTTGTATTAAAAAATTCTTTAGAATCATCTGTTTGTAAGTTTTTTGGTACCCGTACCACTTCAAAAATATTTTCCATTGCCTTGGTTTTTAGAGTGCAGCTTTTATTTTCAGCTGTACTTTGAGAATGTGCCAATTACAGTCTTCAAAAATCAACAATTTCTATTTTCTGTAGAATAGTTCTACATTTCACCTAACTTAGCTCCATAAAACATCATATATTCCTGTCATTACATCTCTACAAGCGCAAACAGTTGTTGAGATTTAATATGGAGTTCGTTTACTAAATTCCTTTTTAAAGACATTGAGTTGTTTCACAGATTTTTTCGAAAGTGTTGTGATCTACATCTTGCACTTTCAGCTATTTATACTTACATGTAGTTAATTTTCTAATCTATATATTTAACCGTAAACTCTTCAATTTGTTTTTAATTATTTAATTTTTAGAATTGCTTTTTGAATTTTATAACTGTCTTCTTTCTCTAATTTTATTTCACGTTGTAGTTCCTCAATTTGCATTTAAATATATTCTGGAATATTAATGCTTTAAGCTATATTATTAATTTGTCTTGTATTTTATCTTCATTCAGTTTGAGGTAACTATCAACAATAGTTTGTTTGCATTTCTGCCTTCCAATACTGATAAGTCAGTATAAATGTCTTCAGAATTGGAAGTCTATGAGTAAAATCATCGTCATCATCATTCTCAGTATTAGCATCATTAAATATGATGGTATTATCAAATATTGTTCCTTCTACTAGTTTCTGTGGGGTACTTGTCTATATCTTGAGTGAAGGTTTCTCAGGCTTTAAACTTGTATATTTTCAACTTCTGTCTTGATTTTACTTTCTTCTTTCATAAGAATTCTTTTAATATTTTTAGAACTATTTATGAATTCTTCTGTTATAGGTTTAAATGTATCTTTTAGTTGTTCACTTGTATCTATTTCACCAGTTTTTATACTCGAAGCTTTTTCTTCAACACATTTCTTGTCAACACCAACTGTTTTAAAATTTTTTCATCCATGTTTGCTAAGGGCAAATAACAGGTATCAGCAATCAGATCAGCTTTTCAGGACCTGGTCTGGTTTTCAGATCAGCTTATCAGGACCTGGTCTGGTTTTCAGATCAGCTTTTCAGGACCTGGTCTGGTTTTCAGATCAGCTTATCAGGACCTGGTCTGGTTTTCAGATCAGCTTTTCAGGACCTGGTCTGGTTTTCAGATCAGCTTATCAGGACCCGGTCTGGTTTTCAAATCAGCTTTTCAGGACCTGGTCTGGCTTTCAGATCAGCTTATCAGGACCTGGTCTGGTTTTCAGATCAGCTTTTCAGGACCTGGTCTGGTTTTCAGATCAGCTTATCAGGACCTGGTCTGGTTTTCAGATCAGCTTTTCAGGACCTGGTCTGGTTTTCAGATTAGCTTATCAGCAGCTGGTCTGGTTTTCAGATCAGCTTATCAGGAGCTGGTCTGGTTTTCAGATCAGCTTATCAGGAGCTGGTCTGGTTTTCAGATCAGCTTATCAGGAACTGGTCTGGTTTTCAGATCAGCTTATCAGGAGCTGGTCTTGTTTTTAGATCAGCTTATCAGGAGCTGGTCTGGTTTTCTGATTACCTTATCAGGAGCTGATCTGATTTTCAGATCAGCTTATCAGGTAACAGATCAGGCTACCAGGAGCTGTTTAGATTTTCATATCAAGACATCTGATTCAGATTTAGTTTTTAGTATACAAGTAGCTAGCCATTTATAACATTTATATAAATGGAGTTTAAGGTCAGATGAAATACGAAAAAGTAAACTTTTATATATTAAAATTATTTTCTATAACGATCATCGTTTAATTCACTATCTTTGCTTATAATTAAAAATCCACATTTATCCTTTCAACATGCTTTATATTTTTCTCACCTTACTTAAACATTAAAATTACATTATGATGATCTCTTATTAAATGTTTGGTGATTCTGGTGTAAGTTTTACATAAGTAGAATGAATCAACATTCTTATCTCTCCCCATACAAAAATATGCTTCCCATACGCATCATCGTTAAATATCATATTGGAATTACTTTGGATTGAAATAACAGATTCACTATCTATAAATTTTGTAATATCTTATTGTTTTAATTGATGAAATTAATTTATGCAGGTATTCATATTTGGATGGATAAAAAGATTTTGAGTATAAATAAACGTTCTCAAATTTAAGTCCATTAGGACTTTCTAGCAAGCCAATCATAGCTTTTTTTTCGCAATTTGAAAGGAGAACTATGATTTATTTTTGAACTATCGTTCGATGAATCATCAAAATTTCGTACCAAAGAATTATTTATGTTGTTTTGACTAAGGGTATGAGTCAATATTTATAAAATTCATTTCATAAATATCAGCTCATGCTCATAGTCAAAACAAAGTATGCTTTAAGTGTTTAAAACCAGTATTACCATAAAAATGGTGGTTTTAAATTCTTAAAATATACTTTGTTTTACTAACCGCATTTTATAACTAAATGCATTTCATAAATATTGATGCATACTCATAATCAAAACAGCATAAAAATATCCTTTGTTTTGACTATGAGTATGAGTCATTATCTCTTATTATAGAAAAATAAAATAGTATAATTATATGATATCAGAAATCATGTTTTTTAATATCATATAACCATACTATTTTATTCTTTCAATAATAATAGATAGTATTTATGAAATGCATTTAGTTATAAAATGCGATTAGTAAAACAACATAAATATAGTATGGTATGAAATTTTGATGATTCATCAATATTTCGTACCAAGATATTTTTAGGTTGTTTTTACTATGAGTATGCGCCAATATTTATGAAATGTATTTCATAAATATTATCTCTTATTATAGAAAAATTAAATAATGTAGCTATACGATATCAGAAAATATTTTCTGAAATCGTATAGCTATATTATTTTATTTGTCCTATAATAAGAGATAATGGCCCCTACTCATAGTCAAAATAAAGAATATTTTAAGAGTTTCAAATCAGTATTATCATACAAAATACTGATTTTAAACTCTTAGAGCCTTATTTATAAAACATATTAAGTCTTTGTAAAGGCTTTTTAAATCAAATTTTGATACAAAATTTTTCTTAAAAAGTCTTTATAAAGCCCTAATAAGTGTTATAAATAAGGCTGTTAAAATATACTTTGTTTTACTAACCACATTTTTTGTAACTAAACGCATTTCATAAATATTGATGCATACTCATAGTCAATATTTATGAAATGTATTTAGCTACATAAATGCGGTTAGTAAAACAACGTAAAATACCTTGGTACGAAATATTGATGAATCATCGAACGATAGTTCAAAAATAAATCATAGTTCCCTTATATCAAATTCTATTCGTAGAACAATAGTTGACCTGTCAAATTGCAAAAAAAAAAAAAAAAAAAACGCTATGATTGGCTTGCTAGAAAGTCCTAATGGACTTAAATTTGAGAACATTTATTTATATTCAAAATCTTTATATCAACCCAGACATAAATATCTGAAGAAATTAATTACATCAATTAAAATAATAATATATTACAAAATTTGCCGATAGTGAATCTGTTATTTCAGTCCAAAGTAATTCCAATATGATATTTAACGATGATGCGTATGGGAAGCATATTTTTGTATGGGGAGAGATAAGAATGTTGATTCATTCTACTTATGTAAAACTTACACCAGAATCACCAAACATTTAATAAGAGATCATCATAATGTAATTTTAATGTTTAAGTAAGGTGAGAAAAATATAAAGCATGTTGAAAGGCTAAATATCAATTTTTGATTATAAGAAAAGATAGTGAATTAAACGATGATCGTTATAGAAAATAATTTTAATACACAAAAGTTTACTTTTTCGTATTTCATCTGACCTTAAACTCCATATATATAAATGTTATAAATGGCTAGCTACTTGTATACTAATAACTAAATCTGAATCAGATATCTTGATATGAAAATCTGAACAGCTCCTGATAGCCTGAACTGTTAATAAATGATAAGCTGATCTGAAAATCAGATCAGGTCCTGATAAGCTGATCTGATAACCAGACCAGCTCCTGATAAGCTGATCTGAAAACCAGACCAGCTCCTGATAAGCTGATCTGATAACCAGACCAGCTCCTGATAAGCTGATCTGATAACCAGACCAGCTTCTGATAAGCTGATCTGATAACCAGACCAGCTCCTGATAAGCTGATCTGATAACCAGACCAGCTCCTGATAAGCTGATCTGATAACTAGACCAGCTCCTGATAAGCTGATCTGAAAACCAGATCAGCTCCTGATAAGCTGATTTAGTAGCCGATACCTGAATTTGCTGTTAGCAAACATGGATGAGAAAGTTTTAAAGCATTTGGTGTTGAGAACAAATGTGATTAAGAAAAAGCTTCGTAGTATAAAAACTGGTGAAATAGATACAAGTGAACAACTAAAAGATACATTTAAACCTATAACAGAAGAATTCATAAATAGTTCTAAAAATATTAAAAGAATTCTTATGAAAGAAGAAAGTAAAATCAAGACAGAAGTTGAAAATATACAAGTTTAAAGCCTGAGAAACCTTCACTCAAGATATAGACAAGTACCCCACAGAAACTAGTAGAAGGAACAATATTTGATAATACCATCATATTTAATGATGCTAATACTGAGAATGGTGATGACGATGATTTTACTCATAGACTTCCAATTCTGAAGACATTTATACTGACTTATCAGTATTGGAAGGCATAAATGAATTAGATACAAACTATTGTTGATAGTTACCTCAAACTGAATGAAGATAAAATACAAGACAAATTAATAATATAGCTTAAAGCATTAATATTCCAGAATATATTTAAATGCAAATTGAGGAACTACAACGTGAAATAAAATTAGAGAAAGAAGACAGTTATAAAATTGAAAAAGCAATTCTAAAAATTAAATAATTAAAAACAAATTGAAGAGTTTACGGTTAAATATATAGATTAGAAAATTAACTACATGTAAGTATAAATAGCTGAAAGTGCAAGATGTAGATCACAACACTTTCGAAAAAATCTGTGAAACAACTCAATGTCTTTAAAAAGGAATTTAGTAAACGAACTCCATATTAAATCTCAACAACTGTTTGCGCTTGTAGAGATGTAATGACAGGAATATATGATGTTTTATGGAGCTAAGTTAGGTGAAATGTAGAACTATTCTACAGAAAATAGAAATTGTTGATTTTTGAAGACTGTAATTGGCACATTCTCAAAGTACAGCTGAAAATAAAAGCTGCACTCTAAAAACCAAGGCAATGGAAAATATTTTTGAAGTGGTACGGGTACCAAAAAACTTACAAACAGATGATTCTAAAGAATTTTTTAATACAAAATACTTGGGAAAACTCATACCTAAATAAAAGATTAAACATTACTTAATATGAAAGCATCAATATTAGAATGATTTAATAGATCATTGAAAGGAATGATGTGAAAAGAATTAGCTTTAATGGTTCATATAAGTGGATTGGTATATATAAAGATTTACTTAGTGCATAAAATAGAAAAATTCATCTCACCATTAAAATGTTTACGATTAAACATTCCACAAATGAGAAAAAGCTAATTAATATAGTATAAAGTAATTTGAAGAATGAATGTTGAATTTAATAAAAATAAAAATAAAATTAAAACGAAAAATCTAGTTTGTGTTGTTTTTTGTAGGATTGATTAGGAATGATGGGTCTTAAGAAAGATAATTAACTAAATGTAGTGGAATTCTCTAAACTTGTTGGGAATGAAATATTGCTAAAACTTCAGTGCAATATTCTGCAGCACATCATATTATCACTTTTTATAAAGTTGTATGTATATTTTCCCATCGAAAGCGCTAGCACGCAAAATTTTACAATATGAAAATGGGATTATTATAGAAGATCTTCACTCTATTTATTTCTTTAGCTATCAGATCTTTAGAAAATATAGATAAACTACGGAAATTGGACTTTGATATCCAATCTTTAAGAATGTACATGTGTATGAATAAGTATCAAACAAACTTAGTGAATGAATATACGCTTCAACTAGAATCATGCTGAAGCATGCCTAAATTTTAAAATATACAGTAAACAGATCTTACTTTATATCTGTATCTGTATGAGTATTACATAAATTTATAGAAAAAAAGAAATGCAAGCATGCCGAAGCATGTATAATTTCAAAAAAAAATCCTCACGTCATACAATTTTGTAAGCAAAGAAATTTTATGATTTTGTGGTCAATGAAATACATACATATATATCTACTTTGTAAAAATTCAAAAGAGCGAACTGGTAAATTCTAATAGTAAAGATTTTTAATTGTAACACTCTACATCTCGGACTCTTACGTCACTATCGATAGAAGCATGCTAAGGCATGCATACTAGCAAAATATATAAAGCTGTTAGAAGGTGATGAGACAGCAATTGTATCTGGATCAACCCAACTCATGAATGTATTGTATACGGAGATGATGACATTTTTTAAGTGAATAATCATTACAGATGAATTCGACAGTGATTGACCCCTCAAACCTCATGTAGAAATACTTGAGGGGAACAATTCTCTCAAAACATAGATATTTCATTGTTTCTAACACTTTATGAAAACACCAACGGTGAATTGCTGGTAGAGGTAACTGAGTTATTTGAGATCGATTTGATACAATAGTTGTTTATTAAACATGCATTTCTTTGTATCTAAACTAATTTCTACATACCTAATGTATATACCCAGCAAAAAATTATACAAAAATTCTCTATTCCAAGTAGTAAAATCTGAAAAAAGTGGCACATTAGAAGAAAAAAATAAATAAATAAAAATAGAGAGTGACTGACCAACTAATACGTACACTCTGCCCGATGGGCACACAAAACACACTTAAACATTTCAGAAATATATATACAATACGCTGAACTTTAATAAAATGAAAAAAAAAATCATATAGAACATTAAATAAAAGTCATAGGTGCTCACCCTTCATAAAATAAACATATGTATATGTACCTTATTAATGTAAACATATTATCAGTATAAAGCAACAGAAATTTCGTCATACAAAGTCATCTTGTATCCTAGAGGAGCCGTCGAAAGGGTATACCTAAATTATATGAAAACGAGTTCGTTTTCTGTTGATCGCTATTAAAGAAGAAAATATGTTTGTTCATTATGATTTAAATAATTTAAAAGTACATTTAAATTCAGTCTCATATCCGTACTTCTTAACATAAAAATTAAAAATAAATGTTATCCAATTCTATATTATACTATGTATCAAAAATTCCAAAAAGCTGTTATATGAAAGAATCTCCAGCGCTTCTAACTGCATTAGAGTTTAAGAAAAAATCTCCTTTTATTCAGTTGAATAAAATTTTAAATTGAAACAGTAAGCAAAGACATCAGCTTACTGCATTCTTATTCATAATCGTATAATAGAAAATATAACCACCAAAGTACAAATTCTAAAAGTCTTATAAATTAAGCAATATAGAAAATAACATAATTTTTATAAACATGTAAGGTTTCAAAAGTAATTCAAATGATTTCATCGCAAAAGAAGTAGCGATTGTTTTCAACAATTATGAAAATAATAATTTCAATATAAAACTCCCTTTTGATTTTAAATGTTTATCAATAAAAAATAAACAGTAAGTTGAGTAACAAAAAACAAAAGAAAAAAACACTGTCAGTATCTAAGCTGGAGTGCCGGATCAGTTTCATTTAAAAATGTTTATAAATTTTATAAAAAAGCAATGCAAGATTTCCAAAAATAAATGTAGAAAGTGAAGAAAAAAGGCTATAGTTAGAAAAAATTGCATACCCCCAAAAATGTCAAACGTTGACTAACTAACGTTGCGTCAACTTTAAAAAAATGTAAATTAAGTATAAGAAATATTTCTATTATAGTTACTATTACTATAGAGTATGTATCTTCAGGAATTCAGTTTTACTTAAAACAGAAAATCTTCACAAACTTTTAAGTAAATGCAGATAAAACAACGTTTTTAATTTCAGATAATACACATCAAAAGATATCACAAGACAAAAAAAAATGAATTCAAAGATTGAGTTGTACTCTTATTTGTATGTACGTACATACATACATACATACATACATACATACATACATACACACATAAAATCAATTTGTATGTATACATATCAAATTTCTTATCAACTCTGCAGATAATGCGACTAGTCCATACATGCATGTAAGGACTAGTCCAAAGAGGAGTTGGAGTACTCCAAAACTACTCCAAATATATGAAAAAAAAAGGTGGTCGATTTAACATTGCGATGTCCTAGGGTTGGACCACATGGTACAACGTTGCATTACATCGGACTAACCCCAAAAACTACCCCATATTGAATAGTTATAGACTACTCGCATACAATTTGTGAGTGCCTAAGAAGAACGATCATATTCGTTTAAACACGAATATTTATCGTGCAGCATTGAATGGTTGTATGAAAACGATATGATCCATGACTGCATTACATGAGACTATGATGTAACTAGACTGTTTCATCTAGATTGGACCACATACTCCAATATTATTTGCATGGAATGCTCAAGTATTTATTAGATCTTAACAATCACACTTACATATCTACATCATGAAAATATATGAAGCGTCGTTTAGTCAAAGCACAATGTATAGATAAGCAATCAATACACTCAGTGAAAATGTGCGGCTTAAAAATAAGAATGCTTCACATTAATTCAATAATTTTCAATATAATAGAAAATGTATATTGAAATACCTAAAAACTAATGAGTTTAATAAATGAATACTGTAAATTAATATTTTTCCGTATTGAAATAAGAAATTTTAATATGAATAAACCTTCGTTAATGTATAAAAACATACTAGGATTAGGGAAGTTCAGATATATGATAGTATTTTATAGTACCAAATGTCGATATTGAAAACAATTTATTTCTACCTAGTACATATAAATATCAGCGCGAGAAAATCATTTACATACTGGCACACACACACATACACAAAGAAGTGATCACGTAATACACAAACATACATACATAATGAAATTTTATAATATGCAATTCGAACTCCTCTGTCATGAAATACGAAACAATATTTCTTAAATAAATAAACGAAGATTTCATAACATCACCTTCGTCTCCCACCATACGATCACGTACATTACTCCAAAAACATATATGTAAATACATACATTATCAAATACATTCCCTCTCCACTTCCATTTTCAGCAGATATCAGGGTTGCCACTATCTGCAGCTACTAGAATATTTCCCCAGAAATAAAAAAATGCATGCATACATACGAGCACAATAACCATACATATGCATAGCAACGACAACTCACAACAACAAAAATAATGATTCTACATACACACGAATTCGTTGTCACTACCCTGCAGTCAGACAGGGATCAAGTGTCTTTGTGTCAACACTAAAATTCTAGTGACCATTATAGTATAATACGTTTTATTCTATCTGTCAGTAAAAATGAAAGATTTTGCAACAACTTGTCAATATACATACCTTTTTGTATGTACATAAATTATAGAAATATAACAGTAACTAACTGTCTGGTTGGTATGTCTCTACGTTCCAATAAGAACCACGTAGTCATACCTATTCAATTGTTTTAGTGTTACTAGTAGATTTTAAATGACAAGCATATGCTAAATGTCTATAGTGAAAATTATTGAATGGGATATAATTATATAGTAGTACTGGTGACAAAGTCAAAAGCGACTCAGTACATTTTCACCATCGACATTTCCTACTGGGTATAATGATTGTCTGCCACTACGACAAAAGTATCTGAGACCGACAAACATACAATTAAATACAAAAACGCACACATATACACACACACATACATACACACACAAACATCCCACACATACATACACTGTATGTATACATCCACTGTAAGCACAACGTTTCTTTACAATAACAACAAAACCTGTACACACAAGTGTACATACATTCCCATACACAGAAAGAATCAAACTCACACACATACACACATACAACACCCACATATACATACATCCATGCACTGTAAGCACAACGTTTCTCGAATTTGTAATTTTATTTTTATTAATTAGATTTAATTAATTAAAGAAATTTACTTTTTCCATTAAATTATTAATGTTTTCTTTATTTATTATTTTTACAGCAGCTGGGCACACAAGTATACATACACACAAACAAAGAATCAAACTCACACACACACACACATAGCCAAGAAACTCTCAGCATGAAAATCCCCCATTTGTAACAGGGTTGCCATCGTTTTTATTTTTTCCCCAGTTTTGAATTCCCAAAACATGTCCGTCCCCATTACTAATCTACTTGTGTCTATCGTATTTTAACCTTTATATGGGCAGCAGCTACCTGGGCACACAATAAAGTTATAACAAAAGTTCGAATATATCAGTCCAAATACAAAAACTCATGTACCTACCCCCGCTTATATGTAACTATACATTTTTTAATGGCCTAAATTACAAAAATGCATTTAATGCATTATAATAACAGTCTTTTATTATACCCTTTTCATTAATAAAACTTCTTCGAAAAAAAGAAAAATATACACACAAACACATGTAGATATACCGCACTCCCATACCTAAAATATCTGACATGCAAGCAGTAAATTCATTGTAGTTCCAAGAGACGCAAATATAAATTTAAAAAATGAGCATATAATAACAGCTCAAAGTACGTACTTATAACACGTTATAAGTCATTTTACGAAGTTTTTCGCAGAAAAAAAGTTGCGTTCCACTGAACATCCAGATTTGGGTATATTTTAGACCTTTATTGCAATGCCCAAATCTGGGACTCGAGCAAAGTAAGGCACGAATTTTTTAAACTATTTTATAAGTTAAGAAATGATATTGTGTGAAGAAAAAATTTTTTTCCAAAAATATATAAAACCAAAAAAGTTAAATTTCAGATTCTCTTAAAAAAGCGCGTTTTCGATCACCCTATTCGAAGAGAAATAATCGAAATAAAAACCAAAATTTCTGGATTTCGAGGTTCCTATGTGTTTACTTTTATATAAAAAAAAATTAAATCGGCGACACAAAAAAATTTTTTTTAAGAGATTTGGCCGCCATCTCTTCAAATCTGCCACTGTGCGCCAATGTTACACGTAATGCTGCAGTCCTCTGCACTGCCAACAATGGTTTTGCTTTCTTTTTGGTTTTCAGCGTTTCTGCCCAAATATCACTGTCGTATAATAGGATGCTGTTACAAGCTTCCATCAACAACTTCCTTTTGCACGGGAGGCGTCCTCCCACGTTCGCCATTAGTCTGCTTAACTGCGCTGTTATCTTCGCGGCTTTTGTTGTGGCATATTGTATTTGCTGCGAGTACGTTAGTTTAGGGTCTAACCTATTTCCTAAGTAGTTTACGCATCTTTTGGTGGTTATTTTGACATCGTCAAACCATATGTCCATCTATAGGGATCTGCCGTTCGGTTGTGTGTGGCCAGCTCTAATCCATGTGCTGTTAACCAAGTATTGGTTCATATCATCACCTGTCGCAGTCGCCTCTGAGCATCTTCTGTGTTTCTTGCTGTGATGATTGCAGCAATGTCGTCTGCGTAACCAACCAGGAACGTGTCCTCCGGCATTTCAATCCTTAGGATCTCGTCATAGTTTGCATTCCACAGGTCAAGTCCTAGGATTGAGCCCTGTGCCGCACCTGTTGTTATTTGCATCTTCTTCGGGCCTACAAGTAACTTTTAATCATCTTCAGCAGGTATGCTGGCACGTTAAACTTTGTCTCTAAGGATTTCAGTACATCTACCCACCTCAGACTATTGAAGGCATTTTTTACCTCGAGGGTTGCAAGTAGGACTACCGGTCTAGAGAAATGACTCTTTTGCTATGCAAATTTAACGACATCCGTAATTTCCTTCACAGCACCTATAGTGGATCTGCCTGACCGGAATCCGTGCTTTCTTTTGGTTAAACCTCCCCCTATATGGATAGTTTCTTCTAGGCGTGGCTTCAGTAGTCTTTCCAACAATTTTCCAGCTGTATCCAGCATACAGAGATGCCTATGTGATGATGACAGGTGAGGTTCTCCTTTGCCTTTACTTATGAGGACTAGTTTCTGCTGCCTTCTCTCAAGCAGCTATTGTACATGTGCAGTAGTATTTGTGGTCGGCTGGTTGCTATTTCTTTTAATACCTCAGCTGGTATGCCTCAGGGACGGGTGCCTTTTTGTTTTTCAAGCTATGAGCAGAAGCTCTAAGCTCTTCTAGAGTGAACGGGTCATATGCTTCAGTTTCTTCCATGTGGTCTTACTTCATGCGCCGGGAAAAGGGTTTTTACTATGTTTTTCATTATTTTTTCATCCATTTCCTTAGGAGGGTTTTTCATCCCAAGGTTTTTCATTAGTACTTTATAGCCAAGCCCCCCAAGGATTTCTGTTAATGTCTTCTCTAAGCTCTTTGAATTGTTGTCTTGTTATCCTGTATAGCTCTTCCCAGTAGTTTTTTAGCTTGTTTGTAGTCGGCATGTTCTGCCTCAGCTTCACCTCTGCGTCTAGCTCTAGTGTATTTCCGCTTTTGTCGTATGCAGTTCCGTCTTAAGTCTTCTATGTTGCTATTCCACCAGTATACTGCGGGTTTTCTTGCATTGTTTCCCTTAATTCTCGGCATAGCCTTGTTGCAGCTCTTCCTAATGGTATTCATTACGTCTTCTACCATGTTCATGGCATCTCCTTCTATTACTACTCCTGGTCGGTTGTCGATTTCTGTCAGCAGTGTCTGTGTCTAATTTATTAACATCCCATTTTCGTGTGGTGTCATCTGTATTGCGTTGGCGAGTAGTGGTATTTGTTAGAAGGGAAAAATAGATATATTGGTGATCACTGGCTGTATATATCTCAAGCACCTTCCAGTTCAAGACTCTGTTGGCTATTCTCTCTGATACTATTGTTACGTTTGGAATTGTACCTTCGCACATTGGTCGCCTGAAGGTGGGAACGCTTCCAATATTTGCAACAGTTAATCCATCTCTTGCTGCCATTTCAATTATTCTTCTACCTCTTGAGTTTGTGGTTTTCATTCCCTATTCTACTGCTCTGCTATTGAGGTCGTCTGCTACTATGATGTCTCCCTCTAGGTGTCTAATGGTGTCTTCTATATAGTGTAGTCATTCGAACAAAAATTGTTCGAATATTCGAACAACTTTTTATAATTTTTGTTCGAACGAACAAAAATATTCAATTTAGAATAAAAAATTATTGGAATAATTTTTTCCTTAATTACTTTATATAAAAATTATTTTAGATTTCATTACTTTTTAATTTGTTAACAATATGATATTAATGCCCTAATTCTGTTCGACGATTGTTCCGTCTTGTCTATGGACGGAAAAAAGCCGCAGTTGTGATTCTTTAAAACAATTATTAGTAATAGTCTCTGCTAGAAGGTGCGTGTATTTGCTTTATGATTTTATTCCAAACATTATATCCAACACATATTTTTTCATATATTTTTCAAAATATTGTATAGTATTTTCATTTAATTTTTATATTTTAAAAACATGGTAATAATATTTTTATTTTTCATTATCAAAGACAACAATCATTTTTGAAGAAAATAATTTGAGGAATTCAAAAACAAGAACTCAAAAGTATTTTCAAACAAAAACGTCCTAAATCTTCTTACTGAATTAGGGCATAAGTAATCAAATTACTCCAAATTATAAATACTTGTGTAAGCTTTGTTTGTATGTACATATGTATGTATACTATTAATGCCAATCGGGATCAATTTTTAGAAATCCCGGGATTCGGGATATTGTAATCCCGATCCCGAAAATCCCGGGATTCTTGGGATCACGGGATTTTCGAGATTTCGGGATCTAAATATTTTTCGTAAAATAAATTATTTTTTTAAATAAATATTACTTTAATAACAATTTAATGCATTTTAAAAGGTTTTATGTTCATAAAGTGAACAATTTTCTAATATGAGTATGAAATAAAAATCAAAAGAATTTTTCTCATCTATTTTTAAGTTGATTAATCACATTTGATGTTAGAGAATTTATAGTGAAAGCAATAACTAAATATGAAAACTTGTTTTCCTATTATCTAAACCAAAACGAATATACATATCGGTGGACTTTTAGCACTACCGCTTAAGTTGACTTACGAAAATTTTTAGATTCACTTTCATACAAATAAGTTGCAAAAACAATATTGTTTTGTTAAAAATATATCTACTAACGTTTTTTTAATTGCGATTGATCAACAACAAGTATGTATAACGGTTGTTACATATATACCCAGCAAAAAATTTCAAAAAAGGTAATCGAGTTTGGAATTAAGCATTTTTGGTGGAAGCACTTCCCTACTGGATTACCAACTTAATGATTTTAACAAGGCGTGAGACTAAAATAATCGATTCTTGAGAAGTACTTACATTTTTTATTTATCAAAATTTCACGTAATCTATTTCGTCTAAAAAATCATACTCTTCCTTCATTTAGCAAATTGCACGTCATTTTTTGTAATTTTAGGTAATGTGATTTGTAAGCGAGTAATGAAAATTGGCAATCAGAAAGGTAAGACATTATATGGCAAGTAGTTCTAATGGTAATGTGTAATTTTTTGCCTTGTATGTATACCCAGCATTATCTAATTTTTTTATCAATTTCGCTACGACTATGACAACGATAATAAGGCTGAACATGTTGAAAAATTAAAGGAAATGTATACACTATTCTAATCAAATTCGATTAATTACGTCTAAAGATCACATTTTTATAGGCACATACATTAAAAGTTTGCCTGAGCACTTGAACAGTATTTTTGCTCTACTGAAAATTTTTAAATTCATACATAAGTTTTTTTCTACAAGTTCAAATGATACATACATATGTATGTATCAGTGTTGTCAGATATGGCGATATCTCGCCAAACGTGGTGACAAAAATTTGTTTTTGGCGATGAAAATTTTGAAATGGCGATTGGCGATTTACTTGGTGATATTTAAACTCCTTGGCGATATTTTTGGCTATATTTTTACAATTTCAATAAAATAGGAATATGTTAAAAATGTGAAATTTTTTATGTAAATAATTTTTTCTACAGCATAAAATAATTCGTAAAAAAATGTTGTAACTCTTACTTTCAAACAAAATTTTCTGAAATTCAAGAATTATACAACAAATATGGACCACAAAACCGTACTTGGTGCTAATAAAACGCGGTGCAGAAAACTTAATTTTATAAATTGGAATCAAGATTTTGATAATGAATCACTAAAAAGCTTGCACGAGTTCTCGCCTAAAGTACATGATATGTGTACTTAAATGCACGTTAATTTAGTTTTATCACAAGATTTAAACATTAATTTTGAACTTGTTGTTGAAGTTCAATTTATCCTCTTCAGATTGATCTTTCGGAATACGTTATTTTTAAGTATTTTCTATACGCCAGTATTTATGTTAATGTAAACACTTTTTGTATTTTTTCTTTAACAATATAATTTGTATGTTTTACGATAGACGTTACGTAATGAATTTAAAATTTAAAAATATTTCTAATGTTATTCCAAATTAAAAATATTTTTGTAGCTAAAATTTTAAGCTTTATTATATTGGCGATATTCGATAAGTCATTTGCGAGGAGGCTGAAAATAAATCTGAAAACACTTGTATGTTTCATACGTTCTCTAAGAGGAGTATGGTTTATTAGTGTCCTGGCCTTCTACTCTGCAACTCGAATACAACTATAATTGAGTCGAACTCATTCAGTCGGTCGTTTTTGACTAAAACTATTTATCAAATCCATGTAACATAAATGGGTTTGATCTTAGGTTTGTATAAAAAACGACCTAAACGGTCTAAATAAAAATAAAATAATTTTGAACTGCAATGTTAAAAACATACATACATAGACACTCGAGCAGTTTTTTAGACAAAATACTCCGCATTATTCTGTAAATATTTCTCGCTTTTACGTCAACCCGATAACGAAAAGTTTTCACTTGCTTTCTATTGTATTCTACTCCAATTGTAAGGAGGTGCCAATAGTACTCAATTGTTACCGACAAGTAGATAAGTGCTAATTTTTTTTTGGCGTTGAGGAGTCGACATACAGATAGTTATACACTGCAATTATGAATAAATTTCTCCCTTTTCCAATTAGATTTTTTTGTTTTCCCTATTATTTGCTACTTATTGAAATTATTCCCTTGGAGAAATTTCTCGTGGAATTTGAATTGTAATTGCCCTCATAATATAGAATAAGACGGAATAAATTTGACAAACTTATGAATTTTTCAAATGTTATTTCCCTTCCAAAGGTAATATATTTCTTTTGTTTTCAAAATAATTCTAAAATGTACATATATTGTACCACCTTTGATGAAAATAACCGTAAGAAAGTAGTTTATTTATTTGCTCTTGTTGTTAATTTATAAGAAATATGTCACGAATAGTCATTAAATTGTTAAAACTGTACGTATAAAATTGTATGGGACTTTTAAATATTATAAAAAATAATTTAAAATCAACGAAAATTTGAATTTATAAAGTTTTTATATAAAAATTGCTAAGAAATCCCGAAAATGAAATCCCGGTATTGAATTTTACAAATCCCGGGATTTCCGGGTTCGGGATTTCCCGTTTGGCATCCCTAATGTATGCACACATATGTTCGCTAAACTCATCTTTTTTCTTTTTGGAATTAGAAGGTGTCTTACAATTTCTGATAAAGAGATTTGAAAGAAACTGATTTTCTCTAATCAAAAGCGTTAAAAATCGAATTATTGAAAGACGTAAAAAAGCCGCTTAGAAGGTATCACATCGTTTTTAGATATATTCTGTTAGATCTGTGTGTCTTTGACGCCGTAGCTCCCGAACGGCTTGACCGATTTTAATTTGCTTTGTTTTCGTTTGAAAGGTGACATGATCGTATATCTTCTAATTTATACTTGAAGAAAATCGGTCTAGTCGATTGGAAGTTATCTTAAATTTTCTATATATTAATTTACTCTCTTCTTTTTTGCGATTCTCCTACTTCAATAGTATTAGTGGAACATAGAGTTCTTAACTTATACTACAGCGTCAACTGCGGCAAAGGTTGAAATTTTTAAGTTTTGTTATTAATATTTCTAAATCTGTTATTGAAATCATATGTTTTTCGTGTGTAATGAACAATTTTTCGTTTGTTAATAAAAAAAATTAAACTAATACACATACGTGTCGTTTTTTGCAGACTTTTTTAAGATTATTCGAATATATTTTTTTTATTCTTTGTTCGTTCGAATATTCGAACAAAAGTACAAAATTATTCGTCTGTTCGAACAAGAAAAAAATCATGAAATTTTATTCGAACAAATATAAAGACGAATAATTAACAACACTAGTTGCTAGTAATATTAACTGTACTGTATTACTAATGGATTTTTCTAGCTTAAGGCATCTAGCAATTTCTAAAATAGTACTATGTAATCTTTTGACCTGTCCATTCGAAGTACTATGAAGCGGTGGTGCATTGACAATTTCCACACCAAAATTGTTGCTCAGCATTGTTTCAGAATTTAATGACGGTTCATTGTCACAAAATATTACTTTCGTGCGAGGGAAGAAATTCATCAGCTGTAGAATCGGTGATTCTACATCTATTATATTATCTTATCTATAGGTTGAACTATTGGAAACTTGGAGAGTTTGTCTGCACAAGTTAAAAAATATTTTTTATCTGTTGAGAATATATCAATATGTAAAATTTCCCCTACATATGATGGAATTGGTGTCGCACCAATCACAATTTTTTCCATAACGAAATGTTGTTGAGGGAAATGTCTCAATTAGTCTATGTTGTATTAAAGCCAAAATTGGTAGCTCGCAATGAATTGTATTCACTACATCTTCCTTTACAGTATCACAAATTTTAGCCATCAAAAGTGCTCTATCTGAAAAGTTTATTATGTGTTTCGTTTTTGTTCCAAACAAAACAAATGCTCTTGTTGGCAGCTCTGTACCCTCCTCAATCACTATCCGATTTCTAAAACAATTAATCGGTTTATCGGTTGATTCAATAGTATAAGATAAAGAGACTTCGCTATGTATTGTTGCAATATCAGAGCTTGAACTCTTACCAAAAGTGTTATTATTTTGTAGGGTATGAACACCCTGTAAAGCAAGAAGGTTTTGTCGCGATAAAGCGTCGGCGACGTGATTTTCCTTTCCCGGTTTATAATATTTGAGCGTTGTGCTCATCGATGAATGCTTTCCACCTTTTTATTTTCGAGTTAGGGTTACGATCCGAAACCGCAAAAGTAAGCGTGGTCTGTAAAGATATTCAGATTCCTAACGCCATATAAATAATTTCTAAGGCTTTTTAAAGCCCATACAATTGCCAGTAACTCCCGTTGATTGGTGGCAAAATTTAATTCCCCACCCTTCAGAGTTCTTGAAATCATGGTTATTGGTTTGCCATTTTGAGACAAAACCGCACCAAGTCCATAGGCCGAAGCGTCAGTCGTTAGGTCAAACGGTTTTCCGTAATCCGGGTAAAGTAACATAACATCCTCGGATGCTAAGACCTCTTTAAGTTTATTAAAAGCCTGAAGTTGCCTTTCATCTAAATTCATAACTATTTTTTTAGACTGAGTGGCACTAACCTTGCCATTTTCACCTTTCAGTATATCGGTCAAAGGCCTTGCAATCGATGCAAAGTTCCTAATGAAGCATCTATAATAACTTGTCAGTCCCAAGAAGGATCTTAAATCAAAAACTGTACTGGGTTGTTTATAATTTTTTATTGCATCTATCTTGTTAGGGCTCGTTGTGATACCACCTCGCGATACCACGAATCCCAAAAACTTAACCCTTTCTCATATTGGCATCGCAGAGCTTATCCAAGACCCAAGCGATGTGGTCGACATGGGTTTCCATATCTTTTGAAAAAATTATAACGTCGTCAACGTAAACGTGGCACGACTTGCCTATTTGTTCCCTAAGAACATCGTCAATGGCTCTCTGAAAAATGCTCGGTGCATTTCTAAGCCCAAACGGTAGTCTACAAAATTCATATTTCCCGTTTCCTACTGAAAAGGCAGTTTTTTCACGGTCCTTTTCTGCCAATAATATTTGATGAAATCCCTATTTAAGGTCTAGAGTAGTAAAATATCTACCCTCACCCAAATTTGATAATATAACACTTACATTCGGAATGGGATACCTATCAGACACTGTTTTCGAATTCAGTTTTCTGAAATCCATAACAAGTCGTTTTTTAATGTTTCCATATTCATCAGTCCCTTTTTTATCTACCACCCAAACAGGGTTATTGTAGGGTGATCTGGATGGGCGGATGATGCCATCCTTTAAAAGGTTACGAACTTCTGTGTTTACGAAATCTGCTACTCCCATTGAATATGGGTATAACTTTGAATATATTGGATTCTCATCCTCAGTGCGAATAGTCGCAATAATATTTGTGTTAAAGGGTAACGCTTCATCAGGTTCAGCGAAGACACTTTCTTTTTTCTATGATTTTTCGAAATCTCTCGGATACCTCTTGAGGTACCTCAATTTTTTCCACACTAGTAAAATTTACACTCTTACATTTACAAAACTGAATGGGCTCTGATCCAGTCTTATATTCCAGCTTTTTATTTTTTAAATCGAGCTTAGAATCTGCGATTTTTTATAAATCAAGTCCTATAATTCCGGCAAACGACGTCAGGTTTGGAAGAATGAAAAATGTAGTATTTATATTGAAAAGATTAATAGTGCATTTATGTTTTATGGAATTGAAGGCATGAAGTGACCTCACCATAAATGTCTCATCAACATTCCTTACACGTTTTAATTCTGGTAATGGTTTTTTGATGCGCCTGTGTCTATCAATAATTTAATTTTCCTCCCTGCTAACATCCTTTTTATGTAGGGGAGCAGGGAGTCATGACCAAAAAAATTAATTTGGTCATATTCCGAAATTTCATTTTCTATATTAGACACTTCCGTATCAGCATCATACTGGTAATTATGATCTACATGATCATTTCTTTCATGCGCCATATGATTGACCCGCTGTTGCTTCAAGCCTGTGAACCTGGTGGCACCACTATTTAGTCTTTTTATTGTCGGGCTCACGTTTATGTTCGGTTGGACTCGCCACTGATTATTAATTTTTTGGGGCTGTTTGAACCTTGATGATGAATCGATATCCATCGGTTCCACCTCCTACTTTTGTTCTTTTGAGCTATCCTGTCCTCTGTCATAATAAGGATTTTTTCCTTGTGTGGTATTATTATTAACAAACCTAGCGTTTTTCGTAAAAAATTTCTGTTGTGTTTTTTCCTCCATATTTTTAGCATAATTATAGCGCACATGGTTTGATTCAACCTCTTGGGCCAATGCCAGCGCTGATGGAAGATCCTTTGGATTTGCCGAGAAAAGAATGTCGCTTAAAGATTTTTTTGCGCCTGAAATGAACACTCGTAATGCATCCATTCGATACTTTTCATTTAATGATGCAGGCAGATCACCATCATTATTCATTATTGTTTTATTTGTTAGAATAAAAAAAAGAAGAGTTAGATTTCCCTGTCGAAGGGTAGACATTTCTTGTTCTATTAAATAAATAAGTCTTTTGTCCGCATAGGTGAAATTGAGTCTATTAATAATGGTCTTAAAATTTAGAGGGGTGTCAAAAGAAGCCAAAATCATATCGGCTGTACCCCTAATTTTATTTCTAATGATTCCCAAAGCCTGAAAGTGGGTGGAACTCCCATTATATTTTGCATAAACTCTATAAGCGGTGTGTGCTGCCTTTCTCCATGAAACATAAATTTCATGCTTTCCTTCAAACTCTGGTAAAGATTTTGCTATATCTAAAGTTTGCCTGCACAACACGTTATCTCCAATAGTAGCCTCTTCATATTTTTCTAATTCCGGTACATTTACAGACAACTCGGTCACCCTTTTTCCTAATTCCTTTAATTTGTCTTCAAATTGTCTCTCCTGTACTACGAGAGCACTGCTCACTGCACTCTCCACAATAGTTTTTAACTGATCTGGAGTAATTGCCATTTCTAAGTCTTCTATAAGTTCTAAGCTTTTAAATTTCTTTAATAATGACTCAATATCTTCATTCATACGAGAGTATGCTTCACTTTTTTTTTCAAAAACCGAATTTCAATCGCAATTCAATGTTTATTTCACTCTTAAATATTTCATAAGCATTCTACTTACATTGAAACCAAAAAAAAAACTTAATTTATTGATGAGTTTTCTTCAATATAGATAGTTGATTCCTCTGTTGGTTGCAGTTGCTTTTAATTTTAGTTCAATTGATGTGGTTTCCTCAACTGTTGATAGATAGCTGCTTCTTTTATTTTGTTTTAGTTTAGCTATTATGTTTTTATATGAGATTTAGCATTCCTTTATATTCCTCTAGTTCTAACACTCGTTGGGCGCCAGTTAACAAAAAACAGGGTCTTAGTTTTTTGTAAAGTTTTTATTAAAATATAAATGAAATTAAAATAAAACTATATAAAAATGAACTTTATTCTTTTACTTCCAAATATGATCAGCCCTGGTTTCAAAAACAATGATTCATTTCAACCAACATTGTACCGAAAAAACGCTGAGTTTGCGTCTAGTGTTTTCTTTGTTTTTAAGTTTCTTATCATTCTTTTGCAATTGTAGAACAAATAGCTGACGCAGATGGTTGTTGACTTTTATGTATTTCAACATCCGTATTGAAATTCTGAGTTGTGCTAACATGTACATACCCATCAAACAAAATGCTCCGAATTCGTAAAGAATTCGTAACGATTGGTCGACAAAATTTTCCGATTTCGGCACCGAAATATTACCGAAATCGTAACAATTTTTGTATGAAATGGTTGACACGACTTCGTAACGATATGTCGGTACGAATTCATTACGATAAGTCGGTACGAATTCGTAACATGTAGGAACGGTTTTTTTTTGCTTTTATAGCAGAGTACTGCGTCACCGTTGTGTTGTTTGCTATTGTCGAAATAATTTGCACATACTCACGTTTTTTAATATTTGTTAAAATCATTTTTTTTTTTATCAACATATACATATTTATTTAAAAATAATGTTCACGGACTTTTACTTATGTTCTCAAAAATCAAAATTTTAATGTTTAAAACAAATTGTTTAGAGAAACTACCGAAATATCTTAACGAATTCGGTACGACAAGTCTGGCTTCAGAAAAATTCGAAACATTTTGTTTAGGGGGTATGTATGTATACATACATATGTATAGAGATGTGCACGTGAGTGTTTTCTGACTCACGACACGCACGCTCACGCAGCAAAATATTTTACTCACGCACTTTCACGCACGAATGATTTTGAACATTTTCACGATCACGCACGCTCACGAATAAAATATTTTTAATCATGCACGAGTGGTTTACAACTTATCACGATCACGCATGCTCACGAAAAAGTATATGTACATATAATATAATTTTCATGTTTTTTGGGTTGAAAAATAGGTTCTTACATGATATGTATATTATACATATGTACATATCTATGTATATATGTATGCTCGTGTTTTTGTAAAATTTATAATTTAAATTAAAATAAAGCAAAGTTAATTTCATATCGTTTTAAATATTCGTATTCGCGGATATCATTTTAAATATTCGAATTCTCGTATATCAAAAATTGACATTCCTCACATGTATGTATGTATACACACATAATATAAATGTGCAGGTAAGACGTATGATCAATTAAATAAATGATAATGAAATAAATGAGAAAAGCATATTAAATGAGCAGCAACACCGTTGTGTTGCTGCTATTGTCGAAATAATTTGCACATATTCACGTTTTTTAATATTTGTTACAATCCTTTTTTTTATCAACACATACATATTTATTTTAAAAAAATGTTCACAGACTTTTACTTATGTACTCAAAAATCAAAGTTTTAATGTGTGACGAACAGTTTGCACACAAACTGATGTCACACCCTGTAAAGAAGTAAAACATAAAATAACAAATAGTGCAACAACAACACATCCAACAAAATAATTTACAAACAAAGGGATTAACGGTCACTAACAAAATATACATACAAACATGTAAACGCATTAAAGTAAAACATTTATACAACAACAAATACAATAGAATAAAATAAATAAGGAACAATAACAAAAATAAGCATGCAGAAATCTCGACAAATATTACAACAATAACATAAAGGGAAAAAAGAGTATAAAAGGCCGAAGATTTTGCAAACGATCATCAGTCGTTGTGCAGACATCAGTTGATCAGGATGAATCAGGGTAAGTTAGTATTCAACTAACAAACATTGTTAGCGATTAGCTAATCGCGAAACAATACAGCAGGAGATCGATGAATAGAAATTAAGACATTGTTAGCGATTACCTAGTCGCAAAGCAATACAGGAGAACATGTATTGAGTCGCATGGTACTCATCAGTGGATCAGGATTAATCAGGGTAAGCAAGTAGTTAGTAATAAACATTGTTAGCGATTGCCTAGTCGCGAATCAATACAGTAGAACACGGATAAATAAAATATTAATAAACATTGTTAGCGATTGCCTAGTTGCGAAACAATACAGTAGAACCTAGATAAGTAAATATTAATAGACATTGTTAGTGATTGCCTAGTCGCGAAACAATGCCGTAGAACCTAGATAAGTGAATTTTAATAAAGATTGTTAGCGATTGTCCAGTCGCGAAACAATAAAGTAACGCCTCGATAAGCAAATAGTTATAAACATTGTCGCCAAGCAATAAAGGGAAATCTCGATAGTATTGCAACGATTGCTCTCACAACTAAACCAATACAACGTCTCCACTGAAACGGGAAGTAGTAGGACGGTAGCTGGTACAATTCAAGGGTGCTGAAACTTAAGTCACCATATGAGACCCCAGGAGTAAGGTTAAGATCGAACACGGAAGCATAGAAGATAACTCGCAGGAAGCCAAGTCATAACAACTCCGGAGCTCAGAAACCAGAAGCGAAACAGATGATATAAAACTAACTTCAATCGAGAAAGCTGTATTTAAGAAAAGAACTAAAACTATTAACTATTAAATAAAGAATACTAATAATTAAGGATAAAAAAAACGTGTTATTTCTTGTAACGACCTTGGCATTTCAGGCTGAGTATACCCGGCAGAAAACGACGTTACAAATGTTTAAAACAAATTGTTCAGAGAAACTACCGAAATGTCTTAACGAATTCGGTACGACAAGTCTGACTTCAGAAAAATTCGAAACATTTTGTTTGGGGAGTACATAAATGCCAATTCAATCGAAAAACAAAAGGTAAACAACCACCATGCATTGCTTACCCTAAAGGAAACGTGGGGTTAAGTGTCCCCAAATCACCACTTTTGTCGACTTTTTTGGTGACATTGTCAACGGAGCGTCTATTAGTATTGTTCTTAATGCCTATATAACATTTTTTCAGATACACACATCTATGCTTCTTTTTGTTTTATTGGTTTGTTGAAAATAAAAGTGACGTGAAGACAAATTTAAGTGTTTATTTATTTATTTATTTATTATACATATTATACAAAGTAAATTTGCATAATATGGTGTTGCACAAATATGGGCGGGGTAACTAGACCATATGCCAAAAATGGTATTAACAGTATTTTAAAAGGTTTTCTGACTGATTGTACACGACCTTTGCCTTCACATAGGAAGTAGCAACGTGGTTGTTAAAGAAATTCCACAAAAACCACAAGATTATATGGTTATCCGTAGCAAATCCGTCAACCAGTGCGAGCGAGACGAAAAACTCTCGAAGGCCAAACAACATACATAAGCCTGACTGCACTTAAGAAATAATTACGATGCCGCGAGAGTTGTTACTCAACCCAGAGCGAGCTGCTTTACGACTGATTTAAGTGTTTATAAAAATTAGTTTAAGAAATCAATTTAAAATGTGAATATAAATGTATTGAAGAATAATTTAAAAAAATACACAAAAAGAATTTGCAAAAAATAAATAAAATAACAATCCATATTGTATAAAAATAGCAAATGTAAAAATTAAAAAATTGTAAGTGTAAGTGCCAATTATGGATTTTTTTTACCCTTTGGAAGATTTTGTGCCATCAGTTAAAGATTTGTTACACTTGCAGATTCATTCGTAAGTGTTTGACTTTACTAATTCAAACAAATTTTTGATTTACATACATATGTATATGTATTTAATAGAAACGACATTCGTAAGTGTTTGACTTTACTAATTCAAACAAATTTTTGATTTACATACATATGTATATGTATTTAATAGAAACGACAAACAAAATCCCTACTTGCTGGTAATATGCTGATTGAATGAATGAATTAGTTCCTGTTATCTTATGCTTTTTATGTATAAGTTCCATTTTTAATATATTTGATTAATAAAACACTAAAATAAATAAAACAATAAAATGTACTAGTGACTATCTGTTTCCAATGTCTTCATTTGGTCCCTAAAGAACTATCTAATCATCCAATATCAGTAGTTGCTTTTCAATGACACGCACATATTAAGTGTCTATAGCAAAAAGCATTGTGTGGGGTATAATTGCTCAGTAGTACTGGCGACAAAGTCACTAGTGAATCAGTACTGATTCACTAGTGACTTTCACCTTACATTTTTCAGGGGAATTTTTCAAACCCCTTGGAAAAATTAACCCTGAATATCATTTGAAATCAATACAAAAATTAATGTAAAACCTTAAACCGAAAGAAACCTCATATCATCAACATAGTTCACCAAAATTCTTTCCACATCAAGAATTAAGCAAATGCTCCCATGTATGGATACGTCGCGATTGTTATGTAAAGCCTCTTCAACCGAAATATGTTGGACCATTTAGAGTTTTGCAACGAAATAATAAAACATTTGATATCTTAGTTAAAGGCAAAAAGGAAACATATCAATTGACCGTTTAGAATCTGCTTTTTTTTTTTGTAAATACTAATTTTGAAGAAAATATGTCTGAAAGTACCGTCAGTCAGAAAGTTTTGAAATCCAGAACTGGTAAAACTATAAGACTTTCGAACGCTTTCGCGCTCATTGAGAGGGTAGTACTTATAACTTGTACATTTAACTTGTAAAAAATTTTCAAAAATCATTTTAATGAATTTTTTATTGTTGTCAAAAATTTTTCATAAATTTTAATTTTCATTATTACAAAAAACTGTGTTGTAAATATTGATATAAATTAATTTTATTTGTCAATTTAAATAAACAATTTACATTTTTTATAAATATAAATGTGCACTCATTTATGGTGAAATTATGGATGTGACTGCGTAAGAATCTGTTATACAAAAATACGGCATCCATAGCTGTGCAAAGAACCGAAGAATGTCAAAAGCACAAAACAAAAACAAAAAAAAATTGTAACAAAACAAAACGAAATTTTTGACATTCGTGAGCTACAAAGCACATAGAGCGTAAATTTGTTTAACTGTAAATTCATTCAATTGATAAATCTGTTTAAATATTATATATTTATATATATATATATATATATATATATATATATATATATATATATATATATATATATATATATATATTTTTTATTATGAAACAGTATAAACGTCTGTCATAAGTTTTTTTTATTGATCTCGTGCGTTTATTCATATTGTACATATAAAAAATATATTCTTATTTTATTAGTATAAATGTATTTATTTTTTATTTTTTTTAAGTACTTTACAATTCATATAATATAATATATATATAAAAAAATTTTATGTATTACATGAATAGAATAAATGAAAAATTAAGTGAAAAAATTAAATATGTGAGAGAGAAGAGTTGAAATTGTCGCTTCATTTCCCAGTACGTGCGACTTTTGCTACCCCGCAAGCTTCTCTTCCTTCAATCCAACAAACACGACTCGCAGGTGAAGTGTCGCAGCTAGGCCACCGTACATCTAAACGGGCTCGAACCAGCCGAATTTCAGCAGATTTTCAGCCGTCGCCGAATAATTTTTGATAAGCCGCCGACAAAATTGCTCGGCTCATGACACTACTCTGCAGTCCTGTGCTCAGGGCTGCCAAAAGTACAGATTCTTCGGCATCTTGACGATTTTTTCATTGATAAACAAAAAAATCGTCGGTTTGTTTCTACTTTGATGTATGAGACATTAAAAAAAATTGAGCTATTGATTGAATATATATAAATAATGTGTCCTCTTTCCAAATTCGTTATCAGTTTTCCGATATCTTGAATACATCTGGAGATATGGATGTGGAAATTTGCGTCATTTCCACAATTGTTGAATATTGTAAAGTCTGTTTTACGGCAATGAACCATTTTTTTGATATGTGGCACATTTCCCACGTAAAAGTGTTAATATTTTTATTCGCAGCTGTTATAATGCATATTAATTAGTGTTGTCATTCGAACAAAAATTGTTCGAATATTCGAATAACTTTTTATCATTTTTGTTCGAACGAACAAAAGTATTCAATTTAGAATTAAAAATTATTGGAATCATTTTTGTCGAATGTTCGAACAATTTCCTTAATTACTTTATATAAAAAGTATTTTACATTTCATTATTTTTTAATTTGTTAACAATATGATATTAAGTAATCAAATTACTACAAATTATAAGTACTTGTGCAAATGTCGTGATTTTATCGTGTCACGCGTGAGTCACGCGTTATTCACGTTATTCGTGATCAAATATTATACCTAATCACGCGTGAGTGCGTGAGCGTGATTGAAAAAAATTTACTCGTGCGTGATCGTGCGTGAGCTTTTTTTAATAATCACGCACGAACTCTCACGCTCTCACGAGATAACATTACTGCATAGGTACATATGTAAATGTATTCAATCATTTGAAATAAATTATTTTATAATTATAAATGCATATATCGTTAACTTAATACGAAAAGGCCCTAACTCATTTTTTAATAGATTACAGGAGGAGGAAAAAACTAAATAAAAAAAGATGCAATATTGATACAAAATTTGTTTAAACGCAATATTATGTGCTTATGTAAAGTGTTTTAAATAAAAATTGCGTTAAAAAAAATTTTGTATCAATATTGCATCTTTTATTATTTAGTTTTTTCCTCCTCCTGTAAAATATTAAAAAATAAGTTAGGGCCTTTTCGTATTAAGTTAACGATATGTATGTATAGTAATATGTATGGTAGTATGAGCTTATAAACATAATGAATACCCCCAAACAAAATGTTTCGAATTTTTCTGAAGTCAGACTTGTCGTAACGAATTAGTTAAGACATTTAGTTAGTTTCTCTGAACAATTTTTTTTAAACATTAACCACTTTATGCAAAAAAATATTTTACTTTAGCTTTAAAGTTCATATTAGTTGCCAAGCACTTTAAGGCTAACACAGCTTTGTTAAGAAATCATATGTGACAGCTCATAGAGAAAGGGACCTAAGGGTAAAAACCTGTTTTGTTCAGGAGAGCCATTTTAAAGATTTAAATACGTGTATCTTTGGTGTACCATCACTATATAAAACGCGCATATCTCTGGGAGTGAACACTTTTAGGGCATGGGATCGGTCTCATTCGATGCTTAGATGTTGTCCACATCAAAAAAAAAAAGAGAAAATTGATTTTTTTACCCTTAGGTCCCTTTCTCTATGCGCTGTCACATATGCAAAAGACAACTTTAATTATTTTGTGACTTAATAATAAATACTGGTAACACCACCGTGTGCAAAAACCACTTCCTTCACAGCTTATGATGTACAAAATCGACTACAATTTCATTCGGGTATTCAAATAATTTTTTTATTTTATTAAATAAATTTTTATTATCTTGAAGTAAAGCAACCTAATTTAAAAAATATGAGCTCCTGACATGGTAGGAAAACAGATAAACATTTCTATAAAGTAAAAGTAAAAAAATATGAAAAATTATTACAATTTGTTTTATTCGAGTGAAATGAGTACTTGAATATCCATTTTTTCGATTCGTTTTGATTGTATGTACATCACTATAAAATTTTTTATAATTGTATTTATTTTAATATTTTTTTATGGATTTTGCTATGTATTTCGAATCAGTTGGATAATTTGGCGATGTTTTCCATTACATGACAGAAATAATAAATTTAAGATAAGAGCTAACACTTCTAGCTTCATTTTTAGATGTAACATGAATCAATATGTGCTACATTAATAAAACTAATTGAGGTACAAAATACACATTTTAGAAATATCAACTTAAAGTAGTCTTAACAATCGTGGGTGCCTACTTTAGAATTTTGATATATTTTTTTTTGAATACAATTTTACTTAACATTGCTTGGCAAAGCTTTGTTAAGTTTTTTTGCACACATAATAGTGTTTTCACACTGAAAATTAAAACCTGGGGTCAAATCGTTACATCCGTGAACGTACAACTCGTCACGTAAAACACAATTTTCGGATTATGACATGCGTGAACGTATTGAAATCCCATTCAGTTTATACGATTGACGTATCATATAACTTGTTTTCGTACTATTGCCGATACGAACAGGTTAACGTTAAAACCATAAACAGCTGATTTTGCATTCACATTGCAAGTTTGTTAAATTCAGGTTTTAACTCACAGGCTGTCTAATAACTTTGCGCAAAATAAAATAAATCTCCTGCAGAAATGCGTGTATTTGTTGTTGCATATTTTCTGCTTTTTAATAACACTTGTTGGACAAACTGTACAACAACAGTTTTTGTTAATATGAAAAACTGAGATATTTCACATTGCGCTGTAAAATGGAAATTATTTTATATTTTGGAAATAAAATTTTTTCATATTGTCTATTTTCACTTTCCAGAGTTCAGTGAAAATATTTTCTATGTTTTTCCTTCCAAAAAAACTTTTTTTCCCACAATTTTTTGATTATTGTTGCTGCTGCATCCATTTTCAAGTTGAAAATCTTTCTATCGCCATCTATTGTTATTAACTGGCATAAACATTGTCAGCTGCTGTCGGTCATTTCAACTTGGCAGCACTGAATTTGTCACAACGAAAACAAGGTTGCATTTCATAAAACCAACTTAAAACCAATTCAAAATGGTTTTAATTTGGTTTTAACAACAACAATTTGTATGGTAAAACCAGGTTTTAACAGTTGGTTTTAACGTTAAAACCAACTTTTATTAAAACCATGTCAGTGTGAAAACACTATAAGTAAAAGTCTGTGAAAATTTTTTTTGAATAAATATGTATATGTTGATAAAAAAAATGATAATAACAAATATTAAAAAACGTGAGTATGTGCAAATTATTTCGACAATAGCAGCAACATAATGGTGAAGCGGTACTCTGCTATAAAAGTAAAAAGAAATCATTCCTACATGTCGTTAGGAATTCGTACCGACTTATCGTAACGAATTCGTACTGACATATCGTTACGAATTCGTACTGACATATCGTTACGAAGTCGTGTCAATCATTTCACCGCAATCATTTCATACCGCAGAAAATGTTTTTTGCCTTATGAGCCGTCCATATATTACGTAACGCTGTAGGGGGTAGGGGAGGGGTGGGGTTCGAGTTTTGTTATGATTTGTTATGGTGGGGGTGGGGGGGGAGTCTTTGAAAATGTCACGTAACAGAAAAATTTTAGTAATTTGTATGTTTTCTCATTTAATATGCTTTTCTCATTTATTTCATTATCATTTATTTAATTGATCATACGTCTTACCTGCACATTTATATTATGTGTGTATACATACATACATGTGAGGAATGTCAATTTTTGATATACGAGAATTCGAATATTTAAAATGATATCCGCGAATACGAATATTTAAAACGATATGAAATTAACTTTGCTTTATTTTAATTTAAATTATAAATTTTACAAAAACACGAGCATACATATATACATAGATATGTACATATGTATAATATACATATCATGTAAGAACCTATTTTTCAACCCAAAAAACATGAAAATTATATTATATGTACATATACTTTTTCGTGAGCATGCGTGATCGTGATAAGTTGTAAACCACTCGTGCATGATTAAAAATATTTTATTCGTGAGCGTGCGTGATCGTGAAAATGTTCAAAATCATTCGTGCGTGAAAGTGCGTGAGTAAAATATTTTGCTGCGTGAGCGTGCGTGTCGTGAGTCAGAAAACACTCACGTGCACATCTCTATACATATGTATGTATACATACATACCCCCTAAACAAAATGTTTCGAATTTTTCTGAAGCCAGACTTGTCGTACCGAATTCGTTAAGATATTTCGGTAGTTTCTCTAAACAATTTGTTTTAAACATTAAAATTTTGATTTTTGAGAACATAAGTAAAAGTCCGTGAACATTATTTTTAAATAAATATGTATATGTTGATAAAAAAAAAAATGATTTTAACAAATATTAAAAAACGTGAGTATGTGCAAATTATTTCGACAATAGCAAACAACACAACGGTGACGCAGTACTCTGCTATAAAAGCAAAAAAAAACCGTTCCTACATGTTACGAATTCGTACCGACTTATCGTAATGAATTCGTACCGACATATCGTTACGAAGTCGTGTCAACCATTTCATACAAAAATTGTTACGATTTCGGTAATATTTCGGTGCCGAAATCGGAAGATTTTGTCGACCAATCGTTACGAATTCTTTACGAATTCGGAGCATTTTGTTTGATGGGTAAGTATGTCGCTAAACTTATCTTTTTTCTTTTTGGGAAAAGGTAATGCTTCTTTTATGGAATTAGAAGTTGTCTTACAATAAAGATTTTAGAAAAAAAAACTGATTTTCTCTAATCAAAAGCGCTAAAAATCGAATTATTGATCGACTTAAAAAAACCATTAAATACCAACTTTTCAAAATACGTCACAAAAAGAGAAAAAAATTTATAAGTTTGTAGTGTGTGTCTGTGTATCTGTTTGTTTTTACGAGTCCACTTACAGACCAAACGGCTGGACCGATTTTGATTTAGTTTTTTCTGTTTGAAAGGTGACTTGATCGAAAGTGTTCTTAGCTATGTTTAAAGAAAATCGGTTCAGCCGCTTAGAAGGTATCACAACGTTTTTAGATATATATTCTGTTAGATCTATATATTAATTTACTCTCTTTTTTGCGATTCTGCTACTTCGACAGTATTAGTGGAACACAGAGGGCCATAACCATAGCTAACAAAAAAGTCTACTTTTTTAGTTTTAGAATGTACTTTTTTAAAAAATGTACTTTTGACCTACCATAGACGAGAAAAACTGCACTTTAAAGGAAGAAGTCGGTTCTAAAGTTAAAACATGCTGAAGTTGTTTTTAACTAGATTAGCATCGACTCTGGCTCTTTAGTTCAACACAAAACACATTAAAATAAAAGAGAACACATATGTGTGTATGTATGTATTTATGTTTGTCTGTATGACTTTCTATCTCTTGGCTTCTTTAGTTCCTATAAACAATTTATAATCCAATCATTGAACAGTTTATTGTACTAACATAATACAAAATACAAACACCTTCTTAATTTTCTCTATATTAATTATTTCTTAACTTATTTTTATGTTGGGTTGTTTTATTTTATCTTGTTCTTAAACTCAACCCTTTTTCATATCACAATGTCCGATGAGAGAGAGATAAGAGAGTTGAGAGACAGAGATGCCACTTCCTTATATTTTGTTTTCTATCATATGAAAAATTTCCAATATTTACTGTGGCACCCAATTAAAATCGGTTCAACTTAACACACACTTTGTTTTTGACTATAGTAGAAAAATATTTAAGAACAGGTTTTTAATTTTAAGTTTTTTCTAAAACGAACCGACTTTATTCTATGACTATGGTTATGGCCCAGAGTCCTTAACTTATACTACAGCGTCAACTGCGGCAAAATTTCTTAAAATTTTTAATTTGTCTTATTAATATTGCTAACGGCCCTTTTCACAATGTACAATTAAAAGCTAACAGGGACATTAACGGCAAGTTTTGTATGAAGAACTGTCAGTTAAAGTTCACGTTAACTCTTAATCATACATTGTGAAAAGGGACGTTAATCTGTTATTGAAATCATATGTTTTTCGTGTGTAATTAATAATTTTTCGTTTGTTAATAAAAAAATTAAAGTAATACACATACGTGTCGTTTTTTGCAAACTTTTTAAAGATTTTTCGAATATATTTTTTTATTCTTTGTTCGTTCGAATATTCGAACAAAAGTACAAAATTATTCGTCTGTTCGAACAAGAAAAAAAATCATGAAATTTCATTTAAACAAATATAAAAGACGAATAATTAACAACACTAATATTAATGCATATTCTACTCAAAGAACGTGAATCAAAGCAAAAATTTAATTATTGTGAATGAAATTAATTGATATTTTTTATAAATAAAATTTCCTTTATTTAATATATTCACCGTCTTTTATTTCTTCCTTTGTTTTTCCTCTAAAAGTCATGTTAAATGAATAAAACTGATATTTTCACTTTTTTATCTACTTAAATATATACAATAATGTAACCTACTTGAACAAGACTTGTTAGAAATGAACAATATTGTTTTTATGATTGTGGGATGCATTGACAAAGATTTTTGTAACTTTTTCTTTAAGTCCTAATAACTTTTCAAGCTGGATGTAAAAAAATTTATCGACTTTAAGTTTGAATAAAAAACATATGTATCTATTACTTTTATTATTAAACAAAAAATTCTATCGTGTATTTTTATACACAAAAACACATTTTTGTCCCATACATCAAAGCAGAAACAAACCGATGAAATGCCGATTTGCCGATTTTAGGTAAAAATATGCCGATTTTGATAGACTTGCCACCTTTTGAAATTTCCAAAACGGGACACTACTAATAGTATATTTCCACCGACTTTAAATCAAGTAGGTTTAAGTAAATCACTTCAGTGTTTCCACCGAGCTTGTGAGTGATTTGTTGTTCGAATTTTCGTGTTCAATTTATGCACGTGCTTTATGAGGTGGGCGCAGCAGCTGTAATGTGAATTTTATTCACATGTAGGTGATATTTAAAATTGATTAAATATTCCTGAATGTAATTTTTTCACAATTGTCAATCACTATTGATGGATAACCCAGGGATGGAGTTTGTAATTTTGAAAACAACGCAGGGTTGCATATATAAATTGATTTCGAAAAATAGTATTTTCGACATTATTTATAAAAAATCAACTACTTTTAGGTGATTTATCCATATGCAAAATGTATGGTAAATCATGTATAAATTAACATGACTTGCACAAATCATATTGATTTGTCTAAATCATGCCGGTGGAAACATACTATAACAAAATATAGAAAAATTTTGGAATTCAAACAAATTCGTTTATAATTTTTATTTACCAAAACTAAACAGAAAAGTAAGTATACAAATAGTTAGTCAGCTCAATTAAGAATTTTCCCGGGGAGTTTGTTCTCTTCCCTATCATTTATTACCGGGGAATAATCCTCCTATTCTAAATAGTCGGGGAATAAGTAAATATGGGAGAGCGTAAAATCTGGATCAGCTGAAATTCGGCAGAAAATTTGAAAATAAAAACGAAAAGTATGCTTACTGAAATTGCTGTTAGTTGTTTTTTGCCTATAAATTGAACACACAATTGGAAAGAAAATTTGAAGTCAAAGTAGAATCAAATTCTAAAAGTATGAATGTATTAGTGAAAAATTGTGAATGTATTGTAATTTGAAAGGCAAAACTTGATCGTGTAACCCTCAAGTTAAAGAAAGCTCGCAATTTTTAGAGTTTTAGTATTTTTTCTAAAGGCAGAGAAGTAGTTCATGTTTTCGAAGTTGATGTGCTCAGGGCTTGAATAGAAATGCCTAAAATAAGAGGGAAATACAAAATTCTGGTGCTTATTATATTTATTTTTACTTTTTACATTTGTTAATTTGATTTTAAAATTTTTGCATTAATTCCCTTCAAAATGTTTGGAACTTTTGAACTCCCGGAGAATAGCTATTCATAATTGGACTGTATGTGTTTTTTTAGTTTTCTCGTTTCTTTGTCATTTAAACTCCTTAAAATTTTACTGAAAAAATTATTGCAAGCTACTACAATAAGCACTCATATCATCGTCCGGCGTATTTCTTGGCCAACTTTGGAAATCCGGTAACTTTAACCAAGTTGAAACTTACAATGCCTTTTAGTTCTATTTATTTCCTATTCGTATTGTTACGAAAATAGCCGTCGACAGGTTTAAGGCAGCATTACACAAAAATATTCCAACAGGGTTAATGTAAGTGTTACGCGAAAATATTCCAACGGGATCAATGCAAAGAATAATCTAGAATAGTAGCAAACAACTAAATAAGCATGCGCAGCATATATGTATAAGCTTGGTTAAACGTAAACAAGCAAAAGCAACAACAAAAAGCGTCTGCTTATTAAAGACGGTTTCAGACTATAATACAAGTATTAATACTTTTATGGAAAATGCAACTCTGACATGTTGTTGTTATTGTTTTTTGAAATTTTTAAACAGAAATTATTTCAGGGAAGCATTTTCGTCAAAAGTATTAATACTGCTATTATAGTCTGAAACCGCCTTAAGAAGATTCACATATTTACACACATACATACATGCCAATTCAAACGAAAGGCAAAAGGTAAACAACCACCACGCATTGCTTAGTTAATGATGTACACGCGTACGCATATACACATGTATGTAAGTTAAGATATGAGTTGGAAAACAAAATATAAATAATTTATTTGATAATTTTTGCTTTTAAATAAATTTTTGATGACTTTGCGCTTCCCATCAAATCATAAATTCCTTTATTCAAGTGAGGATCAGATTTCGTCCGTTAACATAAGAAACAAAATTTAAATAAAATAAAATTGCTGACAAAGCATTGTCCCACAGGTGAATTAGAATAAGAATATGGTCATTGCAAGTCAGTAAGTCAGTTGTAAGGTATAACTCATCAAAGCCTGATCATAGACCAGCCTAACAAGCGGCTCCCTGAGATGGCTCATAATCATAATTAAAATTAAGGACTAGGATAATTTTAATTTAAGAAAAATAAATAAATAAAAAAATCAAAAAAAAAATAATAAATTTTTTTATTATTCCGAAAGGATAAAAAACATAATTGGCGCCCAACGTGGGGCAACCGTAATCGAAAAGTTAAAATCCTGAAAATAACAAGTAAGGATCGGTCCGGTTGTACAAAAATAAAAATAAGTATCTTCGAAAGGAAGAGAAAAAATTTTATATAAGTGTCTTCAAAAAGGAAGATAAAAATTCAATATAAGTATCTTCAAACGGAAGAGAAAAAAACTAAATATCTTCAAAAGAAAAAATATATATTAACTAAATAGTGACACTCACATTTTCTAATTGAATCAAATTTTAAAAGTACAATTTTTAAAGTAAAGTACAATAGTACGAAATAATTTAAAAACTGAAAAGTGACTGTGGAATAAAAATTCAACGCTCGAGAAAAAAATTGAAAATTTTGCTAAAGTAGAGTACAAGAGTACGAAATAATTTAAAAACTGAAAAGTGACTGTGGAATAAATATTCACCACTTCAGAAGGAAATGGAAAATTTTGCTAATTGAAAAAGTCTTTAAAATTCTACCAAATCAACTACAACATTTCTAAAGGAGTACAGCAAGTACATTTACAAGAGTGTTAGCTGCATGAATAAATGGATGTGTGGAGACGAATCATCTATGACAACGGTTCCAGAAAATTTTAAAGTAAGAATATTTAACTGTAGTATGTAAGATAAAATAATAATAGAAAAAAACTACAAAAAACAATTTTTTTCCATTTATAATTGTACAAATCAAAATTTCACAAAGTTAAATCTTCAAATTTTTGTCTTATAGATCAACAAGTTAATAGTGTGAAAATTTTAAAATTTAATAATAAGTTATAACTAACATTGTTTAATAATAAATGGTCTGACCTTTTGAACTCAATAAAAATATTACCAGTTCGTATTTTCTCAAATTTTTGCAACAAATTATAAAGAATACTAAAAAAGGGTTAATTGGTTAAACAATAGATAAAAATATATAATGCCAGACGAGACAATTGAGAATTTAACAGACAGACTAAACAGGTCACTTACCATGGCACAAAGTACAGTATCAAGGTCAGGACTTACCGGACTGACTGAATTACAGAAGAGACAAATAAAGGACTTAATAAAGGAAACAATTGAGACAGGTCCTTTGACTGAGAGAATAAACGAACTAAATAGGAATCTCCAACAATTGACCGGTGCTAACAACATTGAAGAATATAGGGTTCAAGATGTTGATGAAAGGATTATTTGTGAAGAATCCTTAGATGTGAATCCTTAGGTATTACGCTGCATTAACCATTCTAAGAAATAAAATAATTGATGAAGCAAATGACATCCTTACCAATCACGGTACAGTTCTAAACCTCGAGGCTATCCTCAGCCGTCTTGACTTCGCTTATTCGGACAAAAGACCGCTTCATATTATCGAACAAGAAATGAGCATCATGCGACAGGGTTCACAAACTATCCTTGACTATTACAATGAGGTCAATAAGAAACTAACTGCGCTAATAAATAAAACCATAATGACACATGGTTCCAATAGCGGAATAACAAACGAATTAAATAGGAAAAATAGGCAGCACGCGTTAAGAGTTTTTATCACGGGGTTGAATCCCCCATTAGCAAACATTTTGTTCTCGTTATCCCCTACTGACCTTCCTAATGCCCTTGCAAATGCTCAGAAACTAGAGTCCAACAATTTACGTGCACATTTTGCACTTCAATTCAATCGAATGTCCCAATTTAATCCCAATCAAAAATCACAAAATGTACTGCGTTTTTCTCAGCGCAATGAAAGAAATGCCCCAAGAAACAATTATTTCAAGAATGGACAAATTCAACCAAAACCTGAACCAATGGAAATAGATCCCTCTATAAGAGTTTGGCACAGACCAACCAATAACGTCCAACATACAAATACAAATCGTAATCTTAATCGTCCTTCTTATGATGACAGAAGAAGACCTTTTGGTAACAATCACGGTGTAAAACGTGAACTTCCTGGAAGTACACAACAAACCAATAGTGTACAGCCCCAACCAAAATTCCAAAGAATAAACAAAATAGCAGAGAATGCTTTTTTAGAAGAAGGATTGGATTGCCCTTTTTCTACCGAACTAAATTCGATGGAACCAAAGTAAAACTTTTAATCGATACAGGAGCAACTAACTGCTACTGTAAAAAGAACATGTTGCCCAACAGACAAAAATTAGCTATAAGGAAGCGAGTGAAAACTATTCACGGCTTCTCAATTTTGACTCATTTCTACGAAACAATAATTTTTGGTATTAAGGAACGTTTTTATGAATTAAATGATATGGAATACGAAATGCTAATAGGAATAAACCTACTCAAAAATGCAAATGTTACAATTAATCTGCAAAATGAAACATTAACTTATGGAAAGAAAAAAGAGCAAATTTACGTAGAATCAAATCAAAGGAAGGAAATATAAATGAAATAACTGCTACTAAAACTCGTATCAGTTCTAATGAAAATGTTTTAAATAAAATCTCTGACGACAGAGAAATTAAAAATAATTATGAAAATATAAATTTTATAAAAAATGAAGAATCAACGGAAAAAATAAATATTTTAAGGAGAAATATAATGAGGAATGTGGAAAAACTGCATTCTAATATTGATATGAAGCTACCATTCAGGACAGACATCAAAGCGGAAATCCGCACAACGGTTGAAACTCCTATATGGAGTAAACAGTATCCTTATCCTCTGTCCGTAAATGATTTTGTTAATAAAGAAATTAAGAATTTAGTACAAGATGGAATTGTACGACCAAGCAAGAGTCCTTATAACTCCCCAATATGGGTAGTGCCAAAAAAAGGAGTTAATGAAAATGGAATCCAAAAACTGAGAATGGTAATAGACTATACGAAATTAAATTCACAAACAGTGTTGGACAAATATCCGATTCCCGACTGTAATGTCATTTTAGCCAACTTAGAAAATGCTAAATTTTTTTCAACCATTGATCTAGAGTCAGGATTTCACCAAATTTTGATGAAACCTGAGGACATAGAAAAGACAGCCTTTTCCGTTAACAACGGAAAATATGAATTTTTGCGTATGCCCTTTGGCCTGAAAAACGGTCCGAGCATATTTCAAAGAGCAATGGACAATATATTAAGGAATTTCATAGGAAAATTTTGTCACGTCTATATAGACGATATTATCGTATTCTCCAACACCCTTGAAGAACACACTGACCACTTAAATATCATAATTGATGTGCTCAAGGAAGCACACATGAAAATATCTTTAGAAAAATCAAACTTTTACAATAAAGAAGTAGAATTTCTGGGTTATGTCATAGCACAAAACGTAATTCGTACAGATTCAAAGAAAATAGAAACTATTAAAAATTATCCAACTCCGGCCACTGTTAGACAATTACGCAGTTTCCTCGGAATGACTGGATATAATAGGAAATTTGTTGAAAATTACGCATCAATTGCGAAACCTTTAACTAAGTTCTTAGCAGGCGAAAACGGCAGAATTTCACAAAGAATGTCAAATAAAATAGCAATTGAACTGGACGCAGAAGCAAAAAAGGCATTCCAAAGGCTCAAAGAATTATTAATAGGGCAGATAGAGTTGAATCAGCCAGATTTCACAAAAAAATTTACATTAACTACTGACGCTTCCAATGTTGCAATAGGAGCAGTGTTGAGCCAGGATAAGAAACCTATCACTTTTATTTCAAAAACTCTTAACCCAACTGAAAGAAGTTATGATACAAATGAAAAAGAACTTTATGCCATTGTCTGGGCATTAAAAACTCTAAGAAATTATTTGTATGGAGTAAGTGATTTGGAAATTCACACCGATCACCAGCCGTTAACATTCGCAGTTTCTGAAAAAAATCCCAATACTAAAATAAGAAGATGGATGACTTTTATTGAGGAGTTTTCTCCAAAATTTATTTATAAACCAGGAGCAACTAATATAGTAGCAGATGCTCTTTCACGTCAAGTTCTTAACAATTTATCTGACGATGATTCCATCCATAGTACGCAACATTCAATTGAAAGCAGTGACATCCCTTTTATCACAGAAAGCAATAAGCCACTTAATGAATTTAAACAACAGATTCTTTTAGGTAGAGGAAATCTTACAGTACACGAATCAATTATGCAGTTTAACAGGACACGTCACATAATTGAGTTCGACACTAGAGAAAACTTATTAGTAATATAAAAACAATATCTTAAACCAAACGTAGTAACAGGTATTCATTGCACCCCTGAAGATTTATATGAACTTAAGGAAACAGTAAAAAACACTTTAAATATCAAATTTGTTTACACAACTATATTTCCAATTGATGTCCCTAATGAAGACGATCAAAAAGCTATCATTAGGCAAACGCACGAACGACCCCGTAGAAGCTTCAAAGAAAATTATTATTTTTTTTAATGCATGTTTTTTATTTATTGTATCTTCAAATATGAACTAACAATAAGTATTCAAATCTTAAATCAATAAAAAAATTATTAGGCCCGACCAATGTTGGACATAAGCTTAGTGATAGTTATTAATAATACATAAGTAGTGATAAGCAACAAAAAGAAAAAAGTGTTTTCAAGCAGCTTCATCATCTAGAGTGTTGAATATTAGAGCCCGTGTATCTCTCTTTTTTAAGCGGATGTGTCCAGTAAAGTTCAAAATATTACGAGCAAGCGGATTAGGATGTGACTCGAGTTTTGTTAGATATTTGCCTGCGTATTTTACAATTTCTTCAGTCACTAGTGACATATTCAAATCGCGATGTATATTTGAATTTTTATGTACCATGGAGCCGATGTTATCATGCGTAAAATTTTATTTTGCCTTCGTTGAATTTTCTCTACATTTGAAGCTGAAGCAGTGCCCCATAGTTGAATTCCGTAACACCATATTGGCCTTAAAAGCGACTTGTATATCAAAAGTTTGCAGTCTAGACTGAGAGTTGAATTTCTACCAATCAGCCAATGTACCTGAGCTAATTTTAGTTTCATTTGAGTTAACTTAGAGTCAATTTGGTGTTTCCATGTAAGTCGTCGATCAAGGTGTATACCAAGATATTTCACATGTGAATGTTGAGGAACAACTTGATTGTTAATCCGAATGGGTGAGCAAGTATCTCTTCTTAGGGTGAACGTTATATGGACACACTTTTGTTCATTGACTTTAATTCTCCATAAGTTTAACCAAAGCTCCATCTGGCTAATGTGTTCCTCGAGTTTGCGGGATGCCTCATCAGGGTTATCGTGCATACTAAGGCAGGCTGTATCGTCGGCAAATGTGGAAGTATGGATACTACTGCTCACAGGCATATCACAAGTATAAATCAAATATAAAACTGGTCCCAGTATACTCCGCTGTGGCACACCGGATGAAATAGTTTCAGGCCTACTCGTAAAGTCTCCTTCCACAACAGTGAATTTACGGGAAATAATGTAACTTTCCAAAAGATTTAAAATGTTTATTGGTAAGTAAGTCTTCAATTTTAAAATTAGGCCTTCATGCCACACTTTATCAAATGCCTAGGAAACGTCAATAAAGAGCGCAGAACAATATTTTTTTTCCTCAAAAGTTCTTCATATAAATTGAACCAATCTGTGAGTTTGTTCAATGGTACTATGCTGACTTCTAAAACCAAATTGATGGTCCGATATGCACCCACTATCAGTTAGAATTGGGGATAATTTTGTCATGAGCATCTTTTCGAAAAGCTTTGATATTGTTGATAGTAAACTTATTGGCCTGTAAGACTCAGCTTTGGTAAGATCTTTGCCCGGCTTTGGAATCATTTTGACCTTGGCAAGCTTCCAGCTGTGTGGATAATACTCTAGTCGTAATATGGCATTAAAAATAAATAGTAAGATTCTAGTTGCAGTGCGAGGCAGATTCATCAGCATCTTGTTACTAATACCATCAATACCTGGAGCTTTCTTCGGGTTGAACTCAGCAATTCGTTTATGTACATCACGCATCTTAAACTTTAAGGGTCGAGGGAGTAGAGCAACTACACTCGGCAAATCAGCAACACCAGTACATGTATTTGGGGTAAATACGGATTTCAAATGCTCGGCAAATATTTTACCTTTTTCAGTATCGCTTTTTGCCCAATCACCGGTCGAAGTGCGCAGAGGTGGTTTAAACTCAGCGGGTCTTTTAAGCTTTTTAGCAGGTCGCCACAAAGAGAAATTAGATGCTGGTGTGACATCAAGACCTTCCAGATAATTTTTAAAAGATGCAGTTTTCTCAGATGCAAGCAACTCTTGGAGTCGTTTCGTGTACTCTTTAGATCTAATTTTATTTTGGGTGATCTGTGCTGTTGCCATTCCTTTCTAGCTCTTCTTTTTTCACGTACGAGACGTTCAACGTCTGTAGAATAAATTTTATTACACCCAGTCTGCGGATGGGAGGTAGTGGCATGTTCAGCAGCCTGTTTAATATTCTCGCTGAGACTGGCAATGTTAGATTCAATATCATTTGGTGTTCTTAGCTTAATATTTTCCGTACAATGACTACTAAGGTATTTTTTGAACCCCAGCCAATTAACACGATTTATCATCTTCATATATGGATGAGGTAAGTCACTTCTTAGTGGGCTACAGATTGTAACGATCGTGGGAGAGTGATCGGACGAGAGATCTAGGGAAGCTTCAACGTGAATTAATTCCCTAGAAATACTTTTTATGACGCCAAAGTCTATAACATCCGGAATTTTTCGTACGTAAGCAGGCCAGTAAGTGGGCTCCCCACTCGAAGTAATATCCAAGCCCATTTTTGAAATTGTGTTGAACAACGCCCTACCTCTAGGCGTAATAAGACGCGAACCCCAGATCGTATGCTTAGCATTGTAGTCGCCAGCTGCTACGAAACAAGGTCCAAGAGATTTGTAGAATTTCTCATATTGATCCTCAGTGATTGAAAATCTAGGAGGAGAGTAAATTGAAGATATCACGAAATTTGAAAAAAAAATTCTCAATGCAGATATTTGTTGCTTGTAGATGTTCTTCACAAATGTTGTCAAGAATATAGTGCTTGAGTCTTGACTTTATTAGAATTGCTGATCCACCGCATGCTCTCCCTCTAGGGTCCTTTGTATCATATAACGTGTAGCCATTCATTTTAAAGAGGCTTCTAGAAGTCAAATGAGTCTCAGAGACCAACATTACATCAATATTTTTTTCCGTGAGGAAGTGCTCAAGTTCATTTTTATGATGGCGAATGCCGTTTTCGTTCCAGAAACATATTGTTAACGTGTTCATGGCTTGTTAATTAATGCTTGAAGCAGAATATTCTGCATTCGCAGCATTTCTTGCATCATGCTAGTCATGTTTGTTGTAAAATTGTTTATAGTTTGCACAAGATATTCAATAGTAGCTTCAAGGCGATTAAAATTAAAGCTTGCGTCAGTATTTTTTGAATTATTTGGCGGGGAAACATTTTGTGTGGGAATTGAATTTGTCTTAGCAGCATCTGCATACGATACACGGGAAGTAACTGGTTGGCTCATTTGCGCAAAAGTGGCAGAGTAAGCGTTTGCTGATTGAGCTGGAGCTAATTTAGGTTTTTGCACCATAGTCTTCTTTACGAAAGAGTACACAGGACAACCTCTGTAGTTAGCGGTGTGATTACCTCCACAATTACTGCATTTTTATCATTTTGATCTTTTGGCTTATTGCAACTAGCAGTGCCGTGTAATTCGCCGCACACAACACAAACAGAGGGTAAATTGCAGTATGTTTTTGTATGGCCATATTCTTGGCAATTATGGCACTGCACGGGACCTGAACGCTTATGTGGCTCTTCAAATGTGATTTTTCTGTATAAAAGGTATTTTAGGCTATATATAGGATGAGTCTCGTTTTTTTTCACCTATATATCATTCGGCTCCAGTTCAACACGAAATAAGGGCTGGGGTACCTTTTCTCTGCTTATTATGTTAGATAAATTTTTTACTTTAAATCCCTGGAGGACGAGTGCATCTTTTATTTCTTCGGGAACAACATAAGAATCTATGCCCTTCAATATGATCTGCATGCCTTTAGCGCTCTTCAGCTGGTATGTGTAGAAGCTTGTTTTATTTTTTTCAAATTCAGCAACCATTTTGCGGAAATCTTTTTCGTCATAAATTTGGATTTTAGTTTCATCGATGTCGCCACGTTTTATTGGAACAATGTGAAATTTATTCTCACCAATGACCGAAATTAATTTTTTAATAAGGGCATTTGAATTTTTTTTGTCTCAAATAGATTGGTGGCGGCTTGATGTTTTATTCGAGGATACATCGGGTTTGTCGTTCTCATCTTGCAAAATTTTAAAGCGGTTTTGGCGATTAGTTGAGGCTGCGCTGTTATCCCTAGACATTTTTGGAGCAGACGAAATTTTTGAAGAATTCGGGCTTCGCCCACGCTTTACTACGGTTATATATCTGTTCATTCCGACTTGTACCTTGAGTTTCGAGCCGCTGTTAACTGTAGTGATAACTTTGTTAAGTGATGAACACGAGCCTGAAAGGGGTGATATTACTGGCTTGTATGAAGAAGTACTAGGCAACTGTAATGTTAATGCATCATTACTATTTGGCATTGGACAAAGCGAAGTTGATCGCTGACGAAAAATTGGCTTTGCCGTTAAAAAAAGCTTTTCATCAGATTTATTATTTATATTTTTTTCATTAAGAGTTTCAGAACTTACAGTAAAATAAGCATTTCTGACGTTAGAACTCACTTCAAATTTTTTTGTATTTGAGGCACTCATACAAAGAATTCCTCAAGGGATATTCGTTTGTGTTTTTTTTGTTTGCGGTCTTTTTTTGTTTTTGTTATTTATGATTGTTTATTTGTTTAGAGGTACACATATATAGTATTCCTCAATATCACTTTGCTTAAGTTTTTTTTTGTTTGCGGTTTTTTTGTTTTTGTTATTTTTACTATGTAAAAATATTAGCAAAGCATAAAGCTTATTTATTAAAGACAGTATGTACCTATTACGAATAATATGTACTACGAATATTTTTTTGTTTGTTTAATTTTTTGTAAGTAAGAAAAATTCCGCTAATCGACTGTTCGCTATGAAGGTACCAAAGAAAATTATAAGCAAATTTATAAACACTATTATTGGCCCAATATGATTTCCCATTTTAAGGAATTTATTAGACACTGTGGCATATGCCAAGAATCAAAGTACAATAGACACCCACAAAAATTAAAAATCGGAGAAGCACCGATTCCCAACAACGAGGGGGAATATCTCAATGTAGATATATTTTACGCACAAAATCTAAAATTTTTAACTTGTATAGACTCTTATTCAAAATACCTCGTCATTAAACCTATCAGTGATAAAATGAAATTAGGGGAAAAATTATTAGACATTTTACAAAATTTCCCGGATGCAAGAAAAATAACCCTTGACAATGAACCAGGATTTACAACAATGCAGTTCAAAACGTTAATCCAAAGATTAGGAATTGAATTATACTACTGTACACCACGTCATAGTAATACAAATGGTCAGGTGGAAAGAGTCCACTCAACACTCGCAGAAAAAGCGAAATGCATAAAAGAAGAATACCACTTAGTAGATGACACGGAAGTATTCTATAAGGCAGCACAACAATATAATAAAACTATTCATTCTGTTACGGGAGAAAAACCCTCAGATGTTTTATATAAAAGAATTTCTCATGAAAAGAAATTAAAAGCAGCACAAGAAAAAATGTTGCAAAGAAACAAGGAAACAAATGTAAAGAACTATATACCAGGAGATATTATTTACGAAAAAATAGTGGGGCAAAGGAATAAATTACTGCCTCGTTACAAAAAACAAAAAGTTAGGGAAGACTTAGGCAATAAGGTTTTAATTCAGTCTAGAAATAGGGTAATACACAAAGAAAATATTAAAACATAACTACTTCCTATTACAGGAAATGAAGGCCATAATAATACTTATACTGATGACTTTGACATTTTGTAAGGCAAACGTACGGATACTGGACTATACCAATACGCAGCTAATTTCAATATGGACAGGAAATGTTCGAATTCAAAACGGAAAATTTAGAATAATACATGTTATAAATTTACAAATTTATGAGGAAGCTTTGACTAAAATAGAAGACGAAATAAAACAAAGACTAACATCAAACAATCCTACTATTCCTTTCCTAATCCACGAACTAAGAAAACTTCAAGCAACAATTACTAGAATGAAACCACGTGCTAGAAGATCATTAAACTTTTTAGGGACAACTTGGAAATGGATAGCCGGAACGCCCGACCATGACGACCATAAAATAGTGACAGACAAAATTGAAGGGTTACTTGAAAACAATGACCAACAGAAAATAATCAACAGGGAATCTATTATTAAGATTAACCAATTAACAAATGTAACCAACACAATATTAAAACTAGTAAAATCCAATGAAATAACAAAACTAGAAATAGAACAGAGCATTTCCTTTAGGCTTAATATAATTAAAGACGAAATTGTTAATACGCGCTCCAATGGGCAAAGGCAGGAATAACAAATTCATTTATCTTATCTGAAGAAGAGTTGAGAGAAATAAAAATGTCAATAAATTCTGAAAATTTCCCTTATGGAAACATTGAACAAGCCCTTGAATTTTCTAAGATTAAAATTGCCAGAAAAAATTCTACTATAATATATATTTTAAGCTTACCAATAATAGAAGAAGTGTCTTGTGAAAAACTATTAATTAAGCCTATTAAAAGACACAATTCAATTACAAAAATATCTAAGGAAAACATAATTAAATGTAAGAATAAGAAAATATTTGAAATTGTAAAATTGTAAAATTGTAAAGAATATAATGATCTTTGTATTTGTAATCAAAATGAAATTAACGATATAAGTAATAATAATTGTATTGTGACGTGCCGCCATAAAATTTCATATTTCATATATTATGTTACGTACACCATGACTGCGGGGTATCTACCAAGCCAATTAATGTAGGATACATTATTAATGGTTTATTCGCAGTTGTGAGTAAACATACATATTGACAAAATATACCTTAGAAGTCTCATCAAGTTAATCAGCGAAACAGTATAAGACTTCAAGCTTTATACTCAGTCGGGAAGCAAGTCACGACACCGTACGAATGGTAGTTACAAGAAGGCCACTTGTACTATCTTCCGAGAGCTTTGCCGATTCTTGTTCGATATACATATATTACCTAGTAGAGTTGATAATTATATTTAGTTAGTTGTATTCGTAAATTGTATTTAGTTAATACACGAACTCCCGAATCTTTCGTGTATTGTATTTAGTAAGGCGTACGAACTTCCGAATCTTTCGTATGTTTTCGTTAGTGAACATAACTAGTATTTTAGCCGACTACACGAACTCCCGAATCTTTCGTGTATTCGTAAATTGTATTTAGTTAATACACGAACTCCCGAATCTTTCGTGTATACGAACTTCCGAATCCTTCGTATGTTTTGTAGTTAATGAACATAACTCGGATTTTAGCCGACTACACGAACTCCCGAATCTTTCGTGTATTCGTAAATTGTATTTAGTTAATACACGAACTCCCGAATCTTTCGTGTATTGTATTTAGTAAGGCATACGAACTTCCGAATCTTTCGTATGTTTTGTAGTTAGTGAACATAACTCGTATTTTAGCCGACTGCACGAACTCCCGAATCTTTCGTGTATTCGTAAATTGTATTTAGTTAATACACGAACTCCCGAATCTTTCGTGTATTGTAATTAGTAAGGCATACGAACTTCCGAATCTTTCGTATGTTTTGTAGTTAGTGAACATAACTCGTATTTTTAGCCGACTACACGAACTCCCGAATCTTTCGTGTATTCGTAAATTGTATCTAGTTAATACACGAACTCCCGAATCTTTCGTTTATTGTATTTAGTAAGGCATATGAACTTCCGAATCTTTCGTATGTTTTGTAGTTAGTGAACATAACTCGTATTTTAGCCGACTGCACGAACTCCCGAATCTTTCGTGTATTCGTAAATTGTATTTAGTTAATACACGAACTCCCGAATCTTTCGTGTATTGTATTTAGTAAGGCATACGCATTTTCGAATATTTTCGTTTATTCACAGGCGGTAACAATATTCTCCGAAGACTCTTCAAATTCCAGGCCAGGGTATCCAGGAGTCAACCAGACGACACAAGTGAATTTTATAACCAACATATTGAGTGTAAAATAGCATAAGTTAAGTTAAGTTTCGTAAATAAAAATATTGGGTGTTCTTTGAATATTATACACCAACATCTTTGTGTGATTATTTGCAAAGGAAGCAGACCTTTGAGTAGGACCTGGACAGGCTGACGCCTACCCCAGCTGGAAACAAAAACTGCGTTACAGTATACCTAAATTTAGCAATGACCATCAATGCCCAATTATAAATAATGAACACATTTCAACTATAGACGAAATATCACCGGGAAATACATTATTAAATCAATTTAGCGGAACAATTAAAGCCTTAAGTGGGCAGTCATGGGAAATAAATGGATCATTTCTAATTTAGTTTAATAATGAAACTCTAATAATTAATGAAAGAAACTATACAGCAAAAGAAATTTCGGCATTTGTACCTCTTCCAGCCGTACTGCAACTTTTGTCAAACTCAAACAAAACAGAAGAAATACTATCACTTCAAAGAATCAAAGAACTACATTTACAAAACACTAAATCTTTAAGTAAGATAAACATTAAAGAGAAAATATTTTCTTTTACCAATATATCTATATCTATTTTTATTATTGGTATTATAGTTCCACTTTACATCACAAAACTTAGAAAAAACCCAACTCAAGTATCAGTAACTAATATCAATTCAGAAAGCAAAACGACACCAGAAGAAAAAGTCGAATAAATAGAAACTCCACACAGCAATATGAAGGTTGAGTTTCGAAGCAAAAACGTGCTTCCAGTATATTGATCTATCGGGTCGATTGATTTAACAAAGGGGGGAGTTAAGATATGAGTTGGAAAACAAAATATAAATAATTTATTTGATAATTTTTGCTTTTAAATAAATTTTTGATGAATTTGCGCTTCCCATCAAATCATAAATTCCTTTATTCAAGTGAGGATCAGATTTCGTCCGTTGGCATAAGAAACAAAATTTAAATAAAATAAAATTGCTGACAAAGCATTGTCCCACAGGTGAATTAGAATAAGAATATGGTCATTGCAAGTCAGTAAGTCAGTTGTAAGGTATAACTCATCAAAGCCTGATCATAGACCAGCCTAATAAGCGGCTCCCTGAGATGGCTCATAATCATAATTAAAATTAAGGACTAGGATAATTTTAATTTAAGAAAAATAAATAAATAAAAAAATCAAAAAAAAAATAAATTTTTTTATTATTCCGAAAGGATAAAAAACATAATTTGTACATAGTTACCACATGAACTTAATTAGGCACTATGTAAACAACATATAAGATGATAATGATCGTCTAGACATTGCTTGAAACTTCTAGTGGTATTTGTGTGAAATATAAAAAGAGGTGACGCACCCAATGAGTGAGTTAGTTGCAGTTGTGAGTCAGTTGCGAACAAGTCAGTTGCGAACAAGTCAGTTGCGAACAAGATAGTCAGTTGCGAGTGAACAAGTCAGTTGATAATTAAGTTGTGAATTAATAATAGTCTGCAATACAGTGGTGAGTTGATAGTTAAGAGCAGTCTGTGCTTTACACGTTAGTTGGAGTAAAGGAGAAACTATAGGACAGTCTATAGTGACAGAAAAGTCTGTCGTGGAATTGAGATTATTGTGGAGTCTATCGTGTCGACTGGAGTAAAGGGAACAGCGCAGCGAATAGACGTGTGTAAGGTTGTGAGTAAAGCCAGTGAGTCTTTATTGGTGTATCAACTGTGAGTGTCGGCAGAGTGAGTGCCGTGTGTGACGAGCTGTAGACAAAGAGGTATTGGTATATCAACTGTGAGTGACGGCAGAATGAGTCTCGTAAGTGGCGAGCAGCAGACAAAGAGGTGTCATGTGAATACTTGCGCAGCCAGCTAAGAGACGTGCGTAAACTACAGCGAGAAAAGCGTAGTGGTAACCAGTTGTGAATATTTGTGTGTAATTCAGTAGTTTAAGTTGTATTAGTTTATATAAGCTCTTGATTAATTTAGTTTAAGTGTATTTGTAAATAAAACTTGTATCATTCTTAACCCTAATTACAACACGCGGGTCTTGTATTCATTCACAAATCTTCGGGTCAACTGGTAATAAAATACAACTACAGGAGAGACTACTACAGGAGTTCCAGCGGTGCAACATCGAAATCGAGAGCGTTTGGAAATGAGGGTAAAGTTAGATGATTTTATGAGAACAGTAAGACAATTGAGAGCTCAAATCGAAGCTGACAACAAGAAATTTCTGGAAATGTCGAGAGAAACTTCAAGAGCCAAAAGCGAGAGAGTGGGAGTACGAGCACGAGTACGAAAAACATCTAGGGCCACAAATGACACAATTGACAAATGGAAAGCGAAGATTATGACAAACGTTCAAGAATCATCTGGAGCCAGCAATGAAAAACCTCAGGAAATTGCTGAAGACGTAAACAGACGGGCAGATGGTGTAGAAATGCAAGTCAGTAAATCAGACGAAGAGATTTCTGACTCGGGAAACAGCGTCTACGAAGGCATTTATGTCACAGAGCAAGACGCTGACGAAAAACTGAAGGTAGAAGATGAAATCATCAACAGTTGTCAGTGTCAACAAGCTGAACGTGAGCGAAGTTTCCAGCGAAGTAAATGAAGCTCGTTTGTGATACGGCGGAATTAGCTATGCAAGTCAGTAAATCAGACGAAGAGATTTCTGACTTGGGGAACAGCGTCTACGAAGACATGTCTGCCACAGAGGAAATCGCTGACGAAAAACTGAAGGCAGAAGACGAAATCAACAGTGGTCAGTGTCAAGAAGTTGGACGTGATCCAGAAGTTTCCAGCAAAGCAAAGAACGTTGGTGAACTAGAAGATAGTCAAGCGGTTTGTGACACAGTGGAACTAGCTATGGGTGAAATGGTCTCGTTTGTTCAGGGTAAAGAAACTGCTCCAGTATACGAAGTACGCAACAGAAAAGCAGTCAGGAAGAAAAAGACAACATCTATACAGGGCCTCAAGCATGTGGTAAGGCAAACTCTAGTCGATAGACAAAGTAGAGTCAGAGCTAAAGGCCACAAATGTGAAAGGAGTAGTTATCTCCAGAGTATGGTAAGAAAAGCTCAAGTTGAGAGACAAAATAGAGTAGGAGCCAAATGCCACAAATGTGGAAGAAGTTGTCATCTCCAGCATAAAACAAAGCAAGCTGTAGTGGAAATACGAAGCAGATTCGGTACCAAGGGCTACCAATGTCAAAGAGGGTTTCATCTCCAGCGAACGGCAAGGCAAGCTGTAGCGGAAATACTAAGCAGAGTCAGTACCACCAGGGGCCACAAATATCGAAGAAGTAATCTCCAGCGTATGGCAACACAAGTTCCAGTTGAGAAACGAGACAGAGCCAGAACTAAAGCCTACAAATATGGAAGAGGTAGTCGTCTCCAGCGTAACTACAAGGCGTATAGAAAACGAAGAAAGAAAAAGGCGATGATGTGCCTATTCGGGACGAATAGGCTTAAATGGGCGGCAGTGCGTCGACAGGTTTAAGGCAGCATTACACAAGAATATTCCAACAGGGTTAATGTAAGTGTTACGTGAAAATATTCCTACAGGGTCAATGCAAAGAATAATCTAGAATAGTAGCAAACAACTAAATAAGCATGCACAGCGGAACACACGGAAAAGCGTTTTTAAAGAGAGAAAAACGTAACAGTATGTTACTGCCGATTCATTTACAAATGAAAGTCTTTTCCTGTTCATTTTCTTATGCAAAGTTTTATAATTTTGATATTTTTGGTAATATGTTGCAAATAATACTTACTAAAATAATAAATGTAAATACCTCTGCAAGTAATCACGTTCTGTTAAAACTTTAATTTATTTGAAAGTTGACAAATGAAATAAGAAAGTCAAAAAAGAAACAAAATAATCGAGTGTTGCAAATCAATTAAAATAATTTAGGTGTTGCTTAAAAAAAAGAAGTTAGTAGTACGAAAATATTTGCTAAAGATCTCGTTTTTTTGTGACAATTAGTGAAAAATGTTGTTTAATTACAATACTTTTCTATAATATAGCAAAGAAAAAGTTAGTACTTTTCCTCAAAACGGGACAAATGGCATCCCGTTCAGAGTATGACCGGGAAACGGGACATTACGCTCTAAAACTGGTCTGTCCCGACGAAAAGTGGACGTTTGGCAAGTCTAGATTTTGATCAAACCAACTACAAATCCATCATCATGGCATCATGTTTATCATCATAAATTATAATAATATATTAATAGTAAAAAACATTGTTTGTTTTGTGAAAAAATATATAATATCTGTCTTCTGGAGGGAAGACGTCATCAACGAAGAAAGTGTTGGAGTGAAAACATTCACTTTTCATTTATTAACGTATATATTATATAATTATACTTGTTAATTACTTGTTCTAAAAGTAATTATGATATTGAATTTCATTTTATTTATGTGTCAGTTTCTAATTTTATTTTTATTCACTCCAATATATTAAATTAAACTAAAAAGTTCTCTCGGCCAGTTATTTAGTTCAATAGGTTATGGGCCTTTGCTAAATCTTGGAATACTAAGGAAAAGGAAGAAAATACTAAGGATCGAAAAGGTTATAAAGATTATCTCGAATTTTATAGAAACGGAACAGAATTTTTTCATTCAAGTTAAAACATGGCAGACACAAAGCCGAAGTTTTCAAAACTAACAAATGAAAACTATGCAAACTGGAAATTTAAGATGGAACTCTTGCTGCGAAAAAATAATTTATGGAAACATGTCATTTTTGGTGAATTTCCTGAGCCAAAGTTAGTAAATGGTGTTATTACTAATCATCCTGCCATAGATGATTGGGAAAACAAAGACGATGAAGCTAGAGGTACCATTGGTTTGCTAGTAATGGATGACCAATTATGCCATATTCGGAATATGAAAACTGCTGCTAACACATGGAACGCACTAAAAGATTACCACGAAAAGAAAACATTAAGCAACAAGGTCTATTTAATGAGATCAATGTGCAGTCTTAAACTTGAAGAAGATGGTGATGCTGTTGCGCATATTTCAGCAATGAACGATTTGTTTACAAAATTATGTGATGTCGCTGAAGAAGCCTTGTCCGACAAATGGAGTGCTGCTATGCTGTTAAGCAGTTTGCCGGAAAGTTATGATACTTTAACAACTTCTTTAGAATCTCGCAAGGAAGATGAGGTAACATTTGCATTGGTTCAACAAAAAGTGATCGCAGAGTATGAACGACGTCTTCATGCTGGAAAAAACGTGAATGATGCTGTTTTGAAAATTGTTGGTAAGAGTAGTGTTGTGTTATTTTTGTAAAAAACCTGGTCACCAAAAGAAAAATTGTGGCAAGTATAAAAATTGGAAACTCAAACAAGCTCCAAATAACAAAAAAAATAAATCTTTTGAGGAAAAATCAATAGATTTTCTTTTCAAATTTGGTAAAAGTAATAAGTTTTCATGGTTGATAGATTCAGTTGCTGATTGCTACTCGACATGCGGTAAATGATTTAAAATTTTTTCGAACCGCAAATAGATCGTATAAAAGTTCAATTGAGCTAGCAAATGGGGAAACAATAACGATTGAAGGTATCGGGTCTGGTCATATAATGTTGTGTGATGAAAATGGGAACAAAAATGAAGTTTTGGTTAAAGAAGTCTTATATGCACCTAGCTTAGTCGGGAATATGCTGTCAGTGAGGCAATTGACAAAAGTTGGTTTTGATGTATCATTTGATGAGAATCTTTGTTAAATAAATTTCAAAAATAAGATCATTGGTATTGCTGACCTGGATGACGAAATGTATATTTTACGTCAATTTGATAATGATAATGTCATAATGGAGCATAATTCAAATTATATTCATGAGTGTCATCGTAAATTAGGTCATCGTGATCCAGCAGCTATAAAAAAATGTTTTCTGAAAACTTAGCTGATCACTTCAAGATTGTTGAATGTAACATAAAATAATTTTGCGAAATATGTGCTAAGGGAAAGTTGTCAAGAACTTCATTTTCAAAACAATCTTTCAGTAAATCAACGCAAACGTTACAGTTGATCCACACAGATGTATGTTGCCCAATGCAAGCAGCCACTCCGTCTAGAAAAAGGTACATGATTACATTTATTGATGACTATTCTGGTTTTACGTTTTTATATTTGCTGTCAAGAAAGTTTGAAGTTGAAGATGTATTGAAGAAATTTGTTATATTTTGTCGTACAAGTTTTGGTCGTGTGCCAAAGGTAATAAGGTCAGATAGAGGTGGTGAATACACTGGAAAGAGTTTGATTAAGTTTTTAGAGTCAGTTAACTGCTCCTTACAGTCTACAACAAAATGGAAAGGCAGAAAGAAAAAACAGAACTCTAATTGAGATGGCTAGATGCATGCTCGTTGATGCAAATTTGCCACATACATTTTGTATCCATCGCAAATTATATTCAAAATAGAATTTTGACAAAAACAACAAATTCAACACCTTACGAGTTATGGCATGGTTCAAACCCTAGCTTAAAACAGTTTTATATTTTTGTATGCAAGTGTTTTGTACATATACCCACTGATAAAAGGCGTAAATTAAATAATATAGCCTTAGAAATGATATTCTTAGGCTATGACAGTAGTTCTAAGACTTTTCGCTGCTATAATAACAAATCAAAAACAATAGTTATTAGTCGTGATGTTCGTTTCACAGATATTGGTAAAAATTCTGTTAATACGGAAGTGTTTCTTGATTTAAGTAAACGAACTGATAGTAAATTGAATCCATTGTTGATGAGGAGGAGAAATTGGTACCAGTCAATGAGGTTGATATAACAATCAATAATGATATTGTAAATGATAATGACAATTGTGGTGCTAAGGAAAATAATAATACTACTGATCATAAGCATACCGTTACAGTTTCCAATAGAGAAAATAAAGGCATAAACCCTAAAAGATTAATAGATGAAATCTGGTTGACAAGAGAGGTCAAAGAACCTCAGTCTTATCAAGAAGCCGTTAACAGTGATGAAAAAGATCAATGGTTATTTGCCATGAGTAGTAGGGAACTCCCACTGCGGCGACAATTAAAATTGTTGCTGAAATTGTTAAATTTGGGTAATTAAAATTTGAAAATTGTTAAATTCTTGGAAATTTGTGAAATTTGATACCTACGAGGGTGGTTCAATAAGTCCGTCTTACTTTTTGTTTACCATCGGAGTTTTTTGTTTACATTAACCCTTGTGGGAACGGGTGATTTTTTTGGGTTACATTAATTGTGATAACGGGTGATTTTTCTTAAGGTTTTTTATGAGTATATATGCCGACGGGAAAATCATGAAAATGATTTTTTATAATACCAATATTGAAATAGTGATTATTAATTTTTCCTAATGCCGACGGCAATGCATGATAATTTTTCCTAATGCCGGGCAAAACATGATTATTATTTTTCTTAATGCCTACGGCATGCATGATAATTTTTCCTAATGCCTACGGCAATGCATGATAATTTTTCCCAATGCCGGGCAATACATGAATATTGTTTTTTCAAATGCCGGCGGGAAAATGATTTTTCCTAATGACGACGGGAAAACGTGAAAGTTATTTTTTCTAATGCTAATGTAGGTGTTGCTAGACTGTGGGAATTTTAGGCTGACCGTGATTTGAGTGGGTGGCGTTGTGTGCGTAATATGTAGCCATGGGGATTTTTGGATGTGTCTGAATTTAGGTGAAGGTTTGATTGGCAGGGGGCGGGGTGTAGTTGAGGTAGATCGATTGCGTGTGTAGTTGTGTGTGAATGTGTGTGTATGTGTGTGTGTGTGTGTATGTTTGTAGGAATTTCAATGTGTGTATTTCTGTAGGAGCTTAAGGCTGATTGTGATTTATGAGGGGTGAGGTGTTCTAGTAATATGCAACCGGGGGAATCTGTGTGTTTGTATGTCTGTAGGAGTTTAAGGCTGATAATGATTTGGGTGGACAGGGTTGTTGACGTAATATGTATCCATGGGGATTTGTGGATGTGCCTGTCTATAGTAGTTTAAGGCTGATCGTGATTTGAGGTAGGTGAGGATGTTGTTGAGGTAAATTGGTTATGTGTATGTATGTATGTATGTATTTTTGTAAGAATTTAAGATGATTGTGATTTATTACGGGCGAGGTGTTCTTGTAATATGTAGCCGTGAGAATCTATGTGTATAGACGTCTGTAGAAGTTTAAGACTATCTGTAATTTCAGGTAGGTGAGAGTGTTGTGTTGTTGAGATTAATCTTATATATTGTATATGTATGTATGTATGTATGATCATGGGAATTTGTGTATGTATATCTGAGGGTGAATTTAAGGCTCGTCATGATTTGCAAAAGGTGGGGTGTTGTTGAAATTTTCTTGGATATTTCTTATATGAATTCTGCTATGTGTGTGTATTTGAGCTGGTATTTATATGTAGGTAGAAATAAATTGTTTTCAATATCGACATTTGGTACTATAAAATACTATCATATATCTGGACTTCCCTAATCCTAGTATGCTTTTATACTTACGATTGCTTTATATTTTCTCATGCTTAAATTTGTCTCGCGCTAAAGTCTGTCTGTGTGAAATTTGTTTATATTACAGATTTTGTTTATTTAACTACATCCGTCTTCTTTGACTGAAAGAGTTTTCTGCACACAGAGAAAAACCAACTTGAAATCAGTAAAAACCATGCTGAATTAATAAGAACCAGTAACAAAGGTTTAGTCATATTGAAATTTCTTATTTCAATATGGACAAAATATTAATTTACAGTATTCATTTATTAAACTCATTAGTTTGTAGATATCTCAATATACATTTTCTATTATATTAAAAATTATTGAATTAATGAGACGAATTCTTATTTTTAAGCTGCAGATTTTCCCTGAGTGTATGGATTGTTTATATTTGCATTGTGCTTTAACTAAACGACGCTTCATATATTTTCATGATGTAGATCTAATAAATACTTAAGCATTGATAAGAATATATATACATACATATCTACAAATTGATTTTATGTATGTATGTATGTACATATATATGTACATACAAATAAGTGTTTAACTCAATCTTTGAATACATTTTTTATTTTATTTTTTGTCATGTGATGTCTGTTGTTGTTGAAATTAAAAACATTTTAATTTTTATCTGCGTTTTCTTAAAAGTTTGTGAGGATTTTCTGTTTTAAGTAAAACTGAATTCCTGAAGATATGTACATACTCTATAGTAATAGTAACTATAATAGAAATATTCCTTATACTCAATTTACATTTTTTTAAAATTGATGCAATGTTAGTTAGTCAACGCTTGACATTTTTAGGGTATAAAATTTTTTCTAGCTATAACCTTCTACATTTATTTTGGAAAGCTTGCTTTGCTTTTTAAAAATGTATAAACATTTTTAAATGAAACTGATCCGGCACTCCAGCTTAGGTACTGATAGTTTTTTTGTTGTTAGTTAACTTACTTATTTTTTATTTTTTATTGATAAACATTGGAAATCAAAAGGGAGTTTTATATTGTTATTATTATTTTCATAATTGTTGAAAACAATCGCTGCTTTTTGTTTGTTTTTTGTGATGAAATCATTTGAATTGCTTTTGAAACTTTACGCGTTTATAAAAACTATGTTATTTTCTATATTTCTTAATTTATAAGACTTTTAGACTTTGTGCTTTAGTGGTTATATATTCTATTATACGATTATGAATAAGAATGCAGTAAGCTGATGTATTTGCTTACTGCTTCAAATTAAAATTTTATTTAATTGAATAAAAGGAGCTTTTTTCTTAAACTCTGATGCAGTTAGAAGCGCTGGAGATTCTTTCATATATAGAATTGGATAACATTTACTTTTAATTTTTATGTTAAGAAGTACAGATATGAGACTAAATTTAAATGTACTTTTAAATTAGTTAAATCATAATGAACAAACATATTTTACTCTAGGATACAAGATGACTTTGTGTGACGAAATTTCTGTTGCTTTATACTGATAATATTTTTACATTAATAAGGTACATATGTATATGTTTGTTTTATGAAGGGTGAGCACCTATCACTTTTATTTGTTGTCCTATATGATTTTTTTTATTTTTTTAATTTTATTAAAGTTCAGCGTATTGTGTATATATTTCTGAAATGTTTAAGTGTGTTTTGTGTTCCCATCGGACAGAGTGTACGTATTAGTTGGTCAGTCAGTCTATATTTTTATTTATTTTTTTCTTCTAATGTGCCACTCCTTTTTTCAGATTTTACTACTTGGAATAGAGTATTTTTGTCTAATTTTTTGCTGGGTATATACATTAGGTATGTAGAAATTAGTTTACTTACAAAGAAATGTATGTTTAATAAACAACTATTGTAGCAAATCGATCTCAAATAACTCAGTTACCTCTACCAGCAATTCACCGTCGGTGTTTTCATAAAGTGTTAGAAACAATGAAATATCTATGTTTGGGAGAATTTTTTTGCCTCAAGTAGGTATTTCTACATGAGGTTTGCTGGTTGACTCCTATCGCATTCATATGTAATGATTATCCACTTAAAAAAGGGCCTTCATCACCATCAATCACTCCCGTATACAATACATTCATGAGTTGGGTTGATCCAGATACAATTGCTGTCTCATCACCTTCTAACAGCTTTATATATTTTGCTAGTATGCATGCCTTAGCATGCTTCTATCGATAGTGACGTAAGAGTCCGAGATGTAGTAGTGTTACAATTAAAAATCTTTACTATTAGAATTTACCTGTTCGCTCTTTTGAATTTTTGCAAAGTAGATACATATGTATGTTTGTATTTAAGTGACCACAAAATCATAAAATTTCTTTGCTTACAAAATTGTATGACGTGAGGATTTTTTTTTTGAAATTATTCATGCTTCGGCATGCTTTCATTTTTTTTTTCTCTAAATTTATTTAATACTCATACAGATACAGATATAAAGTAAGATCTGTTTGCAGTATGCATGCTTCAGCATGATTCTAGTTGAAGAGTATATTCATTCACTAAATTTGTTTGATACTTATTCATACACATGTACATTCTTAAAGATTGGATATCAAAGTGCAAATTCCGTAGTTTATCTATATTTTCTAAAGATCTGATAGCTAAAGAAATAAATAGATCTTCTATAATAATCCCATTTTCATATTGTAAAATTTTGCGTTCTAACGCTTTCGATGGGAAAATGTACATACAACTTTATAAAAAGTGATAATATGATGTGCTGCTGAATATTGCACTATGTTATAGTTTATTTTAAACACTGAAGTTTTAGCAAATTTCATTCAGACCAACAAGTTTAGAGAATTCCACTACATTTAGCTAATTATCTAATTCCACTACATTTAGTTAATTACCTTTCTTAAGACCCATTATTCCTAATCAATCCTACAAAAAACTAAATTTTTCGTTTTAATTTAATTTTTATTTTTATTAAATTCAACATTCATTCTTCAAATTACTTTATACTGTATTAAGCAGCTTTTTCTCATTTCTTTATATATGTATACCAATCCTTTTATATGAACCATTAAAGCTAATTCTTTTCACATCATTCCTTTTAATGCTCAATTAAATCATTGTACTATTGATGCTTTCATATTAAGTAATGTTTAATCTTCTATTTATGTATGAGTTTTCCAAAGTATTTATTAAAAAATTCCTTAGAATCATCTGTTTGTAAGTTTTTTTTTGGTACCCGTACCACTTCAAAAATATTTTCCATTCCTTGGTTTTTGGAGTGCAGCTTTTATTTTCAGCTGTACTACAATTTGAGAATGTGTCAATTACAGTCTTCAAAAATCAACAATTTCTATTTTCTGTAGAATAGTTCTCCATTTCACCTAACTTAGCTCCATAAAACTTCATATATTCCTGGCATTGCATCTCTACAAGCACAAACAATTTTCGAGTTTTAATATGGAGTTCGTTTACTAAATTTCTTTTTAAAGACATTGAGTTGTTTTACAGATTTTTTCGATAGTGTGGTGATCTACATGTTGCACTTTCAGCTATTTATACTAACATGTAGTTAATTTTCTAATCTATATATTTAATCGTACAACTCTTCAATTTATTTTTAATTATTTAATTTTTAGAATTCCTTTTCAATTTTATAACTCTCTTCCTTCTCTAATTTTATTTCACGTTGTAGTCCACCAATATGCATTTGAATATATTCTTGAATTATATCAATGCCTTAAGCTATATTATTAATTTGTTCTTTAGTTTGTCGATTTCAGTTTCAAGAAAAATTAACTTATATCATCGTTCTCTGACGGAGAACGATGATGATTCTGTATGCATACATTAGTAGTAATTAAAATCTTTTTAAACATAGATTTCGAGTTCAAATTTATCATAATTTTATGGTATTTTATCAAACATTAGAGAAAATAGTCCTAGTGTTAGAGCCCATATTTGACCACCAACTTGTATTTTATCTTCATTCAGTTTGAGGTTACTATCACCATTAATTTGTATCTAATTCATTTCTTCCTTCCAATACTGATAAGTCTTCGGAATTGGAAGTCTTTGAGTACAAATCATCGTCATCATCATTCTCAGTATTAGCATCATTAAATAAGATGGTATTATCAAATATTGTTCCTTCTGCTAGTTTCTTTGGTGTACTTGTCTCTATCTTGACTGATGGTTTCTCATGCTTTAAACTTGTATATTTTCAACTTCTGTCTTGATTTTACTTTTTTCTTTCATAAGAATTCTTTTAATATTTTTAGAACTATTTATGAATTCTTCTGTTATAGGTTTAAATGCATCTCTTAGTTGTTCATTTGTATCTATTTCACTAGTTTTTATACTACGAAGCTTTTTCTTAATCACATTTGTTCTCAACACCAAATGCTTTAAAACTTTCTCATCCATGTTTGCTAACAGCAAATTCAGGTATCGGCTACTAGATCAGCTTATCAGGAGCTGATCTGGTTTTCAGATCAGCTTATCAGGAGCTGGTCTAGTTATCAGATCAGCTTATCAGGAGCTGGTCTGGTTATCAGATCAGCTTATCAGGAGCTGGTCTGGTTATCAGATCAGCTTATCAGGAGCTGGTCTGGTTTTCAGATCAGCTTATCAGGAGCTGGTCTGGTTATCAGATCAGCTTATCAGGAGCTGGTCTGGTTATCAGATCAGCTTATCAGGAGCTGGTCTGGTTTTCAGATCAGCTTATCAGGAGCTGGTCTGGTTATGAGATCAGCTTATCAGGAGCTGGTCTGGTTTTCAGATCAGCTTATCAGGAGCTGGTCTGGTTTTCAGATCAGCTTATCAGGAGCTGGTCTGGTTATTAGATCAGCTTATCAGGACCTGATCTGATTTTCAGATCAGCTTACCGTTAAATTTTCTCTACATTTGAAGCTGAAGCAGTGCCCCATAGTTGAATTCCGTAACACCATATTGGCCTTAAAAGCGACTTGTATATCAAAAGTTTGCAGTCTAGACTGAGAGTTGAATTTCTACCAATCAGCCAATGTACCTGAGCTAATTTTAGTTTCATTTGAGTTAACTTAGAGTCAATTTGGTGTTTCCATGTAAGTCGTCGATCAAGGTGTATACCAAGATATTTCACATGTGAATGTTGAGGAACAACTTGATTGTTAATCCGAATGGGTGAGCAAGTATCTCTTCTTAGGGTGAACGTTATATGGACACACTTTTGTTCATTGACTTTAATTCTCCATAAGTTTAACCAAAGCTCCATCTGGCTAATGTGTTCCTCGAGTTTGCGGGATGCCTCATCAGGGTTATCGTGCATACTAAGGCAGGCTGTATCGTCGGCAAATGTGGAAGTATGGATACTACTGCTCACAGGCATATCACAAGTATAAATCAAATATAAAACTGGTCCCAGTATACTCCGCTGTGGCACACCGGATGAAATAGTTTCAGGCCTACTCGTAAAGTCTCCTTCCACAACAGTGAATTTACGGGAAATAATGTAACTTTCCAAAAGATTTAAAATGTTTATTGGTAAGTAAGTCTTCAATTTTAAAATTAGGCCTTCATGCCACACTTTATCAAATGCCTAGGAAACGTCAATAAAGAGCGCAGAACAATATTTTTTTTCCTCAAAAGTTCTTCATATAAATTGAACCAATCTGTGAGTTTGTTCAATGGTACTATGCTGACTTCTAAAACCAAATTGATGGTCCGATATGCACCCACTATCAGTTAGAATTGGGGATAATTTTGTCATGAGCATCTTTTCGAAAAGCTTTGATATTGTTGATAGTAAACTTATTGGCCTGTAAGACTCAGCTTTGGTAAGATCTTTGCCCGGCTTTGGAATCATTTTGACCTTGGCAAGCTTCCAGCTGTGTGGATAATACTCTAGTCGTAATATGGCATTAAAAATAAATAGTAAGATTCTAGTTGCAGTGCGAGGCAGATTCATCAGCATCTTGTTACTAATACCATCAATACCTGGAGCTTTCTTCGGGTTGAACTCAGCAATTCGTTTATGTACATCACGCATCTTAAACTTTAAGGGTCGAGGGGGAAGAGCAACTACACTCGGCAAATCAGCAACACCAGTACATGTATTTGGGGTAAATACGGATTTCAAATGCTCGGCAAATATTTTACCTTTTTCAGTATCGCTTTTTGCCCAATCACCGGTCGAAGTGCGCAGAGGTGGTTTAAACTCAGCGGGTCTTTTAAGCTTTTTAGCAGGTCGCCACAAAGAGAAATTAGATGCTGGTGTGACATCAAGACCTTCCAGATAATTTTTAAAAGATGCAGTTTTCTCAGATGCAAGCAACTCTTGGAGTCGTTTCGTGTACTCTTTAGATCTAATTTTATTTTGGGTGATCTGTGCTGTTGCCATTCCTTTCTAGCTCTTCTTTTTTCACGTACGAGACGTTCAACGTCTGTAGAATAAATTTTATTACACCCAGTCTGCGGATGGGAGGTAGTGGCATGTTCAGCAGCCTGTTTAATATTCTCGCTGAGACTGGCAATGTTAGATTCAATATCATTTGGTGTTCTTAGCTTAATATTTTCCGTACAATGACTACTAAGGTATTTTTTGAACCCCAGCCAATTAACACGATTTATCATCTTCATATATGGATGAGGTAAGTCACTTCTTAGTGGGCTACAGATTGTAACGATCGTGGGAGAGTGATCGGACGAGAGATCTAGGGAAGCTTCAACGTGAATTAATTCCCTAGAAATACTTTTTATGACGCCAAAGTCTATAACATCCGGAATTTTTCGTACGTAAGCAGGCCAGTAAGTGGGCTCCCCACTCGAAGTAATATCCAAGCCCATTTTTGAAATTGTGTTGAACAACGCCCTACCTCTAGGCGTAATAAGACGCGAACCCCAGATCGTATGCTTAGCATTGTAGTCGCCAGCTGCTACGAAACAAGGTCCAAGAGATTTGTAGAATTTCTCATATTGATCCTCAGTGATTGAAAATCTAGGAGGAGAGTAAATTGAAGATATCACGAAATTTGAAAAAAAAATTCTCAATGCAGATATTTGTTGCTTGTAGATGTTCTTCACAAATGTTGTCAAGAATATAGTGCTTGAGTCTTGACTTTATTAGAATTGCTGATCCACCGCATGCTCTCCCTCTAGGGTCCTTTGTATCATATAACGTGTAGCCATTCATTTTAAAGAGGCTTCTAGAAGTCAAATGAGTCTCAGAGACCAACATTACATCAATATTTTTTTCCGTGAGGAAGTGCTCAAGTTCATTTTTATGATGGCGAATGCCGTTTTCGTTCCAGAAACATATTGTTAACGTGTTCATGGCTTGTTAATTAATGCTTGAAGCAGAATATTCTGCATTCGCAGCATTTCTTGCATCATGCTAGTCATGTTTGTTGTAAAATTGTTTATAGTTTGCACAAGATATTCAATAGTAGCTTCAAGGCGATTAAAATTAAAGCTTGCGTCAGTATTTTTTGAATTATTTGGCGGGGAAACATTTTGTGTGGGAATTGAATTTGTCTTAGCAGCATCTGCATACGATACACGGGAAGTAACTGGTTGGCTCATTTGCGCAAAAGTGGCAGAGTAAGCGTTTGCTGATTGAGCTGGAGCTAATTTAGGTTTTTGCACCATAGTCTTCTTTACGAAAGAGTACACAGGACAACCTCTGTAGTTAGCGGTGTGATTACCTCCACAATTACTGCATTTTTATCACTTTGATCTTCTGGCTTATTGCAACTAGCAGTGCCGTGTAATTCGCCGCACACAACACAAACAGAGGGTAAATTGCAGTATGTTTTTGTATGGCCATATTCTTGGCAATTATGGCACTGCACGGGACCTGAACGCTTATGTGGCTCTTCAACTGTGATTTTTCTGTATAAAAGGTATTTTAGGCTATATATAGGACGAGTCTCGTTTTTTTTTCACCTTATATATCATACGGCTCCAGTTCAACACGAAATAAGGGCTGGGGTACCTTTTCTCTGCTTATTATGTTAGATACATTTTTTACTTTAAATCCCTGGAGGACGAGTGCATCTTTTATTTCTTCGGGAACAACATAAGAATCTATGCCCTTCAATACGATCTGCATGCCTTTAGCACTCTTCAGCTGGTATGTGTAGAAGCTTGTTTTATTTTTTTCAAATTCAGCAACCATTTTGCGGAAATCTTTTTCGTCATAAATTTGGATTTTAGTTTCATCGATGTTGCCACGTTTTATTGGAACAATGTGAAATTTATTCTCACCAATGACCGAAATTAATTTTTTAATAAGGGCATTTGAATTTTTTTGTCTCAAATAGATTTATGGCGGCTTGATGTTTTATTCGAGGATACATCGGGTTTGTCGTTCTCATCTTGCAAAATTTTAAAGCGGTTTTGGCGATTAGTTGAGACTGCGCTGTTATCCCTAGACATTTTTGGAGCAGACGAAATTTTTGAAGAATTCGGGCTTCGCCCACGCTTTACTACGGTTATATATCTGTTCATTCCGACTTGTACCTTGAGTTTCGAGCCGCTGTTAACTGTAGTGATAACTTTGTTAAGTGATGAACACGAGCCTGAAAGGGGTGATATTACTGGCTTGTATGAAGAAGTAGTAGGCAACTGTAATGTTAATGCATCATTACTATTTGGCATTGGACAAAGCGAAGTTGATCGCTGACGAAAAATTGGCTTTGCCGTTAAAAAAAGGTTTTCATCAGATTTATTATTTAAATTTTTTTCATTAAGAGTTTCAGAACTCACAGTAAAATAAGCATTTCTGACGTTAGAACTCACTTCAAATTTTTTTGTATTTGAGGCACTCATACAAAGAATTCCTCAAGGGATATTCGTTTGTGTTTTTTTTGTTTGCGGTCTTTTTTTGTTTTTGTTATTTATGATTGTTTATTTGTTTAGAGGTACACATATATAGTATTCCTCAATATCACTTTGCTTAAGTTTTTTTTTGTTTGCGGTTTTTTTGTTTTTGTTATTTTTACTATGTAAAAATATTAGCAAAGCATAAAGCTTATTTATTAAAGACAGTATGTACCTATTACGAATAATATGTACTACGAATATTTTTTTGTTTGTTTAATTTTTTGTAAGTAAGAAAAATTCCGCTAATCGACTGTTCGCTATGAAGGTACCAAAGAAAATTATAAGCAAATTTATAAACACTATTATTGGCCCAATATGATTTCCCATTTTAAGGAGTTTATTAGACACTGTGGCATATGCCAAGAATCAAAGTACAATAGACACCCACAAAAATTAAAAATCGGAGAAGCACCGATTCCCAACAACGAGGGGGAATATCTCAATGCAGATATATTTTACGCACAAAATCTAAAATTTTTAACTTGTATAGACTCTTATTCAAAATACCTCGTCATTAAACATATCAGTGATAAAATGAAATTAGGGGAAAAATTATTAGACATTTTACAAAATTTCCCGGATGCAAGAAAAATAACCCTTGACAATGAACCAGGATTTACAACAATGCAGTTCAAAACGTTAATCCAAAGATTAGGAATTGAATTATACTACTGTACACCACGTCATAGTAATACAAATGGTCAGGTGGAAAGAGTCCACTCAACACTCGCAGAAAAAGCGAAATGCATAAAAGAAGAATACCACTTAGTAGATGACACGGAAGTATTCTATAAGGCAGCACAACAATATAATAAAACTATTCATTCTGTTACGGGAGAAAAACCCTCAGATGTTTTATATAAAAGAATTTCTCATGAAAAGAAATTAAAAGCAGCACAAGAAAAAATGTTGCAAAGAAACAAGGAAACAAATGTAAAGAACTATATACCAGGAGATATTATTTACGAAAAAATAGTGGGGCAAAGGAATAAATTACTGCCTCGTTACAAAAAACAAAAAGTTAGGGAAGACTTAGGCAATAAGGTTTTAATTCAGTCTAGAAATAGGGTAATACACAAAGAAAATATTAAAACATAACTACTTCCTATTACAGGAAATGAAGGCCATAATAATACTTATACTGATGACTTTGACATTTTGTAAGGCAAACGTACGGATACTGGACTATACCAATACGCAGCTAATTTCAATATGGACAGGAAATGTTCGAATTCAAAACGGAAAATTTAGAATAATACATGTTATAAATTTACAAATTTATGAGGAAGCTTTGACTAAAATAGAAGACGAAATAAAACAAAGACTAACATCAAACAATCCTACTATTCCTTTCCTAATCCACGAACTAAGAAAACTTCAAGCAACAATTACTAGAATGAAACCACGTGCTAGAAGATCATTAAACTTTTTAGGGACAACTTGGAAATGGATAGCCGGAACGCCCGACCATGACGACCATAAAATAGTGACAGACAAAATTGAAGGGTTACTTGAAAACAATGACCAACAGAAAATAATCAACAGGGAATCTATTATTAAGATTAACCAATTAACAAATGTAACCAACACAATATTAAAACTAGTAAAATCCAATGAAATAACAAAACTAGAAATAGAACAGAGCATTTCCTTTAGGCTTAATATAATTAAAGACGAAATTGTTAATACGCGCTCCAATGGGCAAAGGCAGGAATAACAAATTCATTTATCTTATCTGAAGAAGAGTTGAGAGAAATAAAAATGTCAATAAATTCTGAAAATTTCCCTTATGGAAACATTGAACAAGCCCTTGAATTTTCTAAGATTAAAATTGCCAGAAAAAATTCTACTATAATATATATTTTAAGCTTACCAATAATAGAAGAAGTGTCTTGTGAAAAACTATTAATTAAGCCTATTAAAAGACACAATTCAATTACAAAAATATCTAAGGAAAACATAATTAAATGTAAGAATAAGAAAATATTTGAAATTGTAAAATTGTAAAATTGTAAAGAATATAATGATCTTTGTATTTGTAATCAAAATGAAATTAACGATATAAGTAATAATAATTGTATTGTAACGTGCCGCCACAAAATTTCATATTTCATATATTATGTTACGTACACCATGACTGCGGGGTATCTACCAAGCCAATTAATGTAGGATACATTATTAATGGTTTATTCGCAGTTGTGAGTAAACATACATATTGACAAAATATACCTTAGAAGTCTCATCAAGTTAATCAGCGAAACAGTATAAGACTTCAAGCTTTATACTCAGACGGGGAGCAAGTCACGACACCGTACGAATGGTAGTTACAAGAAGGCCACTTGTACTATCATCCGAGAGCTTTGCCGATTCTTGTTCGATATACATATATTACCTAGTAGAGTTGATAATTGTATTTAGTTAGTTGTATTCGTAAATTGTATTTAGTTAATACACCAACTCCCGAATCTTTCGTGTATACGAACTTCCGAATCCTTCGTATGTTTTGTAGTTAATGAACATAACTCGGATTTTAGCCGACTACACGAACTCCCGAATCTTTCGTGTATTCGTAAATTGTATTTAGTTAATACACGAACTCCCGAATCTTTCGTGTATTGTATTTAGTAAGGCATACGAACTTCCGAATCTTTCGTATGTTTTGTAGTTAGTGAACATAACTCGTATTTTAGCTGACTGCACGAACTCCCGAATCTTTCGTGTATTCGTAAATTGTATTTAGTTAATACACGAACTCCCGAATCTTTCGTGTATTGTATTTAGTAAGGCATACGAACTTCCGAATCTTTCGTATGTTTTGTAGTTAGTGAACATAACTCGTATTTTTAGCCGACTACACGAACTCCCGAATCTTTCGTGTATTCGTAAATTGTATCTAGTTAATACACGAACTCCCGAATCTTTCGTGTATTGTATTTAGTAAGGCATACGAACTTCCGAATCTTTCGTATGTTTTGTAGTTAGTGAACATAACTCGTATTTTTAGCCGACTACACGAAATCCCGAATCTTTCGTGTATTGTATTTAGTAAGGCATACGCATTTTCGAATATTTTCGTTTATTCACAGGCGGTAACAATATTCTCCGAGGACTCTTCAAATTCCAGGCCAGGGTATCCAGGAGTCAACCAGACGACACAAGTGAATTTTATAACCAACATATTGAGTGTAAAATAGCATAAGTTAAGTTAAGTTTCGTAAATAAAAATATTGGGTGTTCTTTGAATATTATACACCAACATCTTTGTGTGATTATTTGCAAAGGAAGCAGACCTTTGAGTAGGACCTGGACAGGCTGACGCCTACCCCAGCTGGAAACAAAAACTGCGTTACAAATGGCGCCCGAGCAGGGACCCGATTCCAATGAAGCATCATGTGGGAAAACACAGCCTCCAACCACCAACGAACTTGGATCGGGTCAAGAACAAAATAACGAAACAACACTTGACCAAAGTATGTTACAAATATGATCAGTAATACAATGGAACGCCGACACACCAGACCTCTAGCTCCTGGTAAAATAAAGTCGTATTTGCGTAACACAGCTATGCCTCGGCACGTACCACCGTTCATCCCACTATTTGAGGCTAGGCCAAAAATACAGTCTGTCGAAACAGCAAAAGTTGCTGAGTCAGGAAATAAAAAGGCGGACGATTTGGCGAAGAAGTTCTGGGAAGCGGGAACAAAAACCTCCCTCAACACAATTACTAGTGAACCACCTCCACTAGTACCTTTATATCCAGAAGTTATACCAAAATTTCGTAGCCTGCAGCAGCCACCACCAACACCAAACTCAATGCCAGACCTAGATGCTCCTACAGATAATCCGCTTAGCTAAGCAGAAGCAGCTGCTCTAGAAGACGTGCTAGCCCTTAGCACCTCAGAAATAAGCGAGGACGAAGTTGACGTGGATCTGCAAGTAACCGGACCTGGGTGATATACCCAAAAGGAAGACCAAAGGTCCAAATAAGAGTACGTAATGGGGTAATACGAATGCGATGCAGAGGCAAAACAAAAACGGTCGCTGTTGGGGACAAGCCAAATTAAAAAAAATATATACTTATATATATATATATACATGTATATATATCTATACATATGAATATGCAAACCTACAGACATACGCCTGGAGCATTGCTGACTTAATTTTTTTTTTGTTGTTATTTCTGTTATTTCAAAAAATGTACATACTTAAATGCTTAAAGCATTTATAGTTTAGATTTAAAATGAATTACTTTGTTTTTAGTTTAAAAGTCTTTAACACGAATAGCGGTTTATTTTTTATGAACAGTGATAAACTGTTTTTAAGACAGTTTTTTTATAATTACAAACATACATATAGATACATAAGAAAGACTTGTTTTAATTTTTTTTTATTTATTATTGTTTAAATTTTTTTTTGCTTTGGGATAATTTCTTGCAACTAGAAACGAGCCGAAACTTTCCACAGTTCGGTAAAAATTACCTTCGGGTAGTGTAGACCAAAAAAAGGTCATAAACTACTGTTAGCGCCCTAATATAAAGAACTTTTTTTTTGTTTTTTTCGAAAGAAAGAGGGGAATGTAACGTGCCGCCACAAAATTTCATATTTCATATATTATGTTACGTACACCATGACTGCGGGGTATCTACCAACCCAATTAATGTAGGATACATTATTAATGGTTTATTCGCAGTTGTGAGTAAACATACATATTGACAAAATATACCTTAGAAGTCTCATCAAGTTAATCAGCGAAACAGTATAAGACTTCAAGCTTTATACTCAGACGGGGAGCAAGTCACGACACCGTACGAATGGTAGTTACAAGAAGGCCACTTGTACTATCATCCGAGAGCTTTGCCGATTCTTGTTCGATATACATATATTACCTAGTAGAGTTGATAATTGTATTTAGTTAGTTGTATTCGTAAATTGTATTTAGTTAATACACGAACTCCCGAATCTTTCGTGTATTGTATTTAGTAAGGCATACGAACTTCCGAATCTTTCGTATGTTTTAGTTAGTGAACATAACTCGTATTTTAGCCGACTACACGAACTCCCGAATCTTTCGTGTATTCGTAAATTGTATTTAGTTAATACACCAACTCCCGAATCTTTCGTGTATACGAACTTCCGAATCCTTCGTATGTTTTGTAGTTAATGAACATAACTCGGATTTTAGCCGACTACACGAACTCCCGAATCTTTCGTGTATTCGTAAATTGTATTTAGTTAATACACGAACTCCCGAATCTTTCGTGTATTGTATTTAGTAAGGCATACGAACTTCCGAATCTTTCGTATGTTTTGTAGTTAGTGAACATAACTCGTATTTTAGCCGACTGCACGAACTCCCGAATCTTTCGTGTATTCGTAAATTGTATTTAGTTAATACACGAACTCCCGAATCTTTCGTGTATTGTATTTAGTAAGGCATACGAACTTCCGAATCTTTCGTATGTTTTGTAGTTAGTGAACATAACTCGTATTTTTAGCCGACTACACGAACTCCCGAATCTTTCGTGTATTCGTAAATTGTATCTAGTTAATACACGAACTCCCGAATCTTTCGTTTATTGTATTTAGTAAGGCATATAAACTTCCGAATCTTTCGTATGTTTTGTAGTTAGTGAACATAACTCGTATTTTAGCCGACTGCACGAACTCCCGAATCTTTCGTGTATTCGTAAATTGTATTTAGTTAATACACGAACTCCCGAATCTTTCGTTTATTGTATTTAGTAAGGCATATGAACTTCCGAATCTTTCGTATGTTTTGTAGTTAGTGAACATAACTCGTATTTTAGCCGACTGCACGAACTCCCGAATCTTTCGTGTATTCGTAAATTGTATTTAGTTAATACACGAACTCCCGAATCTTTCGTGTATTGTATTTAGTAAGGCATACGCATTTTCGAATATTTTCGTTTATTCACAGGCGGTAACAATATTCTCCGAAGACTCTTCAAATTCCAGGCCAGGGTATCCAGGAGTCAACCAGACGACACAAGTGAATTTTATAACCAACATATTGAGTGTAAAATAGCATAAGTTAAGTTAAGTTTCGTAAATAAAAATATTGGGTGTTCTTTGAATATTATACACCAACATCTTTGTGTGATTATTTGCAAAGGAAGCAGACCTTTGAGTAGGACCTGGACAGGCTGACGCCTACCCCAGCTGGAAACAAAAACTGCGTTACAGTATACCTAAATTTAGCAATGACCATCAATGCCCAATTATAAATAATGAACACATTTCAACTATAGACGAAATATCACCGGGAAATACATTATTAAATCAATTTAGCGGAACAATTAAAGCCTTAAGTGGGCAGTCATGGGAAATAAATGGATCATTTCTAATTTAGTTTAATAATGAAACTCTAATAATTAATGAAAGAAACTATACAGCAAAAGAAATTTCGGCATTTGTACCTCTTCCAGCCGTACTGCAACTTTTGTCAAACTCAAACAAAACAGAAGAAATACTATCACTTCAAAGAATCAAAGAACTACATTTACAAAACACTAAATCTTTAAGTAAGATAAACATTAAAGAGAAAATATTTTCTTTTACCAATATATCTATATCTATTTTTATTATTGGTATTATAGTTCCACTTTACATCACAAAACTTAGAAAAAACCCAACTCAAGTATCAGTAACTAATATCAATTCAGAAAGCAAAACGACACCAGAAGAAAAAGTCGAATAAATAGAAACTCCACACAGCAATATGAAGGTTGAGTTTCGAAGCAAAAACGTGCTTCCAGTATATTGATCTATCGGGTCGATTGATTTAACAAAGGGGGGAGTTAAGATATGAGTTGGAAAACAAAATATAAATAATTTATTTGATAATTTTTGCTTTTAAATAAATTTTTGATGAATTTGCGCTTCCCATCAAATCATAAATTCCTTTATTCAAGTGAGGATCAGATTTCGTCCGTTGGCATAAGAAACAAAATTTAAATAAAATAAAATTGCTGACAAAGCATTGTCCCACAGGTGAATTAGAATAAGAATATGGTCATTGCAAGTCAGTAAGTCAGTTGTAAGGTATAACTCATCAAAGCCTGATCATAGACCAGCCTAATAAGCGGCTCCCTGAGATGGCTCATAATCATAATTAAAATTAAGGACTAGGATAATTTTAATTTAAGAAAAATAAATAAATAAAAAAATCAAAAAAAAAATAAATTTTTTTATTATTCCGAAAGGATAAAAAACATAATTTGTACATAGTTACCACATGAACTTAATTAGGCACTATGTAAACAACATATAAGATGATAATGATCGTCTAGACATTGCTTGAAACTTCTAGTGGTATTTGTGTGAAATATAAAAAGAGGTGACGCACCCAATGAGTGAGTTAGTTGCAGTTGTGAGTCAGTTGCGAACAAGTCAGTTGCGAACAAGTCAGTTGCGAACAAGATAGTCAGTTGCGAGTGAACAAGTCAGTTGATAATTAAGTTGTGAATTAATAATAGTCTGCAATACAGTGGTGAGTTGATAGTTAAGAGCAGTCTGTGCTTTACACGTTAGTTGGAGTAAAGGAGAAACTATAGGACAGTCTATAGTGACAGAAAAGTCTGTCGTGGAATTGAGATTATTGTGGAGTCTATCGTGTCGACTGGAGTAAAGGGAACAGCGCAGCGAATAGACGTGTGTAAGGTTGTGAGTAAAGCCAGTGAGTCTTTATTGGTGTATCAACTGTGAGTGTCGGCAGAGTGAGTGCCGTGTGTGACGAGCTGTAGACAAAGAGGTATTGGTATATCAACTGTGAGTGACGGCAGAATGAGTCTCGTAAGTGGCGAGCAGCAGACAAAGAGGTGTCATGTGAATACTTGCGCAGCCAGCTAAGAGACGTGCGTAAACTACAGCGAGAAAAGCGTAGTGGTAACCAGTTGTGAATATTTGTGTGTAATTCAGTAGTTTAAGTTGTATTAGTTTATATAAGCTCTTGATTAATTTAGTTTAAGTGTATTTGTAAATAAAACTTGTATCATTCTTAACCCTAATTCCAACACGCGGGTCTTGTATTCATTCACAAATCTTCGGGTCAACTGGTAATAAAATACAACTACAGGAGAGACTACTACAGGAGTTCCAGCGGTGCAACATCGAAATCGAGAGCGTTTGGAAATGAGGGTAAAGTTAGATGATTTTATGAGAACAGTAAGACAATTGAGAGCTCAAATCGAAGCTGACAACAAGAAATTTCTGGAAATGTCGAGAGAAACTTCAAGAGCCAAAAGCGAGAGAGTGGGAGTACGAGCACGAGTACGAAAAACATCTAGGGCCACAAATGACACAATTGACAAATGGAAAGCGAAGATTATGACAAACGTTCAAGAATCATCTGGAGCCAGCAATGAAAAACCTCAGGAAATTGCTGAAGACGTAAACAGACGGGCAGATGGTGTAGAAATGCAAGTCAGTAAATCAGACGAAGAGATTTCTGACTCGGGAAACAGCGTCTACGAAGGCATTTATGTCACAGAGCAAGACGCTGACGAAAAACTGAAGGTAGAAGATGAAATCATCAACAGTTGTCAGTGTCAACAAGCTGAACGTGAGCGAAGTTTCCAGCGAAGTAAATGAAGCTCGTTTGTGATACGGCGGAATTAGCTATGCAAGTCAGTAAATCAGACGAAGAGATTTCTGACTTGGGGAACAGCGTCTACGAAGACATGTCTGCCACAGAGGAAATCGCTGACGAAAAACTGAAGGCAGAAGACGAAATCAACAGTGGTCAGTGTCAAGAAGTTGGACGTGATCCAGAAGTTTCCAGCAAAGCAAAGAACGTTGGTGAACTAGAAGATAGTCAAGCGGTTTGTGACACAGTGGAACTAGCTATGGGTGAAATGGTCTCGTTTGTTCAGGGTAAAGAAACTGCTCCAGTATACGAAGTACGCAACAGAAAAGCAGTCAGGAAGAAAAAGACAACATCTATACAGGGCCTCAAGCATGTGGTAAGGCAAACTCTAGTCGATAGACAAAGTAGAGTCAGAGCTAAAGGCCACAAATGTGAAAGGAGTAGTTATCTCCAGAGTATGGTAAGAAAAGCTCAAGTTGAGAGACAAAATAGAGTAGGAGCCAAATGCCACAAATGTGGAAGAAGTTGTCATCTCCAGCATAAAACAAAGCAAGCTGTAGTGGAAATACGAAGCAGATTCGGTACCAAGGGCTACCAATGTCAAAGAGGGTTTCATCTCCAGCGAACGGCAAGGCAAGCTGTAGCGGAAATACTAAGCAGAGTCAGTACCACCAGGGGCCACAAATATCGAAGAAGTAATCTCCAGCGTATGGCAACACAAGTTCCAGTTGAGAAACGAGACAGAGCCAGAACTAAAGCCTACAAATATGGAAGAGGTAGTCGTCTCCAGCGTAACTACAAGGCGTATAGAAAACGAAGAAAGAAAAAGGCGATGATGTGCCTATTCGGGACGAATAGGCTTAAATGGGCGGCAGTGCGTCGACAGGTTTAAGGCAGCATTACACAAGAATATTCCAACAGGGTTAATGTAAGTGTTACGTGAAAATATTCCTACAGGGTCAATGCAAAGAATAATCTAGAATAGTAGCAAACAACTAAATAAGCATGCACAGCGGAACACACGGAAAAGCGTTTTTAAAGAGAGAAAAACGTAACAGTATGTTACTGCCGATTCATTTACAAATGAAAGTCTTTTCCTGTTCATTTTCTTATGCAAAGTTTTATAATTTTGATATTTTTGGTAATATGTTGCAAATAATACTTACTAAAATAATAAATGTAAATACCTCTGCAAGTAATCACGTTCTGTTAAAACTTTAATTTATTTGAAAGTTGACAAATGAAATAAGAAAGTCAAAAAAGAAACAAAATAATCGAGTGTTGCAAATCAATTAAAATAATTTAGGTGTTGCTTAAAAAAAAGAAGTTAGTAGTACGAAAATATTTGCTAAAGATCTCGTTTTTTTGTGACAATTAGTGAAAAATGTTGTTTAATTACAATACTTTTCTATAATATAGCAAAGAAAAAGTTAGTACTTTTCCTCAAAACGGGACAAATGGCATCCCGTTCAGAGTATGACCGGGAAACGGGACATTACGCTCTAAAACTGGTCTGTCCCGACGAAAAGTGGACGTTTGGCAAGTCTAGATTTTGATCAAACCAACTACAAATCCATCATCATGGCATCATGTTTATCATCATAAATTATAATAATATATTAATAGTAAAAAACATTGTTTGTTTTGTGAAAAAATATATAATATCTGTCTTCTGGAGGGAAGACGTCATCAACGAAGAAAGTGTTGGAGTGAAAACATTCACTTTTCATTTATTAACGTATATATTATATAATTATACTTGTTAATTACTTGTTCTAAAAGTAATTATGATATTGAATTTCATTTTATTTATGTGTCAGTTTCTAATTTTATTTTTATTCACTCCAATATATTAAATTAAACTAAAAAGTTCTCTCGGCCAGTTATTTAGTTCAATAGGTTATGGGCCTTTGCTAAATCTTGGAATACTAAGGAAAAGGAAGAAAATACTAAGGATCGAAAAGGTTATAAAGATTATCTCGAATTTTATAGAAACGGAACAGAATTTTTTCATTCAAGTTAAAACATGGCAGACACAAAGCCGAAGTTTTCAAAACTAACAAATGAAAACTATGCAAACTGGAAATTTAAGATGGAACTCTTGCTGCGAAAAAATAATTTATGGAAACATGTCATTTTTGGTGAATTTCCTGAGCCAAAGTTAGTAAATGGTGTTATTACTAATCATCCTGCCATAGATGATTGGGAAAACAAAGACGATGAAGCTAGAGGTACCATTGGTTTGCTAGTAATGGATGACCAATTATGCCATATTCGGAATATGAAAACTGCTGCTAACACATGGAACGCACTAAAAGATTACCACGAAAAGAAAACATTAAGCAACAAGGTCTATTTAATGAGATCAATGTGCAGTCTTAAACTTGAAGAAGATGGTGATGCTGTTGCGCATATTTCAGCAATGAACGATTTGTTTACAAAATTATGTGATGTCGCTGAAGAAGCCTTGTCCGACAAATGGAGTGCTGCTATGCTGTTAAGCAGTTTGCCGGAAAGTTATGATACTTTAACAACTTCTTTAGAATCTCGCAAGGAAGATGAGGTAACATTTGCATTGGTTCAACAAAAAGTGATCGCAGAGTATGAACGACGTCTTCATGCTGGAAAAAACGTGAATGATGCTGTTTTGAAAATTGTTGGTAAGAGTAGTGTTGTGTTATTTTTGTAAAAAACCTGGTCACCAAAAGAAAAATTGTGGCAAGTATAAAAATTGGAAACTCAAACAAGCTCCAAATAACAAAAAAAATAAATCTTTTGAGGAAAAATCAATAGATTTTCTTTTCAAATTTGGTAAAAGTAATAAGTTTTCATGGTTGATAGATTCAGTTGCTGATTGCTACTCGACATGCGGTAAATGATTTAAAATTTTTTCGAACCGCAAATAGATCGTATAAAAGTTCAATTGAGCTAGCAAATGGGGAAACAATAACGATTGAAGGTATCGGGTCTGGTCATATAATGTTGTGTGATGAAAATGGGAACAAAAATGAAGTTTTGGTTAAAGAAGTCTTATATGCACCTAGCTTAGTCGGGAATATGCTGTCAGTGAGGCAATTGACAAAAGTTGGTTTTGATGTATCATTTGATGAGAATCTTTGTTAAATAAATTTCAAAAATAAGATCATTGGTATTGCTGACCTGGATGACGAAATGTATATTTTACGTCAATTTGATAATGATAATGTCATAATGGAGCATAATTCAAATTATATTCATGAGTGTCATCGTAAATTAGGTCATCGTGATCCAGCAGCTATAAAAAAATGTTTTCTGAAAACTTAGCTGATCACTTCAAGATTGTTGAATGTAACATAAAATAATTTTGCGAAATATGTGCTAAGGGAAAGTTGTCAAGAACTTCATTTTCAAAACAATCTTTCAGTAAATCAACGCAAACGTTACAGTTGATCCACACAGATGTATGTTGCCCAATGCAAGCAGCCACTCCGTCTGGAAAAAGGTACATGATTACATTTATTGATGACTATTCTGGTTTTACGTTTTTATATTTGCTGTCAAGAAAGTTTGAAGTTGAAGATGTATTGAAGAAATTTGTTATATTTTGTCGTACAAGTTTTGGTCGTGTGCCAAAGGTAATAAGGTCAGATAGAGGTGGTGAATACACTGGAAAGAGTTTGATTAAGTTTTTAGAGTCAGTTAACTGCTCCTTACAGTCTACAACAAAATGGAAAGGCAGAAAGAAAAAACAGAACTCTAATTAAGATGGCTAAATGCATGCTCGTTGATACAAATTTGCCACATACATTTTGGGGAGAAGCTGTTTCCATCGCAAATTTTACTCGAGGAGTAAATTGCATGCGCTGTTGGTATTGCTATCGCTGGTTATTTATGAGGCTTTCAGCCCTTCTGACTTCGCGACAAAACTTCGAGAGTGACCCGATATGTATAGAAAACATCATTTGGGCTAAGGAGGTTTTTAGGTTTCCCCTCATAATTTCTACTAACTGGGATTCTTCATAAGGATTTCTCTGTTGGTTGCGTAATTTGATGACAGCATTATAGAAGTCATCGAAAGATTCATTTGGCTATTGTCGTCGATTTAAAATTTGCATCTGCACTTGATGTTCTTGTTGAAAACGGCGATATTGGCATAATAAAGCCTTTTCCAATTCCTCCCACGTATTGATAGGCACTATCAGTGTAGTCCCAGTACCAATCTAAAGCTGGGCCTTCTAAAAGAAGATGGAAACCTCTTAAAATATCACTGTCTGAGCAGTCATAATCCCTACGTAAGGCTCCTACACGAAAGATGAATTGAACGTTCATTGTTTTGCTAGTACCGTCGAATTTTACCCCCATTTTGCAAGTTTAAACTTGCCCAACTCATGTTGACTTGGCACGGACATGGCAACATCGTAGCCCTGCTGCGGTGGTGGCTGATACGTGGGCCTAGACCAAGCATCCTGTGGATAACCTGTCTGGCAATTCCCTATATTTGGTCGATGGCACGAAGGTTGAGGGGGCCACTGATTATTTTGGAGTAATCCTGGCTGTAATAAAGGTGCGTTTAATGTCTGCGATCCATACCTCATATGGCCTTGTGGTGGTACAGGGTATGACTGAGTATACTCAGGAGCTTGTGCTGGGTTTACGCCTGGAAAACTGGGTACTTGAGGTTGATGGCTTACCACCTGTGGCGGCTCGCCATTCAGCCGAGCACTTTGTCCTCTCTGAAAATTTTCGGGGAATTGCGGGGCTGGTATCAAGGGTGGCGGTTGCTGTTGAAGCACTTGCCTAGAAATATTTTGTTGCGGTCTGTACCCAGTCACAACAGAAGGCCGGAAACCAACTGGTGGCTGGGACATAGCAGACTGAAAACGTGTATTACTCGATGGCAAACCATTCATGTTGCGCACTACCCCGGCGTTTTGTGAGGTCGTTGGTCTGTCCGCGGCAGCAGCAGATAAAGCCTCTTTTACCTCTTGTAATGCTCTTTGTATTTTAAGGTCAACTTCTCTCAACCAATTGGCTTGACATACTCCGACAGAAGCTTCAACAATTTGTTGAATCCCACTCAAATCTCCGATACCTTGAACACTTAATCGCATACCTACTCCCTCTTGCAACACAGCCCTATCATTGTTATTTGTACTATTAAAAGTGGGGGACCCTACTACCTGTTCTACACTCCCTGAGCTTATCGATAGTTCTGGCACTACCGACGATACAATGGGATTATACGTGGTTGCATATGTCGCTGTTGTTTGGGATAATGGATTTGTGATCGTAGCTACAGTAACTGTTGCCACTGTATCGGTAATGCAAGTTATACTAGCGCTTGTCGTTGTCATATTGCTGAGTTTGCTAATACTACGAGTAATCACCATTAAAAAAACTGCCTATTAAGTACTGGATATGGGTAAACTAGTCGCGCCTAAAATGAAATGTCTTTGAACCTTGGTAAGAGAAAGAAAAACGATAGTGACTTGAAAAAAATTTTTAATTTACAAAGCATCCACCGACGATAAAATTGCTTTGTTGCAAAAACAAACAAAAAAAACTACGACTTTTCCGAAAACTTAGCTGAAATAGGTAAATGTGCATATATCTATAGCTTGTACAATTAATAATAATATTTTGTGCTCAAACTAATCAAAAGTTAATAATCACAAACAAATCGTTTGTATATTTCTATAAAAGATCAAAATTTAATCATATATGTGAGCGGCAGTAATCTGGGAAAGAAAGTTATAGGTTGCAAGTTATTTATGTGTATGAAGTACGAAAAGTTTAAGATATGATATCAATAAAGATGTTCTTTAATTAAGAATATGACTTTATGAGTATCGATGATTCCCCTTGGCTGCAACTTAAAGATCAAAAACATACTTCTTTAAGGACTCGCCTAGCGAAATATCAATATCCACTTTTAGTTCACCATGGAATACTAAAAACAAAAGTTAAAGTAAGTGGCGTCTTATATCCGTAAAATGTTTAAGATAAATTAGCTTTAGAACTAGGTGCTACTGTTCAAGTCTTATCTTTATACTTTTTCGCAACAATTGGAGCAATTAAAAATTTAAAATCTTACGTTCTGAAAGCTTGCGACTTTTTAAGACTCAGGTTGTTGCCAAAAAGCAGAAGATCTTTGAATCGGTATAGTCCCATGTTCCATTTGCTCACGTCATATGTCGCTACGCGCAACAGGGTACACAGCCCTGACTGTCGGGACTTACATAGGACGGTGCAAGAAGAACCTGAAACTATAAACCGATTCAATCAGACAGAAACTACATCGCTCTCACCTACACCTTGAATAATCGCGTCGCTACTAATGGAGGACTCTTTATAACTCCATCGGACTTACGCATATCCGGATATAGAGTTCTAATAGTTCGTTCAACTTACTTCGGGCCCCACGTTGGGCGCCATTATTGTAGTAGTAGTAGGCTGTGCTGCTTTTAGTTTTTACACAAAAAAAAAACAATGTTACTAGATTATTGGCTGCGCTGGCATGCTGGCGGTTCGCTCCGGCTGAAGCTCGCCGTTGGGGAGGGATCTTGCCAACCAGTCTAGTAATCTACAGCTACAAAAAAAATCATGCCAGCTGCTCTATGATGTCATAAGAGAAAAGAAAAGTTATGATAAAGGAGCCCGAAGTAAGTTTAGTTTACTCTCTCTGCACACACACACGATAAAAACATCTGACTGATGGTCTGCCAGAATATTTGCCCACCCTTCATTGAACTCGTAAAAGCTCACCATGGCATCATAAAGAAAAGTCTTAGATGCCTCTGACGTATCTTGCAACCCCCCCCTTTCTTCCTTTACTTACCACCTCTCATTCTTTGATTATGCTTTCATGACTATATAAATTGTACTTTATAAATATATATTTTATTCATTTAGGGATTCCTTCTTTGTTATTCTAAATATTTCAAATAAAATATCTTAAAATAATCTAAATGGATCAAATTATTTTAATACAATTTAGAAAGAGAATAAATTGGTTACAATTATATATAAATGTAGGGGTTTTCAATGTACGTATACATAAAAAAAATCTTCCGAAAAACTCTATCGAGTAATATTTTGATTATGACTACACTATATGCATTTATTCTAATTTTCATTTCAGGCCCGAAAGATAAATAAGTCATATAAGTTTTATATACTTTTATAAATAGGTTAGCTTAATTCCGTCAAACTTATACACATTTTCTTTTCAGGTCTTAAAGGTAAGTACATTAGGTAAGTTTTCTTTAAGACAATTTCTTTCAATTTCGACAAATATATGAAATTCCGTTATTTTTAATCATTTATTTAACAATTCTAGCAGATAAGTTTGCTTTAAAATGAATATTTTAGATCTAAGCAATGAAATTTTCTTATTTTTTTTTTTGAATTCACTAGTATATCAGATAAGTTTTCTAAAGACTCCTTTTTCTTTTTGTTCAATCCATTATATGAAATTTCTCTAATTTGCAACTTACAAAAGTCTAGCAGGTAAGTTTAAAAGCTTGCAATTTTGTTAATATAAGTACGTATTTTCTTTCTCACCTTGGATTTTTTGTTTGTTATTACCGGTAAGTTTCAGTCAAAACTGGGGACGTCAGGTGAACTTCAGGCGAGTTTATAGTGGGTTCTCCAAAAAGATTTGATGCATCAGACAAATATCAGGCAGGTTTTTCAAGAAGGCCACGTTCTACAGGCAAGTATGCTCCAAAGTTAGGCACATCAGGTAAATTTTCACACCGGTCATCACAAACATTAAGCATAGGTAAATTTTCCGGCAATTTTCTCAAACGACACACATTTTCAAAAAGGTCAGGAACATATGGTAATTTTTAAGAATTAGGCACATCAGGTAAGTATTTAAGATTAGGCACATCAGGTAAATTTGCAAGTTTTGTAGAAGTTAAGCACGGTGGTAAGTATTTTTGTAAGTTAAGTTGAGGTTAGGCACATCAGGTAAATTTGCAAGTTTTGTAGAAGTTAAGCACGGTGGTAAGTATTTTTGTAAGTTAAGTTGAGGTTAGGCACATCAGGTAATTTTGCAAGTTAACTTAATAATTAGGCACATCAGGTAAGTATTTTGTAACATTTGGTAGAAGGTAGGCACATCAGGGAAGTATTTTGCGACGCCTTGTGCGTGTCCCGAACATTTTGCTTCACTCTTCACTTGCTCACTTCATACACCTTTTCTTTTCTACTCAACCTTTTATATCGTCTCGTGCGCGTCCAGGATCTTTTGCTTTACTACTCACTTGCACACTTCCAAAACCTTTTCTTTTTTTTTTCAACTCAACTTTTTTCTTGTCTCGTATATTTTTCTGCCTCTAACACTTTTACACTTCAACCACTTTTTATTTTCTCCCCCTTTACCGTCTTCAGACTTGCGCTTTTATAGTCCGGCACTCACCATGTTTTTTTTTTCTTCATCTTTAAAAACCTGTTTTTTTTACTTTTAATTCACTCGCCATCTTTTATTCGATTTTTTTTTGTCATAGAGCCTTCTGGACTTGCGCGAAAAACTCCATATTTTTCCTCTTCTTCTTCCACTCTCCACTTTACGAAATGTCAATTTAGTCCCTTTTTAGGCAACCATTCAGCGACAATCAACCGCTGTTATTTCATACCTCTATTTAGCGTAAGTAGTGTCAATTCTACCAGTGTGCACACGACAAAACCCAACCATTCCTATGACCTTTCCAGAGATTTAGGAATGGGAGGGAAATGTGAGCAACTAACTACCCCTCAGGTCTGCACGCTCTTTTAAAGTTTTCGTTCAGGTTTAGTTTTTGACCCTACTGTTTCCTAAGTCAATGTCGATTTGTGACGTATTGTCTCTGTTCATAACTTGGGCTGGAAGAACGTAGAGAAATCAAATAGGCGGGGCTGCCAAATAAAATTACCAAAAGAATCGTCGATTTTAACAAAAAAAAATCGTCAAATCTGGCAGCTGTGCAAATAGTTAATACGAAGTCAAAGAGATTTACTTACGCTGCAGCCACACGTTCAATAAATGGCTCTCAATTCCATTACACATATTGTGTGTCAAACTTCCTTGAAATTGATAGCTGTGACCCGAATTGATAATCAATTTCATTTTTTAAATGTTACCGATGAAGAAACAACTCAAATTTAGTAGCTTCAATCAATGTGTGCTGTGACCAGCTGCTCAAATTGAAAACTAAATTGCCATTTAAATGGATAGGTGAATTTGAAAGCAATCCATTTTTCAATTCCATAAGTTTGATTGTGATAGTGAAAAACGTGAGAATGTATTACGAATTGATTGGAATTGATAGTCAAAAATTGAACGTGTTGCCCCCCAAGTAAGCTAGGGAGACATGAGACGGGTTTCATGTTTGTTTTGTTTCTGGTAAATTATAACGCCGATTGCTTTGCCGCCGACGCTTAGCCGTGCCTACAATTTTTACTATCGAGCCAATAAAATAAGTGTTTTGTGTAAACTATAAGTTATACTTGGAAACTAGTAAATTAAACATATCAGTCTACGTTGAGACAGGAAAAGGATGTGTTTAGTACCAGAATTGATATCAGAGTAAATAAATTTCCAGTTATATTTGCTTTCATTTCCAAATATCTAATACACTCTATGGGGTATGGATTATGTACTGGATATAATTTTATAAGGCGAATTATTCTTATGTACAAACGCTTGTGGGTGTATACTAATATTCATGTTACCGTGATTTTTCAGTTCATATATAAGCAGCCCGCGACAACTTATAACGACGTTCTGAAAGTAGTATATTTACTAAAAGCCATTCAAATTAAGGGTCTATATATTCCAAAACAAAATCAAGTGTCATAAAATCATAACTCCAGGGGTATTGGCGCAATGCGTGTAGCACACCTTAAATATATTTAAGTATATAACCGGAAAGCAGAATAAAATAGATACTTGTTGTAAGCGAAATACCACTCAACAGAGACCTTGTAGAAATTTTATCTTGATTGAGTGGTAAACAAACATATTGGGAGTCACTGGGACTACGACCACCAAAGATTCAGGCTACTGCTTTAAGTCTTTGGCGTGAAATACCCCCAGTGATCTACCCTGTAGGTCTTCAATCTCATAAAGACTTTTCCCAATCGGTTTCAATATACGGCATTTATAAAATTTCCGAGCGAGTTTCACGTTGAAACCGCTTTTAAAATCACTTTGCTGGAAGTTCCGGCGGTAGACCTCCTGTCCCGGCACGAATTTAACCTCGCGACACCTTGTGTTGTAGACCTTTTCATTTTTGAGATAAGCTTTATGTAACATGTCGCGTATATTCTGCCGGACCAGTGAAACTTTTTCTGGTTTTGTTATACAGTTCCACTCTGGGTCGCTTAAACTTTGGAGCTTTCGGGCTAATTTATAGGTGCTACCATGGCCTATTATGTTCATGCCAAAAAGCGCGAAATAAGGCGTTACGCCGATTGACGTTTGTACTGATGACCTAAGAGAGTATTCAATTTCTGACAAATGTAAATACGAGCGTATGGCTGACAAAATCGATTGGTTTACGCGTTCTGATGCATTTGCTTGTGGCGAATGTATTGCGGTACGAACATGCTTAACCCCAAAGTTCTTCACTAAGTCTGAGAATTCTTTACTGAGAAATTGCCTACCATTGTCTGATACTACTGTCTCTGGGGTACCGAATTTATGGAACACCTCTGCAATTAAAAATTTTACAATGCCTTTGGCATTAGCTTTGGGTAAGGCCTTAAGCAGCACAAATTTTGTCAAGTGGTCTAAAACAATGAATATAAAGCAATTTCCATTTTTGGACCTCGGGTACGGACCCAGAAAATCAATGAAAATACGCTGAAATGGACGTTCGCTTATCGATTCTGCGCCCATAGGCGGCCGTAATATTAAATTTGTTGGCTTAGTCTCTTTATATATTTGACAGTTCAATACAAAATCACGAATTTGAGCGTTTTGGTTTGGCCAGTAAAAGTACTCTTTTACTCTTCGGAGAGTTTTACCAACGCCTCCGTGAGATGCTTGTGGTGGGTTGTGTGATTTGTCTATGATGGTCTTGGTCAATTCCTGGGGAACCCATAGTTTCCACGCAAAGTCCTCGTTCAAGACCACACCATCATAAGGTCGTACTCTTTTGTAGATAAAACCCTCAACCACTTTCAAGTCAGGCAAGTTTTCAGAATTTGCTTCTATGGTCGAAATAAGTTCTAAATAGTTATCTGACTTAAACATGCTTGAGTCGAGATCGACCAATCCTGCTACATCTACACAGACTTCTGCCATTTCATATCGTGATAGGGTATCGGGTACTATATTTTTCTTCCCCTGCCTATGTTCTATGGTGAAATCATAAGCTTGTAAATGTAAACTCCACCGAGCTAACCGGCCACTTAAGTCTTTGTGTGACATAAGCCATTTTAGACTGCTGTGGTCAGTTATCACGGAGAAGGGCATAAGCTCTATATAGGGCCTAAACTTTTTAATCGCCAAAACGACAGCCAAACACTCTCGTTCAGTAACCGAATAATTTCTCTGCGCCGATGTTAATTTATGAGAATAATACGCTATGGGGTGTTCGCCATCAGAATCATCCTTCTGAAAAAGTAAAGCCCCAATGCCTACATCTGACGCGTCACACTGAACGTAGAAATGTTTGTTGAAGTCCGGGTGACTAAGAAGTGGACTTGTAGTGAGAGCGTTCTTGAGGCGATCAAACGCGGACTTAGCTTCCACTGTAAACCGGAATTGTTTACCCCTTTTCAACGTTTCGAAGATCGGAGCCACAATGGTAGCATAGTTTGGTATAAATTTCCTATACCAACCTGTTGCTCCCATAAAACTCCGCACTTGTTTCGCAGTCTTAGGGTAATCAAAACGAGTAATAGTATCTATTTTGTCCGGATCGGGTTTCATTTTGCCACCGCCTACTATGTAACCTAGATATCTTAACTCTTTGAAACAGAATTTAGATTTAGCCACATTGATGGTTAGCCCTGCGTTTGCCAGACTGATAGATACTTGTTCCAGCAACTCCAGGTGTGTCTCGAATTCTGGAGATACTATCAAAAGGTCATCTAGATAGACGAAAACTCTATCACGAAGCGCCGCAGGGATCACTTTATCCATTAAACGGCATAGCCTTTGGGCTGCGTTACATAACCCAAAAGGCATAACCGTAAAATGATAAAGTGGTCGCCCAGGTACCGTGAATGCAGTTTTCTCTCTACTAGACGGCTCTAATGGAATCTGCCAGAACGCGTCTTTTAAATCGACACTCGATATGAAAATCGTATCTCCAAGCCGACTGAGCAAACCCTCAATGTGTGGCAGAGGATAGGCATCCTTAACCGTCAGAGCATTGAGTTTTCGAGCGTCCAGGCACAACCGGTTCTTTTCGCCTTTTCGGACTAAAGTCACCGGGTGGCTCCATGGACTCTCGCTAACTTCAATGACTCCAAAGTCAAGCATCCTATCAAGCTCCGCGTACATAAGTTTTTGCACAGCCGGGGAGACCGGGTAATGCTTATCTTTAACTGGAGCTGAGTCACGAGTATCTATAGAATGACTCTCTAAATGTGTTTTCCCTAATCCTTGTTTCGTATAGCAGGGAAACTTCAATATGACTAAATCCAATTTCTGACGCTGTTCAGCTGTCAAAACGTGAGTTAAGACCTCTAGGTTACTATCTGTCTCCTCACAGAGACTTATTCCATTTGTCGTAAGACTTTCTATATGGGCAAAGAATTTGAAAACCTTCATGAAGTCGATCCCCAAGAACAACTCTCGACTCAAGGTAGGTACTAGATAAAACCTAGATATGACCTGCGTTGTTTGGCCAAACCTAACATCTGCGCGTACTCGACCAACGATTTGATGTTCGGTGCCATCAGCTGTCTTGATTTTTGTGGTGAAACCATGGATTGTGAGTCCAGTTTTCTCCACAAAATCCAAGCAGTTGCGTCCTAAGCACGTCACCATCGCACCGCTGTCGACTAAACCTTCGATTTCATGGCCATTTATCCTGATTCTAGAATATAATCTGGTGTCTTTTCCTTCATAAAGAGAAGCCGATGAAATCTCAAGTCTTGTACGCTTACGAATTTTGTACCGTTCTCGTGCCTTTTTTATGCGATTAGAGACGTTACCGAAAATTCTATTTTTCGCCTCATTATATTCCTTAATTCTTACATGTAAGGGTTTAAGTTCCCTTAACCGAGGCATTGTGTCTGACTTATTTTAATTCCTATAACAATTACTTAAAATTTTAAAATTTCCTACAGTAGACTCTCCTTGCTGAGAACTTACTGGGCTCAAACTGAAGTCGACCACGCCTCCCCAGTGCGAGACGGGTTTTTTTTGCCTGTTTCCCTGGCACTTTGGACATTTTGGCGCGACTACGTCTTCTTTACCGCATCGAAAACAAAACTGCCTAGTTATTGGTTCTGGACAATCAAAAAAACTGTGCCCTGGCGCTTTACAATTCCAGCAAATGTATTTGTTGGTAGTGTTAATACTATCTACTTCGAGGTCGATTAACGACGAATCTTTGTCATTGATTTCGAGCTCTTGTACTCGAGGAGTAAATTGCATGCGCTGTTGGTATTGCTATCGCTGGTTATTTATGAGGCTTTCAGCCCTTCTGACTTCGCGACAAAACTCCGAGAGTGACCCGATATGTATAGAAAACATCATTTGGGCTAAGGAGGTTTTTAGGTTTCCCCTCATAATTTCTACTAACTGGGATTCTTCATAAGGATTTCTCTGTTGGTTGCGTAATTTGATGACAGCATTATAGAAGTCATCGAAAGATTCATTTGGCTATTGTCGTCGATTTAAAATTTGCATCTGCACTTGATGTTCTTGTTGAAAACGGCGATATTGGCATAATAAAGCCTTTTCCAATTCCTCCCACGTATTGATAGGCACTATCAGTGTAGTCCCAGTACCAATCTAAAGCTGGGCCTTCTAAAAGAAGATGGAAACCTCTTAAAATATCACTGTCTGAGCAGTCATAATCCCTACGTAAGGCTCCTACACGAAAGATGAATTGAACGTTCATTGTTTTGCTAGTACCGTCGAATTTTACCCCCATTTTGCAAGTTTAAACTTGCCCAACTCATGTTGACTTGGCACGGACATGGCAACATCGTAGCCCTGCTGCGGTGGTGGCTGATACGTGGGCCTAGACCAAGCATCCTGTGGATAACCTGTCTGGCAATTCCCTATATTTGGTCGATGGCACGAAGGTTGAGGGGGCCACTGATTATTTTGGAGTAATCCTGGCTGTAATAAAGGTGCGTTTAATGTCTGCGATCCATACCTCATATGGCCTTGTGGTGGTACAGGGTATGACTGAGTATACTCAGGAGCTTGTGCTGGGTTTACGCCTGGAAAACTGGGTACTTGAGGTTGATGGCTTACCACCTGTGGCGGCTCGCCATTCAGCCGAGCACTTTGTCCTCTCTGAAAATTTTCGGGGAATTGCGGGGCTGGTATCAAGGGTGGCGGTTGCTGTTGAAGCACTTGCCTAGAAATATTTTGTTGCGGTCTGTACCCAGTCACAACAGAAGGCCGGAAACCAACTGGTGGCTGGGACATAGCAGACTGAAAACGTGTATTACTCGATGGCAAACCATTCATGTTGCGCACTACCCCGGCGTTTTGTGAGGTCGTTGGTCTGTCCGCGGCAGCAGCAGATAAAGCCTCTTTTACCTCTTGTAATGCTCTTTGTATTTTAAGGTCAACTTCTCTCAACCAATTGGCTTGACATACTCCGACAGAAGCTTCAACAATTTGTTGAATCCCACTCAAATCTCCGATACCTTGAACACTTAATCGCATACCTACTCCCTCTTGCAACACAGCCCTATCATTGTTATTTGTACTATTAAAAGTGGGGGACCCTACTACCTGTTCTACACTCCCTGAGCTTATCGATAGTTCTGGCACTACCGACGATACAATGGGATTATACGTGGTTGCATATGTCGCTGTTGTTTGGGATAATGGATTTGTGATCGTAGCTACAGTAACTGTTGCCACTGTATCGGTAATGCAAGTTATACTAGCGCTTGTCGTTGTCATATTGCTGAGTTTGCTAATACTACGAGTAATCACCATTAAAAAAACTGCCTATTAAGTACTGGATATGGGTAAACTAGTCGTGCCTAAAATGAAATGTCTTTGAACCTTGGTAAGAGAAAGAAAAACGATAGTGACTTGAAAAAAATTTTTAATTTACAAAGCATCCACCGACGATAAAATTGCTTTGTTGCAAAAACAAACAAAAAAAACTACGACTTTTCCGAAAACTTAGCTGAAATAGGTAAATGTGCATATATCTATAACTTGTACAATTAATAATAATATTTTGTGCTCAAACTAATCAAAAGTTAATAATCACAAACAAATCGTTTGTATATTTCTATAAAAGATCAAAATTTAATTATATATGTGAGCGGCAGTAATCTGGGAAAGAAAGTTATAGGTTGCAAGTTACGTGTCAATGATTTATGTGTATGAAGTACGAAAAGTTTAAGATATGATATCAATAAAGATGTTCTTTAATTAAGAATATGACTTTATGAGTATCGATGATTCCCCTTGGCTGCAACTTAAAGATCAAAAACATACTTCTTTAAGGACTCGCCTAGCGAAATATCAATATCCACTTTTAGTTCACCATGGAATACTAAAAACAAAAGTTAAAGTAAGTGGCATCTTATATCCGTAAAATGTTTAAGATAAATTAGCTTTAGAACTAGGTGCTACTGTTCAAGTCTTATCTTTATACTTTTTCGCAACAATTGGAGCAATTAAAAATTTAAAATCTTACGTTCTGAAAGCTTGCGACTTTTTAAGACTCAGGTTGTTGCCAAAAAGCAGAAGATCTTTGAATCGGTATAGTCCCATGTTCCATTTGCTCACGTCATATGTCGCTACGCGCAACAGGGTACACAGCCCTGACTGTCGGGACTTACATAGGACGGTGCAAGAAGAACCTGGAACTATAAACCGATTCAATCAGACAGAAACTACATCGCTCTCACCTACACCTTGAATAATCGCGTCGCTACTAATGGAGGACTCTTTATAACTCCATCGGACTTACGCATATCCGGATGTAGAGTTCTAATAGTTCGTTCAACTTACTTCGGGCCCCACGTTGGGCGCCATTATTGTAGTAGTAGTAGGCTGTGCTGCTTTTAGTTTTTACACAAAAAAAAAACAATGTTACTAGATTATTGGCTGCGCTGGCATGCTGGCGGTTCGCTCCGGCTGAAGCTCGCCGTTGGGGAGGGATCTTGCCAACCAGTCTAGTAATCTACAGCTACAAAAAAAATCATGCCAGCTGCTCTATGATGTCCTAAGAGAAAAGAAAAGTTATGATAAAGGAGCCCGAAGTAAGTTTAGTTTACTCTCTCTGCACACACGCACGATAAAAACATCTGGCTGATGGTCTGCCAGAATATTTGCCCACCCTTCATTGAACTCGTAAAAGCTCACCATGGCATCATAAAGAAAAGTCTTAGATGGCCCTGACGTATCTTGCAACCCCGACTTTCTTCCTTTACTTACCACCTCTCATTCTTTGATTACGCTTTCATGACTATATACATTGTACTTTATAAATATATATTTTATTCATTTAGGGGTTCCTTCTTTGTTATTCTAAATATTTCAAATAAAATATCTTAAAATAATCTAAATGGATCAAATTATTTTAATACAATTTAGAAAGAGAATAAATTGGTTACAATTATATATAAATGTAGGGGTTTTCAATGTACGTATACATAAAAAAAATCTTCCGAAAAACTCTATCGAGTAATATTTTGATTATGACTACACTATATGCATTTATTCTAATTTTCATTTCAGGCCCGAAAGATAAATAAGTCATATAAGTTTTATATACTTTTATAAATAGGTTAGCTTAATTCCGTCAAACTTATACACATTTTCTTTTCAGGTCTTAAAGGTAAGTACATTAGGTAAGTTTTCTTTAAGACAATTTCTTTCAATTTCGACAAATATATGAAATTCCGTTATTTTTAATCATTTATTTAACAATTCTAGCAGATAAGTTTGCTTTAAAATGAATATTTTAGATCTAAGCAATGAAATTTTCTTATTTTTTTTTTTGAATTCACTAGTATATCAGATAAGTTTTCTAAAGACTCCTTTTTCTTTTTGTTCAATCCATTATATGAAATTTCTCTAATTTGCAACTTACAAAAGTCTAGCAGGTAAGTTTAAAAGCTTGCAATTTTGTTAATATAAGTACGTATTTTCTTTCTCACCTTGGATTTTTTGTTTGTTATTACCGGTAAGTTTCAGTCAAAACTGGGGACGTCAGGTGAACTTCAGGCGAGTTTATAGTGGGTTCTCCAAAAAGATTTGATGCATCAGACAAATATCAGGCAGGTTTTTCAAGAAGGCCACGTTCTACAGGCAAGTATGCTCGAAAGTTAGGCACATCAGGTAAATTTTCACACCGGTCATCACAAACATTAAGCATATGTAAATTTTCCGGCAATTTTCTCAAACGACACACATTTTCAAAAAGGTCAGGAACATATGGTAATTTTTAAGAATTAGGCACATCAGGTAAGTATTTAAGATTAGGCACATCAGGTAAATTTGCAAGTTTTGTAGAAGTTAAGCACGGTGGAAAGTATTTTTGTAAGTTAAGTTGAGGTTAGGCACATCAGGTATTTTTGCAAGTTTTGTAGAAGTTAAGCACGGTGGTAAGTATTTTTGTAAGTTAAGTTGAGGTTAGGCACATCAGGTAAATTTGCAAGTTTTGTAGAAGTTAAGCACGGTGGTAAGTATTTTTGTAAGTTAAGTTGAGGTTAGGCACATCAGGTAATTTTGCAAGTTAACTTAAGAATTAGGCATATCAGGTAAGTATTTTGTAACATTTGGTAGAAGGTAGGCACATCAGGGAAGTATTTTGCGACGCCTTGTGCGTGTCCCGAACATTTTGCTTCACTCTTCACTTGCACACTTCATACACCTTTTCTTTTCTACTCAACCTTTTATATCGTCTCGTGCACGTCCAGGATCTTTTGCTTCACTACTCACTTGCACACTTCCAAAACCTTTTCTTTTTTTTCAACTCAACTTTTTTCTTGTCTCGTATATTTTTCTGCCTCTAACACTTTTACACTTCAACCACTTTTTATTTTCTCCCCCTTTACCGTCTTCAGACTTGCGCTTTTATAGTCCGGCACTCGCCATGTTTTTTTTTTCTTCATCTTTAAAAACCTGTTTTTTTTACTTTTAATTCACTCGCCATCTTTTATTCGATTTTTTTTTGTCATAGAGCCTTCTGGACTTGCGCGAAAAACTCCATATTTTTCCTCTTCTTCTTCCACTCTCCACTTTACGAAATTCAATTTAGTCCCTTTTTAGGCAACCATTCAGCGACAATCAACCGCTGTTATTTCATACCTCTATTTAGCGTAAGTAGTGTCAATTCTACCAGTGTGCACACGACAAAACCCAACCATTCCTATGACCTTTCCAGAGATTTAGGAATGGGAGGGAAATGTGAGCAACTAACTACCCCTCAGGTCTGCACGCTCTTTTAAAGTTTTCGTTCAGGTTTAGTTTTTGACCCTACTGTTTCCTAAGTCAATGTCGATTTGTGACGTATTGTCTCTGTTCATAACTTGGGCTGGAAGAACGTAGAGAAATCAAATAGGCGGGGCTGCCAAATAAAATTACCAAAAGAATCGTCGATTTTAACAAAAAAAAATCGTCAAATCTGGCAGCTGTGCAAATAGTTAATACGAAGTCAAAGAGATTTACTTACGCTGCAGCCACACGTTCAATAAATGGCTCTCAATTCCATTACACATATTGTGTGTCAAACTTCCTTGAAATTGATAGCTGTGACCCGAATTGATAATCAATTTCATTTTTTAAATGTTACCGATGAAGAAACAACTCAAATTTAGTAGCTTCAATCAATGTGTGCTGTGACCAGCTGCTCAAATTGAAAACTAAATTGCCATTTAAATGGATAGGTGAATTTGAAAGCAATCCATTTTTCAATTCCATAAGTTTGATTGTGATAGTGAAAAACGTGAGAATGTATTACGAATTGATTGGAATTGATAGTCAAAAATTGAACGTGTTGCCCCCCAAGTAAGCTAGGGAGACATGAGACGGGTTTCATGTTTGTTTTGTTTCTGGTAAATTATAACGCCGATTGCTTTGCCGCCGACGCTTAGCCGTGCCTACAATTTTTACTATCGAGCCAATAAAATAAGTGTTTTGTGTAAACTATAAGTTATACTTGGAAACTAGTAAATTAAACATATCAGTCTACGTTGAGACAGGAAAAGGATGTGTTTAGTACCAGAATTGATATCAGAGTAAATAAATTTCCAGTTATATTTGCTTTCATTTCCAAATATCTAATACACTCTATGGGGTATGGATTATGTACTGGATATAATTTTATAAGGCGAATTATTCTTATGTACAAACGCTTGTGGGTGTATACTAATATTCATGTTACCGTGATTTTTCAGTTCATATATAAGCAGCCCGCGACAACTTATAACGACGTTCTGAAAGTAGTATATTTACTAAAAGCCATTCAAATTAAGGGCCTATATATTCCAAAACAAAATCAAGTGTCATAAAATCATAACTCCAGGGGTATTGGCGCAATGCGTGTAGCACACCTTAAATATATTTAAGTATATAACCGGAAAGCAGAATAAAATAGATACTTGTTGTAAGCGAAATACCACTCAACAGAGACCTTGTAGAAATTTTATCTTGATTGAGTGGTAAACAAACATATTGGGAGTCACTGGGACTACGACCACCAAAGATTCAGGCTACTGCTTTAAGTCTTTGGCGTGAAATACCCCCAGTGATCTACCCTGTAGGTCTTCAATCTCATAAAGACTTTTCCCAATCGGTTTCAATATACGGCATTTATAAAATTTCCGAGCGAGTTTCACGTTGAAACCGCTTTTAAAATCACTTTGCTGGAAGTTCCGGCGGTAGACCTCCTGTCCCGGCACGAATTTAACCTCGCGACACCTAGTGTTGTAGACCTTTTCATTTTTGAGATAAGCTTTATGTAACATGTCGCGTATATTCTGCCGGACCAGTGAAACTTTTTCTGGTTTTGTTATACAGTTCCACTCTGGGTCGCTTAAACTTTGGAGCTTTCGGGCTAATTTATAGGTGCTACCATGGCCTATTATGTTCATGCCAAAAAGCGCGAAATAAGGCGTTACGCCGATTGACGTTTGTACTGATGACCTAAGAGAGTATTCAATTTCTGACAAATGTCTGTCCCATTCCGAGTGGTCCTCTTGTAAATACGAGCGTATGGCTGACAAAATCGATTGGTTTACGCGTTCTGATGCATTTGCTTGTGGCGAATGTATTGCGGTACGAACATGCTTAACCCCAAAGTTCTTCACTAAGTCTGAGAATTCTTTACTGAGAAATTGCCTACCATTGTCTGATACTACTGTCTCTGGGGTACCGAATTTATGGAACACCTCTGCAATTAAAAATTTTACAATGCCTTTGGCATTAGCTTTGGGTAAGGCCTTAAGCAGCACAAATTTTGTCAAGTGGTCTAAAACAATGAATATAAAGCAATTTCCATTTTTGGACCTCGGGTACGGACCCAGAAAATCAATGAAAATACGCTGAAATGGACGTTCGCTTATCGATTCTGCGCCCATAGGCGGCCGTAATATTAAATTTGTTGGCTTAGTCTCTTTATATATTTGACAGTTCAATACAAAATCACGAATTTGAGCGTTTTGGTTTGGCCAGTAAAAGTACTCTTTTACTCTTCGGAGAGTTTTACCAACGCCTCCGTGAGATGCTTGTGGTGGGTTGTGTGATTTGTCTATGATGGTCTTGGTCAATTCCTGGGGAACCCATAGTTTCCACGCAAAGTCCTCGTTCAAGACCACACCATCATAAGGTCGTACTCTTTTGTAGATAAAACCCTCAACCACTTTCAAGTCAGGCAAGTTTTCAGAATTTGCTTCTATGGTCGAAATAAGTTCTAAATAGTTATCTGACTTAAACATGCTTGAGTCGAGATCGACCAATCCTGCTACATCTACACAGACTTCTGCCATTTCATATCGTGATAGGGTATCGGGTACTATATTTTTCTTCCCCTGCCTATGTTCTATGGTGAAATCATAAGCTTGTAAATGTAAACTCCACCGAGCTAACCGGCCACTTAAGTCTTTGTGTGACATAAGCCATTTTAGACTGCTGTGGTCAGTTATCACGGAGAAGGGCATAAGCTCTATATAGGGCCTAAACTTTTTAATCGCCAAAACGACAGCCAAACACTCTCGTTCAGTAACCGAATAATTTCTCTGCGCCGATGTTAATTTATGAGAATAATACGCTATGGGGTGTTCGCCATCAGAATCATCCTTCTGAAAAAGTAAAGCCCCAATGCCTACATCTGACGCGTCACACTGAACGTAGAAATGTTTGTTGAAGTCCGGGTGACTAAGAAGTGGACTTGTAGTGAGAGCGTTCTTGAGGCGATCAAACGCGGACTTAGCTTCCACTGTAAACCGGAATTGTTTACCCCTTTTCAACGTTTCGAAGATCGGAGCCACAATGGTAGCATAGTTTGGTATAAATTTCCTATACCAACCTGTTGCTCCCATAAAACTCCGCACTTGTTTCGCAGTCTTAGGGTAATCAAAACGAGTAATAGTATCTATTTTGTCCGGATCGGGTTTCATTTTGCCACCGCCTACTATGTAACCTAGATATCTTAACTCTTTGAAACAGAATTTAGATTTAGCCACATTGATGGTTAGCCCTGCGTTTGCCAGACTGATAGATACTTGTTCCAGCAACTCCAGGTGTGTCTCGAATTCTGGAGATACTATCAAAAGGTCATCTAGATAGACGAAAACTCTATCACGAAGCGCCGCAGGGATCACTTTATCCATTAAACGGCATAGCCTTTGGGCTGCGTTACATAACCCAAAAGGCATAACCGTAAAATGATAAAGTGGTCGCCCAGGTACCGTGAATGCAGTTTTCTCTCTACTAGACGGCTCTAATGGAATCTGCCAGAACGCGTCTTTTAAATCGACACTCGATATGAAAATCGTATCTCCAAGCCGACTGAGCAAACCCTCAATGTGTGGCAGAGGATAGGCATCCTTAACCGTCAGAGCATTGAGTTTTCGAGCGTCCAGGCACAACCGGTTCTTTTCGCCTTTTCGGACTAAAGTCACCGGGTGGCTCCATGGACTCTCGCTAACTTCAATGACTCCAAAGTCAAGCATCCTATCAAGCTCCGCGTACATAAGTTTTTGCACAGCCGGGGAGACCGGGTAATGCTTATCTTTAACTGGAGCTGAGTCACGAGTATCTATAGAATGACTCTCTAAATGTGTTTTCCCTAATCCTTGTTTTGTATAGCAGGGAAACTTCAATATGACTAAATCCAATTTCTGACGCTGTTCAGCTGTCAAAACGTGAGTTAAGACCTCTAGGTTACTATCTGTCTCCTCACAGAGACTTATTCCATTTGTCGTAAGACTTTCTATATGGGCAAAGAATTTGAAAACCTTCATGAAGTCGATCCCCAAGAACAACTCTCGACTCAAGGTAGGTACTAGATAAAACCTAGATATGACCTGCGTTGTTTGGCCAAACCTAACATCTGCGCGTACTCGACCAACGATTTGATGTTCGGTGCCATCAGCTGTCTTGATTTTTGTGGTGAAACCATGGATTGTGAGTCCAGTTTTCTCCACAAAATCCAAGCAGTTGCGTCCTAAGCACGTCACCATCGCACCGCTGTCGACTAAACCTTCGATTTCATGGCCATTTATCCTGATTCTAGAATATAATCTGGTGTCTTTTCCTTCATAAAGAGAAGCCGATGAAATCTCAAGTCTTGTACGCTTACGAATTTTGTACCGTTCTAGTGCCTTTTTTATGCGATTAGAGACGTTACCGAAAATTCTATTTTTCGCCTCATTATATTCCTTAATTCTTACATGTAAGGGTTTAAGTTCCCTTAACCGAGGCATTGTGTCTGACTTATTTTAATTCCTATAACAATTACTTAAAATTTTAAAATTTCCTACAGTAGACTCTCCTTGCTGAGAACTTACTGGGCTCAAACTGAAGTCGACCACGCCTCCCCAGTGCGAGACGGGTTTTTTTGCCTGTTTCCCTGGCACTTTGGACATTTTGGCGCGACTACGTCTTCTTTACCGCATCGAAAACAAAACTGCCTAGTTATTGGTTCTGGACAATCAAAAAAACTGTGCCCTGGCGCTTTACAATTCCAGCAAATGTATTTGTTGGTAGTGTTAATACTATCTACTTCGAGGTCGATTAACGACGAATCTTTGTCATTGATTTCGAGCTCTTGTACTCGAGGAGTAAATTGCATGCGCTGTTGGTATTGCTATCGCTGGTTATTTATGAGGCTTTCAGCCCTTCTGACTTCGCGACAAAACTCCGAGAGTGACCCGATATGTATAGAAAACATCATTTGGGCTAAGGAGGTTTTTAGGTTTCCCCTCATAATTTCTACTAACTGGGATTCTTCATAAGGATTTCTCTGTTGGTTGCGTAATTTGATGACAGCATTATAGAAGTCATCGAAAGATTCATTTGGCTATTGTCGTCGATTTAAAATTTGCATCTGCACTTGATGTTCTTGTTGAAAACGGCGATATTGGCATAATAAAGCCTTTTCCAATTCCTCCCACGTATTGATAGGCACTATCAGTGTAGTCCCAGTACCAATCTAAAGCTGGGCCTTCTAAAAGAAGATGGAAACCTCTTAAAATATCACTGTCTGAGCAGTCATAATCCCTACGTAAGGCTCCTACACGAAAGATGAATTGAACGTTCATTGTTTTGCTAGTACCGTCGAATTTTACCCCCATTTTGCAAGTTTAAACTTGCCCAACTCATGTTGACTTGGCACGGACATGGCAACATCGTAGCCCTGCTGCGGTGGTGGCTGATACGTGGGCCTAGACCAAGCATCCTGTGGATAACCTGTCTGGCAATTCCCTATATTTGGTCGATGGCACGAAGGTTGAGGGGGCCACTGATTATTTTGGAGTAATCCTGGCTGTAATAAAGGTGCGTTTAATGTCTGCGATCCATACCTCATATGGCCTTGTGGTGGTACAGGGTATGACTGAGTATACTCAGGAGCTTGTGCTGGGTTTACGCCTGGAAAACTGGGTACTTGAGGTTGATGGCTTACCACCTGTGGCGGCTCGCCATTCAGCCGAGCACTTTGTCCTCTCTGAAAATTTTCGGGGAATTGCGGGGCTGGTATCAAGGGTGGCGGTTGCTGTTGAAGCACTTGCCTAGAAATATTTTGTTGCGGTCTGTACCCAGTCACAACAGAAGGCCGGAAACCAACTGGTGGCTGGGACATAGCAGACTGAAAACGTGTATTACTCGATGGCAAACCATTCATGTTGCGCACTACCCCGGCGTTTTGTGAGGTCGTTGGTCTGTCCGCGGCAGCAGCAGATAAAGCCTCTTTTACCTCTTGTAATGCTCTTTGTATTTTAAGGTCAACTTCTCTCAACCAATTGGCTTGACATACTCCGACAGAAGCTTCAACAATTTGTTGAATCCCACTCAAATCTCCGATACCTTGAACACTTAATCGCATACCTACTCCCTCTTGCAACACAGCCCTATCATTGTTATTTGTACTATTAAAAGTGGGGGACCCTACTACCTGTTCTACACTCCCTGAGCTTATCGATAGTTCTGGCACTACCGACGATACAATGGGATTATACGTGGTTGCATATGTCGCTGTTGTTTGGGATAATGGATTTGTGATCGTAGCTACAGTAACTGTTGCCACTGTATCGGTAATGCAAGTTATACTAGCGCTTGTCGTTGTCATATTGCTGAGTTTGCTAATACTACGAGTAATCACCATTAAAAAAACTGCCTATTAAGTACTGGATATGGGTAAACTAGTCGTGCCTAAAATGAAATGTCTTTGAACCTTGGTAAGAGAAAGAAAAACGATAGTGACTTGAAAAAAATTTTTAATTTACAAAGCATCCACCGACGATAAAATTGCTTTGTTGCAAAAACAAACAAAAAAAACTACGACTTTTCCGAAAACTTAGCTGAAATAGGTAAATGTGCATATATCTATAACTTGTACAATTAATAATAATATTTTGTGCTCAAACTAATCAAAAGTTAATAATCACAAACAAATCGTTTGTATATTTCTATAAAAGATCAAAATTTAATTATATATGTGAGCGGCAGTAATCTGGGAAAGAAAGTTATAGGTTGCAAGTTACGTGTCAATGATTTATGTGTATGAAGTACGAAAAGTTTAAGATATGATATCAATAAAGATGTTCTTTAATTAAGAATATGACTTTATGAGTATCGATGATTCCCCTTGGCTGCAACTTAAAGATCAAAAACATACTTCTTTAAGGACTCGCCTAGCGAAATATCAATATCCACTTTTAGTTCACCATGGAATACTAAAAACAAAAGTTAAAGTAAGTGGCATCTTATATCCGTAAAATGTTTAAGATAAATTAGCTTTAGAACTAGGTGCTACTGTTCAAGTCTTATCTTTATACTTTTTCGCAACAATTGGAGCAATTAAAAATTTAAAATCTTACGTTCTGAAAGCTTGCGACTTTTTAAGACTCAGGTTGTTGCCAAAAAGCAGAAGATCTTTGAATCGGTATAGTCCCATGTTCCATTTGCTCACGTCATATGTCGCTACGCGCAACAGGGTACACAGCCCTGACTGTCGGGACTTACATAGGACGGTGCAAGAAGAACCTGGAACTATAAACCGATTCAATCAGACAGAAACTACATCGCTCTCACCTACACCTTGAATAATCGCGTCGCTACTAATGGAGGACTCTTTATAACTCCATCGGACTTACGCATATCCGGATGTAGAGTTCTAATAGTTCGTTCAACTTACTTCGGGCCCCACGTTGGGCGCCATTATTGTAGTAGTAGTAGGCTGTGCTGCTTTTAGTTTTTACACAAAAAAAAAACAATGTTACTAGATTATTGGCTGCGCTGGCATGCTGGCGGTTCGCTCCGGCTGAAGCTCGCCGTTGGGGAGGGATCTTGCCAACCAGTCTAGTAATCTACAGCTACAAAAAAAATCATGCCAGCTGCTCTATGATGTCCTAAGAGAAAAGAAAAGTTATGATAAAGGAGCCCGAAGTAAGTTTAGTTTACTCTCTCTGCACACACGCACGATAAAAACATCTGGCTGATGGTCTGCCAGAATATTTGCCCACCCTTCATTGAACTCGTAAAAGCTCACCATGGCATCATAAAGAAAAGTCTTAGATGGCCCTGACGTATCTTGCAACCCCGACTTTCTTCCTTTACTTACCACCTCTCATTCTTTGATTACGCTTTCATGACTATATACATTGTACTTTATAAATATATATTTTATTCATTTAGGGGTTCCTTCTTTGTTATTCTAAATATTTCAAATAAAATATCTTAAAATAATCTAAATGGATCAAATTATTTTAATACAATTTAGAAAGAGAATAAATTGGTTACAATTATATATAAATGTAGGGGTTTTCAATGTACGTATACATAAAAAAAATCTTCCGAAAAACTCTATCGAGTAATATTTTGATTATGACTACACTATATGCATTTATTCTAATTTTCATTTCAGGCCCGAAAGATAAATAAGTCATATAAGTTTTATATACTTTTATAAATAGGTTAGCTTAATTCCGTCAAACTTATACACATTTTCTTTTCAGGTCTTAAAGGTAAGTACATTAGGTAAGTTTTCTTTAAGACAATTTCTTTCAATTTCGACAAATATATGAAATTCCGTTATTTTTAATCATTTATTTAACAATTCTAGCAGATAAGTTTGCTTTAAAATGAATATTTTAGATCTAAGCAATGAAATTTTCTTATTTTTTTTTTTGAATTCACTAGTATATCAGATAAGTTTTCTAAAGACTCCTTTTTCTTTTTGTTCAATCCATTATATGAAATTTCTCTAATTTGCAACTTACAAAAGTCTAGCAGGTAAGTTTAAAAGCTTGCAATTTTGTTAATATAAGTACGTATTTTCTTTCTCACCTTGGATTTTTTGTTTGTTATTACCGGTAAGTTTCAGTCAAAACTGGGGACGTCAGGTGAACTTCAGGCGAGTTTATAGTGGGTTCTCCAAAAAGATTTGATGCATCAGACAAATATCAGGCAGGTTTTTCAAGAAGGCCACGTTCTACAGGCAAGTATGCTCGAAAGTTAGGCACATCAGGTAAATTTTCACACCGGTCATCACAAACATTAAGCATATGTAAATTTTCCGGCAATTTTCTCAAACGACACACATTTTCAAAAAGGTCAGGAACATATGGTAATTTTTAAGAATTAGGCACATCAGGTAAGTATTTAAGATTAGGCACATCAGGTAAATTTGCAAGTTTTGTAGAAGTTAAGCACGGTGGAAAGTATTTTTGTAAGTTAAGTTGAGGTTAGGCACATCAGGTATTTTTGCAAGTTTTGTAGAAGTTAAGCACGGTGGTAAGTATTTTTGTAAGTTAAGTTGAGGTTAGGCACATCAGGTAAATTTGCAAGTTTTGTAGAAGTTAAGCACGGTGGTAAGTATTTTTGTAAGTTAAGTTGAGGTTAGGCACATCAGGTAATTTTGCAAGTTAACTTAAGAATTAGGCATATCAGGTAAGTATTTTGTAACATTTGGTAGAAGGTAGGCACATCAGGGAAGTATTTTGCGACGCCTTGTGCGTGTCCCGAACATTTTGCTTCACTCTTCACTTGCACACTTCATACACCTTTTCTTTTCTACTCAACCTTTTATATCGTCTCGTGCACGTCCAGGATCTTTTGCTTCACTACTCACTTGCACACTTCCAAAACCTTTTCTTTTTTTTCAACTCAACTTTTTTCTTGTCTCGTATATTTTTCTGCCTCTAACACTTTTACACTTCAACCACTTTTTATTTTCTCCCCCTTTACCGTCTTCAGACTTGCGCTTTTATAGTCCGGCACTCACCATGTTTTTTTTTTCTTCATCTTTAAAAACCTGTTTTTTTTACTTTTAATTCACTCGCCATCTTTTATTCGATTTTTTTTTGTCATAGAGCCTTCTGGACTTGCGCGAAAAACTCCATATTTTTCCTCTTCTTCTTCCACTCTCCACTTTACGAAATTCAATTTAGTCCCTTTTTAGGCAACCATTCAGCGACAATCAACCGCTGTTATTTCATACCTCTATTTAGCGTAAGTAGTGTCAATTCTACCAGTGTGCACACGACAAAACACAACCATTCCTATGACCTTTCCAGAGACTTAGGAATGGGAGGGAAATGTGAGCAACTAACTACCCCTCAGGTCTGTACGCTCTTTTAAAGTTTTCGTTCAGGTTTAGTTTTTGACCCTACTGTTTCCTAAGTCAATGTCGATTTGTGACGTATTGTCTCTGTTCATAACTTGGGCTGGAAGAACGTAGAGAAATCAAATAGGCGGGGCTGCCAAATAAAATTACCAAAAGAATCGTCGATTTTAACAAAAAAAAATCGTCAAATCTGGCAGCTGTGCAAATAGTTAATACGAAGTCAAAGAGATTTACTTACGCTGCAGCCACACGTTCAATAAATGGCTCTCAATTCCATTACACATATTGTGTGTCAAACTTCCTTGAAATTGATAGCTGTGACCCGAATTGATAATCAATTTCATTTTTTAAATGTTACCGATGAAGAAACAACTCAAATTTAGTAGCTTCAATCAATGTGTGCTGTGACCAGCTGCTCAAATTGAAAACTAAATTGCCATTTAAATGGATAGGTGAATTTGAAAGCAATCCATTTTTCAATTCCATAAGTTTGATTGTGATAGTGAAAAACGTGAGAATGTATTACGAATTGATTGGAATTGATAGTCAAAAATTGAACGTGTTGCCCCCCAAGTAAGCTAGGGAGACATGAGACGGGTTTCATGTTTGTTTTGTTTCTGGTAAATTATAACGCCGATTGCTTTGCCGCCGACGCTTAGCCGTGCCTACAATTTTTACTATCGAGCCAATAAAATAAGTGTTTTGTGTAAACTATAAGTTATACTTGGAAACTAGTAAATTAAACATATCAGTCTACGTTGAGACAGGAAAAGGATGTGTTTAGTACCAGAATTGATATCAGAGTAAATAAATTTCCAGTTATATTTGCTTTCATTTCCAAATATCTAATACACTCTATGGGGTATGGATTATGTACTGGATATAATTTTATAAGGCGAATTATTCTTATGCACAAACGCTTGTGGGTGTATACTAATATTCATGTTACCGTGATTTTTCAGTTCATATATAAGCAGCCCGCGACAACTTATAACGACGTTCTGAAAGTAGTATATTTACTAAAAGCCATTCAAATTAAGGGTCTATATATTCCAAAACAAAATCAAGTGTCATAAAATCATAACTCCAGGGGTATTGGCGCAATGCGTGTAGCACACCTTAAATATATTTAAGTATATAACCGGAAAGCAGAATAAAATAGATACTTGTTGTAAGCGAAATACCACTCAACAGAGACCTTGTAGAAATTTTATCTTGATTGAGTGGTAAACAAACATATTGGGAGTCACTGGGACTACGACCACCAAAGATTCAGGCTACTGCTTTAAGTCTTTGGCGTGAAATACCCCCAGTGATCTACCCTGTAGGTCTTCAATCTCATAAAGACTTTTCCCAATCGGTTTCAATATACGGCATTTATAAAATTTCCGAGCGAGTTTCACGTTGAAACCGCTTTTAAAATCACTTTGCTGGAAGTTCCGGCGGTAGACCTCCTGTCCCGGCACGAATTTAACCTCGCGACACCTAGTGTTGTAGACCTTTTCATTTTTGAGATAAGCTTTATGTAACATGTCGCGTATATTCTGCCGGACCAGTGAAACTTTTTCTGGTTTTGTTATACAGTTCCACTCTGGGTCGCTTAAACTTTGGAGCTTTCGGGCTAATTTATAGGTGCTACCATGGCCTATTATGTTCATGCCAAAAAGCGCGAAATAAGGCGTTACGCCGATTGACGTTTGTACTGATGACCTAAGAGAGTATTCAATTTCTGACAAATGTCTGTCCCATTCCGAGTGGTCCTCTTGTAAATACGAGCGTATGGCTGACAAAATCGATTGGTTTACGCGTTCTGATGCATTTGCTTGTGGCGAATGTATTGCGGTACGAACATGCTTAACCCCAAAGTTCTTCACTAAGTCTGAGAATTCTTTACTGAGAAATTGCCTACCATTGTCTGATACTACTGTCTCTGGGGTACCGAATTTATGGAACACCTCTGCAATTAAAAATTTTACAATGCCTTTGGCATTAGCTTTGGGTAAGGCCTTAAGCAGCACAAATTTTGTCAAGTGGTCTAAAACAATGAATATAAAGCAATTTCCATTTTTGGACCTCGGGTACGGACCCAGAAAATCAATGAAAATACGCTGAAATGGACGTTCGCTTATCGATTCTGCGCCCATAGGCGGCCGTAATATTAAATTTGTTGGCTTAGTCTCTTTATATATTTGACAGTTCAATACAAAATCACGAATTTGAGCGTTTTGGTTTGGCCAGTAAAAGTACTCTTTTACTCTTCGGAGAGTTTTACCAACGCCTCCGTGAGATGCTTGTGGTGGGTTGTGTGATTTGTCTATGATGGTCTTGGTCAATTCCTGGGGAACCCATAGTTTCCACGCAAAGTCCTCGTTCAAGACCACACCATCATAAGGTCGTACTCTTTTGTAGATAAAACCCTCAACCACTTTCAAGTCAGGCAAGTTTTCAGAATTTGCTTCTATGGTCGAAATAAGTTCTAAATAGTTATCTGACTTAAACATGCTTGAGTCGAGATCGACCAATCCTGCTACATCTACACAGACTTCTGCCATTTCATATCGTGATAGGGTATCGGGTACTATATTTTTCTTCCCCTGCCTATGTTCTATGGTGAAATCATAAGCTTGTAAATGTAAACTCCACCGAGCTAACCGGCCACTTAAGTCTTTGTGTGACATAAGCCATTTTAGACTGCTGTGGTCAGTTATCACGGAGAAGGGCATAAGCTCTATATAGGGCCTAAACTTTTTAATCGCCAAAACGACAGCCAAACACTCTCGTTCAGTAACCGAATAATTTCTCTGCGCCGATGTTAATTTATGAGAATAATACGCTATGGGGTGTTCGCCATCAGAATCATCCTTCTGAAAAAGTAAAGCCCCAATGCCTACATCTGACGCGTCACACTGAACGTAGAAATGTTTGTTGAAGTCCGGGTGACTAAGAAGTGGACTTGTAGTGAGAGCGTTTTTGAGGCGATCAAACGCGGACTTAGCTTCCACTGTAAACCGGAATTGTTTACCCCTTTTCAACGTTTCGAAGATCGGAGCCACAATGGTAGCATAGTTTGGTATAAATTTCCTATACCAACCTGTTGCTCCCATAAAACTCCGCACTTGTTTCGCAGTCTTAGGGTAATCAAAACGAGTAATAGTATCTATTTTGTCCGGATCGGGTTTCATTTTGCCACCGCCTACTATGTAACCTAGATATCTTAACTCTTTGAAACAGAATTTAGATTTAGCCACATTGATGGTTAGCCCTGCGTTTGCCAGACTGATAGATACTTGTTCCAGCAACTCCAGGTGTGTCTCGAATTCTGGAGATACTATCAAAAGGTCATCTAGATAGACGAAAACTCTATCACGAAGCGCCGCAGGGATCACTTTATCCATTAAACGGCATAGCCTTTGGGCTGCGTTACACAACCCAAAAGGCATAACCGTAAAATGATAAAGTGGTCGCCCAGGTACCGTGAATGCAGTTTTCTCTCTACTAGACGGCTCTAATGGAATCTGCCAGAACGCGTCTTTTAAATCGACACTCGATATGAAAATCGTATCTCCAAACCGACTGAGCAAACCCTCAATGTGTGGCAGAGGATAGGCATCCTTAACCGTCAGAGCATTGAGTTTTCGAGCGTCCAGGCACAACCGGTTCTTTTCGCCTTTTCGGACTAAAGTCACCGGGTGGCTCCATGGACTCTCGCTAACTTCAATGACTCCAAAGTCAAGCATCCTATCAAGCTCCGCGTACATAAGTTTTTGCACAGCCGGGGAGACCGGGTAATGCTTATCTTTAACTGGAGCTGAGTCACGAGTATCTATAGAATGACTCTCTAAATGTGTTTTCCCTAATCCTTGTTTTGTATAGCAGGGAAACTTCAATATGACTAAATCCAATTTCTGACGCTGTTCAGCTGTCAAAACGTGAGTTAAGACCTCTAGGTTACTATCTGTCTCCTCACAGAGACTTATTCCATTTGTCGTAAGACTTTCTATATGGGCAAAGAATTTGAAAACCTTCATGAAGTCGATCCCCAAGAACAACTCTCGACTCAAGGTAGGTACTAGATAAAACCTAGATATGACCTGCGTTGTTTGGCCAAACCTAACATCTGCGCGTACTCGACCAACGATTTGATGTTCGGTGCCATCAGCTGTCTTGATTTTTGTGGTGAAACCATGGATTGTGAGTCCAGTTTTCTCCACAAAATCCAAGCAGTTGCGTCCTAAGCACGTCACCATCGCACCGCTGTCGACTAAACCTTCGATTTCATGGCCATTTATCCTGATTCTAGAATATAATCTGGTGTCTTTTCCTTCATAAAGAGAAGCCGATGAAATCTCAAGTCTTGTACGCTTACGAATTTTGTACCGTTCTAGTGCCTTTTTTATGCGATTAGAGACGTTACCGAAAATTCTATTTTTCGCCTCATTATATTCCTTAATTCTTACATGTAAGGGTTTAAGTTCCCTTAACCGAGGCATTGTGTCTGACTTATTTTAATTCCTATAACAATTACTTAAAATTTTAAAATTTCCTACAGTAGACTCTCCTTGCTGAGAACTTACTGGGCTCAAACTGAAGTCGACCACGCCTCCCCAGTGCGAGACGGGTTTTTTTGCCTGTTTCCCTGGCACTTTGGACATTTTGGCGCGACTACGTCTTCTTTACCGCATCGAAAACAAAACTGCCTAGTTATTGGTTCTGGACAATCAAAAAAACTGTGCCCTGGCGCTTTACAATTCCAGCAAATGTATTTGTTGGTAGTGTTAATACTATCTACTTCGAGGTCGATTAACGACGAATCTTTGTCATTGATTTCGAGCTCTTGTACTCGAGGAGTAAATTGCATGCGCTGTTGGTATTGCTATCGCTGGTTATTTATGAGGCTTTCAGCCCTTCTGACTTCGCGACAAAACTCCGAGAGTGACCCGATATGTATAGAAAACATCATTTGGGCTAAGGAGGTTTTTAGGTTTCCCCTCATAATTTCTACTAACTGGGATTCTTCATAAGGATTTCTCTGTTGGTTGCGTAATTTGATGACAGCATTATAGAAGTCATCGAAAGATTCATTTGGCTATTGTCGTCGATTTAAAATTTGCATCTGCACTTGATGTTCTTGTTGAAAACGGCGATATTGGCATAATAAAGCCTTTTCCAATTCCTCCCACGTATTGATAGGCACTATCAGTGTAGTCCCAGTACCAATCTAAGGCTGGGCCTTCTAAAAGAAGATGGAAACCTCTTAAAATATCACTGTCTGAGCAGTCATAATCCCTACGTAAGGCTCCTACACGAAAGATGAATTGAACGTTCATTGTTTTGCTAGTACCGTCGAATTTTACCCCCATTTTGCAAGTTTAAACTTGCCCAACTCATGTTGACTTGGCACGGACATGGCAACATCGTAGCCCTGCTGCGGTGGTGGCTGATACGTGGGCCTAGACCAAGCATCCTGTGGATAACCTGTCTGGCAATTCCCTATATTTGGTCGATGGCACGAAGGTTGAGGGGGCCACTGATTATTTTGGAGTAATCCTGGCTGTAATAAAGGTGCGTTTAATGTCTGCGATCCATACCTCATATGGCCTTGTGGTGGTACAGGGTATGACTGAGTATACTCAGGAGCTTGTGCTGGGTTTACGCCTGGAAAACTGGGTACTTGAGGTTGATGGCTTACCACCTGTGGCGGCTCGCCATTCAGCCGAGCACTTTGTCCTCTCTGAAAATTTTCGGGGAATTGCGGGGCTGGTATCAAGGGTGGCGGTTGCTGTTGAAGCACTTGCCTAGAAATATTTTGTTGCGGTCTGTACCCAGTCACAACAGAAGGCCGGAAACCAACTGGTGGCTGGGACATAGCAGACTGAAAACGTGTATTACCCGGTGGCAAACCATTCATGTTGCGCACTACCCCGTCGTTTTGTGAGGTCGTTGGTCTGTCCGCGGCAGCAGCAGATAAAGCCTCTTTTACCTCTTGTAATGCTCTTTGTATTTTAAGGTCAACTTCTCTCAACCAATTGGCTTGACATACTCCGACAGAAGCTTCAACAATTTGTTGAATCCCACTCAAATCTCCGATACCATGAACACTTGATCGCATACCTACTCCCTCTTGCAACACAGCCCTATCATTGTTATTTGTACTATTAAAAGTGGGGGACCCTACTACCTGTTCTACACTCCCTGAGCTTATCGATAGTTCTGGCACTACCGACGATACAATGGGATTATACGTGGTTGCATATGTCGCTGTTGTTTGGGATAATGGATTTGTGATCGTAGCTACAGTAACTGTTGCCACTGTATCGGTAATGCAAGTTATACTAGCGCTTGTCGTTGTCATATTGCTGAGTTTGCTAATACTACGAGTAATCACCATTAAAAAAACTGCCTATTAAGTACTGGATATGGGTAAACTAGTCGCGCCTAAAATGAAATGTCTTTGAACCTTGGTAAGAGAAAGAAAAACGATAGTGACTTGAAAAAAATTTTTAATTTACAAAGCATCCACCGACGATAAAATTGCTTTGTTGCAAAAACAAACAAAAAAAACTACGACTTTTCCGAAAACTTAGCTGAAATAGGTAAATGTGCATATATCTATAACTTGTACAATTAATAATAATATTTTGTGCTCAAACTAATCAAAAGTTAATAATCACAAACAAATCGTTTGTATATTTCTATAAAAGATCAAAATTTAATTATATATGTGAGCGGCAGTAATCTGGGAAAGAAAGTTATAGGTTGCAAGTTACGTGTCAATGATTTATGTGTATGAAGTACGAAAAGTTTAAGATATGATATCAATAAAGATGTTCTTTAATTAAGAATATGACTTTATGAGTATCGATGATTCCCCTTGGCTGCAACTTAAAGATCAAAAACATACTTCTTTAAGGACTCGCCTAGCGAAATATCAATATCCACTTTTAGTTCACCATGGAATACTAAAAACAAAAGTTAAAGTAAGTGGCGTCTTATATCCGTAAAATGTTTAAGATAAATTAGCTTTAGAACTAGGTGCTACTGTTCAAGTCTTATCTTTATACTTTTTCGCAACAATTGGAGCAATTAAAAATTTAAAATCTTACGTTCTGAAAGCTTGCGACTTTTTAAGACTCAGGTTGTTGCCAAAAAGCAGAAGATCTTTGAATCGGTATAGTCCCATGTTCCATTTGCTCACGTCATATGTCGCTACGCGCAACAGGGTACACAGCCCTGACTGTCGGGACTTACATAGGACGGTGCAAGAAGAACCTGAAACTATAAACCGATTCAATCAGACAGAAACTACATCGCTCTCACCTACACCTTGAATAATCGCGTCGCTACTAATGGAGGACTCTTTATAACTCCATCGGACTTACGCATATCCGGATGTAGAGTTCTAATAGTTCGTTCAACTTACTTCGGGCCCCACGTTGGGCGCCATTATTGTAGTAGTAGTAGGCTGTGCTGCTTTTAGTTTTTACACAAAAAAAAAAAACAATGTTACTAGATTATTGGCTGCGCTGGCATGCTGGCGGTTCGCTCCGGCTGAAGCTCGCCGTTGGGGAGGGATCTTGCCAACCAGTCTAGTAATCTACAGCTACAAAAAAAAATCATGCCAGCTGCTCTATGATGTCATAAGAGAAAAGAAAAGTTATGATAAAGGAGCCCGAAGTAAGTTTAGTTTACTCTCTCTGCACACACACACGATAAAAACATCTGACTGATGGTCTGCCAGAATATTTGCCCACCCTTCATTGAACTCGTAAAAGCTCACCATGGCATCATAAAGAAAAGTCTTAGATGCCTCTGACGTATCTTGCAACCCCCCCTTTCTTCCTTTACTTACCACCTCTCATTCTTTGATTATGCTTTCATGACTATATAAATTGTACTTTATAAATATATATTTTATTCATTTAGGGATTCCTTCTTTGTTATTCTAAATATTTCAAATAAAATATCTTAAAATAATCTAAATGGATCAAATTATTTTAATACAATTTAGAAAGAGAATAAATTGGTTACAATTATATATAAATGTAGGGGTTTTCAATGTACGTATACATAAAAAAATCTTCCGAAAAACTCTATCGAGTAATATTTTGATTATGACTACACTATATGCATTTATTCTAATTTTCATTTCAGGCCCGAAAGATAAATAAGTCATATAAGTTTTATATACTTTTATAAATAGGTTAGCTTAATTCCGTCAAACTTATACACATTTTCTTTTCAGGTCTTAAAGGTAAGTACATTAGGTAAGTTTTCTTTAAGACAATTTCTTTCAATTTCGACAAATATATGAAATTCCGTTATTTTTAATCATTTATTTAACAATTCTAGCAGATAAGTTTGCTTTAAAATGAATATTTTAGATCTAAGCAATGAAATTTTCTTATTTTTTTTTTTGAATTCACTAGTATATCAGATAAGTTTTCTAAAGACTCCTTTTTCTTTTTGTTCAATCCATTATATGAAATTTCTCTAATTTGCAACTTACAAAAGTCTAGCAGGTAAGTTTAAAAGCTTGCAATTTTGTTAATATAAGTACGTATTTTCTTTCTCACCTTGGATTTTTTGTTTGTTATTACCGGTAAGTTTCAGTCAAAACTGGGGACGTCAGGTGAACTTCAGGCGAGTTTATAGTGGGTTCTCCAAAAAGATTTGATGCATCAGACAAATATCAGGCAGGTTTTTCAAGAAGGCCACGTTCTACAGGCAAGTATGCTCCAAAGTTAGGCACATCAGGTAAATTTTCACACCGGTCATCACAAACATTAAGCATAGGTAAATTTTCCGGCAATTTTCTCAAACGACACACATTTTCAAAAAGGTCAGGAACATATGGTAATTTTTAAGAATTAGGCACATCAGGTAAGTATTTAAGATTAGGCACATCAGGTAAATTTGCAAGTTTTGTAGAAGTTAAGCACGGTGGTAAGTATTTTTGTAAGTTAAGTTGAGGTTAGGCACATCAGGTAAATTTGCAAGTTTTGTAGAAGTTAAGCACGGTGGTAAGTATTTTTGTAAGTTAAGTTGAGGTTAGGCACATCAGGTAATTTTGCAAGTTAACTTAATAATTAGGCACATCAGGTAAGTATTTTGTAACATTTGGTAGAAGGTAGGCACATCAGGGAAGTATTTTGCGACGCCTTGTGCGTGTCCCGAACATTTTGCTTCACTCTTCACTTGCTCACTTCATACACCTTTTCTTTTCTACTCAACCTTTTATATCGTCTCGTGCGCGTCCAGGATCTTTTGCTTTACTACTCACTTGCACACTTCCAAAACCTTTTCTTTTTTTTTTCAACTCAACTTTTTTCTTGTCTCGTATATTTTTCTGCCTCTAACACTTTTACACTTCAACCACTTTTTATTTTCTCCCCCTTTACCGTCTTCAGACTTGCGCTTTTATAGTCCGGCACTCACCATGTTTTTTTTTTCTTCATCTTTAAAAACCTGTTTTTTTTACTTTTAATTCACTCGCCATCTTTTATTCGATTTTTTTTTGTCATAGAGCCTTCTGGACTTGCGCGAAAAACTCCATATTTTTCCTCTTCTTCTTCCACTCTCCACTTTACGAAATGTCAATTTAGTCCCTTTTTAGGCAACCATTCAGCGACAATCAACCGCTGTTATTTCATACCTCTATTTAGCGTAAGTAGTGTCAATTCTACAATTGTGCACACGACAAATTATATTCAAAATAGAATTTTGACAAAAACAACAAATTCAACACCTTAATAGTTATGACATGGCGTAAATTACATAATATAGCCTTAGAAATGATATTCTGAGGCTATGACAGTAGTTCTAAGACTTTTCGCTGCTATAATAACAAATCAAAAACAATAGGTATTAGTCGTGATGTTCGTTTCACAGATATTGGTAAAAATTCTGTTAATACGGAAGTGTTTCTTGATTTAAGTAAACGAACTGATAGTAAATTGAATCCATTGTCGATGAGGAGGAGAAATTGGTACCAGTCAATGAGGTTGATATAACAATCAATAATGATATTGTAAATGATAATGACAATTGTGGTGCTAAGGAAAATAATAATACTACTGATCATAAGCATACCGTTACAGTTTCCAATAGAGAAAATAAAGGCATAAACCCTAAAAGATTAATAGATGAAATCTGGTTGACAAGAGAGGTCAAAGAACCTCAGTCTTATCAAGAAGCCGTTAACAGTGATGAAAAAGATCAATGGTTATTTGCCATGAGTAGTAGGGAACTCCCACTGAGGCGACAATTAAAATTGTTGCTGAAATTGTTAAATTTGGGTAATTAAAATTTGAAAATTGTTAAATTCTTGGAAATTTGTGAAATTTGATACCTACGAGGGTGGTTCAATAAGTCCGTCTTACTTTTTGTTTACCATCGGAGTTTTTTGTTTACATTAACCCTTGTGGGAACGGGTGATTTTTTTGGGTTACATTAATTGTGATAACGGGTGATTTTTCTTAAGGTTTTTTATGAGTATATATGCCGACGGGAAAATCATGAAAATGATTTTTTATAATACCAATATTGAAATAGTGATTATTAATTTTTCCTAATGCCGACGGCAATGCATGATAATTTTTCCTAATGCCGGGCAAAACATGATTATTATTTTTCTTAATGCCTACGGCATGCATGATAATTTTTCCTAATGCCTACGGCAATGCATGATAATTTTTCCCAATGCCGGGCAATACATGAATATTGTTTTTTCAAATGCCGGCGGGAAAATGATTTTTCCTAATGACGACGGGAAAACGTGAAAGTTATTTTTTCTAATGCTAATGTAGGTGTTGCTAGACTGTGGGAATTTTAGGCTGACCGTGATTTGAGTGGGTGGCGTTGTGTGCGTAATATGTAGCCATGGGGATTTTTGGATGTGTCTGAATTTAGGTGAAGGTTTGATTGGCAGGGGGCGGGGTGTAGTTGAGGTAGATCGATTGCGTGTGTAGTTGTGTGTGAATGTGTGTGTATGTGTGTGTGTGTGTGTATGTTTGTAGGAATTTCAATGTGTGTATTTCTGTAGGAGCTTAAGGCTGATTGTGATTTATGAGGGGTGAGGTGTTCTAGTAATATGCAACCGGGGGAATCTGTGTGTTTGTATGTCTGTAGGAGTTTAAGGCTGATAATGATTTGGGTGGACAGGGCTGTTGACGTAATATGTATCCATGGGGATTTGTGGATGTGCCTGTCTATAGTAGTTTAAGGCTGATCGTGATTTGAGGTAGGTGAGGATGTTGTTGAGGTAAATTGGTTATGTGTATGTATGTATGTATGTATTTTTGTAAGAATTTAAGATGATTGTGATTTATTACGGGCGAGGTGTTCTTGTAATATGTAGCCGTGAGAATCTATGTGTATAGACGTCTGTAGAAGTTTAAGACTATCTGTAATTTCAGGTAGGTGAGAGTGTTGTGTTGTTGAGATTAATCTTATATATTGTATATGTATGTATGTATGTATGATCATGGGAATTTGTGTATGTATATCTGAGGGTGAATTTAAGGCTCGTCATGATTTGCAAAAGGTGGGGTGTTGTTGAAATTTTCTTGGATATTTCTTATCTGAATTCTGCTATGTGTGTGTATTTGAGCTGGTATTTATATGTAGGTAGAAATAAATTGTTTTCAGTATCGACATTTGGTACTATAAAATACTATCATATATCTGGACTTCCCTAATCCTAGTATGCTTTTATACTTACGATTGCTTTATATTTTCTCATGCTTAAATTTGTCTCGCGCTAAAGTCTGTCTGTGTGAAATTTGTTTATATTACAGATTTTGTTTATTTAACTACATCCGTCTTCTTTGACTGAAAGAGTTTTCTGCACACAGAGAAAAACCAACTTGAAATCAGTAAAAACCATGCTGAATTAATAAGAACCAGTAACAAAGGTTTAGTCATATTGAAATTTCTTATTTCAATATGGACAAAATATTAATTTACAGTATTCATTTATTAAACTCATTAGTTTGTAGATATCTCAATATACATTTTCTATTATATTAAAAATTATTGAATTAATGAGACGAATTCTTATTTTTAAGCTGCAGATTTTCCCTGAGTGTATGGATTGTTTATATTTGCATTGTGCTTTAACTAAACGACGCTTCATATATTTTCATGATGTAGATCTAATAAATACTTAAGCATTGATAAGAATATATATACATACATATCTACAAATTGATTTTATGTATGTATGTATGTACATATATATGTACATACAAATAAGTGTTTAACTCAATCTTTGAATACATTTTTTATTTTATTTTTTGTCATGTGATGTCTGTTGTTGTTGAAATTAAAAACATTTTAATTTTTATCTGCGTTTTCTTAAAAGTTTGTGAGGATTTTCTGTTTTAAGTAAAACTGAATTCCTGAAGATATGTACATACTCTACAGTAATAGTAACTATAATAGAAATATTCCTTATACTCAATTTACATTTTTTTAAAATTGATGCAATGTTAGTTAGTCAACGCTTGACATTTTTAGGGTATAAAATTTTTTCTAGCTATAACCTTCTACATTTATTTTGGAAAGCTTGCTTTGCTTTTTAAAAATGTATAAACATTTTTAAATGAAACTGATCCGGCACTCCAGCTTAGGTACTGATAGTTTTTTTGTTGTTAGTTAACTTACTTATTTTTTATTTTTTATTGATAAACATTGGAAATCAAAAGGGAGTTTTATATTGTTATTATTATTTTCATAATTGTTGAAAACAATCGCTGCTTTTTGTTTGTTTTTTGTGATGAAATCATTTGAATTACTTTTGAAACTTTACGCGTTTATAAAAATTATGTTATTTTCTATATTTCTTAATTTATAAGACTTTTAGACTTTGTGCTTTAGTGGTTATATATTCTATTATACGATTATGAATAAGAATGCAGTAAGCTGATGTATTTGCTTACTGCTTCAAATTAAAATTTTATTCAATTGAATAAAAGGAGCTTTTTTCTTAAACTCTGATGCAGTTAGAAGCGCTGGAGATTCTTTCATATATAGAATTGGATAACATTTACTTTTAATTTTTATGTTGAGAAGTACAGATATGAGACTAAATTTAAATGTACTTTTAAATTAGTTAAATCATAATGAACAAACATATTTTACTCTAGGATACAAGATGACTTTGTGTGACGAAATTTCTGTTGCTTTATACTGATAATATTTTTACATAAATAAGGTACATATGTATATGTTTGTTTTATGAAGGGTGAGCACCTATCACTTTTATTTGTTGTCCTATATGATTTTTTTTTTTTTAATTTTGTTAAAGTTCAGCGTATTGTGTATATATTTCTGAAATGTTTAAGTGTGTTTTGTGTTCCCATCGGACAGAGTGTACGTATTAGTTGGTCAGTCAGTCTATATTTTTATTTATTTTTTTCTTCTAATGTGCCACTCCTTTTTTCAGATTTTACTACTTGGAATAGAGTATTTTTGTCTAATTTTTTGCTGGGTATATACATTAGGTATGTAGAAATTAGTTTACTTACAAAGAAATGTATGTTTAATAAACAACTATTGTAGCAAATCGATCTCAAATAACTCAGTTACCTCTACCAGCAATTCACCGTCGGTGTTTTCATAAAGTGTTAGAAACAATGAAATATCTATGTTTGGGAGAATTTTTTTGCCTCAAGTAGGTATTTCTACATGAGGTTTGCTGGTTGACTCCTATCGCATTCATATGTAATGATTATCCACTTAAAAAAGGGCCTTCATCACCATCAATCACTCCCGTATACAATACATTCATGAGTTGGGTTGATCCAGATACAATTGCTGTCTCATCACCTTCTAACAGCTTTATATATTTTGCTAGTATGCATGCCTTAGCATGCTTCTATCGATAGTGACGTAAGAGTCCGAGATGTAGTAGTGTTACAATTAAAAATCTTTACTATTAGAATTTACCTGTTCGCTCTTTTGAATTTTTGCAAAGTAGATACATATGTATGTTTGTATTTAAGTGACCACAAAATCATAAAATTTCTTTGCTTACAAAATTGTATGACGTGAGGATTTTTTTTTTTTTTTAAATTATTCATGCTTCGGCATGCTTTCATTTTTTTTCTATAAATTTATTTAATACTTATACAGATACAGATATAAAGTAAGATCTGTTTGCAGTATGCATGCTTCAGCATGATTCTAGTTGAAGAGTATATTCATTCACTAAGTTTGTTTGATACTTATTCATACACATGTACATTCTTAAAGATTGGATATCAAAGTGCAAATTCCGTAGTTTATCTATATTTTCTAAAGATCTGATAGCTAAAGAAATAAATAGAGCAAAGATCTTCTATAATAATCCCATTTTCATATTGTAAAATTTTGCGTTCTAGCGCTTTCGATGGGAAAATGTACATACAACTTTATAAAAAGTGATAATATGATGTGCTGCTGAATATTGCACTATGTTATAGTTTATTTTAAACACTGAAGTTTTAGCAAATTTCATTCAGACCAACAAGTTTAGAGAATTCCACTACATTTAGCTAATTATCTAATTCCACTACATTTAGTTAATTACCTTTCTTAAGACCCATTATTCCTAATCAATCCTACAAAAAACTAAATTTTTCATTTTAATTTAATTTTTATTTTTATTAAATTCAACATTCATTCTTCAAATTACTTTATACTGTATTAAGCAGCTTTTTCTCATTTCTTTATGTATGTATACCACTCCTTTTATATGAACCATTAAAGCTAATTCTTTTCACATCATTCCTTTTAATGCTCAATTAAATCATTGTACTATTGATGCTTTCATATTAAGTAATGTTTAATCTTCTATTTATGTATGAGTTTTCCAAAGTATTTATTAAAAAATTTCTTAGAATCATCTGTTTGTAAGTTTTTTTTGGTACCCGTACCACTTCAAAAATATTTTCCATTCCTTGGTTTTTGGAGTGCAGCTTTTATTTTCAGCTGTACTACAATTTGAGAATGTGTCAATTACAGTCTTCAAAAATCAACAATTTATATTTTCTGTAGAATAGTTCTCCATTTCACCTAACTTAGCTCCATAAAACTTCATATATTCCTGTCATTGCATCTCTACAAGCACAAACAATTTTCGAGTTTTAATATGGAGTTCGTTTACTAAATTTCTTTTTAAAGACATTGAGTTGTTTTACAGATTTTTTCGATAGTGTGGTGATCTACATGTTGCACTTTCAGCTATTTATACTAACATGTAGTTAATTTTCTAATCTATATATTTAATCGTACAACTCTTCAATTTATTTTTAATTATTTAATTTTTAGAATTGCTTTTCAATTTTATAACTCTCTTCCTTCTCTAATTTTATTTCACGTTGTAGTCCACCAATATGCATTTGAATATATTCTTGAATTATATCAATGCCTTAAGCTATATTATTAATTTGTTCTTTAGTTTGTCGATTTCAGTTTCAAGAAAAATTAACTTATATCATCGTTCTCTGACGGAGAACGATGATGATTCTGTATGCATACATTAGTAGTAATTAAAATCTTTTTAAACATAGATTTCGAGTTCAAATTTATCATAATTTTATGGTATTTTATCAAACATTAGAGAAAATAGTCCTAGTGTTAGAGCCCATATTTGACCACCAACTTGTATTTTATCTTCATTCAGTTTGAGGTTACTATCACCATTAATTTGTATCTAATTCATTTCTTCCTTCCAATACTGATAAGTCTTCGGAATTGGAAGTCTTTGAGTACAAATCATCGTCATCATCATTCTCAGTATTAGCATCATTAAATAAGATGGTATTATCAAATATTGTTCCTTCTGCTAGTTTCTTTGGTGTACTTGTCTCTATCTTGACTGATGGTTTCTCATGCTTTAAACTTGTATATTTTCAACTTCTGTCTTGATTTTACTTTTTTCTTTCATAAGAATTCTTTTAATATTTTTAGAACTATTTATGAATTCTTCTGTTATAGGTTTAAATGCATCTCTTAGTTGTTCATTTGTATCTATTTCACTAGTTTTTATACTACGAAGCTTTTTCTTAATCACATTTGTTCTCAACACCAAATGCTTTAAAACTTTCTCATCCATATTTGCTAACAGCAAATTCAGGTATCGGCTACTAGATCAGCTTATCAGGAGCTGATCTGGTTTTCATATCAGCTTCTCAGGAGCTGGTCTAGTTATCAGATCAGCTTATCAGGAGCTGGTCTGGTTATCAGATCAGCTTATCAGGAGCTGGTCTGGTTATCAGATCAGCTTATCAGGAGCTGGTCTGGCTATCAGATCAGCTTATCAGAAGCTGGTCTGGTTATCAGATCAGCTTATCAGGAGCTGGTCTGGTTATCAGATCAGCTTATCAGGAGCTGGTCTGGTTTTCAGATCAGCTTATCAGGAGCTGGTTTGGTTATCAGATAAGCTTATCAGGAGCTGGTCTGGTTTTCAGATCAGCTTATCAGGAGCTGGTCTGGTTATCAGATCAGCTTATCAGGACCTGATCTGATTTTCAGATCAGCTTATCAGGTAACAGTTCAGGCTATCAGGAGCTGTTCAGATTTTCATATCAAGATATCTGATTCAGATTTAGTTATTAGTATACAAGTAGCTAGCCATTTATAACATTTATATATATGGAGTTTAAGGTCAGATGAAATACGAAAAAGTAAACTTTTGTGTATTAAAATTATTTTCTATAACGATCATCGTTTAATTCACTATATTTTCTTATAATCAAAAATTCATATTTAGCCTTTCAACATGCTTTATATTTTTCTCACCTTACTTAAACATTAAAATTACATTATGATGATCTCTTATTAAATGTTTGGTGATTCTGGTGTAAGTTTTACATAAGTAGAATGAATCAACATTCTTATCTCTCCCCATACAAAAATATGCTTCCCATACGCATCATCGTTAAATATCATATTGGAATTACTTTGGACTGAAATAACAGATTCACTATCGGCAAATTTTGTAATATATTATTATTTTAATTGATGTAATTAATTTCTTCAGATATTTATATCTGGGTTGATATAAAGATTTTGAATATAAATAAATGTTCTCAAATTTAAGTCCATTAGGACTTTCTAGCAAGCCAATCATAGCGTTTTTTTTTTGTTTTTTTTTTTTTGCAATTTGACAGGTCAAATATTGTTCTACGAATAGAATTTGATATAAGGGAACTATGATTTATTTTTGAACTATCGTTCGATGATTCATCAATATTTCGTACCAAGGTATTTTAGGTTGTTTTACTAACCGCATTTATGTAGCTAAATACATTTCATAAATATTGACTATGAGTATGCATCAATATTTATGAAATGCGTTTAGTTACAAAAAATGTGGTTAGTAAAACAAAGTATATTTTAACAGCCTTATTTATAACACTTATTAGGGCTTTATAAAGACTTTTTAAGAAAAATTTTGTATCAAAATTTGATTTAAAAAGCCTTTACAAAGACTTAATATGTTTTATAAATAAGGCTGTAAGAGTTTAAAATCAGTATTTTGTATGATAATACTGATTTGAAACTCTTAAAATATTCTTTGTTTTGACTAAGAGTAGCCATTATCTCTTATTATAGGACAAATAAAATAATATAGCTATACGATTTCAGAAAATATTTTCTGATATCGTATAGCTACATTATTTAATTTTTCTATAATAAGAGATAATATTTATGAAATACATTTCATAAATATTGGCGCATACTCATAGTAAAAACAACCTAAAAATATCTTGGTACGAAATATTGATGAATCATCAAAATTTCATACCATACTATATTTATGTTGTTTTACTAATCGCATTTTATAACTAAATGCATTTCATAAATACCATCTATTATTATTGAAAGAATAAAATAGTATGGTTATATGATATTAGAAAACATGATTTCTGATATCATATAATTATACTATTTTATTTTTCTATAATAAGAGATAATGACTCATACTCATAACAAAGGATATTTTTATGCTGCTTTGATTATGAGTATGCGTCAATATTTATGAAATGTATTTAGTTATAAAATGCGGTTAGTAAAACAAATTATATTTTAAGAGTTTAAAAACAACATTTCTATGGTAATACTGGTTTTAAACACTTAAAGCATACTTTGTTTTAACTATGAGCATGAGCTGATATTTATGAAATGGATTTTATAAATATTGACTCATACCCTTAGTCAAAACAACATAAAAATAGCATGGTACGAAATATTGATGAATCATCGAACGATAGTTCAAAAATAAATCATAGTTCCCTTATATCAAATTCTATTCGTGGAACAATAGTTGACCTGTCAAATTGCAAAAAAAAAGAAAAAAAACGCTATGATTGACTTGCTAGAAAGTCCTAATGGACTTAAATTTGAGAACATTTATTTATACTCAAAATCTTTATATAGATATAAATATCTGAAGAAATTAATTAGATCAATTAAAATAATAATATATTACAAAATTTGCCGATAGTGAATCTGTTATTTCAGTCCAAAGTAATTCCAATATGATATTTAACTATGATGCGTATGGGAAGCATATTTTTGTATGGGGAGAGATAAGAATGTTGATTCATTCTACTTATGTAAAACTTACACCAGAATCACCAAACATTTAATAAGAGATCATCATAATGTAATTTTAATGTTTAAGTAAGGTGAGAAAAATATAAAGCATGTTGAAAGGCTAAATATGAATTTTTGATTATAAGCAAAGATAGTGAATTAAACGATGATCGTTATAGAAAATAATTTTAATACACAAAAGTTTACTTTTTCGTATTTAATCTGACCTTAAACTCCATTTATATAAATGTTATAAAGGGCTAGCTACTTGTATACTAATAACTAAATCTGAATCAGATATCTTGATATGGAAATCTGAACAGCTCCTGATAGCCTGAACTGTTAAATGATAAGCTGATCTGAAAATCAGATCAGGTCCTGATAAGCAGATCTGATAACCAGACCAGCTCCTGATAAGCTGATCTGAAAACCAGACCAGCTCCTGATAAACTGATCTGATAACCAGACCAGCTCCTGATAAGCTGATCTGATAACCAGACCAGCTCCTGATAAGCTGATCTGATAACCAGACCAGCTCCTGATAAGCTGATCTGATAACCAGACCAGCTCCTGATAAGCTGATCTGATAACTAGACCAGCTCCTGATAAGCTGATCTAGTAGCCGATACCTGAATTTGCTGTTAGCAAATATGGATGAGAAAGTTTTAAAGCATTTGGTGTTGAGAACAAATGTGATTAAGGAAAAGCTTCGTAGTATAAAAACTAGTGAAATAGATACAAATGAACAACTAAGAGATGCATTTAAACCTATAACAGAAGAATTCATAAATAGTTCTAAAAATATTAAAAGAATTCTTATGAAAGAAAAAAGTAAAATCAAGACAGAAGTTGAAAATATACAAGTGCATGAGAAACCATCAGTCAAGATAGAGACAAGTACACCAAAGAAACTAGCAGAAGGAACAATATTTGATAATACCATCTTATTTAATGATGCTAATACTGAGAATGATGATGACGATGATTTGTACTCAAAGACTTCCAATTCCGAAGACTTATCAGTATTGGAAGGAAGAAATGAATTAGATACAAATTAATGGTGATAGTAACCTCAAACTGAATGAAGATAAAATACAAGTTGGTGGTCAAATATGGGCTCTAACACTAGGACTATTTTCTCTAATGTTTGATAAAATACCATAAAATTATGATAAATTTGAACTCGAAATCTATGTTTAAAAAGATTTTAATTACTACTAATGTATGCATACAGAATCATCATCGTTCTCCGTCAGAGAACGATGATATAAGTTAATTTTTCTTGAAACTGAAATCGGCAAACTAAAGAACAAATTAATAATATAGCTTAAGGCATTGATATAATTCAAGAATATATTCAAATGCATATTGGTGGACTACAACGTGAAATAAAATTAGAGAAGGAAGAGAGTTATAAAATTGAAAAGCAATTCTAAAAATTAAATAATTAAAAATAAATTGAAGAGTTGTACGATTAAATATATAGATTAGAAAATTAACTACATGTTAGTATAAATAGCTGAAAGTGCAACATGTAGATCACCACACTATCGAAAAAATCTGTAAAACAACTCAATGTCTTTAAAAAGAAATTTAGTAAACGAACTCCATATTAAAACTCGAAAATTGTTTGTGCTTGTAGAGATGCAATGCCAGGAATATATGAAGTTTTATGGAGCTAAGTTAGGTGAAATGGAGAACTATTCTACAGAAAATAGAAATTGTTGATTTTTGAAGACTGTAATTGACACATTCTCAAATTGTAGTACAGCTGAAAATAAAAGCTGCACTCCAAAAACCAAGGAATGGAAAATATTTTTGAAGTGGTACGGGTACCAAAAAAACTTACAAACAGATGATTCTAAGAAATTTTTTAATAAATACTTTGGAAAACTCATACATAAATAGAAGATTAAACATTACTTAATATGAAAGCATCAATAGTACAATGATTTAATTGAGCATTAAAAGGAATGATGTGAAAAGAATTAGCTTTAATGGTTCATATAAAAGGAGTGGTATACATATATAAAGAAATGAGAAAAAGCTGCTTAATACAGTATAAAGTAATTTGAAGAATGAATGTTGAATTTAATAAAAATAAAAATTAAATTAAAATGAAAAATTTAGTTTTTTGTAGGATTGATTAGGAATAATGGGTCTTAAGAAAGGTAATTAACTAAATGTAGTGGAATTAGATAATTAGCTAAATGTAGTGGAATTCTCTAAACTTGTTGGTCTGAATGAAATTTGCTAAAACTTCAGTGTTTAAAATAAACTATAACATAGTGCAATATTCAGCAGCACATCATATTATCACTTTTTATAAAGTTGTATGTACATTTTCCCATCGAAAGCGCTAGAACGCAAAATTTTACAATATGAAAATGGGATTATTATAGAAGATCTTCGCTCTATTAATTTCTTTAGCTATCAGATCTTTAGAAAATATAGATAAACTACGGAATTTGCACTTTGATATCCAATCTTTAAGAATGTACATGTGTATGAATAAGTATCAAACAAACTTAGTGAATGAATATACGCTTCAACTAGAACCATGCTGAAGCATGCATACTGCAAACAGATCTTCTTTATATCTGTATCTGTATGAGTATTAAATAAATTTACAGAAAAAAAATGAAAGCATGCCGAAGCATGAATAATTAAAAAAAAAAATCCTCACGTCATACAATTTTGTAAGCAAAGAAATTTTATGATTTTGTGGTCACTTAAATACATACATATGTATCTACTTTGTAAAAATTCAAAAGAGCGAACTGGTAAATTCTAATAGTAAAGATTTTTAATTGTAACACTACTACATCTCGGACTCTTACGTCACTATCGATAGAAGCATGCTAAGGCATGCATACTAGCAAAATATATAAAGCTGTTAGAAGGTGATGAGACAGCAATTGTATCTGGATCAACCCAACTCATGAATGTATTGTATACGGGAGTGATTGATGGTGATGATGACCTTTTTAAGTGAATAATCATTACATATGAATGCGATAGGAGTCAACCAGCAAACCTCATGTAGAAATACCTACTTGAGGCAAAAAAATTCTCCCAAACATAGATATTTCATTGTTTCTAACACTTTATGAAAACACCGACGGTGAATTGCTGGTAGAGGTAACTGAGTTATTTGAGATCAATTTGCTACAATAGTTGTTTATTAAACATACATTTCTTTGTAAGTAAACTAATTTCTACATACCTAATGTATATACCCAGCAAAAAATTAGACAAAAATACTCTATTCCAAGTAGTAAAATCTGAAAAAAGGAGTGGCACATTAGAAGAAAAAAATAAATAAAAATATAGACTGACTGACCAACTAATACGTACACTCTGTCCGATGGGAACACAAAACACACTTAAACATTTCAGAAATATATACACAATACGCTGAACTTTAATAAAATTAAAAAAAAAAAAATCATATGACAACAAATAAAAGTGATAGGTGCTCACCCTTCATAAAACAAACATATACATATGTACCTTATTAATGTAAAAATATTATCAGTATAAAGCAACAGAAATTTCGTCACACAAAGTCGTCTTGTATCCTAGAGTAAAATATGTTTGTTCATTATGATTTAACTAATTTAAAAGTACATTTAAATTTAGTCTCATATCTGTACTTCTTAACATAAAAATTAAAAGTAAATGTTATCCAATTCTATATATGAAAGAATCTCCAGCGCTTCTAACTGCATCAGAGTTTAAGAAAAAAGCTCCTTTTATTCAATTGAATAAAATTTTAATTTGAAGCAGTAAGCAAATACATCAGCTTACTGCATTCTTATTCATAATCGTATAATAGAATATATAACCACTAAAGCACAAAGTCTAAAAGTCTTATAAATTAAGAAATATATGTAGAAAATAACATAATTTTTATAAACGCGTAAAGTTTCAAAAGTAATTCAAATGATTTCATCACAAAAAACAAACAAAAAGCAGCGATTGTTTTCAACAATTATGAAAATAATAATAACAATATAAAACTCCCTTTTGATTTCCAATGTTTATCAATAAAAAATAAAAAATAAGTAAGTTAACTAACAACAAAAAAACTATCAGTACCTAAGCTGGAGTGCCGGATCAGTTTCATTTAAAAATGTTTATGCATTTTTAAAAAGCAAAGCAAGCTTTCCAAAATAAATGTAGAAGGTTATAGCTAGAAAAAATTTTATACCCTAAAAATGTCAAGCGTTGACTAACTAACATTGCATCAACTTTAAAAAAATGTAAATTGAGTATAAGGAATATTTCTATTATAGTTACTATTACTATAGAGTATGTACATATCTTCAGGAATTCAGTTTTACTTAAAACAGAAAATCCTCACAAACTTTTAAGAAAACGCAGATAAAAATTAAAATGTTTTTAATTTCAACAACAACAGACATCACATGACAAAAAATAAAATAAAAAATGTATTCAAAGATTGAGTTAAACACTTATTTGTATGTACATACATACATACATAAAATCAATTTGTAGATATGTATGTATATATATTCTTATCAATGCTTAAGTATTTATTAGATCTACATCATGAAAATATATGAAGCGTCGTTTAGTTAAAGCACAATGCAAATATAAACAATCCATACACTCAGGGAAAATCTGCAGCTTAAAAATAAGAATTCGTCACATTAATTCAATAATTTTTAATATAATAGAAAATGTATATTGAGATATCTACAAACTAATGAGTTTAATAAATGAATACTGTAAATTAATATTTTGTCCATATTGAAATAAGAAATTTCAATATGACTAAACCTTTGTTAATGGTTCTTATTAATTCAGCATGGTTTTTACTGATTTCAAGTTGGTTTTTCTCTGTGTGCAGAAAACTCTTTCAGTCAATGAAGACGGATGTAGTTAAATAAACAAAATCTGTAATATAAACAAATTTCACACAGACAGACTTTAACGCGAGACAAATATAAAGCAATCGTAAGTATAAAAGCATACTAGGATTAGGGAAGTCCAGATATATGATAGTATTTTATAGTACCAAATGTCGATACTGAAAACAATTTATTTCTACCTACATACATATAAATACCAGCTCAAATACACACACATAGCAGAATTCATATAAGAAATATCCAAGAAAATTTCAACAACACCCCACCTTTTGCAAATCATGACGAGCCTTAAATTCACCCTCAGATATACATACACAAATTCCCATGATCATACATACATACATACATATACAATATATAAGATTAATCTCAACAACACAACACTCTCACCTACCTGAAATTACAGATAGTCTTAAACTTCTACAGACGTCTATACACATAGATTCTCACGGCTACATATTACAAGAACACCTCGCCCCTAATAAATCACAATCATCTTAAATTCTTACAAAAATACATACATACATACACATAACCAATTTACCTCAACAACATCCTCACCTACCTCAAATCACGATCAGCCTTAAACTACTATAGACAGACACATCCACAAATCCCCATGGATACATATTACGTCAACAACCCTGCCCACCCAAATCATGGTCAGCCTTAAACTACTACAGACATACAAACACACAGATTCTCCCGGTTGCATATTACTAGAACACCTCACCCCTCATAAATCACAATCAGCCTTAAGCTCCTACAGAAATACACACATTGAAATTCCTACAAACACACACACACACACCCACATTCACACACAACTACACACGCAATCGATCTACCTCAACTACACCCCGCCCCCTGCCAATCAAACCTTCACCTAAATTCTCACAGACAGACAGACACATCCACAAATCCCCATGGCTACATATTACGCCAACAACGCCACCCACTCAAATCACGGTCAGCCTAAAATTCCCACAGTCTACCAACACCTACATAGGCATTAGAAAAAATAACTTTCACGTTTTCCCGTCGTCATTAGGAAAAATCATTTTCCCGTCGGCATTTGAAAAAACGATATTCATGTATTGCAGTCGTTAAGCAGCTCTGGGTTGAGGAACATCTCTCGCGTCATCGTAATTATTTCTTAAGTGCGGTCAGGCTTGTGCGTGTTGTTTGGCCTTCGAGAGTTTTTCGTCTCGCTCGCACTGGTTGATTGATCTGCCACGGATAACCGTATAATCTTGCGGTTTTTTGTGGAATTTCTTTAACAACCACGTTGCTACTTCCTTTGTGAAGGCATAGGTCGTGTACAGTCAGTCACAAAAACTTTTAAAATACTGTTAATACCATATTGGGCATATGGTCTAGTTACTCCGCCCATACTTGTGCAACACCATATTATACAAATTTACTTTGTATAATATGTACTAAATAAATAAATAAATAAAAATTATCATGCATTGCCGTAGGCATTAGGAAAAATTATCATGCATGCCGTAGGCATTAGGAAAAATAATAATCATGTTTTGCCCGGCATTAGGAAAAATTATTATGCATTGCCGTCGGCATTAGGAAAAATTAATAATCACTATTTCAATATTGGTATTATAAAAAATCATTTTCATGACTTTCCCGTCGGCATATATACTCATAAAAACCTTTAGAAAAATCACCCGTTATCACAATTAATGTAACCCAAAAAAAATCACCCGTTCCCACAAGGGTTAATGTAAACAAAAAACTCCTTATGTAAACAAAAAGTAAGACGGATTTATTGAACCACCCTCGTAGGTATCAAATTTCACAAATTTCCAAGAATTTAACAATTTTCAAATTTATTTACCCAAATTTAACAATTTCAGCAACAATTTAACAATTTTAATTGTCGCCGGAGTGGGAGTTCCTTACTACTGCCATGCAGGATGAGATTGAATCAATGAAGACAAATCAGACATGGGAGCTGGTGCCTTTGCCAGAGAAAGTTACTCCTACTGGAAGTAAACGGATTTATAAAATCAAGCGCAATGCTGATGGTGATATATGTCGTTTCAAGGCTCGCCTTGTAGTTCAAGGGTTTTCCCAAAAATACGGTATTGATTATGACGAAGTTTTTGCACCTGTTGTCTCTCATGTAAATTTTAGGAGTTTACTCTCGATTGCAGGAAAGAATAATATGATTGTTAATCATCTTGATGCAAATACAGCCTTTCTAAATTGAAAACTGTCAGAAACAATTTTCATGAGACAACCTCAGGGTTTTCAGGAAGGTAACGAAAATACAGTATACCTTTTAAAGAAAATTATTTATGGCTTAAAACAACCGGCCAGATCGTGGAATATTACTCTACGCGAAATTATTTTAAGAGCTAAATTTGAACAAAGCCTTAATGATCCATGTTTGTACTTTGGCAATATTTATAGAAATATTTGCTTTATAATTGTTTATGTTGATGATATTATATTGGCATGTTCTATAGAAAGAGCAAATAAATTACATAGAGAATAAATTGTCAGAAAATTTCACAATAAAGAACCTTGGTGACATAAAGCAATATTTGGGCATTGAAATATCGAAAGATGCAGATAATAATTTTCTACTTTGCCAGTCTTTTTATATAAATAAAACTCCAAGATGCAAAACCAACTAAAACTCCAATCGACTTAAGCTACGGCAAAGGAGGAGTAACAACGTCCCTTGAAAATAACACAATGTACCACAAACTGATTGGTCACCTTTTATATGTTTCCGTTAATACCAGACCTGATATCTCAGCGTCTGTAAGCATTTTGGCGCAAAAGGTTTCAAATCACACAGACGAAGACTGAGCTCAATGAATGTTTTGAAATATTTGAAAACAACTGCAAACCGAAAGTTACTGTTGAGTAAGAAGAATAAAGATCAGCACTTAATTGGGTATGCTGATGCCAACTGGGCAGAAGAAAGAACTGACAGAAAATCGAATTTACAGCTGATAGAGCAACAAGACAAAAAAGAAAAGTAATTTTTTATAGCAATTCATGTGTGGGGTAAAATAAAATCTCCTTTTTTAGTACCATGTTTATTGCGTTTTTAAAAAATGCATTCCAAAGATTTAACGAATTTTATGCCATGAAATTTATATGGAGAAACAGAGACACAAAAACTGAAAATTTGACTTGAAAATATGTCAAATGGTTACGCTATTCAAAGAACATTTTTATTAAAATTTGGTTTAAAACATCATTAAACAAAGATAAGACTATGAAAGTATTAAATGTTGTCAAAAGAGGGTAAATACAGAAAGAATTGACGAAATTCTTAAACTGCTTTCGGATATTAAAATTTTCATCAATATCTACTGAAAAATTTCAACGTATTCCGATTACTCCTTCTTCTCGAAAACCACATTTAAGACCATTTTTGTGATATACTACGTTTATACACACAGCTTATTTCAAATAAAACTGTAAATTGTTGCCATGTATGTATATTGCGAGTTACTAATTCAGAAAACTATTCACGTTTAACGCACTATTTGCAAAAAAAATGCTTGAGGTTGTCACACTTACAAATGTTTGCTAATAAAAACCAACAAATTTATAAAATATTGCACAAAATAACAATAAAAACAAATCATTCATTGTAATTTTATGCATTTACACATTTTTTTTGCAAACATAAGTAACTATTCTATAGAAGTGCTACCAAGTTTTTATACACTTACAATGCCGTATAATAGTGCGCGCACAAACGTAGTACTTGTTAAGCCCTTATGACACTTCATTTTTTCTTCATTGTTTTGATACTGAATTGATAGAAAGAAACAATAAATGTTAGAAAGAATAATATATATAAAACGGAAACAAAATGTTTAAATGTCAAATTTTCGTAACTAGAAACCGCTAATATTAAGATAAAACAAACTAAAAATTGCTATGTTTAACCATAAATCGCTAATTAACCAACACTTTTATATTTCAAGCTTGAAATGTCAATTTTAAGTTGAAAATTTTTTTTTTTGACAGACCTTCATTTGTTATCGATAAATTTAGTCAAGTTGTTGAGATTATTTCATTTTTCTTAATAAAGCTGAACCCTTTGCACCTGTTGAATTTTCCTATTACAATATGTTTGCACTTCTCTCTAAAACTTGATAAATGAAAGAAAAATGAAGTGTCATATGAGCTTTATTTAGCTATTTGCAAATAAAAAATTAATTCGTCGTTTATGCCACAGATATAAGGCTTATGCTGCAAAATGCTCTGTTTGCAATATTTTTATTTGGGAATAAATCGTCCGTAAATGTTAGCATATAGTGTTTTTGCTTTTAATACTTTTATTAATTTATAATTGTCTTAATTTGGAACAAAGATTTCCGTTTGCTGAATGCTTTTTAATTTTAAATTAAATGTAATATTGAAATCAACTTCATGTAGGAATGTATGTATATATTTTAATTCTATAGATGGAAATAGAAATAATTTGGAGTAATCTTTTATGTTCAAATATGACAAAATTTAAAAAATAAATAATTTAGGAAAAGATTCTTATTTCGAAAATAGTCACACGACTATAATCACCTTTGGAAAAAGCGCTCAAGTTTTTTTTTATCGTGAATAACTCATTAAATTAAGGATATCTTATATATATATATATATATATATATATATATATATATATATATATATATATATATATATATATATATAAATAAGTTGCATTGTGTTAGTAATTGAATGCGTGAACCGATTTTGATTCTGCAAAGTTTATATGTAAGGTGACGTCAATACCAAGGTTTTTATGTACAAACAGTCTCTGTATGTGTATTGGTTCATGAGTTATATTGTAGTGAACACTGCATTCATTTCGAAATATTTGAGTTAATATTTTGAAAAACTGAAATACAATTCGTTTTTAAATTCATTACAATTCAATTTTAGTCAAACCATTTATATACTTAGCTATTGTAAATCACAACTTCGGGGATCTATGAAATAAATGAGCAATAGCTTTCTTATATGTTAACTTAACGGATATTCCAAACATTAAATCAAACAGCTAATATATACATGTAATTTTGTAACGGTCTTTTTCTCCAAGGTCGCTAGCTTTTGAGTGCATTTTATGACTGACACTTAAAGATCAGCTGATCTATTTATATTCTTAATAATTGCATTATTCAACTAACATATGTATGTACAGTAGTTTTCGCTTATAGTCACGTTTAAAACTGCTCAGAAATTGTGGACTATATCGCTAATGTGACTATAAGCCTAATTTTTTTATATGCCACGCAGAGGTATATAAAAGAATTTCCATACAATCCAATTATGTCAATTACAAAATAATGCTGTATTTAAAAGGCACATTTGTGTTGCCTTTTATGCAACAATTTTTTGTTCTAAAGACATGTTCTTCTACTAAACAGTAGATGTAGGTTGAAATTTAGATTTACTTTTTGGTTTATGACTTAAATAAATAACAAGAAAAAATCTGTTGAAAATTTTTGTGACTATAACGCGAATTGTTTGCATACAATTTGGATTTTGACTACCACAAAGTTGGTGCATATATGTCAAATATGACTATATAGTAAATGGTCTATATCGTCAACTTTTTGAATGAAATTAAGTTCAGAAGTCACAAAAAACATTAAATATGGACTATACCATTAATGTGACAATAAGCGGTAGTGACTACAAACGAAAACTACTGTATTTCAATTTTTGAATTTCGCGAATAAATAAAATTTCAATTACTTCATATTTAATTGGTGTAGCCACATTTTTTAATACAATATGGTACGTACGCGCAGTAATTTGGGGTGTCAATCACATAATGCTAGAAATGTTGCGGCATATAGAGCATCGCAAAGTGACGAACAGCGTGTAAATAATACTTTGGCTGCTCGAAATGCCATGGCACGTGGTAGGGCTCTGCGAAATCCAGCTCCACGTCCGTAAGTGCGACGTACTTTGGAGCGTGCTGTATTCAATTATGATGCAAACTGTGATTACTTTTCTCATGGCAAGGTTTCAATTGGACCAATGACTACTGATTGCAGCTATTGCAAGGCATTTAAGTTTAAACATGAGGTATCTGGATTGTGTTGTTCGAACGGACAAGTTAAATAACCAGAATTGAATCCACCACCCTTGCATAATTTGATAACTGATGGCACAGCAATTTCAAAGCATTTTCTGGCAAACATACAACTCCGCATTTCAAATGACGTTATTTGGAGCGACAAATATTATTCCGAAATTTTTTGCCAACGTTGAAGCTATTTTTGTTTGTTTTGATGTTTATTTAGATAATCGCGAAAAGTAATATGTGAAAATTTCAATCTTCAATGGATTCAAGGCCAAGTTTACCATCGACGTGGTTCTTTGTTACCCTTTCCTGATCAAAGCTATCAATTTTTGCAAGTATACTTTGTGGGTAACTCAAATGTGGAAATTGATTGTCGTTGTGATATTTCATCAAATTTGCGGAGGGATATTATTGAGCGTTTGCATATGTTGCATACTGAAAATGAATAAGTGCGACTTTTTCAAACTGTTCTCGATCAAATGCCTTCTGGGCAACATGTCAGACGATTTAATGCGCCCACAATGGATGACTTGGGAGCCACACGTTCAATTTTTGACTTTCAATTCCATTCAATTTTCAATACACTCACACTTTTTTCACTAACACAATCAAACTTTTTGAATTGAAAACTAGATTGATATCAAATTCACCTATCCATTTATATGGCAATTTAGTTTTCAATTTGAACGGCTGGTCACAGCACACATTGATTGAAGCTACAAATTTGAGTTGTTTCTTCGTCGGTGGTATTTAAAAAATGAAATTGATTAGCAATTTGTTTCACAGCTATCAATTTCAAAGAATTTTGACACACAATATGTGTGATGGAATTGAAAGTGATTTATTGAACGTGTGGCTGCAGTGTAATGTCGCTATTTTTATTTTCTTTTTTGCACTACGAAGCACAAAGTAGACCTCTGTGCTACGAACAGGGTGACCGATGATATTTTTCAAAAAGTGGCACCAAATAGGAGATTTATCAAAAAAAGGGGCAAAATTAAAAACAAATGTGAAAACTACACTAAAGTTTTTATTTTTAATATATTTACATATAACTAACCCAAAAAAAAGGGAGACAAAAAGTGGCAAAGCAGTCGAAAAAGGGGAAAGGCAGTTGAAAAAGTGGCAATTTGCCACTTTAGTCGGTCAAACGGTCACGCTGGCTACGAAGTGTGCAGGGCTTCGCTACTATGTTATAAAAAAAGTGGACCAGTTTTATATTTGATTTATACTTGTGATATGCCTGTGAGCAGTAGTATCCATGCTTCCACATTTGCCGACTATACAGCCTGCCTTAGTTTGCACGAAAACCCTGATGAGGCATCCCGCAAACTCCAGGAACACATTAGCCAGATGGAGCTTTATTTAAACTTATGGAGAATTAAAGTCAATGAACAAAAGTGTGTCCATATAACGTTCACCCTAAGAAGAGATACTTGCTCCCCCATTCGGATTAACAATCAAGTTGTTCCTCAACATTCACATGTGAAATATCTTGGTATACACCTTGATCGACGACTTACATGGAAACACCACATTGACTCTAAGTTAACTCAAATGAAACTTAAATTAACTCAGGTACATTGGCTGCTTGGTAGAAATTCAACACTTAGCATAGACTGCAAACTTTTAATATACAAGTCGCTTTTAAAGCCAATATTGTGTTACGGAATTCAACTATGGGGCACTGCTTCAGCTTCAAATGTAGAGAAAATTCAACGAAGGCAAAATAAAATTTTACGCATGATAACATCGGCTCCATGGTACATCAAAAATTCAAATATACATCGCGATTTGAATATGCCACTAGTGACTGACGAAATTGTAAAATACGCAGGCAAATATCTAACAAAACTCGAGTCACATCCTAATCCGCTTGCTCGTAATATTTTGAACTTTACTGGACACATCCGCTTAAAAAAGAGAGATACACGGGCTCTAATATTCAACACTCTAGATGATGAAGCTGCTTGAAAACACTTTTTTCTTTTTGTTGCTTATCACTACTTATGTATTATTAATAACTATCACTAAGCTTATGTCCGACATTGGTCGGGCCTAATAATTTTTTTATAGATTTAAGATTTGAATACTTATTGTTAGTTCATATTTGAAGATACAATAAATAAAAAACATGCATTAAAAAAAAATAATAATAATAAATGCATATATGTATAGTAATATGTATGGTAGTATGAGCTTACAACATAGTGAATACCCCCAAACAAAATGCTTCGACTTTTTCTGAAGTCAGACTTGTCGTACCGAATTCGTTAAGACATTTCGGTAGTTTCTCTGAAAATTTTTTTGAAACATTGGATTTTTGAGTACATAAGTTAAAATCTGTGAAAATTTATTAAAATAAATATGTATGTATATATATGTTGATAAAAAAAGGATTGTAACAAATATTAAAAAACGTAAGTATGTGCAAATTATTTCGACAATAGCAGCAACATACCGGTGAAGCGGTACTCTGCTATAAAAGCAAAAAAGAAATCGTACCTACATGCCGTTACGAATTCGTACCGACTTATCGTAATGAATTCGTACCGACTTATCGTAACGAATTCGTACCGACATATCGTTACGAAGTCGTGTCAACCATTTCATACAAAAATTGTAACGATTTCGGTAATATTTCGGTGCCGAAATCGGAAGATTTTGTCGACCAATCGTTACGAATTCGGAGCATTTTGTTTGATGTATAGGTACATACACCTTTGTAAGTATGTATGTATGTTTCTTAGATACCCTGTAGGAAGTAACAATTGAGAAACACTACTGATTCAACAGTGCCTTTGTCAACAATACTACTGACGAATTGTACCGCAGAAAATGTTTTTTGCTTTAGGGGCCGTCCATATATTACGTAACCTGCAGGGGGAGGGGTGGGGTTCGAGTTTTGTTATGATTTGTTATGGTAGGGGTTGGGGGAGTCTTTGAAAATGTTACGTAACAGAAACATTTTAGTAATTTGTATGTTTTCTCATTTAATATGCTTTTCTCATTTATTTGATTATCATTTATTTAATTGATCATACGTCTTACCTTCACATTTATATTATGTATGTATACATAATTACATACATGTGCGGAATGTCAATTTTTGATATACGACAATTCGAATTCGAATATTTAAAATGATATCCGCGAATACGAATATTTAAAACGATATTAAATTAACTTTGCTTTATTTTAATTTACATTGTAAATTTTACAAAAACACGAGTATACATATATACATAGATATGTACCCTGTAGTAAATAAAATGCTCTTTTTTTTATAAAACTGTATAATTTGGATGTCCTACCTACTTATCTAATAAATTCCACTTTGGTGCCTCTAGTAGAACACATACTATGGTTTGCCCTGCATATACTTCTCTGGTAATGGAGAGATCCTTCATTATTAAGATCACACGATACAGTTACACCGTATCTGTTTTTAAAAAGATTTGTCTTTCACACCTATAATACAATACATTTTTGTAGTCCATAGCTTTGAGATCCGTCGTATTACACAGCAACGCATTATATCGTTTTTAAACTAATTTTTATTAATGCTCTTGTTGCTGGCTGTTCAATTATAAATTTAAATTTTCTTTTCTTGAATTTTCATTGGCATGAGGTATTATGGTTTAGCCCATTGACAAATAAATATTTAACTAACGTATAGAGGCCTAATTAAGTATGTGCAAGGATCAGGGGGTTATTTTTTTCCCTAAAAAATAAAGGATTTACTATGCAATAAGACTTAAATTTTTTTTATGTACAAATACTTTTCTATAAATATTGATGAAAAGAATAATACACATTTGAACATTTATTATATATATGTACATATATTCTATCGTACTATTTACTGCGTATGTATATATTATTTCATTTTATATTATATTATTGTAGTCTAGTCAATTTGGCCCTTAAGGGCTTGCGACATTTTTTTGAAATAAATAAATAAATAAATAAATAAATAAAAAAAATAATCAGTTGACAAAAACACTAGTTTATAAATTAATTATTTTGCAAGTGACTACAAATTGGTTTAAATCTCATGCAGATATCAACCAAACATATTGAATAAAAGCACACGTAAGAAATAAATAAAAGCAAAATAAGTAAATGAAAAGGAAATAAAAAACAAAAGAAGCATGTCATGAAATCAAATCTCAAATGTTGAAAAAAACTAATATTTTTCATTACTTAATGTGTATAATATTTTCTATGAGCGGTTCGTATGTATGGATGTATTTTTAGTGAATATAACAAAAATAAATATTTATATATATGTATGTATGTACATTGTACATACATACCCTATCGGAAATTTGGCTAACTTTAAACTAACTTTAAGCTAATTGTTTCGCAACTAGTACTGACTACACTTGGATTACTCTGCAATGTAATCAACTGACTATTTTAACGCTGCGATGTCCTAGGCAGTAGTCAATTGTCTCACTAGGCACAACTTTAAGCTAACTTGAAGTTGACTTTTTTAAATCACTTGGTAGTCAGAAAATTAAAAGAAATTTTCTGTGGCTCGAACATGTAACATCATTCGTTGTGTACTCAACGCGTTACGACTCGGCTAAGCTGCCATCTAAAATAACAACAGCAAAATGTTAATATAAAACTGAAATGAGTTTTAAAGTAGCTGAGAATAAATTTGTTGACTCTCACCAAATTCGATTACGTACTCAACTTTAGAATTAATTTGGGTTTGTTCTGGATGACTTTGCAGCTAGCTTTTAGTCAGGCTTAGAAAAGTTAACTATAAGTTAACTATTTTTGTAGGCAACCACACATTCTCCGACAGGGTATATTTACATAGATATATATGAATATATACATACATATATCTATATAGTATATAATATATATCATATAAATATACATACATATGTATGTATATCTTTTTTTAACCCCCGACTAAAAAAAGGGGTGTTATAAGTTTGTAGTGTGTGTCTGTGTGTCTGTGTGTCTGTCCGTGTCCACGTACAGGACAAACGGCTAGACCGATTTTCATTTAGTTTTCCGTTTGAAAGATGACTTGATCGAGAGGGTTCTTAACTATGTTTGAAGAAAATCGGTCCAGCCGTTTAGAAGATATAACATCTTTTCTGAAAAAAGTCGGTAGTTTTTTAAATTTTTAATTTTTGTTATTGCTATAATATTAATTAACTACAAATTGGTTGGAAAATAAGTAGTTAGTAGTCAATTAAAAAGTCATGCAGAGATGGCCAATTGACTACCGCCTATGACATGCCTATGTTAAAATAGTGAGTCGGTTACAAGGAAAAAAGTCACTGAATCAACCAGATGTGGTTATTAAAAAAACAGTTTGAAGTTACTTACAAATGGGTTTGAGTTCCTATAGGGATAATTTTATTTTTCTACATAGGTATGTTTGAGTTTCATATGAGCCAGTTTACTACGCCTGAAAAAATTATACCAATAGCCCAATACACAATCTTGTGCAAATGGTCTTGCATCGTAGCATGTGCAAAATGGTATAGTATATTGATAATCACCTATTCAGGAATAATATCTCGTAAGAGCGTGATTATTAAAAATAGCTCACGCACGATCACGCATGAGTAATTTATTTTTAAGTCACGCTCACGCACTCACGCGTGATTAATTATAAATTTGATCACGATCATGCGTGTCGATAAAATCACGACATTTGCACATCTCTACTCAAAAATATTAATCCAAAATTCCGTAGTTGACTTTTGGTTTTTCAAATCATAGAAATTAAATTTTTGCTATTGTAATTCTAAAAGAGTAATATCATCTACGCTAAAATTTGGCATTTCTTTGTTCATACGCCACGTCCATCACATGCATTTTTTTGACAAGCATTATCTAGTTTTTTGATGTTATGTTGTATTTGTCGCCCTTAAGCATTAAACACATTCACCACAGCAAGCTACCTACTACCAAATGTCAAGGATAGAATACACATGTTTATACACATGAGAATAATTCTTTTGAAGACAGCACGGCAACATGGAGAAAGGTTGTTGTCTATGCTGATTTTGTCGTTGTAGTCCAATCAAACTAATTTCTATTTCTTTGGCTACAATGTGAAAATTCAGTGTTGCCAGTATAATACAAAATGTTGAATGAATGATTTTGTACAATTATTTCATATTGTTTAACAGAAGCAATATCTAAAAATTGATGTAAAGAATAAATTGATTTATTTTTGTACTTTTACGTGAAATAAGTACATTATAAAAGAATAATTAATTTTTATAAATGCAAAATATATTAAAATGACAATACTGAACAATGTATTTGTACTTGAATATCAGCTGCAGATGGTGGTGCTGCCGTCTCCAAAATAATTAAGTAGTCGGCTGATGGCGGAGCCGATTTTAAAATTTAAAATTTTTGTTTTTTTCACAAAGTGGCTTTTTTACCTACTATGTGCAAAAAAATTTATTTTTTTGTTGGTTAAATAAAAATAGCTGATTTTTATGTATTCTTATTTTCTCATTACGATGGCGTTATTAGTTTTTCCCTAGCAGGTCTAGTTTTAAAAATATAGTGGCATTTACCAATTGCATATATTACACCACTTTTTGTATCATTCGCTTAAGGCCGGGGAACAATGAATCCGTCATACGTTAAACTTTGCCTTTTTCAACTGACAGCTAAGTTGAAATACATGGTTTCTTATGAGGGCTGTTACATTCAGTACGTGTCCGTCAACGCAAAGCACCAAAAATGGTCAACTTTTAACTTTTTGCGTACGTTGTGTAGTTTGAGATATTGGTTGGTGTTTTTTTTTGGTATGTTCTGAATTAGATTTTTGTGGTTTATCGAAGCAAAAGAAATAAACGAAATAAATAAAAAAAATTGAATTTAATAAATAAAATGGAGAATCAACCTATTGAAGCTGTTCGAATGCTTCCGTCAATAAAGTACTCATTGTGCCAACATTCTACGTCGTTGCGTTAATGTCAGTTGAAAAAGGCGAAGTATAATGTATGACGGATTCATTGTGTCTCGGCCTTTAATATTGGGTTCGTTAGTCAAATTGTATGTTTAATAAACAGCACAGAATATTAATTAATATTGTTAGCCTATGATAAGCAGGTTGATGCTTATTGTTTTTTACTAACTAACATCCAAACTTAAACGATACGACAGCTTCAAAAGTAAGATGATACGATTTGACTAACGAAGCCATATTTCACGAATGCCCCTCCAAACATTAAAATACTTTCTGGTTTATTCTTCTACATAAAACTATCTTTCATTTGAGTAAAGTCACATTGATGAGTATATTATATCTTACTGTGTGTTTTTATTTCAGTCCTTAAAACTTTTTTTATTATAGTTTTTTGACATAAAATAACTAATCCTTATGTACTTTTGTCCGCTAATTGGGAAAATAGTTTAGTTTCAGAGATACTTTAAATTTTTTTCTTATGCCACCAAAAAAAAACCTATATTTTATAATATGAGGTATTTGATTGTAAATGTGTACCTATTTTTGATACGTTGTGATTATTTTCTAACAATTTTGTATTAACAATTAAAATTTTTGTTAAAATTTGTTTTTTTTTATTCCATAAAGCTGAAAATTTCAATTTTGCGATGTAATAACTAAAAATAGCACCAAAAATTTTTGGTCCATACAACATTCCTTTTTAAGTAATAATTGCATTAATGACTTGTAAATTGACAAATAATATATAAAAATCGACATATTTTGGATGACGTGAGAAAAGAAATATTTGAAGTATTTTTTTTATAAAACGCTCAATATCTCTGAAACTAGAAAAATTATAAAACTATTTTCGTAATTAGCGGACAAAAATAAGTAAGGATCAGTTATTTTAATTTCCAAATATTTTTAATAAAAGAAAGTTTTAAGGACTTAAGTTTAAGTTTTTTGACATTTTTGTAATAACAGTATAATAACAGGTATCCTGATATTCATCAATATGGCTCTACTCAAATGAAAGAATATATTATGTAAATGAATAAACCAAAAAAAATAAATAAAATAAAAAATACGTGTGGCACTCCGGGACTGCCACGATAAAGCTATTGCTTAGCATTTTTTGGATCAACTTATGCAGATTTATTTTTTTAAATAATAAACCTATGAATTGTCTGTTTGTGTTTATAATTTTTTGTAAACCACAATTGCTCTTACAGTAAAATAGACGAGCAATTTTGATTTCTGAACATAAGAAATAACGTCGGCAGAATGACGTCACAAAAAAGTTTGTGTTCAAACTTATTTTAAGGGGTGGCTAGACGTATAATGTTAAAACTCAAAATTTAGGTTGTCGTATGCATACAAAGTACGCGTTTTAAGTTTTAGTTTTTAGTACTTCTGCCACAGAGCATGCTACTGCTTGTTTTTTCGTAATTAACTTATTATTTCTAGTTTCCCGCCATTATTTTCTACAAAAAAAAATAAAATTGACACCTTGTGTCCTAACATAATTGCTCAGACTTTTGTTTGAGCAATTGTTTCCAAACATGTGTTCGAACACTAAGATTTACGGTTTACCAAGACATTTTTTGTGTTAGCAACAGATTTTGACAGATGTGCGATAGCTTTCCGTGAGCACCTGCCATTACGGCCTTATCTCACGGGTCCCAAAGCACCGGGTGTGGGTTAGACGCCAGGCCAACGCCCCCATGCACCCTATTAGAATGAACCTATGGCCCACTCCATAAGGCACATAGGTTGCAATCTTTGAATATAGTTATCCCTGTACTATATTCAATTACCTTGCTGAGGTAATTTGAGCTATCTAAACTCTGCTGCTATGTCCGTGCCCATAGCAGCTTCTGTTGAATGGCAACAGCACCTAGAATAGTGTCTGGCTGACCGCGTCAGACCAATCACTAGCATTGATTTCACACTGGGAAGCCAAGACTATTCTCCCAGCGATTTTGGTAGTAACCACAACTACCACGATAATTCTCCGGCTTCCACGCTTAGGTGTTGTGTATACACCTAAGCGAGGTCCCCTAGAAAATTCCTCAACCATTGCCGGCACAGCTAACCACTCATCCATAATGAACGCATGCCTGTGTCGCCAAATAACCAGTGCCTACTCCACACATACCAAAATCATTCCTTTAACCCCGTGGGGTATACCCCATTGGGGTAGGACGAACTCGGCATTTTAGCAAAGGAAACTGACGACCGCTACATGCACTCAAAACTTCAAAGCAGCTCGACTGTCGGGCAACCGGCACCCGTGGCACCAGAAGTAGCCTTTGGTCAGACCTCGAAGTTCCACCACAAGGGCTTCACCTCTATCGTCTTTTGAACTCAGGGGCAGTTCTAGGTGACGCTGCACCTAACTGACATCAACAGGACCTGTCTTCCTTTTATAAATATGTGCACATCCTTTGCTCTGTTTATATTCAGAGATTGGGTAGTAACACATAAGTTCTATGGGTAATGTACCAAAGGTACATCAATGGAAAAAGCCACATCACCCCAGCTGGGGCCCCGGGGTTGCCACACCCGTAGTCAAAAATAGACTCCCCTGGGGGGACAGATTTTGACAATTGCCAAAAAAAAAAAATTTCCAAGCCTATGTCTCGTGTGATCTCACTGTTAGTCCAAAATCGCACTGTGCAAGTCTTATTGCTAAGCTGATTAGTTTAAGGGAGAGAGGGACGAGGGGAACAGAAACGTTTTTTTCCCCCCGTCTCTCCTAATAAACTAATCAACTTAGCAATAAGACTTGCATAGTGTAAATAGGGACTTAAGTACGCCACATTGAAATCAATAGCATACTTTAGGGGTTAACATACACTGGGCGATTCAAATAAAAATAGTCTTAGGTCATTTTTCGTTACGGAATTTCTTGATTCGGTCGACACCCTCAGAGCCTGCGATAAAAGCTATACAATAGCTTAAAAATTTTAAAGTTTGGGGCACCAATCGTGAATGCGTATAATTCAAAAAGTGGTGAAAATTATTCAAATGGTAAAGGACATTATGCCTTTAAAACTAGACCTACTAGAGAATAACTAATGATGCCATTGTAATCAGCAGATTAAAGTACGTAAGGATCGGCAATTTTTAACCTGCAGTATATTCCAATGCCTTACACTGCAATTACATATGCCACTAGTGGCATGCCAGGGCTCTAATATTCAACACTCTAGATGATGAAGCTGCTTGAAAACACTTTTTTCTTTTTGTTGCTTATAACTACTTATGTATTATTAATAACTATAACTAAGCTTATGTCCGACATTGGTCGGGCCTAATAATTTTTTTTATAGATTTAAGATTTGAATACTTATTGTTAGTTCATATTTGAAGATACAATAAATAAAAAAAAAATGTTTAAATATGATTTCGGGCATGTGGCCGCCGCGGCTGGCTCGAATAAAGCCAATTCTACAGGTCCAATTTTCAACCACTTTTTCGAGCATATATATGGGGTCGTATGTTGGCAATAACGCCACGAATGTTGGCTTCCAAGTCCCCTAACGTTTCTGGTTTGTTGGCGTAGACAATTGTTTCTTCGGTGCGCACTGTTCGACGTCTCTGCGGATGCGTATTATCACATAGAGTAGTAGTGCGAAAACGATCCATGGTTAACCGAATTAATTGCTCTGATGGACGATTATGTCGACCATAAAATGGACGGAGCTTGCGGTAAACTTCGCGAACTGAACCATTATTTTCGAAATAAATTTGCACGATTTGCAAGCGTTGTTCTTTTGTCAACCTGTTCATGATGAAATGGCAAACCAAACTAAATATTAATCACTTGACAGCTGACAAAATGGCCACCAGTTAAAAAAGTGATGCCAACTTAAAGTTCTATTCCTCAATGAAAAACACCCATTATATGCTTGCTCTTATTCAAGCAGGCAAATAACTAACAAAACTTGAGTCACATCCTAATATATTGAACTTTTCTGGACACATCCGCTTAAAAAAGAGGGACACAATATATAAATATATATATGTCAAAATAAAATATTTAATAATATTGGAATGTCGCCGGCATCATTTTTGTCTATGTGAACGCGAAGGAAACAACAAAGATAATTCCAAATATTTAACTTCCAAATGTTCGCCCGTCTAAACTCAGCCAGGCAAGAAAAACATCGTACGAATTCAGTGTAACACTCTCAAAACAAAAATGCCAAAAAAAAAAGAACCCGACCAACAGAAGAAATTATCTTACACATACATAGAAATGCATGTATTTGATGTTGTTGATTAAAATCAATGTAAAAGCAATAAATATATTGTTACGTTTTTCTCTCTATAAAAACGCTTTTCCGTAGATCCGAAGATTTACAAATGAATACAAGAGCCGAGTGTAGTAATTAGGGTTAAGAATGATACAAGTTTTATTTACAAATACACTTATACTAAATTACTCAAGAGCTTAAATACACTAATACAACTTAAACTAATAAATTACACACAGATATTCACAACTGGTTACCACTACGCCTTCCACGCTGTAGTTTACGCACGTCTCTTACACTGCAATTACACATGCCACTAGTGGCATGCCAGTGTTGTGTACGTATTATCAGCGAAAAATTTTTCGAAAAAGTCGAATCTATTGCCATTTGCTTTGCTGTTTACACATTCCATTGCATCTTCATTTTAAAAATGTCGTCGAACCGAGCTGGTTCAGTCTCGCTTCCAAATTTACTTTTCCTTTTGTTTCTAAAATAGAATTACCTAGTACGTCACAAAAGCACATTCTTGAGGAAACTCTTAACACTTATTATTATTATTTTAATAATATTAGTGCTTTATAATTAAAAAAACTTCAGTTTTTCACATACAAATTAAGTAATAAATCATAATAACACATTTAACAAGCTAAAATATTAATTTAAATTTCACAGTATACAATAAATTTGCATCAAATGTTTAACAGGGTAACACTTTTCTTCGTTTTGACATTCAATGGTATGCAACTGCCAAATTTTCACTCGTAAAGCCGCGTTCAGACTATTATACCTTGTATTAATACTTGTCAAAAATTCAAACTGCTGAATTTTTTCAAGTGTCGGCACGTGCCCGCCTGCATGAAACCCTTTCGCCGCCGCTAGTAAATGAATAACACAGACATTTTCATTGAACAGCTGTTTTGTTTTCTACTAGCATTACACATTTGATTTGAAGTGTGATGGTCTGAACACAATATGTGATCTTACGTTAGATTTTTTTGACAGTCGCAACGAATGTATTTAGATTTCTGTATCGTAAAATGTGATGAAAGTATTAATACTTGTATAATAGTCTGAACGGGGCTTAAGCAAATTTTGCTGCCACTGGGGCTGCCATTGCGAAAAATTTGAGTGTGTTACTCATATTTTAGACTTGGCAGTGTTTATTGAAGCAAGTCTGAGTTAATGGGAGAGAGAGGGAAGAAGAAAGAAGAGGGGTACTGACTTGCTTGTACAGAAAAGTTACTTCAATTCTCTTTTATTATTTCATTCGCAGCATTAAAACAATAGGAAAATTGAACAAGAAACTGTCCAAGTGTAAACAAACGAGCAGTTTTAAACCAGAATTGAAGAGAACTGCTTTAAGAAGAACTGCCAAGTCTAAAACATGACTTAGTGAAAAATCGTGAGTGTATTCAGTTTTTCGAAATGGCATGCCACTTTAGTGGCATGTGTAAATGGTATGTTAGTAATAGCCTTTTCACACTTACTCACATCTTTCATCAATTTGGCAAGATGATAACATCTTCCCATAAGAATTATAAAGGGCTGAATGTTTAACATCTTTCAACATCTTCAAAAGATGTTCCTATCTCACTTTGTTTCATTCAACATCTTTCGATTATTTTAGTGTCATCACTAGAAAAAATGTATACAACTATACATACATGCATACATACTATAAAAATGTATACATATGTATGTATGTTTGTATATCTACATATGCATGTACATATGTATATACAATCAAAGCTACATTTTGGAATATCTTTCCCTAAAAAAGATCCGTAATTACTCTAAGATTTTATTATATAAATATTTATGTATATGTATGCATATAATAAAATCTGTTATATATTTTTCTAAAACAAAATAAATTAGATAAAAATAGTTGCAAATGTCTACGCAAAATCTTTTCGGATACAATTTTTAATATTTCTTCATCATTGTCCGCTGGCATAATTTCTACATAATTTCTAGCATTATAAATCAATTTCTGCTGAATTTTAAAATTGCATTTTATTATTTAATTATTAGTTGCTCACACTCGTAAAAATAGTATTATAATACATGACAGATGAAAGATGAAAGATGTTGTAATGTGAACAGGTTTTTTAAATTTTCAACATATTCCACCCATTCCTCAAAGATGTGAGTAAGTATGAAAAGGGTATAAAGCCGCGTTCAGACTATTATACTTTGTATTTATACTTGTCAAAAATTCAAATAATACGTGCAAGTGTGATAGTCTGAACGCAAAATGTCCTCAAAGTGGCAAATAATACGATAAAAATTTTGACATCCCATAAGACTTTTTCGTTTTTAGAAAATTTTCTAAACGATAATACTTTTCATTAGATCAGGGTTGCATTTTCACACAAACCAAACTTCCAAGTCGGCTGTTTCGCCGCCGATAGCGTGTCGTCATTGATGTAATGTTTTGTCATATGTATATCGGCTCAAAATTTTGAATAAGTGAATCGTATGGAAGTATATTTCGTTGACGTAATTTTTAACGTTTTTGTAATATCTTTTCTTAAATTTTTTCTTTTATTTACATAGAATAATTTTAACTGCTGAATTTTTTCAAGTGTCGGCACGTCCCCGCCTGCATGAAACGATTTTGCCGCCGCTAATAAATGAATAGCACAGACATTTTCATTGAACAGCTGTTTTGTTTTCTACTTGTATTACACATTTGATTTGAAGTGTGATGGTCTGAACACAATATGTGATTTTACGTTAGATTTTTTTGACAGTCGCAACGAATGTATTTAGATTTCTGTATCGTAAAATGTGATGAAAGTATTAATACTTGTATAATAGTCTGAACGGGGCTTAAGTACATACGCAACTTACGCTACACTTAAGGTGGAAGTACATACCACGCGTTACGCGGCAACGCTTTTCTGGCTTGTTAAACGTTCAACGCTACACAAATGGAAGGTTACACACCACGCTTTTGAAGCTTTTTTAGTTGTAAAATTTAAATCCTTTGCCGGCTATTTTTTTTTGCATTTACGTTGCATTTTTCTTTAAACATTTAATTCATTTTTGTATCCATTGTTTAATAAAAAAATTAATTTCTAATCATGTTTGTGTATGTTAGTTTATGAATCTGGCAACACTAGCTGTCATTTTGTATACAACGCGTGAAAGTTGAAGAATGTTCAACTTTTGGCGAGGTACGCACGTCGCGAACTTCTCTATGTAACATGCCTTATGAAAACACACTATTTCAACTTTTTTGACAGACGCGTGTATCGCATTAGCGCATTGAATGCGTGTTATGTACTTCCACCTTTAAGGCTGGTTGTCGCATACAGCTGAAACTGAAACTAAAACTGAATTCCATACGTTTGCGACTGAAACTTAATAGCAACTGAATTTAGCAGCTGAATCTGATTTTTCAGTTGCTGTTGACAGGAACTGAATTCAGTACATTAGCAACCGAACTGAAAAAAAGTACTTTTGACTTATTTTCAGTCGCTGTCCGACTGAAATGTCATTTTTGACATGTCAAATTTGAAAACTATCACCTTATTTTGTTTTTCTTTTTTAATTGTGAAAAATTAATTTTATCGCAACGACCAAAATGGGAAAAAATTTAAAATTTACCCTCGAAGAAGAGGAAAAAATCACAGAGTTCGTGAAAAACAACGAAGTTTTGTACAATGTTCGACACAAAGCATTTCGTGATTCAGAATTGAAGAACCGGCTGTGGCTTGAGTTGGCGAAAGAAATGCATGCTGATGGTAAGTTTTCATTAACTTCATAGATTTTTCCCGATTTCCTTCAATCAAATCGATTTTTATAAAGTGCTCACGATTAAAAAGAAATGGAAATCGATTCGCGACTATTACGTTAATTCAAAGGGAAAGAAAACCACAGGTTCAGCAGCAACAGCATTGAAAAGGGATGAGGCACTTTCTTTTCTTGACGACACATCAATTTTAAAAAGATCGTGAGTGGATTTGTTATTATTTCTTCCCTAATTGGTTTTAAAATTAATAAAAATTATTTTTAAAATTTCAGTACGATTTCAAACATTGATACCGAAGAATCTCTACATATTCCAGACACGCCAATTTCCGAATGTGAAGAGTTTGAATTGCAATCGATCTTTGGTGATAGTCAATCTCTTCCTTCCTTTACGGAGAGCTATCATGTTGCTTGTTCGCCTGTTTTGACGCCGAAGTCGAGCACACCAGTTCCGAAAAAACGCAAGCCAAATGCTACACAAGAAACAACAAATGAAATCTTGCGAGAATTGATTTCATCTCGTCCAAAAGCGAGTGATTTCTACCCCCCACTGCAGAAAAAAAGAAATAAAGTATCAACATTTTTTGATTCGATGGCAGAAGCAGTTGAAAAGTTCAGTGATGTCGCAATTGCTCGAACCAAAATGAAGGTATTTTTTGTGATACAGTGATATTTTTTGTTTGTTTTTTCAATCAATGAATTTCTTTTACAGATTGCGTAGATTGTATGTGAAGAAGAAGTCAAATGGGCTGAAGAGCAAGAGACAAAACAACAACAACGAAATTTCCAATTTGACTTTTTGTCATCTACATCGTCAGATGTAGATGCCAATAAATAATATTTAAATGATTTCATTTCAATAATTTTTATTTCAATAATTTATTTCAATAATTTTTATTCATTTTATTCAGTCCATCAGATGCCTGTCCACCAAAATCTTCATTGCGCCTTCTGAATCACGTCGTTTGTAAATTCTATGTGAACTTTTTCTTTCCGTTTTCAATTTCAAAAGAAGCACGGCAATACAAACATCGTGTTCAAACATAGCATTGGCGTAATTAAACGCATTTAATGAATATTCACCTTGCATTTTTTTGTAAGATTTAAATAGCGCGTATAAATAGTTGAAAAAAAAACGTAAACAAAGCCGACAAATTACATTTGCTTTGATTCAGTTTCAGCTGTATGTTGCAACCCACGCAACATTCAGTTGCTGTTTTAGAACTTAAAAAGTAAGAACTGAAACTTAAAAAAATTCAGTTTCAGTTTTAGTTTCTGTTTCAGCTGTATGCGATAACCAGCCTTTACACGACCAAGATTTGCTTTCAAGTTTTTCATACATACTGGTTGTCAAAGTCGTTTAAATTGAAAGCTGTGACGTAGGCTGCACGCAATTACCAATCAAATTTATTTTCAATATGCCGTTGATAAAAAACAGCTTAAGACAACAAAACTTCATGGCTTCCATATAGGTCTATAAATCGCAACACATCATTATACTTTTTATTTTTGTCCCTAAACATATTTATTTAAGTGTAATTAAAATTTTTTGGTGGAATATAACGTTATTTGTAATAAAAGAACACAAAAATACTATGTTGGAAGAAAATTTGAAAATAAAAACGACAAGTATGCTTACTGAAATTGCTGTCAGTTGTTTTTTTTCCTATAAATTGAACACACAATTGGAAAGAAAATTTGAAGTCAAAGTAGAATCAAATTATAACAGTATGAATGTATTATACGGGACTTACACTATGACTTTTTACCGTGACTTTTATAGAGTTTAATGTCAAAAAGGGGAATAAAGGTGATCAAAGGGGTGGCAACATAAAAGAGAATTCTAGAAAAATGCAGGGGGAAAAGTCATCGTGTAAATCCCGTATTATTAGTGAAAAATTGTGATTGGATTCAAGGCGAATACTTAACAGGTGACCTTATCGCTACAGCAATACAATACTAAAGACAACATGCAATTCGTCTGGCTTCAAAAACCCCATCTGTCAAAAACAGTTGACTAAAATACCAAACATACATACATATTTATAAAACCACATTTTACTATCCATGTGCATCTACTATCAACAACACAGAAAATAATATTTGTAAAATAAATGTAATTAAAATTATGAAAGACGGTTCTAGTTAAATGATCCTGATATTTTGGGGCAACGTAAAGAAACCTTACTTGCTGCCTTATTGTAGCCTCTCCGATGGTTTGTTTAACGCGAAATCAGTGGTGTAAAATGTGTTTTACTGGCCATCATGGCCGTAAACAAAATATTATCCTTAAATTAATGAAAGTATTCACAAAAACAGACAATGAAATACTTAAGTGCACAACAAATAAACGTGTGTCTTATATATACATACATACATATATAAGAAGTTAGCTAGTACCAGCTGAGCCCGGAAGAGTTGTCTTACCCCCACATTTAAGAACTTGCGTTGTGTTGAGTTAATTCATGAGGAAATTCAGCGCATTGTGGCAATGAAAAGCAACGAGAAATGTTAAGGTATGCTTGAATATTTATTTATATGTATAAAGTTAATTTATAATATATGTATACATACATATGTATGTATGTTTATATCTATTTAAGGTTTCCCAAAATTGCACGGAAACATTGTTGATGTGCTGACAACGTTATTGCGTCGTCGCTTACCATCCACCAATGTCATGGTTGAGAATTTGGGAGCCATTGAATTGGCCTATATAAATATCCAATTTTCATATACATGCCTAGTCTACTAAAAGCTGACACAATGGGACCATATGGACATCAGCAACCACAACGACGTGCAAATGCGTCGAATAGTATTAATTCTTTGCCTCAAGGAATGCAGAACGTTTGATAAAATCTTATTTCTATATTGTTCGAAAATGCATACAAGATTCTGTACCAAAAGCTATCATGCATTTAGGCGAGACACATGTGGTAGAAATATTTAATATTCGATACAATTTTTTAAAAACCATCATCAATAAACTAATGGAGTTAATCATTTTGCAAGAGTTAATTTAGAATGCATAGGTTAGGAAGGGTGGTGCTATCCGCACCTCCACTCGGAGATCCAATTGGGTTCCATTGTGATAAATATTCATACATTATAATCCTTTTTACTTTAAAATATATTTTTTAAACATAAAGAACGATATAATTTTTTTCACTTTAAATGTAAACAAACATCAGATAAAAGAAGACATTTTGACAGTTGGGGTCTAAGCAGTCTTCGAACACCTGATAATCATCGGGACTGTTAAGGTCACCTGTTATGAAATCGCCTTGATTGGATTGAAATTTGAAAGGATTTAACTTGATTGTGTAACCCTCAAGTTATGTAAAAAAATCGGCTCCAATCGGCTAGCCGCCGCCGCTGGTATATATTTCCTCAGCCGCCGCCGACAATTTTCTGACGAATTGGACCTCTGCTCTCAGATTTGTTTTTTTCTTCTCCGGTTGTGCAATAAACCACGGAATATTTTGTGTAGAAACCTTTATTGAAAAAAAGTAATTATCAAAATGAAGCTTCCCGTTGGAAAAAAGCATGCTGAAATCGCAACGTCCTTGTAAGTTAAAAAAATTGACTGCTTTTATGTTACGGACATGCATATATGTGTATCAAAATGCACACATCCATATGTATGTGCATACGTATAAGTATTAATGTATATGCATTCGGATTGCATAACCTAATTATACCGGGGCTCGGATTTTCATGCTAATAAATGTAGTTGGTGATACAGTGGATCACAGCCTATTTAAACCATAATCCTTCAAGAAGTAAACTATATAATAGCCCATTGAGGCTGCGCCAAAATTACCTAATTTCGTGCCGAAATCACTTGCCAAATTAAAAGTGTTTATACACCCAAAAAAAAGTTTTAAAATCAAGAATAAACTATTTGATTTTAAAAACGTAACCTTTATGAAATATAACCTAGTTTGTTTTCTGCTATTTTAAAAATTTTAACTCTTGTTTTAAAAATGAAAAATATTTTGAAATCAAAAAAGAATATTTTTTGTTCGAGAAAGACAGCAACCTTGATATAAAGTTGAACATACTCAAATTAAAGGATTATGTTTTTGAGTTAAGAATGAAATATTCTTGGAATAATAATGAAGTATTTTTTATTTAAAAAATATATTATTTTTATATCAAAAATTAAGCGTTTGAATTAATGATGGATAATTATTAAGTTAAGAATGAAAGGTCTTAAATTAATAATGAAGCATTTTTGAATTAAGAATGAAACGTCCTACATTAATAATGGAAAGTTTTTAAATTAAGAACGTTTTAAAATAATAATATAGAATTTTCGTTTTACATTTAAAAATATTATTCGGCCCTGTTCTGTAAACGGAATCCGAGTAAATTTCTCGTTTTCAAAATATTAATAAAGGTCCTGCAGACGTGTTCAAAATCATACACGATAATTTTCTTTCAGATATGATATTTGTGAATCGATATAATGGAAAAATTACAAAAAGTCTGAAAAAATATTTCTCTTAACGGAGTTAGTTTTGTAAAATCGTTCGATTTCAAATCGATTAGGTTTACAGAACAGGTCCGATTGATTTTTTTTTTTTGGAATCAAAATGCCCTTTTTATGAACAATTTTAGATCTTCGACTGTCCAAACCACTAATGGAACGAATTTTCATTTGTGTTCCAGGATCATACAAGGGTAATGGACATTAATATATACTTGGTCATAATAATAAATTAATTCTCTTTTTTTAACACGACACAAATATCCCAATAAGCAATTTTGCTGGAAATCAAGTGTAAAACAAGTGTTATTCAAGCCACACAATCAATTGTCAAGGGTTGAATTATGCTTGATTTACACTTTAATTCAATAGCATTCTCCAGTGAAAAGGGAACCTCAATTCAATGCGAACAATTCAGTTTTAGTACAGTGTAATTCAAGCCTTGAATTATACTACAATTAAACCTTGTATTACAATTGAATTCAATTGTATTTCAAGCTGCAAAAACAAGGCTTTCAAAATAGAAAGCAAAATGCAATTCCTTTGTTTTTCTAATAATAATTTTCTGCACATCTGTCTTCGCTATTGTTTTCGCGATCTTAATCACCTTTGTTTTCCAAATTTACATTTTTATTTATTTCTTTTTGATATTTTCACCACAATTCCAGTTTTGATAATAAATAAATTATGTATTTGACAAGGTTTGAACATATAATCTGTTGCTTGATTTTTTATTTAAAAATATATTCAAACTTGAAAATTACTTGAAAAAATGCTTGAATTCAGCTTTGTTTCCAGTTCAATTTCAAGTGCTTGAATTTTAATTTTTTGAGTGCTTATTGGGTATAAAATGTTACTCGGTGAAAAATATAATTTCCTTCATTTTTAAAAATTTAAATTATTGATATAATAATAAAATAATTTTGTTTTTAAATTTTTTAAAAATACATTTTCTTTTTCATTTTTTTCAAAAATTACAATGTTTATTTTAATAAGAAAACATTATTGTTTTTGAAATTTTTAAAATCAATGCGCTTATTTTAGTTTTAAAATTGCTTCGTTATAAAAAAGAGAATGTTATATATTAATATTATACAAGAAACATTCTTATTTTAAAAATAATTTTTAAAAATGCTGCATTTTTAAACGAAAACACATATTTTTGTTTTAAAACTGCTTCGTTATAAAAATAAGAATGTTATATACATACATATTAATGTTATAAGAAACATTTTTAATTTAACAATTATTTTTAAAAATGCTGCATTTTTAAAATTCTTGTTTTAAGAATGCTTTTTTGGTTCAGTGTACTACGTTTGACCTGATTTCTGCTGACATTTTGCACTTCTATATCTCCTTTTTTTATTTTTTTTTAATTTCACACTATTCCTTAAAAATATTTCTTCTGTGAAATCCCTTTATACGTTTATAAAATAAATTTTTATATTGGAACAAATCAAGTTTAGGGTCATTTCCTATAGAAAATTTAAAAATAGGAAGAAAAAATTACGGGCCTGTTTGTGTAAATGCGAACGAACTTTTCGATCGAGCATCTTATACATATCGCTCATTTACTTCAAGTTTTTTTTTTAATGCATGTTTTTTATTTATTGTATCTTCAAATATCAACTAACAATAAGTATTCAAATCCTAAATCTATAAAAAAATTATTAGGCCGGACCAATGTAGGACATAAGCTTAGTGATAGTTATTAATAATACATAAGTAGTGATAAGCAACAAAAAGAAAAAAGTGTTTTCAAGCAGCTTCATCATCTAGAGTGTTGAATATTAGAGCCCGTGTATCTCTCTTTTTTAAGCGGATGTGTCCAGTAAAGTTCAAAATATTACGAGCAAGCGGATTAGGATGTGACTCGAGTTTTGTTAGATATTTGCCTGCGTATTTTACAATTTCGTCAGTCACTAGTGGCATATTCAAATCGCGATGTATATTTGAATTTTTGATGTACCATGGAGCCGATGTTATCATGCGCAAAATTTTATTTTGCCTTCGTTGAATTTTCTCTACATTTGAAGCTGAAGCAGTGCCCCATAGTTTAATTCCGTAACACCATATTGGCTTTAAAAGCGATTTGTATATCAAAAGTTTGCAGTCTAGACTGAGAGTTGAATTTCTACCAATCAGCCAATGTACCTGAGCTAATTTTAGTTTCATTTGAGTTAACTTAGAGTCAATGTGGTGTTTCCATGTAAGTCGTCGATCAAGGTGTATACCAAGATATTTCACATGTGAATGTTGAGGAACAACTTGATTGTTAATCCGAATGGGGGAGCAAGTATCTCTTCTTAGGGTGAACGTTATATGGACACACTTTTGTTCATTGACTTTAATTCTCCATAAGTTTAAATAAAGCTCCATCTGGCTAATGTGTTCCTGGAGTTTGCGGGATGCCTCATCAGGGTTTTCGTGCATACTAAGGCAGGCTGTATCGTCGGCAAATGTGGAAGTATGGATACTACTGCTCACAGGCATATCACAAGTATAAATCAAATATAAAACTGGTCCCAGTATACTCCCCTGTGGCACACCGGATGAAATAGTTTCAGGCCTACTCGTAAAGTCTCCTTCCACAACAGTGAACTTACGGGAAATAATGTAACTTTCCAAAAGATTTAAAATGTTTATTGGTAAGTAAGTCTTCAATTTTAAAATTAGGCCTTCATGCCACACTTTATCAAATGACTGGGAAACGTCAATAAAGAGCGCAGAACAATACTTTTTTTTCCTCAAAAGTTCTTATAAATTGAACCAATCTGTGAGTTTGTTCAATGGTGCTATGCTGACTTCTAAAACCAAATTGATGGTCTGGTATGCACCCACTACTAATTAGAATTGGGGACAATCTTGTTTTGAGCAGTTTTTCGAAAAGCTTTGACATAGTTGATAGTGATAAAATGGCATTAAATATGAATAATAGGATTCTCTTTGCAATACGAGGCAAGTTCATCAGCATCTGGTTACTAATTCCATCAATACCCGGAGCTTTCTTCGGGTTGAGTTCGGCAATTAATTTTTGTAAATCACGCGTCTTAAACTTTATGTGTTGAGGGGGTAGAGCGACTATATTCGGCAAATCAGCAACACCAGTACATATGTTTGGCGTAAAAACGGATTTTAAGTGCTCAGCAAATATTTTACCTTTTTCAGAATCGCTTCTTGCCCAACTTCCGGTAGATGTGCGTAGAGGTGGCTTATACTCAATGGGTAATTAGACGCTGGTGTGACATCAAGACATTCCAGATAATTTTTAAGGGATGCAGTTTTTTCAGACGCAAGCAACTCTTGGAGTCGTTTAGTCCACTCTTTAAGTCTGGTTTTATTTTGTGGTGATCTGTGCTGTTGCAATTCCCTTCTAGCTCTTCTTTTTTCACATACGAGACGTTCAATGTCTGTAGAATAAATTTTATTAAACCCAGTCTGCGGATGGCAATGTTAGATTCAATATCATCGGATGTTCTAAGCGTAATGTTTTCCGTACAATGACTACTGAGATATTTTTTGAACCCCAGCCAATTAACACGATTGATCATCTTCACATATGGGTCAGCTAAGTTACTTCTTAATGGACTACAAATTGTAATGATCGTCGGAGAGTGATCGGACGAAAGATCAAGAGAAGCTTGAACTTGAATTAAATCCCTAGAGATATTTTTTATGACGCCAAAATCTATAACATCCGGAATTTTTTGTATGTCGGTAGGCCAATAAGTGAACAATGCTCGACCTCTGGGGGTAATAAGACGCGAACCCCAGAACGTATGCTTAGCATTGTAGTCGCCAGCTGCTACAAAACAAGGTCCAAGAGATTTGTAGAAATCCTCATATTGATTCTCAGTGATTGAAAATCTGGGAGGGGAGTAAATCGATGATATAACAAAATTTGTACAAAAACGTTCAATGCCAATATTTGTTGCTTGTAGGTGTTCTTCACAAATGTTATCAAGAATATAGTGCTTGAGTCTTGACTTTATTAGAATTGCTGATCCACCGCAAGCCCTTCCTCTAGGGTCCTTTGTATCATATATAGTGTAGCCATACATTTTAAAAAGACTTCTCGAAGTCAAATGAGTCTCAGATACTTACATTACATTAATATTTTTTTCCGTGAGGAAGTGCTCAAGTTCATTTTTATGTTGGCGAATGCCGTTTGCGTTCCAGAAACATATTGTTAACGTGTTCATGGCTTATTAATTAATGCTTGAAGCAGAGTATTCTGCATTCGCAGCATTTCTTGCATCATGCTAGTCATATTTGTTGTAAAATTATTTATAGTTTGCACCAGATTATCAATAGTAGTTTCAAGGCGATTAAAATTAAAGCTTGCGTCAGTATTTTTTGAATTATTTGGCGGGGAGACATTTTGTCTGGGAATTGAATTTGTCTTAGCAGCATCTGCATACGATATACGGGAAGTAACTGGTTGGCTCATTTGCGCAAAAGTGGCAGAGTAAGCGTTTGCTGATTGAGCTGGAGCTAATTTAGGTTTTTGCACCACAGTCTTCTTTACGAAAGAGTACACAGGACAACCTCTGTAGTTAGCGGTGTGATTACCTCCACAATTACTGCATTTTTATCACTTTGATCTTTTGGCTTATTGCAACTAGCAGTGCCGTGTAATTCGCCGCACACAACACAAACAGAGGGTAAATTGCAGTATGTTTTTGTATGGCCATATTCTTGGCAATTATGGCACTGTACAGGACCTGAACGCTTATGTGGCTCTTCAACTGTGATTTTTCGGTACAAAAGGTATTTCAAATTATAAATTGGGTGCGTCTCATTTTTTTTTTCAATTTTATATCATTAGGCTCAAGTTCAACACGAAATAGGGGTTGGGGAATCTTCTCTCTGTTTATTATATTGGACACATTTTTTATCTTAAACCCCTGGAGGACGAGTGCATCTTTTATTTCTTCGGGAACAACATAAGAATCTATGCCCTTCAATACGATCTGCATGCCTTTAGCGCTCTTAAGCTGGTATGTGTAGAAGCTTGTTTTATTTTTTTCAAATTCAGCAACCATTTTACGGAAATCTTTTTCGTCATAAATTTGGACTTTAGTTTCATCTATGTTTCCACGTTTTATTGGAACAATGTGAAATTTATTCTCACCAATGACCGAAATTAATTTTTTAATAAGGGCATTTGAATTTTTTTGTCTCAAATAGATTGGTGGCGGCTTGGATATTTTATTCGAGGATTCCTCGGGTTTGTTGTCATCTTGCAAAATTTTAAAGCGGTTTTGGCGATTAGTTGAGGCTGCGCTGTTATCCCTAGACATTTTTGGAGCAGATAAAATTTTTGAAGAATTCGGGCTTCGCCCACGCTTTACCACGATTATATATCTGTCCATTCCGACTTGTACCTTGAGTTTCGAGCCGCTGTTATCTGTAGTGATAACTTTGTTAAGTGATGAACACGAGCCTGAAGGGGATGATATTACTGGCTTATATGAAGAAGTACTAGGCAACTGTAATGTTAATGCATCATTACTATTTGGCATTGGACAAAGCGAAGTTGATCGCTGACGAAAAATTGGCTTTGACGTTAAAAAAAGACTTTCATCAGATTTATTATTTATATTTTTTTCATTAAGAGTTTCAGAACTCACAGTAAAATAAGCATTTCTGCCGTTAGAACTCACTTCAAATTTTTTTGTATTTGAGGCACTCATACAAAGAATTCCTCAAGGGATATTCGTTTGTGTTTTTTTTGCGGTCTTTTTTTGTTTTTGTTATTTATGATTGTTTATTTGTTTAGAGGTACACATATATAGTATTCCTCAATATCACTTTGTTTAATTTTTTTTTGTTTGCGGTTTTTTTTTGTTTTTGTTATTTTTACTATGTAAAAATATTAGCAAAGCATAAAGCTTATTTATTAAAGACAGTATGTACCTATTACGAATAATATGTACTACGAATATTTTTTGTTTGTTTAATTTTTTTGTAAGTAAGAAAAATTCCGCTAATCGACTGTTCGCTATGAAGGTACCACGAGAAATGATGAAAATCAAAATAAAAATTAATGCTTGGTGGGGCATCAAGCATGGTAACATCAAGCCGACAAGCACACGTACACGAACTTGACAGCGAGCATTTTGATCGTGTCCAAGGCCCTTAACAGTTTATATTAACTTGGATTATAGGTAATGTGTAATGTACAAATTACCTAACTGCATAGTTAATAAAACCCAAGTTTTTAACTTTCATATTAAAAAAAAGTTACTTATACAAGCTTACCCAGCAAAAAATAAAATGAGTACTGCTTTAGAAAGTACTTCTAATTTACTTCCAAAATAGGTTATGCATTTTATTCTGGTTTAATGAAGTTATCTTTAATCACATATCTAAAGTAATGACAAATCACATATTTTATTATTATTATCCTCTAAAATAAAAACCCATTAAAAAAGGGATGAAAAAAAGTAGAAAAAGCACCACAACTACTGATACGACCCACTTCAAACTCCGAGCAAGCCCGTAAGCTAATAAATTGACTGATTGATTTAATTGTTTAAAAGTACCAATTCTTCAACTTCAGAAATAAACGAAAACTAGAACAGATGTTCCTTCCTTTTTCTTCTGAGACAATTATTTTAATGAGTAGAATACTTTTAGGAATTAAGTAGCTTCCAATTGGGTTAGTAAATAAGTGAATAAGCACCACTTCCTAAATCATAGAATTAAGTGCTTTGGAAAAGTGGTTAAGAACCACATCTTAAATGTGAAATATATTGGATTTACTTCACCAATAAAAAATCACAACTTATTTTAGAGTTTCTATAGCAAATAAAAAGTAAATCTTATTCACTCACGGGTTGGCAAAAACAAACCACTTCGCTCCAATGACACGTTAATGTAAAATTCACTACTTTTTGCTCGGAGTTCGAAGTGCATGGTATTAGTAGTTGTGGTGCTTTTTCTACTTTTTTTCACCACTTTTTTTGCTGGGTAGTTAATATTACCTCTTCTATTTTTTTGTGTGTATTGCCCAAAAGTGTACAGTCGAAAAGTTGTAAAAAAAACTGGAAGAAAACCGAAAGACTTTGATGACTGTAGTGAAAAATCGCAAAAAATAAAGATACAAAGTCTTTTAGATTCAACTGACCATCGAGAAATTATTAAAGCCAGACTTGTGAAAGATCCGTCGGAAGCTTCATCCAGTAAAGGTACGGAAGTGAAAAAAATTTTTAAAAAACTTAGCTCTGAGCCTGTGCCTTTAGGGTGCCTTTCTCCCGATGAAGCCTTATCTTTAATGGTTGAAGCTAATTTGTCGAAACATCAATACGATGTTATTCGGCTAAAACTCAACGCAAAATGCAAACATCTTCTTCCCTCCTACACTAATGTTCAAAAACATAAGAAAAAATGTTACCCAGTTGAAACAGAAATCACTGAGATACATGCGAAAAGTTCACTTCATTCATTAGTTAATCATACTATTGAAAGGCTTTATTTGGCTCAAAAAGAGGTCGGCTAACTGAGCCTTCAGTTAGCCGACTGTAATGTAATGTAACTGCAACAGTAAGAAACAGCTGATCGATTTTGTTATGTGAAAAGTAATGAAAATGGTTATAGAGATGTAATGTAACGTAACCTACTTTTCATATAAAAATATCGATCAGGTGTTTTCTACGTTACAGTTACTTTACATTAAAGTCGGCTAACTGAGCCTTTACCCTTTGCTTACGAAATCATAAATGAAATTTGCACTGAGTTTGACACACGTATTTTGTACTATTAAATTAGTATGATGGTATGTTATCACACAATGTTTACATAACAAATATGACCGTCCAATAGCCGCTTAGGTCAAAAATAGACTTGGGTCGAACTCATTCAGTCATTCGTTTTTCACACAAACCTATGATCAACCCCATGCAATTTAAATGGGTTTGATCATTGCGCTGATTTACACGGCCATAATTGTGCTGGCATAACATGCCAGTTTGTAGGTGAGAGAGGCAAAGAGAGTGGTTTTGCGGTTGGCATAACTTTTCAACCAGCTACAACCCCGCATTAGCAGCATAAAACCAATACACACACAAATTAAAAAACAGCAAGTGTTAAATGAATACGAAAAACACTAACACACACAAAGCTATGTATACGTATACATTTTGTGCCTGATGAATTAGTCTCGTGTAATTTGGAAAAGAACAAAAATTGTGCGGCTTAAAAATTGTTCTCGTCTAAACTACCTCATTGCTTTGTGTCAAAAGCGACCGACTGAATGAGTTCGATCCAAGTCTAGCCAAAAACAAAACAAAAACCTATCGTGCCTTACTAACAAACACATATGTACAACAATGTAGATGTAGATAAATTAATAAATCATAATTTATTAACAAACGCAAAAAGTCTTTAATTATTATTTGAAAGTCCATAACAATTATAGGATTATAAATAGTTAATTTAACTAAAATCCATGATAATTTGCCGAATTATGTATGTATAAACTTACTTTGTCATTTAGATAATTCATCAAAAATAAATACATGAATTTACCTAGTCGTTAAGCAGTTTTAACTAAAATTTTAGTTGATTTTTCGAACATAGAAATCATCTAAAATTTATGTTGAATTACCTAAAAAACTTTGTAAATGCCATTCTACCCTTTCACTTAGTTAAAATTATACCATAATTTTAGGAAATATAACCTATGAATTTTTGTGTGTTTATGAAGATGCTTTTGAAAGTTTTATTGTTGCCACACGAAATTTATACTTAAGCGAATATCCATGGTACATTATGGCAGTTATCGTCCATAAAATCATTTTTCATGGAAAAGACATAATATGATCTTGCATTTTTCCTATTGGACAGCGTGAAATAAGGACACGAGGAAATATAGAGAGTTGTTTACGAGAAAAACATCAAGAATAGATACAAATATATTTTTGTATAATACAATTATACAAAAATGTTTTAGTGATGTACATACAATCAAAACAAATCGAAAAAAGCTGGATATTCAAACACTCGTTTCATTCGAATAAAACAAATTGTGATAATTTTTCACATTTTTTTACTTTTACTTCATGGTTGTGTTTATCTGTTTTCCTATTAAGTCAGATGCCCATTTTTTTTAAATTAGGTTGCTTTACTTCAAGATAATAAAAATTTATTTAATAAAATAAAAAAAATATTTGAATACCCGAATGAAATTGTATTCAATTTTGTACATCATAAGCTGTGAAGTGGTTGTTGAACCGGTGGTGTTACCAGTATTTATTATTAAATCACAAAATATTTAAAGTTGTCTTTTGCATATGATTTTTTAATAAAGCTATGTATGTTAGCCTTAAAGTGCTTATCAACTACTATGAACTTTAAAGCTAAAGTAAAATATTTTTTTGCATAAGGGGGTAACTAAATATGAAAACTTGTTTTTGTTTTCAATATAAATGTTTTTCTATTATCTAAACCAAAACGAATATACATATCGGTGGACTTTTAGCACTACCGCTTAAGTTGACTTACGAAAATTTTTAGATTCACTTTCATACAAATAAGTTGCAAAAACAATATTGATTTGTTAAAAATATATCTACTAACGTTTTTTAAATGCGATTGATCAACAAGTATAACGGTAGTTACATATGTATGTATAACAAGCATTATCTAATTTTTTTTTTGTCAATTTCGTTACGACTATGACAACGATAATAAGGCTGAACATGTTGAAAAATTAAAAGAAATGTATACACTATTCTAATCGAATTCGATTAATTACATCTAAAGATCACATTTTTATAGGCACATACATTAAAAGTTTGCCTGAGCACTTGAACAGTATTTTTGCTCTACTGAAAAATTTTACATTCATACATAAGTTTTTTTCCACAAGGTCAACAGAACATTATATGTATGTATTCATACGTTCACTAAGAGAAGTATGGTTTATTAGTGTCCTGTCCTTCTACTCTGCAACTCGAATACAACTATAATTGAGTCGAACTCATTCAGTCGGTCGTTTTTGACTAAAACTATTTATCAAATCCATGTAACATAAATGGGTTTGATCTTAGGTTTGTATAAAAAACGACCTAAACGGTCTAAATAAAAATAAAATAATTTTGAACTGCAATGTTAAAAACATACATACATACACACTCGAGCAGTTTTTTAGACAAAATACTCCGCATTATTCTGTAAATATTTCTCGCTTTTACGTCAACCCGATAACGAAAAGTTTTCACTTGCTTTCTATTGTATTCTACTCCAATTGTAAGGAGGTGCCAATAGTACTCAATTGTTACCGACAAGTAGATAAGTGCTAATTTTTTTTTGGCGTTGAGGAGTCGACATACAGATAGTTATACACTGCAATTATGAATAAATTTCTCCCTTTTCCAATTAGATTTTTTTGTTTTCCCTATTATTTGCTACTTATTGAAATTATTCCCTTGGAGAAATTTCTCGTGGAATTTGAATTGTAATTGCCCTCATAATATAGAATAAGACGGAATAAATTTGACAAACTTATGAATTTTTCAAATGTTATTTCCCTTCCAAAGGTAATATATTTCTTTTGTTTTCAAAATAATTCTAAAATGTACATATATTGTACCACCTTTGATGAAAATAACGGTAAGAAAGTAGTTTATTTATTTGCTCTTGTTGTTAATTTATAAGAAATATGTCACGAATAGTCATTAAATTGTTAAAACTGTACGTATAAAATTGTATGGGACTTTTAAATATTATAAAAAATAATTTAAAATCAACGAAAATTTGAATTTATAAAGTTTTTATATAAAAATTGCTAAGAAATCCCGAAAATGAAATCCCGGTATTGAATTTTACAAATCCCGGGATTTCCGGCTTCGGGATTTCCCGTTTGGCATCCCTAATGTATGCACACATATGTTCGCTAAACTCATCTTTTTTCTTTTTGGAATTAGAAGGTGTCTTACAATTTCTGATAAAGAGATTTGAAAGAAACTGATTTTCTCTAATCAAAAGCGTTAAAAATCGAATTATTGAAAGACGTAAAAAAGCCGCTTAGAAGGTATCACATCGTTTTTAGATATATTCTGTTAGATCTGTGTGTCTTTGACGCCGTAGCTCCCGAACGGCTTGACCGATTTTAATTTGCTTTGTTTTCGTTTGAAAGGTGACATGATCGTATATCTTCTAATATATACTTGAAGAAAATCGGTCTAGTCGATTGGAAGTTATCTTAAATTTTCTATATATTAATTTACTCTCTTCTTTTTTGCGATTCTGCTACTTCAATAGTATTAGTGGAACATAGAGTTCTTAACTTATACTACAGCGTCAACTGCGGCAAAGGTTCTTAAAATTTTTAAGTTTTGTTATTAATATTTCTAAATCTGTTATTGAAATCATATGTTTTTCGTGTGTAATGAACAATTTTTCGTTTCAGAAAACTATTCACGTTTAACGCACTATTTGCAAATAAAATGCTTGAGGTTGCCACGCTTACAAATGTTTGATAACAAAAAACAATAAATAGATTAATATTGCACAAAAAACATTAACAGAAGCAAATAATGACAATTAAAACAAATAATTATTTGATATTTTGCACATTTACACTATTTTTTTTGTCAAAAAAAGTAAATTTTCTATAGAAGTGCTACCAAGTTTGTGTACTTTTGCTATTCCATATAAACAGTGAGTTAATTTATTTGCGAATATTTTTATTTGCAAATAGTGCGTGTATAAACGTACTATATAAAGCATTAAACACATTGAGGTAGTTTAGACGAGAACAATTTTTAAGCCGCACAATTTTTGTTCTTTTCCAAATTACACGAGACTAATTCATCTGGCACAAAATGTATACGTATACACAGCTTTGTGTGTGTTAGTGTTTTTAGTATTCATTTAACATTTGCTGTTTTTTAAGTTGTGTATCTGCTAATGCGGGGTTGTAGCTGGTTGAAAAGTTATGCCAACCGCAAAACCGCTCTTTTTGCCTCTCTCACCAACAAACTGACATCTTATGCCAGCACAATTATGCCCGTGTAAATCAGCGCATTCACTACAGCAAGCTACTAGGGTTGCCAAAGAGGAAATCCCGATCCCGGAAATCCCGGGATTTTCGGGATTTGGCAAATCCCGAATCTCGGGATTTGTAAAATTCAATCCCGGGATTTCATTTTCGGAATTTCTAAACTATAAATTCATTCATTTTTGTTGATTCTAAGGTATTTTTTATAATATTTAAAAGTACCATACAATTTTATACGTACAGTTTTAACAATTTAATGACTATTCGTGACATATTTCTTATAAATTAACAACAAGAGCAAAATAAATAAACTTTCTTACGGTTATTTTCATCAAAGGTGCTACAATATATGCAAACTTTAGAATTATTTTGAAAACAAAAGAAACATATTACCTTTTGAAGGGAAATAACATTTGAAAAATTCACAAGTTTGACAAATTTATTCCGTCTTATTCTATATTATGAGGTCAATTATAATTCAAATTCCACGAGAAATTTTTCCCGGGGAATAATTTCAAACAGTAGCAAATAATAGGGGAAAATAATCTAATTGGAAAAGGGAGAAATTTCTTGCGGAAATTTATTCATAACTATCTGTATGTCGACTCCTCAACGCTAAAAAAATTAGCACTTATCTACTTGTCGTTAACAATTGAGTACTATTGACACCTCCTTACAATTGGAGTAGAATACAATACAAGGCAAGTGAAAACTTGTTGTCGGGTTGACGTAAAAGCGAGAAATATTTACAGAATAATGCGGAGTATTTTGTCTAAAAAACTACTCTAGTGTGTATGTATGTTTGTTTTTTACATTACAGTTTTTTTTTATATATACGGTTTAGGTCGTTTTTATACAAACCTAAAGCTAAGTCTAGACGATATGTTGAATCAGCATATTTATGATAAAAAATTTGTTACCAGTGCCAACATATCGTGTAGACACTAAATTTTTTCAACATACGTATGCTTCACGACATATGAAGGGCATTTGTTAACGTTGTCAACAAACGTACTTTCAAGATTTTAGCATATCGTGTAGCCACCATATTTTTCCTTTGTAACTAATTTCCTATGTATGCTGTCAGATATGTTATTTGTTGAAAAGCCTATGTAAGCTTTTCAGCATACGGCAAATTTGATAGCATATATAATTGATATTTTAACTCTGCTCAGGTATGAACAGTGTTTCCTAATTTGCCATTTTTAAAATAAAAATAACGTAAATATTAAAATACCAAAAATTGTAGAACAAAAGCAAAAAAAAAACACAAAAAATTCTACATTACGCGAAAAATATACTGCAGAAATGTTCATGGTAAATTCGGGTGAATAAAAAATAAGGGAAATTAAAATTTCATAAAAAAAAAATTCAGGCGATTCTGAAGAAGACAATCAATCTTATTCCAGCAAACTTCGCAATAAAATCGACTTTTTGCATGCTTTCAGCCTCCTAAAAGTTTTGCCGATTTTTTAAAAATATTGGAATTCGTCAACATCCGCTGTTAGTAACTTTTTGCGAATTTTCGCCATTTTTGCGACTTTTATTGAATTTTTTGTATTCCTTACAGTTTTGGCGATTTTTAATCAACATTATGGTTTGTTTAAAATTTTGCAACTTCTCGCGACTTTTTGTAGTTCGAGATAAAAGCGAATTTTTGGATGCTTTCAGCCTCTTAAAAATTTTGCCGATTTTTAAGAAATATTGGAATTTTTTATCATCAGCGAAATTATGTAATTTTCGCGATTTTTGCCGAATTTTTTGCATTCCTTACAGTTTTAGCGGTTTTCAATCCATATTATGACTTGCTTAAAATTTTGCCAATTTTTTGCAATTTTTTTTGCAAAGTTTGCAATAAAGGCGGCTTTTCGCGTGGTTTTTTTTTTAGAACTTTTAACAATTTTGAAGAGTTCAAAAAATAATTAGACTTTGTCATCTTGCTATTGTAGCTTTTTGCCAATTTCCGTCATTTCGCGAATTTCTTTTTATTTATATACATGCACTAATTTTTATTAACCAAAAATATAATTTTTTGCACTGAAAGCGATAATTGAAAAAAGAAAAAGAATTGTCAAAATTTATTTTAAATCTAAGCAAATGCTCACATGACTCAACATATATATTAGAATACGAAATTCAACATATCATGTAGACACAAAAATTTTATGCTAACTCATATGTTGTATTATCATTTGCTGACATATGTTGACTTTAAAAAATGTGGTACTTTCAGCATAATGTGTAGACGGCTAACATATATATATGCTGACAGCAGGATTTGTTGTTATTTTAAAGCATACATAAGCATACATAAGCATACATTTCCTGATTCAACATATCGTCTAGACTTAGCTTAAGATCAAACCCATTTAAATTACATGGATTTGATAAATAGTTTTAGTCAAAAACGACCAACTGAATGAGTTCGACTCAATTATAGTTGTATTCGAGTTGCAGAGTAGAAGGACAGGACACTAATAAACCATACTTCTCTTAGCGAACGTATGAATACATACATATAATGTTCTGTTGACCTTGTGGAAAAAAACTTATGTATGAATGTAAAATTTTTCAGTAGAGCAAAAATACTGTTCAAGTGCTCAGGCAAACTTTTAATGTATGTGCCTATAAAAATGTGATCTTTAGATGTAATTAATCGAATTTGATTAGAATAGTGTATACATTTCTTTTAATTTTTCAACATGTTCAGCCTTATTATCGTTGTCATAGTCGTAACGAAATTGACAAAAAAAAATTAGATAATGCTTGTTATACATACATATGTAACTACCGTTATACTTGTTGATCAATCGCATTTAAAAAACGTTAGTAGATATATTTTTAACAAATCAATATTGTTTTTGCAACTTATTTGTATGAAAGTGAATCTAAAAATTTTCGTAAGTCAACTTAAGCGGTAGTGCTAAAAGTCCACCGATATGTATATTCGTTTTGGTTTAGATAATAGAAAAACATTTATATTGAAAACAAAAACAAGTTTTCATATTTAGTTACCCCCTTATGCAAAAAAATATTTTACTTTAGCTTTAAAGTTCATAGTAGTTGATAAGCACTTTAAGGCTAACATACATAGCTTTATTAAAAAATCATATGCAAAAGACAACTTTAAATATTTTGTGATTTAATAATAAATACTGGTAACACCACCGTGTTCAACAACCACTTCACAGCTTATGATGTACAAAATTGAATACAATTTCATTCGGGTATTCAAATATTTTTTTTATTTTATTAAATAAATTTTTATTATCTTGAAGTAAAGCAACCTAATTTAAAAAAATGAGCATCTGACTTAATAGGAAAACAGATAAACACAACCATGAAGTAAAAGTAAAAAAATGTGAAAAATTATCACAATTTGTTTTATTCGAATGAAACGAGTATTTGAATATCCAGCTTTTTTCGATTTGTCTTGATTGTATGTACATCACTAAAACATTTTTGTATAATTGTATTTATTTTAATATTTTTTTATGGATTTTGCTATGTATTTCGAAGCTGTTGGATAATTTGGTGATGTTTCCCATTACATTGACAGAAATAATAAATTTAAGATAAGAGCAGGCACTTCTAGCTTCATTTTCAGATGTAACATGTAACAGTATGTGCTATATTATTAAAAATATTTGAGGTACAAAATACACATTTTGGAAATATCAACTTAAAGTAGTCTTAACAAACGTGGGTGCCTACTTTAGAATTTTTATACAATAATTTTTTTAGAATACAACTTTACTTAACATTGCTTGGCAAAGCTTTATTAAGTTTTTTTGCATAAGACCCTTATTGTCTTCACTATAAATTCTCTAACATCAAATGTGATTAATCAACTTAAAAATAGATGAGAAAAATTCTTTCGATTTTTATTTCATACTCTTATTAGAAAATTGTTCACTTTAAAGACAATTGTGAAATGATAAATTATGAACATAAAACCTTTTAAAATGCATTAAATTATTAATTTAATATTTATTTAAAAAAATAATTTATTTTACGAAAAATTTTTAGATCCCGAAATCTCGAAAATCCCGTGATCCCGAAAAATCCCGGGATCGGGATTACTAAATCCCGAATCCCGGGATTTCCAAAAATCGATCGCGACTGGCATCCCTACAAGCTACCGACTACCAAATGTCAAGGAAAGAATACACATGTTTATATGAGAATAATTCTTTTGAATACAGCAAGGCAACATGGCGACAGGTTGTTGTCTATGCTGATTTTGTCGTTGTAGTCCAATTAAACTAATTTCTATTTCCTTGGCTACAATGAGAAAATTCAGTATTGCCAGTACAATACAAAATGTTGAAGGAATGATTTTGTACAATTATTTCATATTATTTTACAGAAATAATATCCAAAAATTGATGTTAAGAATAAATTGATTAATTTTTGTACTTTTACGTGAAATAAGTACATTTTAAAAGAGTAATTAATTTTTATAAATGCAAAACATGTAAAAGTGGCAATACTGAACTATGTGTTTGTACTTGAATATCAACTGCAGATGGTGCTGCTGCCGTCTCCAAAATAATAATAATAATAATAATAATAATAATTAAGTAGCCGGCTACGAGGCGACAAATGCTGCTGGCGTCATTTGAAGTCGTGTGTTCGTGTAGCCTGCTGTGGTGAATATGTTTAATGCTTAAGAGTCGATTGAAAAGATCTATATTTGTATCTATTCTTGATGTTTTTCTCGTAAACAACTCTCTATATTTCCTCGTGTCCTTATTTCACGCTGTCCAATAGGAAAAATGCAAGATCATATTATGTCTTTTCCATGAAAAATGATTTTATGGACGATAACTGCCATAATGTACCATGGATATTCGCTTAAGTATAAATTTCGTGTGGCAACAATAAAACTTTCAAAAGCATCTTCATAAACACACAAAAATTCATAGGTTATATTTCCTAAAATTATGGTATAATTTTAACTAAGTGAAAGGGTAGAATGGCATTTACAAAGTTTTTTAGGTAATTCAACATAAATTTTAGATGATTTCTATGTTCGAAAAATCAACTAAAATTTTAGTTAAAACTGCTTAACGACTAGGTAAATTCATGTATTTATTTTTGATGAATTATCTAAATGACAAAGTAAGTTTATACATACATAATTCGGCAAATTATCATGGATTTTAGTTAAATTAACTATTTATAATCCTATAATTGTTATGGACTTTCAAATAATAATTAAAGACTTTTTGCGTTTGTTAATAAATTATGATTTATTAATTTATCTACATCTACATTGTTGTACATATGTGTTTGTTAGTAAGGCACGATAGGTTTTTGTTTTGTTTTTGGCTAGACTTGGATCGAACTCATTCAGTCGGTCGCTTTTGACACAAAGCAATGAGGTAGTTTAGACGAGAACAATTTTTAAGCCGCACAATTTTTGTTCTTTTCCAAATTACACGAGACTAATTCATCAGGCACAAAATGTATACGTATACATAGCTTTGTGTGTGTTAGTGTTTTTCGTATTCATTTAACACTTGCTGTTTTTTAATTTGTGTGTGTATTGGTTTTATGCTGCTAATGCGGGGTTGTAGCTGGTTGAAAAGTTATGCCAACCGCAAAACCACTCTCTTTGCCTCTCTCACCTACAAACTGGCATGTTATGCCAGCACAATTATGGCCGTGTAAATCAGCGCAATGATCAAACCCATTTAAATTGCATGGGGTTGATCATAGGTTTGTGTGAAAAACGAATGACTGAATGAGTTCGACCCAAGTCTATTTTTGACCTAAGCGGCTATTGGACGGTCATATTTGTTATGTAAACATTGTGTGATAACATACCATCATACTAATTTAATAGTACAAAATACGTGTGTCAAACTCAGTGCAAATTTCATTTATGATTTCGTAAGCAAAGGGTAAAGGCTCAGTTAGCCGACTTTAATGTAAAGTAACTGTAACGTAGAAAACACCTGATCGATATTTTTATATGAAAAGTAGGTTACGTTACATTACATCTCTATAACCATTTTCATTACTTTTCACATAACAAAATCGATCAGCTGTTTCTTACTGTTGCAGTTACATTACATTACAGTCGGCTAACTGAAGGCTCAGTTAGCCGACCTCTTTTTGAGCCAAATAAAGCCTTTCAATAGTATGATTAACTAATGAATGAAGTGAACTTTTCGCATGTATCTCAGTGATTTCTGTTTCAACTGGGTAACATTTTTTCTTATGTTTTTGAACATTAGTGTAGGAGGGAAGAAGATGTTTGCATTTTGCGTTGAGTTTTAGCCGAATAACATCGTATTGATGTTTCGACAAATTAGCTTCAACCATTAAAGATAAGGCTTCATCGGGAGAAAGGCACCCTAAAGGCACAGGCTCAGAGCTAAGTTTTTTAAAAATTTTTTTCACTTCCGTACCTTTACTGGATGAAGCTTCCGACGGATCTTTCACAAGTCTGGCTTTAATAATTTCTCGATGGTCAGTTGAATCTAAAAGACTTTGTATCTTTATTTTTTGCGATTTTTCACTACAGTCATCAAAGTCTTTCGGTTTTCTTCCAGTTTTTTTTACAACTTTTCGACTGTACACTTTTGGGCAATACACACAAAAAAATAGAAGAGGTAATATTAACTACCCAGCAAAAAAAGTGGTGAAAAAAAGTAGAAAAAGCACCACAACTACTAATACCATGCACTTCGAACTCCGAGCAAAAAGTAGTGAATTTTACATTAACGTGTCATTGGAGCGAAGTGGTTTGTTTTTGCCAACCCGTGAGTGAATAAGATTTACTTTTTATTTGCTATAGAAACTCTAAAATAAGTTGTGATTTTTTATTGGTGAAGTAAATCCAATATATTTCACATTTAAGATGTGGTTCTTAACCACTTTTCCAAAGCACTTAATTCTATGATTTAGGAAGTGGTGCTTATTCACTTATTTACTAACCCAATTGGAAGCTACTTAATTCCTAAAAGTATTCTACTCATTAAAATAATTGTCTCAGAAGAAAAAGGAAGGAACATCTGTTCTAGTTTTCGTTTATTTCTGAAGTTGAAGAATTGGTACTTTTAAACAATTAAATCAATCAGTCAATTTATTAGCTTACGGGCTTGCTCGGAGTTTGAAGTGGGTCGTATCAGTAGTTGTGGTGCTTTTTCTACTTTTTTTCATCCCTTTTTTAATGGGTTTTTATTTTAGAGGATAATAATAATAAAATATGTGATTTGTCATTACTTTAGATATGTGATTAAAGATAACTTCATTAAACCAGAATAAAATGCATAACCTATTTTGGAAGTAAATTAGAAGTACTTTCTAAAGCAGTACTCATTTTATTTTTTGCTGGGTAAGCTTGTATAAGTAACTTTTTTTTAATATGAAAGTTAAAAACTTGGGTTTTATTAACTATGCAGTTAGGTAATTTGTACATTACACATTACCTAAAATCCAAGTTAATATAAACTGTTAAGGGCCTTGGACACGATCAAAATGCTCGCTGTCAAGTTCGTGTACGTGTGCTTGTCGGCTTGATGTTACCATGCTTGATGCCCCACCAAGCATTAATTTTTATTTTGATTTTCATCATTTCTCGTGGTACCTTCATAGCGAACAGTCGATTAGCGGAATTTTTCTTACTTACAAAAAAATTAAACAAACAAAAAATATTCGTAGTACATATTATTCGTAATAGGTATGTATATACTGTCTTTAATAAATAAGCTTTATGCTTTGCTAATATTTTTACATAGTAAAAATAACAAAAACAAAAAAAAACCGCAAACAAAAAAAAATTAAACAAAGTGATATTGAGGAATACTATATATGTGTACCTCTAAACAAATAAACAATCATAAATAACAAAAACAAAAAAAGACCGCAAAAAAACACAAACGAATATCCCTTGAGGAATTCTTTGTATGAGTGCCTCAAATACAAAAAAATTTGAAGTGAGTTCTAACGGCAGAAATGCTTATTTTACTGTGAGTTCTGAAACTCTTAATGAAAAAAATATAAATAATAAATCTGATGAAAGTCTTTTTTTAACGTCAAAGCCAATTTTTCGTCAGCGATCAACTTCGCTTTGTCCAATGCCAAATAGTAATGATGCATTAACATTACAGTTGCCTAGTACTTCTTCATATAAGCCAGTAATATCATCCCCTTCAGGCTCGTGTTCATCACTTAACAAAGTTATCACTACAGATAACAGCGGCTCGAAACTCAAGGTACAAGTCGGAATGGACAGATATATAATCGTGGTAAAGCGTGGGCGAAGCCCGAATTCTTCAAAAATTTTATCTGCTCCAAAAATGTCTAGGGATAACAGCGCAGCCTCAACTAATCGGCAAAACCGCTTTAAAATTTTGCAAGATGACAACAAACCCGAGGAATCCTCGAATAAAATATCCAAGCCGCCACCAATCTATTTGAGACAAAAAAATTCAAATGCCCTTATTAAAAAATTAATTTCGGTCATTGGTGAGAATAAATTTCACATTGTTCCAATAAAACGTGGAAACATAGATGAAACTAAAGTCCAAATTTATGACGAAAAAGATTTCCGTAAAATGGTTGCTGAATTTGAAAAAAATAAAACAAGCTTCTACACATACCAGCTTAAGAGCGCTAAAGGCATGCAGATCGTATTGAAGGGCATAGATTCTTATGTTGTTCCCGAAGAAATAAAAGATGCACTCGTCCTCCAGGGGTTTAAGATAAAAAATGTGTCCAATATAATAAACAGAGAGAAGATTCCCCAACCCCTATTTCGTGTTGAACTTGAGCCTAATGATATAAAATTGAAAAAAAATGAGACGCACCCAATTTATAATTTGAAATACCTTTTGTACCGAAAAATCACAGTTGAAGAGCCACATAAGCGTTCAGGTCCTGTACAGTGCCATAATTGCCAAGAATATGGCCATACAAAAACATACTGCAATTTACCCTCTGTTTGTGTTGTGTGCGGCGAATTACACGGCACTGCTAGTTGCAATAAGCCAAAAGATCAAAGTGATAAAAATGCAGTAATTGTGGAGGTAATCACACCGCTAACTACAGAGGTTGTCCTGTGTACTCTTTCGTAAAGAAGACTGTGGTGCAAAAACCTAAATTAGCTCCAGCTCAATCAGCAAACGCTTACTCTGCCACTTTTGCGCAAATGAGCCAACCAGTTACTTCCCGTATATCGTATGCAGATGCTGCTAAGACAAATTCAATTCCCAGACAAAATGTCTCCCCGCCAAATAATTCAAAAAATACTGACGCAAGCTTTAATTTTAATCGCCTTGAAACTACTATTGATAATCTGGTGCAAACTATAAATAATTTTACAACAAATATGACTAGCATGATGCAAGAAATGCTGCGAATGCAGAATACTCTGCTTCAAGCATTAATTAATAAGCCATGAACACGTTAACAATATGTTTCTGGAACGCAAACGGCATTCGCCAACATAAAAATGAACTTGAGCACTTCCTCACGGAAAAAAAATATTAATGTAATGTAAGTATCTGAGACTCATTTGACTTCGAGAAGTCTTTTTAAAATTTATGGCTACACTATATATGATACAAAGGACCCTAGAGGAAAGGCTTGCGGTGGATCAGCAATTCTAATAAAGTCAAGACTCAAGCACTATATTCTTGATAACATTTGTGAAGAACACCTACAAGCAACAAATATTGGCATTGAACGTTTTTGTACAAATTTTGTTATATCATCGATTTACTCCCCTCGCAGATTTTCAATCACTGAGAATCAATATGAGGATTTCTACAAATCTCTTGGACCTTGTTTTGTAGCAGCTGGCGACTACAATGCTAAGCATACGTTCTGGGGTTCGCGTCTTATTACCCCCCGAGGTCGAGCATTGTTCACTTATTGGCCTACCGACATACAAAAAATTCCGGATGTTATAGATTTTGGCGTCATAAAAAATATCTCTAGGGATTTAATTCAAGTTCAAGCTTCTCTTGATCTTTCGTCCGATCACTCTCCGACGATCATTACAATTTGTAGTCCATTAAGAAGTAACTTAGCTGACCCATATGTGAAGATGATCAATCGTGTTAATTGGCTGGGGTTCAAAAAATATCTCAGTAGTCATTGTACGGAAAACATTACGCTTAGAACATCCGATGATATTGAATCTAACATTGCCAATCTCAGCGAGAATATTAAACAGGCTGCTGAGCATGCCACTATCTCCCATCCGCAGACTGGGTTTAATAAAATTTATTCTACAGACATTGAACGTCTCGTACGTGAAAAAAGAAGAGCTAGAAGGGAATGGCAACAGCACAGATCACCACAAAATAAAACCAGACTTAAAGAGTGGACTAAACGACTCCAAGAGTTGCTTGCGTCTGAAAAAACTGCATCTCTTAAAAATTATCTGGAATGTCTTGATGTCACACCAGCGTCTAATTACCCATTGAGTATAAGCCACCTCTACGCACATCTACCGGAAGTTGGGCAAGAAGCGATTCTGAAAAAGGTAAAATATTTGCTGAGCACTTAAAATCCGTTTTTACTCCAAACATATGTACTGGTGTTGCTGATTTGCCGAATATAGTCGCTCTACCCCCTCAACACATAAAGTTTAAGACGAGTGATTTACAAAAATTAATTGCCGAGCTCAACCTGAAGAAAGCTCCGGGTATTGATGGAATTAGTAACCAGATGCTGATGAACTTGCCTCGTATTGCAATGAGAATCGTGTTATTCATTTTTAATACCATTTTACGACTGGAGTATTATCCACACAGCTGGAAGCTTGACAAGGTTAAAATGATTCCAAAGCCGGGCAAAGATCTAACCAAGGCTGAGTCATATAGGCCAATAAGTCTACCATCAACTATGTCAAAGCTTTTCGAAAAACTGTTCAACACAAAATTGTCCCGAATTCTAATTAGTAGTGGGTGCATACCAGACCATCAATTTGGATTTCGAAGTCAGCATAGCACCATTGAACAAACTCACAGATTGGTTCAATTTATAAGAAGAACTTTTGAGGAAAAAATGTATTGTTCTGCGCTCTTTATTGACGTTTCCCAGGCATTTGATAAAGTGTGGAATGAAGGCCTAATTTTAAAATTGAAGACTTACTTACCAATAAACATTTCAAATCTTTTGGAAAGTTACATTATTTCCCGTAAGTTCACTGTTCTGGAAGGAGACTTTACGAGTAGGTCTGAAACTATTTCATCCGGTGTGCCACAGGGGAGTATACTGGGACCAGTTTTATATTTGATTTATACTTGTGATATGCCTGTGAGCAGTAGTATCCATACTTCCACATTTGCCGACGATACAGCCTGCCTTAGTATGCACGAAAACCCTGACGAGGCATCCCGCAAACTCCAGGAACACATTAGCCAGATGGAGCTTTGGTTAAACTTATGGAGAATTAAAGTCAATGAACAAAAGTGTGTCCATATAACGTTCACCCTAAGAAGAGATACTTGCTCCCCCATTCGGATTAACAATCAAGTTTTTCCTCAACATTCACATGTGAAATATCTTGGTATGCACCTTGATCGACGACTTACATGGAAACACCACATTGACTCTAAGTTAACTCAAATGAAACTTAAATTAACTCAGGTACATTGGCTGATTGGTAGAAATTCAACACTTAGCCTAGACTGCAAACTTTTAATATACAAGTCGCTTTTAAAGCCAATATGGTGTTACGGAATTCAACTATGGGGCACTGCTTCAGCTTCAAATATAGAGAAAATTCAACGAAGGGAAAATAAAATTTTACGCATGATAACATCGGCTCCATGGTACATCAAAAATTCAAATATACATCGCGATTTGAATATGCCACTAGTGACTGAAGAAATTGTAAAATACGCAGGCAAATATCTAACAAAACTCGAGTCACATCCTAATCCGCTTGCTCGTAATATTTTGAACTTTACTGGACACATCCGCTTAAAAAAGAGAGATACACGGGCTCATATTCAACACTCTAGATGATGAAGCTGCTTGAAAACACTTTTTTCTTTTTGTTGCTTATCACTACTTATGTATTATTAATAATTATCACTAAGCTTATGTCCGACATTGGTCGGGCCTAATAATTTTTTTTATAGATTTAAGATTTGAATACTTATTGTTAGTTCATATTTGAAGATACAATAAATAAAAAAAACATGCATTAAAAAAAATTAAAAAAAAATTTTTTGATTTTGTGCTGTTCGTTTGGTTGAAAACAAATGTATAAAAATGTCTAAATAAAGAAATTCAATAACAATAATGGCAGCACTGTTTACAAAAAAAAAAAAAGAACAAAGCAAAATAAGAAAGTTCTAACACTTATTTTTTCTTCACCAGTCAAATTTATGTTTTTTAATTCCGATATTATGAGCAACCGTTCATAATGGAAATATAATTATAATGAAAATTTGTACGCGCTTGATGGGGTAACAATATACACGCATTAACAAGTGACAGCAAGCATGCCGAAAATCAAAATTTTTTGATTTTCCATCAAGCATCGTTGGTGTCACACATACTAACAAATTTTCACTCATACTGTAACCAATCTCAGCAAGCATTTTGGCCGTGTCTAAACCCCTTTAGAATAAGGTACATACATACATATATTTTTCGAAATAATTTTTGTTGAAATGTTTTCTTTTTTATTGTCAAAAGTAAATTTTTGAGCAAGAAGGTATGTACATTAAATTTTTAAAATTTTTAAATTTATGTAAAATAATTCTTTTTAATTATTATAGATAAACTACCTTTGCCCGGCAAACGTCCTCTCTCTTCCTTGCTTTCCGTTTTTACTTTTTAATGGTATAGAAGAAAGTACGCAAATTACCAGTATATCCTGTATATACACATATGCCCAAAATAATAGATACACTTATTTGTTCTATCAAAGGAGTAAAAAAACCAAGTTTAAAAAGTGAACAAATCAAATTTAAGTAAATACAGTTCATTCTTATTTTAAAAAACTAATAATGTAACGAAAGAAATAAAATACTTCATAAATAATATTGATATTTTTTTTTAATTCAGAAATTGAATCGATAAGGGTTAATTTATTGTGTTCATAATAATAGATACATTTAAGAAAAAGCTTGTGATTCAAAACCGCTATATTAATAAGTGGATAAAAATTAATTAGTATCAAAGTAAAGTTAATATCCAGTGTATCCACCTTTATTATTCATAAGTTTCTTCACTCTCCTAGGCATACTAGAGATCAAGCTTTGACAGGTTTCCAAAGGAATTTCATACCATATTTTTTGGGTTTTCTGCCACAAATCAACTCTATTTTTAAACACTTCTGTGGACAGCCTTTTCTTCAAATAACTCCACAAGTTTTCTATCGGATTTAAATCAGGAGATTGGCTTGTCCAACTCAAAACACGAACATTATTTTCTGAGAACCAACTTTTAACTAATCTGGAGATATGCTTAGGATCGTTGTCTTGTTGGAATGTTCACAGTAATGGCATATTTTCACTTGCATATGGAATCATTACATTTTTCAATACATCACTGTAACCATCTGCGTTCATAGTGTTTTCAATCCGATATATGGGACCAACACCATTCCATGAAAAACATCCCCAAACCATAATATTTCCTCCACCGTGTTTCATTGTCTTTTTTGTAAATTTAACGTGAAATTCTTTGCCTTTGGGACGGCTGAAATTTCTTTGGCAATCGTTTCCAAATAAATTTATTTTTGTTTCATCACTCCATAATATGTTTCTCCATTTTTTCTCGCCGTCAGATCCAGACCAAATTAAATGATCCTTAGCAAATTGTAATCTAGCTCTTACATTTTATTTGCGCATTAGTGGAACTTTCCTTGCGATTCTTCCAGGTAAATTGGTTTGCTGAAGACGACGACGAACTGTTGGTGGACTCACTTCGTTGTTAATTTCAGCAGAAATAGCTTTTGATGATATGAAAGAATTTTTTTTTGCCATTAAAATGATCCGTCTATCGGTTTCTATGCTTGTTTTCTTTGGTCTTCCGCGAGTTTCTACATCTTTTTTTTTACATAACGCATTTTGGACGAAATGTAAAGATCTTCCTAAGCTTTTTGCTGATTTGAATTATTTAATCAAAAATGACAACTAGGTCAAGTGTATCTATTATAATGATCAACATTTTTTTGAAGTTCAAATAAATCCGTTTATTTAAATAAACTTTAGTGCACATACTTGCGAAATTTTTTATTTGAATATTAGTGGCAGATGCAACTGTTAATAAAAAAACAAATATTTGACAACATGTAAAGAAATTTCAAAAGTTAACATAGGGTACGTTCGTAAATTCCGCAAATTAATGCATCTATTCAGTAGTTCTGCTAAGTTTTACTGCGTATGCGTGATTAGCTGTTGCACATGCTTTTCGACTGCTCAACATCTGTGCATAGTTGACATTTTTGATAAATTTTTAAGTCGGCAAGTAATTTTATTTCAGAAAATTTTTATAGCAAAAATAAAAATTTTCTTTTAAATTATTGTAAGAAAAAGATTGGAAAGAAAATCAAAGCAGTTATTTCTTGTAAAAAGGCAATTGCCCATAAAAAGAAGACTACTTAAATGAAAAACTACCAAGATTATGTGTTTTAAAGTCGTTTTCTAATATATCAATCTTATTTTTGGAGTTGTTGAGTCCTTGTTTGTGGAACTTTGTATTGGTTGTGACAAAATTTTGGTTGGAGTTGTGTGTCTTCCTCATGGGGATTTTAATTCTTTTGAGAGTGAAGTATCGGACTTGCTTGTTCGATATGCTAACATTGTCATTGTTGGTGATTTTAGCAATAATTTGTTTAATACTGCTACGTCTTCATTGGTGCGCAGTATTTGTAATAGAATGGGTCTTTCTATTGTCCATAATTCAATGCCTACGCATTTTGATGTTCAACACAGTTCAACATCCTTGTTGGATTATTTTCTTGTCTCTACCCGATATGGTGGTTAAAAGCGGTCAATTTCAGTGTCCTGGTATTACACGGCACTCATTTATATTTCTCTCGCTTAGAGCTTCACGGTCGGTTACGGCACAAATGTTTGAATATTATGATTATAATGCTATTAATAATGAACTGATTCAAAGTAAATTGCTTGAATGCTGGTACTTGACTGATGATGTGGATGAGCAGTTAAGAATACTAAATAATAATATGAAGTTTTTACATTCGTTTGTGCCTTTAAAGAGGAAGATTATTAAGATTTGTGGAGATCATTGGATAAACTCACCAGAGATTAATGATCAAAAATCACTTAGAGATCTTGCCTATAACGTGTATTTGCAAAACAGAACTGTTGAGAACTTGAAAGTCTTTTGTAAGCATAGAAATAGGGTTAAGTCAGTTATTAGTAAATATAAGAGAATAGCCCATAGTTCAATTTTTGAGAACAAGGATGGTAGGGAGATCTGGTCGATACTAAATAAGAATGGAGTTGGTGGCACTTCTGATGATTTTGTTTTGTTTGATGCGAATACTTTGAATGATACTTTCTCTAGGCATCAAATTGCGTGCGATGGTGATTATGTTGATTTTTCTAGTATTCCTTGTGTTGGTTTTTCTTTTCGGAGGGTTGATATTTTGGAAATTTATGCTGCTTTTGATTTAATTAAGTCGAAAGCTGTTGGCTTTGATGATTTTGCTCTTAAATTTATTAAATTTTTAATGCCAGTAATTGGTAAATATGTTCTGCACTTAGTTAATACTATTCTTACATCCTCCAAATTTCCTTTGCTGTGGAAGGTTGCTAAAATTTTTCCTATTAAGAAGAATAATAGTATTAGTTGTGTTGATGATTTGAGACCCATTTTAATATTACCTATTTTGTCGAAAATAATTGAACATCTTATTAAAATACAGCTTATTAAACATATTGATGGAAATAACTTTTTAGATAACTGTCAATCTGGATTCAGGTGCAATAGAAGTACTACCTCTTTGTTAATTGGCTTAACTGATAATATCAGAAAGAATATAACTGGAAGGAATGTTTGCGTTTTACTTTTGTTGGATTTGGCAAAGGCTTTTGATAGAGTGAGTCATTCTCGTCTGGTGTATAAGTTGTATAGATTGTTTGGATTTTCTAGATCGGCTTGTAAATTGATTTATTCTTATCTTGTCAACAGGAAACAGTATGTAGTTAGTAATGGGTGTAGCTCTGGAATGCTTCCTATTATTAGTGGTGTACCACAAGGATCTGTCTTAGGTCCCCTATTGTTTATATTATACATTAATGATCTTTTTGGGACTCTAACCAGCAATATGTGCCAGCCATTTTCCTTTGCAGATGATATACAACTGTTGTTTAAGGGTAGTTGTGATTTTCCTGATGTGCTGCAAAATATGATTGATTATGCTGTCGGTAAGCTTAGTGATTGGATGGATGATAATCAACTGTATATTAATGCCTCTAAGACCAAAGCGATGCTTTTTGATGGTAGTGTATGTCGTAATATTTCTATTTTATTGGGAGGTGTCTCAATTGAATTTGTTGACAAGATTAAATGTCTTGGATTTATTATTGACGTTAAGTTGAATTTTGAGAGTCATATTAACTCCGTAGTTTCGAGGGTTAACTTTGTGTTACGTAAACTATATAGCTTGGATTTGCTTTTACCTTTCCACATTAAGAAACGTGTTGTTTATGGGTTAATTATGCCTTTATTTTTATATGCTCTGGAAGTTTATTCTGGAAGTTTGGGTTATATATTCAAGAAGGTTCGCTTAGTTTTTAATAGAGTTATCAGGTATCTTTATTCATTTAGATTGCGTCAACATGTTTCATCGTATGTTTTAGATTTTTTAGGTTTGTCATTTGCAGATTTTGTTAAATTTCGTAATTTATTACACTTATATAAGACATTTAAGTTGCAAGTACCTATATTCCTTGTTGACTTATTTGACTTCTGTAGATCACGTAGAAATAGGCAAATTAGTATGCCAAGTTTAACAACAATCTTGGAGCGTTCATATAATGTAAGAGTAGCTAGGGCATATAATGTATTACCATCTGATTTAAAAGTATTTAATTTATCTGTGGAAACTTTCAAAAGAAAGCTTTTTCTACATATGCGTCAAAATAGCGTATTGTTGTAGTTTTTTTATTTTTATTTTTTCCTTTTTTTTCTTTTACCTTTTTGGGGTGTTAATATTGATGGTTTATAGGCATAAAATAATTAATTTTTTTATTAAACTGTATACCTTGGACCACTGACTGGCGCCAGCTTTCATACCTCCATTTCCTTCATCTTGTGATGACGGTCTTCCAGCTTATAACTTGTGCTTTATTATTTATTTTTTTATTTTCACTATTATGCATTTATTAATTTAATTGTTTTACACTTTGTTTAGTATACATTCATATTTATATAATTTTGGTTACTACGTTAAGGATTTTTTATTTATTATCTGTTATATTATTATTATATTGGTTAAATATTTATAGATATTTTTAAATATAAAACTATTGTAGTAGTACCTTTTGTAGTAGTATTAGTGAAAACTGATTATGGCCATGAGGCTAGGTTTTTGTGTTATGAATGAATAAATTAAATTAAATTTAAAAAAAAATCGAAAAATGCAATTTAAATATCAACATTTATCCATAAATTCAACTTAATGTTCCACTGCAAATTATTGCATCTCAAAATAATTTACTGCGCCATTTGCAGATATTTGCGGCAGGTATGCCGTTTACATGCATTAAAAAACGCTTGACGATAGACAGTGCTGCCAAGATATGCATTTTTGAACGTTAGATGCACGTGATGCTGCAGACGTGCACTATAAATGCTTTTACGAACGTACCCATAACTTTAATATTTTTAAGGTGTTTCCTTCAGAAGCTGCAGACGACCTATACCTTCGCATAGGAAGATCCCCATCCCAAGTTTTAATGGTCTCTACCAACTCAGAGCTGCTTTACGATTGCCGGCAAACGTGGTCTTATGCCAGGAACACAACTGAAACGAACGACGAATTTCGTGGACGGTGAAGAATTCGTCTATAATAATTCGCTGAGTAAATTCGTCGTGTGAAGCACAACAACGACGAATAAATAAGAGCTCTTATAATTGATAAAGTTGCTTAGTGTTTGTGCAAAGAGAGAGAAAACTGTTCTTTCTTCGGCTTAGAGAATAGAAATAAATATATCGGATAGTTCGTCACGCACGACGAGTTTCGTTCGACGGCAGTGTTGTGTTAATTTGTATATGCATGAATGTGTTTTATTTTTTATGGCAAAATTCGTCGTTCGTCCCAGTTGTGTTCCTAGCATTACCTTTAGATGTTTTATTTTCGTGGTGTTTTTTTTTCGATTTTATGTATATATATGTAGATAGATAAATTAATAAATAAATACAAAATTTTTTTTTTTAAATTCAAAAATTCTTTAAATCCATGACAGTTATCGAACTATAAATAGTTAATATAACTAAAATCCATGATAATTTGCCGCATTATATATGTATAAATTTAATTTCCTATTTAGAAATTTCACAGAAAACAAAAGTATGAATTCACCTAGTCGTTAAGGAGTTTCAACTAAAATTTTAGTTGATTTTTCGGACATAGAAATCAATTAAAATTTTTGTCAAATTACCTAAAAAACTTTCACTTAGTTAAAATTATACCATTATTTTAAGAAATATAACCTTTAATTTTTTTTTGTGTGTGCATACAGTTCATCAAGCCAAACTGAATTTGATGTTAAGAAACGGTCACGATGTCTTCCACTTATCAATTTTTCGGCCATCTTAAAACAAATAATATTTACATTTGCTTTAAGATTTGTTTTCACGTCTTCTGATATATCTTGAAGGCCATATCTAACCATTATTAATGTCAATAAGGCCAGGCTGCACAGTGAAGCGCCAGAGTGCCGAACATCAATCGGATTTTTATACAAATGAATACACATACGCTTATACATTTCTCTCGGTTTTCTCTCTGTGGGCAGCATTGCAATAAGGCATCTTTGCGATGCATTTTGGGAGTTTTTACCCATTCTTCAAAAATTTCCTTTCGCGAAAGAGTGGAGGTCATACTTGAAAAGTGAAAAAAATGTATGGCGGTCGCAAATATGCGCAAAGAAAGATTAACCAAAATATAGTTTTACACCGGAACTATTCGGAATAAACAGCTTTAACTCTACTTGAAAAAGGAAATATTTTATTTTTTGCACTTTCTGAGCCTCTCACAAAACAAGATTTTTTTTAATACTTACAATGGAAATAAATTAATGAAAATTGTAATATATTTCCTTGAAATAGAGCTTAATAATGATAAAAAAAAATATGACAATAAAATCACCGTTAGCCTTTTCATCATAAACCAAAGTCACACAAAAAATTCGCTTCTCTTTGAAATTTAAATGTACTTGTTGACAACAACTGACTTAAAAGCTCATTAGTTACACGTAACTCACACGTTGATTTTTCAATGATTTTTTTAAACACGATTTTTGGAGTTTGTAGGCGAGCGATATAGAAAAGCAAAAGGGGAAGAACAAAAAAATCACATTTTCCGTTCTACGAGTTTTTATTTCAAATTTTCTTTACACATATTTAAATTTTTTTATGTTGCTTTATTTTATTTTTTCATTGAATGCGACAACAGCTTTTTTTTAATATAAAACAGTGTTACCTGTAGGTATTTTTGTCACTAATATATGAGTATAGGGAATATCGAAAAAATATTTTATTTTGAACAAAATGTAGGTATTTTTTATTCTCATATTGCATTTTTGTTCATAAATGTAAAAATAACTATACCAAAAATATATTTTTGCTCATAAACCGTTTCAAAATTTGTTTTTGCTCGAAATTACATAGACTTTTATCCAATTATTTTGGTGTCGCAGTGCCTGTCTTTGGTAACATTGCTGAGAGAATATTTATTTATATGTGAGAGGATAAGAAAAAAAGCTGTCAAAATAAAATGGATCTCTCGACTGCTCTCTGGCGCTACTATTTTGTGTCAATTTGTATGGAAAATGTGTTTATGCTGTAATGCTATGTTCAGACGGCAACATGAACCACTTGGTTCGCTCTCTGAACCACGATTGCGAACCATGCCGTTCAAATGACACATTCGTGGTTCGTCTTGACAAATCTTTTTGATGCAGTGATGCCAACCTACGCCTAGTTTTTAACTTAATATTTAGGTACATAATTAGCTAATTTTTACTTAAAATTAAATTGTTTTAGATATGATTTCATTTTTTCAGTGGTTAATTAAAGTTCTTATTAAATTACATTGAAAGTACGACAGCACTAGAAAATTTACAAATATTGAACGCTTTGTCTCTGTTCAGACTTGCAATTTTTGTTGCAGCAACTCTTCAGTTTATTAGTGAGATGGGTAAGAAGATTAGGGGTACACAGTTTCATGTGCTCTGCAATTCTCTTTTGATTTGAAATTCGTAATTGTTAATTTCAAGTTGCTAGTTGTATTTGACGTTTTTTATAATTTTATTTCTTCAGTTGTACGAAAAACAAAAAACATTGCAAAAAATTAATATAATTGTTAATTTTTTAGGGAAATTTTTGGTGTAATAGAATTTTTTAATGTATAATTGTAAAATTAGAATTTCATAATGTGGACATTTATGCGATTTCAAAGCAAAATTTTAAGAAATTCCAGCGACAAAAATTGCAAGTTTGGACGAAGACTTTCCAACGAATATAAACAAAACATGTAGAAAATTATAATTGCATAAAATCAATTTTATGAAACCAAACGAACGTTATAATCTATTTATTTATTCCATGATATGAAACTAAGTATTGTCCTATATATTTATGAAATTCGAACAAAATTCTTTTTGATACGACCACATGATATTTTCAACACGACCACATGATGTTAATGTGTATGTTTTCAATAAACACACACACGCATAAAAACAAACGGCACGCTCATAAAACTTAAGTAGTATTACATAGATTACACAAGGTTGGAAATTTAATTATTATTTAAATATGCACTCAAAAACACAATTTCGTATTTAAATATAACTTAAAAGTAATTACAATCTCAAAAAATGGGCATTAGCACTTATGGTTCAGATTTAACCCGAATTCAGTCACTCAAAACGCGAAAAAAATGTTTGGTCCCAAAAAACGCGCAAATTAGTACTTTTTATAGTTATCTTTCAGAACTTTTTTTACTTTTTGTCCAATATGTATAGAAGTTATAATCTTTGTGCACTTTTTCTTCCTTTAATCTAATAATATCGACTTTTTACTCATTTAACTTTGCTAGTTTACTTTATTAATTTAAAAATAGAAGAAGACAATAGAATAATCTTTTATTTCTTCCAATTTTTTTGTGCTTTGATAAAAACAGATAAAATATGTTTTAGGAAGAGCGAGAAATCGAAATTTCATTTTAAAACGACCAATTTTATATGTATGTGCTTATGTAAACGTAGATACATACATATGTATATGTATATACTTCTCTTATATATGTATGTATGTACTAGGGTGATCGATTATTCGACTTTTTCCAGAAACCGGTTTTCGAATAGTTCGAATATTTGAAATTATGAAAAACCTGGTTTCGGTTTTTACAATTCATGAAAAACCGGCCAACCGGTTTATTTAAGTAAGAAAATTATTACACAAAAGTTTTGATTTTAAATTGCTTTATAAAAAAAGGTTAACAGTTCATGTAAATACTATAAAACAATACAAAAATTAAAGGTAAAACATAAAATTTAACTTCATATATTTATGTATAGTACATAAGTATTTATATATAATATACAGTTGAGGAATAAACTACATACAACCATAATATTTTGGGTTTGTAAACTTGGGAAGAAATTCAAAAAATTAAATATGCCAATATTTAAGTTGCTAATAAATATGTTTATACAAAAAATAAAAAAATAATTATAACACCTACAGTAGCAAAAATATTAAAAATACATAGGAGAAAAGTCTACATACAGGCATAAAATATATGAAAAAATACTTGCAAAATGTTTGATGTGGTCAACTTGTTTGAAAATTCTATGATTTCCGGTACCAAGCCGTGAACAAATGGTATCCAAATATGGTCTATTATGTTGTTGTTATTATAATTATTTTTTGATTTTTTGTATAAACATATATATTAGCAACCTAAATATTGGCATATTTAATTTTTTGAATTTCCTCCCAAGTTTCCTCAAACCCCAAAAATTATGGTTGTATGTAGAGTTTATTCCTTAATGGTATATAATTACATATGAATGTATGGACAAGGTGGATATCTACCTCTATATAAAATATGAAGCAAAATAACACCAAAACTAAAAAACACTTTGCAACTGTATTTTGACATCCATTGCACACCATAAGGCCAATTAAATTCGCCTCTGCTATTACCTCATAAAAATTTTTCTTAATTTCATGTTTCAGTAAAAAAAATACTTACGAAAATCAACAAAACATGCAATATGTACAAATCGAAAAGTATTCGACTCAGCCGGTTTTTAAATTGTAAAAAAACCGGACTATTCGACATTCGAAAAATCAACATTTTGAAAAAACCGACAACCGTATTTTGAAAAAACCGGGTTTTAAAACCGGTAGTATCACAAATATTATTTATGATAATAAAGAAAAGTTGTTTCGATCTTTTCAAATTTTTTAATAAGAATGAATTATTTTTTTTAAATTACAAATTAAAATTTTTTAATTATGAAAGGAAATTCTTAATTATAAAATTTCTTAAAATACTCAGTAGAAAAGTTGTTACATGTAAGTATGTCCCCACAACCACCCCTCTGTAATAAATTTCATCAAAACTATTCTTGATCAATATATGCAGGTTTAATTCTTTCTCTTGATACATTATCTTCTCTATTTCCAATTTTAACCGTAAAATATTTTGAGTTTCTGTTGATTACCGGGTAAGGACCGCAGTATTTATATGACAAGGGCTTTATAGAATTGTCGTTTCTAATCCAAACATGTGAGCAAGTTGCTAAATCTGTAAATTGAAACGGCTTAGCTGTGGCATGATTTGATCCCGGAATGGGGCGTAAATTACTCATAATATTCTTAAGTTTTGAAAGAAATTCAGTTTGAACATCTTGTTGCGAAGAAAGTTTGAAAAACTCTCCTGGAAGTCTTACGTTTTCACCGTAAAGGTATTCAGCGGGTGTTCCAAGTAAATCCTCTTTAAATGACGCTCGCATTCCTAATAAAACTGATGGTAATGTTTTAGACCATGATTGATGGTTTTTGCAAGTTAATGCTGCTTTCAAAGTTCTGTGCATGCGTTCTACCATTCCATTTGATTTAGGATGATATGCGGTTGTGGTAACATGCTTAACTCCAAAATATTCGGCCATTTCCCTAAACATAAAGGAAGTGAATTGCCTGCCACGATCAGAGATAATTTTTAATGGACAGCCAAATCTCGAAATCCATCCATTATAAAAAGTTTCAATAATCGTTTCAGTGAGTATGTTTTCGATTGCAAAATCCTCTGGCCAACGTGAGAACCTATCGATGCATGTTAATATATAACGTTTTCCTTGACTTGGAGGTAAAGGATCAACAATATCGATGTGTATTTCTTCGAAACGTTTGCTAGGCACTGGAAAGTGTGATGAAATAGTCTTAACGTGTTAGATCTTTGACAATTTTCACAGTTTCTTGTCATCGGATAAGGTCTGTTAATGGATGGCCAAACACATCGTTCAGTTACCATTCGCTTAATAGCTCTTACTCCTGGATGATTTAGGTTATGAATATTTTCAAATATTTTTTTCCGCATTGCCTTGGGTATAAAAGGTCTGATTTGCTTTGACGATGTATCACAATAGACTTCTCTTGTTGAGTTTGGCAATTTTACCTTTTGAACTTTTAGTGTTGATGACTCTTCAATCAGCAACTATATTAAGAAGCCCAGATATGTGTTGAATATTTGTTCTGAACTGAGATATAAAGTCTAACTGACGTATTTGCCTTTGGCTTCCTTTTTCAGATTTTTGGCAAAATGCAAATACAAGGGGTTTATGATCCGTAAATAAAGTAAACTGTCGACCTTCCAACATAAAACGAAAGTGTTTTATTACAGCATACGCAGCCAATAATTCACGATCGTAGGTACTATAGTTTCGCTCAGCTCCTGAAAGTTTTCTTGAGAAAAACGCTAACGGCTTCCATACATTATTTTCTTTTTGTTCTAAAACAGCACCAATTCCGATATCAGATGCATCAACTTTAAGTGCAATTTCAAAATTAAGTTTTGGATAAACTAGTAATGTAGCATTTGCACAATCTTGTTTAACCTGTTTAAACGCCTTTTCAGATGATTCTGTCCATTTTATTTTCCTTTTGTCTCTTTTCTTAGCAGCTTTTAGATATTCATTAAGAACTATTTGATGTTGAGCAGCATGTGGTAGAAAACGCCTGTAAAAATTGGTCATTGCTAGAAAACGTCGTAGTTGTTCTACTGTTTATGGTTTTTCGAAATCTAAAATTGATTGAACTTTACTTGTCATAGGTTTAATACCCATTGATGTAAGATGAAAGCCTAGAAAATCGATTTCAGATACACCAAAAATACATTTTTATGAATTTATAACAATTCCGTGGTCATCTAGCCTAGTGAAGACTTGTCTTAAATGTAGCAAATGCTCTTCTTTATTCTTTGATAAAATCAATATATCATCGATATACACAAAAACAAAATCCAACCCACGAGAAATATCGTCCATCCATCTTTGGAAACTTTGTGCTGAATTTCTCAAACCAAAAGGAATTTTTACGTATTCATATAATCCGAATGGGGTAGTAATTGCCGTTTTTTTAACATCATCAGGATGGATTGGTATTTGGTGGTAAGCTTTTACAAAATCTAATTTGGAGAAAAAAGTAAAGTTTTCCAAATTCGATGCAAAGTCGGTTATAAAGGGTATAGGATATCTATCTGGTACCGTTACATTGTTTAAAGCGCGGTAATCGCCGCATGGTCGCCATTCATTGTTCGCTTTCTGTACCATATGCAAAGCACTTGACCAGCAGCTCTTTGATGGTCTAATAATACCGTTTTCAAGTAAAAATTTAAATTCTTTCTTTGCAATTTCTAAACGTTTTGGATCAAGACGTCTAACTTTGGAATTTATCGGAGGACCTTTTGTTTCAATATGGTGGAAAACTTTCGGTTGTGATCTTTCTTCTCGAATACGATCTAAGGAATGTAATTTAGGAAATTCAAAAAATAATTTGTGATACTCATTGTCTGCTTTTATTATGCGTAGATCGATAGAAGGTTCCGTTGTAAAAATTCCTGATATATGGTGAAGCTTTTTACCATCTAACAGTCTGCAATGCTTCAAACCTGGTAAGAGATTATAGTGAAGGAGGAAATCTGAACCAAAAATGCACTTGCCTACGTCTGCTATTATAAAATGCCAAACAAATTTGCGCCTAAAACCAAAATCTAGTTCGACGAGTTTCGTTCCGTATGTCTTGATAACACTACCATTTGCAGCATATAAAATAAAAGAGTTTTTGTAACTTTTGTTGGCTTCTTATATGTGGTTATTTAAAGGAATTACAGAAATTGTTGCTCCTGTATCAACAAGATGTTTAATCTTTGATGATTTGTCCTTTATAAATATAAGACCATCTACTACTGGAATTTCTGCGGCCGCCTCAGAAATTCTATTTAGTTTTTTGGATAAGAGCAGGGTTCAGTACAGCGTGATGCATTTTCACCGAAACGACGGTGATACCAGCAAAATTCCGATCTGTTTTCCTGTTTGGAAAATTTTCTTATAGTAGAATTAGTTTTCTGTTGACTAAGATTTTCTACACGATCTGAAAGTCGTTTTATTTGTTCTACTAATTGTTTAATCGAAATTTCATCTTCGGAGATGTTTACTTTTGTATCTGCCAAATATACATGTTGTTGTTTAAATGTAGAAAAGATTAAATCTGCTTTTTCTGCTATTAAATCGAGATTAAGTTCCGTCATTGTACAAAGTACTGAACGTATTGGGTCTGGCATTTCGTCAATAAATATAGATTTAATAGCTTCTGCACTAATATGATCAGAAGCCAAATTCCGAATTTTTTGCATAAATTGCGATGGCTTATGATCGCCTAACTTAACGCCATTTAGAAGCTCTCGTATTTTTGCTTGTTCAGATTTTCCGAAAGTTTTTAATAAGACTTCTTATTTTGAGACCAAAAGGGTGGTAGTTTGTGAAGGGCTGACGCATTGATTTCTTGATGGTTGTTGATTAAATCCTGTCCCAGAATATTTAGCATTGGCTGAGGAAATCGCAATTGCTGTTGAGCGTTATTCACACTTCCAATGTTTGATTGAAGACGATATGGACTTGATTGCAACGGATTGGGAAGCGATTGAGGAGCTTGTTGTCCTTGACTGGTGCTGGCACTATCCTCTTGAAGATTGTGGTTTGGAGAGTGAAACATGTTCAAGTTGTTCGGGGTCACCAAATTGTAGTATCAAAAATATTATTTATGATAATAAAGAAAAGTTGTTTCGATCTTTTCAAATTTTTTAATAAGAATGAATTATTTTTTTTAAATTACAAATTAAAATTTTTTAATTATGAAAGGAAATTCTTAATTATAAAATTTCTTAAAATACTCAGTAGAAAAGTTATTACAGGTAAGTATGTCCCCACAAATTTATTGAAATGTAATATTTTTTTTTTGTTTTTATGTTTTTATTTATTTATTGTATCTTCATATATGAACTAACAATAAGTATTCAAATCTTAAATCTATAAAAAAATTATTAGGCCCGACCAGCGTCGGACATAAACTTAGTGATAGTTATAAATAATACATAAGTAATGATAATCAAAAAAGGGGGAAAAAAGTATTTTCAATTATTCCCATCTGGCGTGTTAGGTATAAGAGCCCGTGTGTCCCTCTTTTTAGGCGGATGTGTCGAGTAAAGTCCAAATATTACGAGCAAGCGGATTAGGATGTGATTCCAGTTTTGTTAAATATTTGCCTGCGTATTTTGCAATTTCTTCAGTCACTAGTGGTATATTTAAATAACGATGTATAATAGAATTTTGGATGTACCATGGAGCAGGGCTGTCAGATATGGCGATTTCTCGCCAAACCTGGCGATTTTTCAAATTGTTTGGCGTCCAAATTTTTGGTTTGGCGACATGGCGATTTTCCTGGCGATAAATAAATTTGTTGGCCATTTTCCTGGCGATAAATAAACTTGTTGGCGATTATTATGGCTATTTTTTAACAAAGTTTAACACCAAAATTTGTATAATTCAAGAAAATTAGTTTGTTGAAGGAGTAGTTTCAAAAGTAAATCCTACCAAAACTTGTCTGCAAGAAGTTAAAACAATTTGATTTTAATGATTTTTCTTACATTTTGGAATTTGGATGACAAAAATTTACAAAAAATAATTTTGGCGATTTTATTTCCAATTTTGGCGATTTTCTGATAAATTTTGATACGATCATTTTATAAAAATTCATATTAAAAAAGTGTTATATAAAAACAAATTTATTATCAAATATTTACTAAGAAAAACTACATAAATCTGATTTTTGGCGACTTTTGGCGATTTTTAAAATCAATTTGGCGAAATAGGTTAGAAAAAATCTGACAACCCTGCCATGGAGCCGATGTTATTAACCGTAAAATATTGTTTTGCCTTCGTTGGATTCTCTCGACATTGGAAGCTGAAGCAGTGCCCCATAACTGAATTCCGTAGTATCATATTGGCTTCAAAATCGAAAAATGTAATATGAAATGTAATATTCAAGCTATGTTTTGATCTCATGATGTTCTACTAAATTACTGCACAAAAATGTTTTCGATGTTTTGATTTACAACAGAAACATTTTGATACTAGCACTTTTCGCGATTATTCGAAAAATTTTACTTTATTTAGAATTAAACGTATATTTTTTCAATTTAGACCTTTTTTTAAATTTTACGCTTTTTGAGTATCAAGAGTTGGCATCACTGTTTTCATTTCCATATACACATACATACATGCACACATACATTCATACGTGAATAGTTGGTAGGAGTTTTATTTTCTGTGTTATTTGCCTTTTTACAGTAGATAAACAAATTAAGCAAAAATAATGAATAAAATGTGTTCTAATTTTTTAAATTCATACACGCATCCATGTTTTTGGTTTGTTTTTTGTTTATTCATGTCTATGTGTGTACTCATTTTGTTTTCATAGATAGTTCAGATAAATTAGCGATAATGTGTTATCAAAACTAGCGATGACAGCAAATTCTTCAGGGTTCGCAACAAGGTTCAAAATGAACCAAGTTGGTTCGCTCTCAAAAATTTGTATGGCGAACCATGTTGGTTCAATCAAGATTCGACCGCGAACCTCGAATGAGAGAACGAACCTCGATAATTGCTGTCCGTGTGAACATGGTATAATTCTGTTTGATCATTAAGGACTTAAATGTTTTTAATTTATCTTTCTTTACACTAAATTACTAAAATTTGTAGATTTTCGTATGGGGGAAATTTTTTAACATGTAGGGCTGAGTTTAGATCTGGCATTTCTTGTGCGTCATTTCCCCAAAAAACGTAACCAACTAATTACTAATGAAAAACTGTTTGATTCAGACATATATTTATTGATTTAAACAGTTTCCAATCATGTTAAATTCTATTTAATTGTCTATTAGTTATGTATGAAACTGTTTAACTTAATAAATACGTGTCTGAATCAAATTGATTTTCATTAGTAATTAGTTGGTTACGCTTTTTTTATGCTTGTGTGGCACATGGCACACAGATGGAAACCCGGCATAGGGAAAGGAAAAAACATGGAAAAAATCATCGTATGAATTTAAAATGTTTTTGGAAGCAACTTTCAAAAGAGAATCAAAAATAAAACAAGATTTTTAAATCATCGTATGAATTGGGCTTTACGTATTGTATTGAGAAGCTCATTAAACGGTCAGAACATTTTTTTTAATTTTTTCCAGCTAGATTTGTGGTTTACCGGGCGATCCTAGTTTATATTAAAAACAAAAAACTCAAATTTGTTTTTGTTTCCAATACTAATGTGCGATCGAAACGTTTGTTCGCATTTAGACAAACAGGCCCAAGATGTATCTAAGTAGGTGCCAGCGGTACTTCAGCTGATAATTTTTTTTGCTCTATGTGGTTTGTTGCTGAAGAATGTCAAAAACTTCGATTTTGTTTTGGTTTTAGTACAATTATTTTTGTGCTTTTGACATTCTTCAGTTCTTCACACAGCTATGGTTGCCGTATTTTTGTATAACAAATCCTTTCGCAGTCACCTGTATAATTACACCATAAACAGGCCTTAAATAAAATAAATTCAGTGAAGTGCGACTTTGACCCGCGCACGAAGTAGATTTGTCACCTTTTCAAATTTCCAAAATGGGACACTACCAACAAATAATAGAAAAATTTTGTAATTCAAACAAATTCGTTTATAATTTTTATTTATCAAAATCAACAATAACACATGAATTCAAATTGTGCAAAATCTAGACTCATAAAACTTTAAACAAACAGAAAAATAAGTATAAAAAATATATAAAATAGTTAATCAGCCCAATTAGGAAAATTCCCGGGGAGTTTTTTCTCTTCTTTATCAGTTGTTCCCGGGGAATAATCCTCCTATTCTAAATAGCCGGTGAATAAGCAAATATGGGAGAGAGTAAAATCTGGATCAGGTATTTAATGTTTACATATTTTTCTGCATTAACGCAAGAGTGCAGCCACAGAAATTTAATTAAAAAATTGTATGTTTTCATTGCCAATAAGATTGTGTGTTAATATAAACATATTTTATGCTTAAATAAAAAAAATAAACAGTGTAACCATATACATACAAGCATACGGAACAACTTTATGAAAAAGTGGAGCTAAAACTGCCCAGGTGCAGATGCCAATGGATTAAATTTCCACTGCATACAGTCATAGGAAATTGTAAATTTTTTAGTTTTTCTTATCGGTCTTGATATTAGAGGGAAACAAGTCTTCCATTTACCTGCAATGTGAACTTAAAGGAGGGTGCAATTTTTAGTGTTTAAGGGCCATTATTATAACTTAAAGTTAGTTAAAAGTAGGATTTTATCGGACATATAAAAACTTTATCATTTGAAAAATTTTACTTTAACCTAAAGTGAGCGATGAATTGCAGGCAAGTTTATCCTACCTGGTAAGTTAAATCCAATTTGCAATAATGGAAAGCTTTTTATGCGTCAGATAAAATCCTACTTTTAATTAACTTTAATTTGTAATAATGGCGCTAAGTATTTTTTCTAAAGGTACAAGTTTGTTTTTGAAATTGATGTGCTCAGGGCTTGAATAAAAATGCCTAAATCAAGAGGGAAATGCAACATTCTGGTGCTTATTTAAACTTTTTGTTATAAATAAATAATTATACCATTGTTTTACAATATTTATTAATTTGATTTTTAAATTTTTGCATTAGTTCCCTTCAAAATGTTTAGAGAGAAAACTTTCAAAAAATACTCGCTCTCCCTCATATTTATAGTACCTACGTACACGGCTGCCAGATTTGACGATTTATCGTCATTTTGACGATTTTTGGTGCCGAAAATAAAATGATTTGATTGACGATTTTTCCCTTAAAATTGACGATTTTTTAGAAGTCCAAATATTGCAGTTCTTTTATAAAAAAGCGACTATTTCAATTCATATATTACTTATCTTACTTTATTATTACTTATTTTCTTAGTGGGCAACACTCTTTATTTTATATTGACATCTCTATAAATTGATATTCTAAAAAAAATATATGTAAAAAAGGCCAAGTTCCTATAAAAAATTTCGGGCATCAAGACTACTGACACCAAGACGGACATAACTTGGCAATATTTTTCATAATTTTACCACTGAGAGGAAAAAAGTTATAAGGGGTTAAAAAGGACAATGGTTTCAATTTCCCAATAAACATGTAAAATAAAAGATATGTATACACTAGGGCATGTCGATTTTATTTTACAAAAATCGTATAACAAAAAAGTAATCTACACCAAATTTTGAGAAAATTCTCCGAAAAAACCACGTGTCTAAAATCAATCCCTATATTGGGCCTCTCGATATGAAAATGTATTTCCTCTTTAAAACATTTTTTTTAAATTACAATTTCTTCAAATAAAAAAATGTATGTACTGAAATAAATGCTACTAAAGGCGGTTTCAGACTATAATACAAGTATTAATACTTTTGAGGAAAATGCTTCCCTGATCTAATTTCTGTTTAAAAAATTTCAAAAAACAATAACTCAACATGTCAGAGTTGCATTTTCCTCAAAAATATTAATACTTGTATTATAGTCTGAAACCGCCTTAAATTCGAATCATTCTCCACATACTTCCTGCTTTTAATTTTTTCGCGAGCTACCTTAGACTTATACATAATACATTTGGAGTGAAGAGAATCCACATGAGACCCTTGAGACGCCATTACATCCACAAAAACTGACTGTTTGGTGTGCTCTATGGGCTGGTGGAGTCATTGGGCCATACTTCTTCCGAAATAATGCTGGAGAGTCCGTTACCGTTAATGGAGACCGGTATAGAGCCATGATAACCGACTATTTTGTTCCCGAATTGGATGGCATGAATGTGGATGAGTTGTGGTTCCAACAAGACGGCGCTACATGCCACACAGCGCACGTCACAATCGATTTATTGAAGGAAACATTCGATGAGCGCATAATTTCGCGGAATGGACCTGTCAATTGGCCACCAAGATCGTGTGATTTGACACCATTGGATTATTTTCTTTGGGGATATGTGAAGTCGCTCGTCTACGCCAACAAACCAGAAACGTTAGGGGACTTGGAAGCTAACATTCGTGGCGTTATTGCCAACATACGGCCCCATATGCTCGAAAAAGTGGTTGAAAATTGGACCTGTAGAATTGGCTTTATTCGAGCCAGCCGCGGCGGCCACATGCCCGAAATCATATTTAAACATTAATGGCATAAAATTATCCTTCCAATAAAGCCAAATTGATGGACATTAAAACGATTTTCTTGTGTTTTATTTCAATTCGAAGTTCTATACCTCTAAAAAAAACACCCGTAAGGCAGGCAGTAGCCAAACAAGAAGCTCATGAAGAGGAAATAAAATTTCATGTCGAGATGCGCGGTATAGGGTTTGATTTTACACCCATGGTTTCTTTGCAAAATGTTCTTAGAATTATTTTTTAGAAATCGAGTTTTTTGTATTTTTCGATAGAAGAAATCTAATGTATCGAAAATTGTAAAAATCACGATTTCAAAAAAATGAGTTATGGCATTTCTAAATTAAGGTAACGATATGTAGATTTTGTTTTTACTATACGATTTTTTAATTTTTTCTATCCATACTAATCGACCCGTCCTAGTATACACGTTAAAAAATTCATTTTGATTTGTCCGATTTTTTTGACGATTTTTCGAGTACATATAAAATGACGATTATTTTATAGTTTATCGGGATTTCGACGATTTTTCGATAATTTTATCTGGCAGTCCTGCCTACATACTTTTTTCCCGGGGAGTTTTTTCTCCCTCTATCTCGTATTTAGAATACTTACTTTTTTCCCGGGGAACTTTGGATTCATAATAGGATGAATGGGAGAAGGGAAAAACTCCCGGGGAATAGCATAATTGGGCTGTATATTTTTTTTCATTTCCTCGTTTCTTTATCATTGAAATTCCTTAAAATTTTACTGAAAAAAATAGCTTACAAATACTACAATAAGCACTCATTGTCCGGCGTCTTTCTTAACCAACTTTGGAAATCCGGTAACTTTTACCAATCTGGTTGAGACTTACAATACCTTTTAGTTCTATTTTTTTCCTTTTCGTGTGTTACTGCCGATTCATTTACATCTGCAAGTCTTTTCCTGTTAATTTTCTTATGCAACGCTTTATAATTCTAATATTTTTGGAAATATGTTGGAAATAATACTTAGTAAAATAAAAAATATGTAAATACCTGTGCCACGTTCTGTTAAAATTGACAAATGAAATAAGAAAGTCAAAGAAGAATCAAAATAATAAAGTGTTGCCAATCAATAAAAATAATTTCGGTGTTGCTAATAAAAAATAAGTAGTAAGAAAATAGTTGCTAAAGATCTCGATTTTTTTGAGACAATTAATGAAAAAGTTAGTTCAATTACAATACTTTTCAATAATATAACGATGAACAAATTACTTATTTTTCTCAAAACGGGACAAATGCCGTCCCGTTCAGAGTATGACCGGCACTCGGGGCATTCCACTCTAAAACTGGTCTGTCCCGACGAAAACTGGACGGTTGGCAAGTCTAGCACGGAGAGTTCCGTACGGAAACTAGATATGTAATTCAATATGAACTTTAGCCTATATAAAATATAATTTTGGCATTTTTTTTCGTTTTTGGTTTTTTCTGTTTTGAGCGTTTTTTTAGTTTTGGCGTTTTTCGGTTTGGCGATTTTTTTTAAATTCGTTGCTTTTTTTCTTTTTTTGACAATTTTTTTTCGGTATTTGGCGTTTTTTCATTTTGGCAATTTTTTTTGGCGATTTTTTTAATTTTAGCGATTTTTTTCTGATTTGGCGATTAATTTTATAATAACTCTAGTTGTTCTAAGAAGCTTTGGGTAAAGGTTCCCTGATGATATGCATTAGCCACAATGAAAAACGCATAGGATCCAGCTAAACCCCTCAATAATCAATTTCAATATATTTTTAATAAAAAAATATTTTACTTTATAAGTAAAATATTAATTTGGGATTATTAGTGCGTTTAAAAATTTTAAACTTAAATTGTAACAATTCCCATAATAAACACTAATTATTAACTTGACTGCACCCGGTCAAAAAAATACTTGTGTGGCTACACTCTATTATTAAATAGCTGTTGTTATTTACATTTATTTTCGTTTACATACTCTTACGACTACAATTTGAAGCTGAAAAAAAGTCAGCCAATGTAGCAATGGTAAAGTAAGAAAATAAAAAACGTTGATTATTGAGTTCTTGTTTCAACTTTGTTATTTGTTATTGAGCATCTCATTTGTTTAAATGAAAGTTTATAATATAATAACTCTAGTTGTTCTAAGAAGCTTTGGGTAAAGGTTCCCTGATGATCTGCATTAGCAACAGTGAAATGCGCATAGGATCCAGCTAAACCCCTCAATAATCAATTTCAATGTATTTTTAATAAACAAATATTTTACTTTATAAGTAAAATGTTAATTTGGGATTATTAGGGCGTTTAAAAATTTTAAACTAAAATTGTAACAATTCCCATAATAAACACTAATTATTAACTTGACTGCACCCGGTCAAAAAAATACTTGTGTGGCAACACTATATTATTAAATAGCTGCTGTTGTTATTTACATATATTTTCGTTTACATACTCTTACGACTACAATTTGAAGCTGAAAAAAGTCAGCCAATATAGCAATGGTAAAGTAAGAAAATAAAAAAACATGATGATTATTGAGTTCTTGTTTCAACTTTGTTATTTGTTATTGAGCATCTCATTTGTTTAAATGAAAGTTTATAATATAATAACTCTAGTTGTTCTAAGAAGCTTTGGGTAAAAGTTCCCTGATGATCTGCATTAGCAACAGTGAAATGCGCATAGGATCCAGCTAAACCCCTCAATAATCAATTTCAATGTATTTTTAATAAACAAATATTTTACTTTATAAGTAAAATATTAATTTGGGATTATTAGTGCGTTTACAAATTTTAAACTTAAATTGCAACAATTCCCATAATAAACACTGATTAATTTTAGTGTTGAATTTTTTTTTTAATTTTGGCGATTCTTTTCGTTTTGGCGATTTTTTCTACGATTTTTGGCAATTCGGGATTTTTTAGTTTTACCGTTTTTGAAAATTTTAAGAGTGCCTCTTACGGTTTTCAAGGTACAGAAAATTGTCAAAATTACATAGTCAAAATTGCAGAACACCCTTTAATTTAAATTTTTTAAATTTTAGTGTTAGTTTAGAACTAATGTAATCTAAATTTTTTTTTTGTAACTTGCCTTTATCATTAAACACATTCACCACATCAAGCTACCGGCTACAAAATGTCAAAAATAGAATACACATGTTTATATAAGAATGATTATTTTGAAGGCAACAAGGCAACAGGCTACATGTCGTTGTGCTACATTTGTTGTTGTAGTCAAATTAAACTAATTTCTATTTTTTATGGCTACATACCAAAAACAGTGTTGACAATATAGCAAAATATGTAAAACAAATTATTGCCAAGAAATATTTTTTATTGCAAAATAAAAAAGAAAGTTACAAAATTTTACTGTCAATTACAAAATTGATTATATTTTGCAAAGCAAAAAAAAAACTACAATTCGCGAAAAATTGCAAAATTAAAAAAAAGCCATAATATTGATCAAGAATCGATAAAAATGTAAGGCATGCAAAAAATTTGCGAAAATTACGAAAATTCGCAAAAGTTACTAACAGCGGGATGATGACAAAGTTTAAATAATGCTTTTAAATCTTCAAAACACTAGGAAGCTAAAAGACACCCAAAAATTCGCTTTTATCGCAAACTTTGCAAAAATCGCGAGAATTTGCAAAATTCTAAAAAAGCCATACCATTGATTACAAATCACTAAATTTTAAGGAATGCAAAAAATTCCGCAAAAATCGCGAAAAATTCGAAAATTTGCAAAAACATATTAACAGCGGGATGACAACAAAGTATATATAATATTTTTTGAAAATTGGCAAAACTCTTAGGAATCTAAGCACTTGCAAAAAATCGAATTTATCGCGAAGTTAGCAAAAAATTGCGAGAAGGATCAAAATTTTAAATTAGACATACTATTGGTCAAAAATTGCCAAAACTGTAAGGAATGCAAAAAATTCGCCAAAAATCTCGGAACGGCGAAAATTCGCAAAACCTTACTAACAGAGAGATGATAACAAATTCTAATATTGTTTAAAAATCGGTAAAACTCTTAGAAAACTAAAAACATGCAAAAAGTCGTTTTTATTGCGAACTTTGCAAAAAAAATCGCGAAAATTTGCAAAAGCTAAAATTTATTAGAAATCGCAAAAGCCATTAAAAACATAAAAAGTTTGAAAAAAAAACGCGAAAAAGCGAAAAAATCGCAACTTAGCGAAAAATTGCTAAATGTATTATATTATATTATTATTAATATAAAAATAGTAAAATTCGCAAAAAAAAATATAAAGAAATAAACTGATTTGTTTTTGTATTTTTGAACAAACTATATTATTTTTATAAATGTGAAATATTTGAAAGCGCCACCACTGAAACATATATTTACGGTGCTGCTGCCGTCTTCAAAATGATTAAGTAGCTGTCTACCAGGCGACATTTGTTTCCAGAGGCACTTGTAGTCGTGTAGCCATATATCCTGCTCTGTGTGTTTATTGCATAATTTTACAAATTTCAAGTGTCAATATACTTACAGTAGACCGCAAAACTGAGGACACACCACCATATAATTAAAGTTTATTCGATTTTTCTTTTTATTTCAAAAACTAGTCAACAAAAAACTAATAAACACGAAAGAGCAAGGCATAATTAATAAATTAACTCGAAAAACTATGAGCTTAATTTCATAAACGTAGAATAATAAAAAAATTATTAGAGAAACACACCTTATATATAATGGGAATTTACTTTAACAAATTACAAAATGTATTCAAAATATTACTTTTTAAATAGTTGGATGGTGGTATTTGATTGTTTAAAGCACTCATTTAGTCACTCATTCAATATTTTTTCTCGTTTGTCTAATATTAGTCCCATATATCCAAGAAAATCAGTTTTATTTAAGATTAAATAAAAGGCAACTAAATCAAAACTACTGTACATATTTCGATGAAATATGTATCATCTAATAATATAAGGATCAAAACATCACATACATAATAGTTTATTATAAGCTTTGTTACGTACTTTACAACAAAAATTAAAAATTTTTAAAACATCCGAATATGTATTTCTAGAAAAGATGTGATATCTTCTAAGCGGATGGACCGATTTTATTAAAACATAGCTAAGAACCTTCTCGATCAAGTCGCCTTTCAAACAGCAAAATATAAATCGGTCCAGCCGTTTGTTCTGTACGTGTACTCGTATAGACACACAGATACACAGACACATACTATAAACTTATAACACCCCTTATTTTTGTCGGGGGTTAAAAAAACGATCACGAGCTGTAGGATAATTTTCAAATACTCGACAAAGCTTATAATTAGTGATGGCACGATTCAATTCAATTCAATTTCACTTTATTATTCAACTTTAAGTAACTGAGCCCAATGGGCCATAAATAGTTAACAAAGTGTCTACATAATATAATACTACATATAATAAAACTTTATAATAAAAAGAAGAATGATTGTACATTTTAATCATATATGGCCCTATGGGCTCGATTAATTAAATAAATGAATTCAAAATTGAAATTGAAAAAATTTAAAATTAAAATATTTGGTGAAAATCTTAAAAACTAATGTACTGTTATAATAAATGTAACATATATAAATACCCAGTAAAAAAAGACACTCCAAAGAAGTCATGAAAATGTAGTTTGCAGTCTGGAAGTAGTTCAAATTTCGATCCGATCTAATGATTTTTACATCGGGTTGTCATTGCATGAAGTTCTCTTTTTCGATGCCTAGTCACCGAATTAGAAGCGATTTTGAGAAAAATTTCCTTTTTTGTGTTCTATGGTAATATTTTCATCTAGGAAAAATTTTAAAAAGTTACATATTTTAACAATTCGTTTCTTTTTATACGAATTTAAACGCGAAACAGTGTTTTCATGTAAATTTAAGCAAATAACTTCTAAATTTTAGGCCAAAACTAGTTCATAAATTTCTTTCAAAAAATCAATTTTTTGAACATTTCGGTGAGTATTTACTAAAACTATGGAAAAACTACAAGGTTTTGTGTGATTAAAATAAACTTCTACTTAGTTTTCTGCTAACTATCGGCAAATTAAAAATATCGATTTTTTGGAAGCAATGAAAATGTGATTCCTTCAGAATGACTTCCATTTTTTTTACTGGGTAATATTTATAAATATATCACAAAAATATTTGTATAGGAGAGAGGACAGGTATTGTATATTGTAGAAAAGCAAATAAATTAACAATTGCGTTTGTATTGTAAGATAGCATAAGACATGTAAGAATGTATGTACGAATTTCATATATAAATATGCAACTATAAGTTATTGTGTTCAAGATATGAAAGAACTTTATTTTTATAAGTTTGATGTGAAGAAACAAAAGATTTAAGTCTGTCAGGTAGATTATTAAAAATTCTTGCAACTGTAGTATGAAATGATCGTTCCAAAATTGAAGTTAGCCTTGTATTTGACGATTTTGTTGAGACCGACAGAAGGTAAAAAATTAAATTATACGCAATATTTTCCCATCTTTGTATGTTTTATAAAAGAATAGTAATAGTCTTAATTTCAAGTAGTTCACGAATGAACATCCTAAAAATCTACAAACATAATTCGACATATGAGTGCCTCTTCTAAGACTATACAGAAAACGAAGAACTCTATTGAATAATTTCGACAGTTTACTAATGTTGTAACTCAAAGTGAGACTATAAACTTCAACCCCATACAAAAATATGGGCATAATTAAAGTGTGAGCAAGCTTTATTTTTACCTGTACGTGCAGTATAAGATTTACATTATTAATTTGTCGAAGTGCAAAATTAACCTTGGGTGCTACGGAATTAATATGTCTTCCTATTGTCCAACCATAAACCAAGACATTTAATTTGGTTAACAAACTGAATGTCAGTACCATCAATCGTTATGGCCAAATTAGTTTTGGGGGGCCCAAAGAACATTGCTTTAGTTTTAGCGGTATTTATAAATAATTTATTATCGCTCATCCAATGAAAAATAGTTTCGATACTATAATCAATTATATTTTGCAGGTAAAAGCTTTGATATTTTATCTCCAATTGTGACGTATTGATATTTATAATTAAGATATGAATATAAAAGATTACAAGAAGATGACGAAAGACAAAGATGTCGATGCAATTTCGAAATTAAAATTCCATAATCTATTTTATCAAAGGCTTTGGTAAGATCCAAAGATAAAAGAACATTTAGGTGGCATTTACTCAAAGATTGCCTTATAGTTTCAGTCATTCCCAATAATACTATTAACAAGATGTAAAATATAAATCCCTATATATGGAAATACTAGTTTTAAAAAATTAAGCGAAAGTCCATCACAACCAACAGCATTACACTTTATTGATTGTAACGATTGGCACTATTAATCGAAAAAATTGTAATAATCGATTATTTTCCTTCAATTAACGATTTAATTGTATCGTGAATTCTTCTTCGATTAATGAAATTAATCGATTATTTCAAATAATAATCGATAGACATCCAGACGCCAGGCGCCAAGCGTATTCATTGAGCATTGACGGCTGACGACGAAAGGCCTAGAACTGCAATCCTAGTTATTAACGGCATTAATTTAACCGTCGCTTTAGGGAAATGGAACATTCATTTCTACTGGCAGCATTAACTTTACTAGACCCAAGGTTTAAAAAAATTCATTTTGATGATCCCTTAGCTTTATCAAAAGTCATGAGACAGCTAAGAAATGAAATTATAGGAATTTCTCATATAGATGACAGCATTGGGAGCGGCAGTGAAACGTCTTCTTTAGTGATGCTGAATTTGATTTATGGGCGCACTATAAATCTTTAGCCCACAAAAGAAGAAGCAAGGACAATGAGTCAACACTTTCTCAAGATGAACTGAGCTTCTTTGACAGTGCTCCAGTACTACAATTAAAGCGCAACGTAATAGAGGCATGGGAAGAAATGAAATCGGTCTAACCTAAGCTATACTCTCTTGCACAAAAATATTGCTTTTTGACTGATACGTCTGTACCATCAGACCGGCTTTTTTCCAAAGCGGGTGCAATAATAACGGAATAACGGAACAGATTAACCACGAAACGGCTATCAAACCTCCTATTTTTAAATTTTGTACTAAACAAATAAATTCTTTTTTAATAAATTGAATAAACAGAAAATTTTGTAATTTATTAAATAATATTTTTTTAATTATGATAACTTTAAATTTTAGCTGAAAATATCGATTAATCGATTAATTGTTTTCAATTAATCGCGATTAATTATTTTTCGTTTCGATTAATCATATGACTCATTAATCGATTATTCTTTTTTTTTGCCATCACTACTTATTAATACACTTTTATGTAATGTTTTTATCCTTATATTCAGATTTATCAATATTTTCGGCAGAAAATGCTCGTTTAAGCCAGGTATTGGCCAATCGATTTCGATTCCAAAAGAAAAAGCAATGTGAGTCCGATTACAGGGGAGATGTGTAAACATCTAGTAAAGGCTCAGTTAGCCGACGGTAATGTAAAGTAACTGCAACGTAGGAAACAGCTGATCGAGATTTTTATATGAAAAGTAGCTTACATTACATTACATCTCTATAACCATTTTCATTACTTTTCAGATAAAAAAATTGATCAGCTGTTTCTTACTGTTGCAGTTACTTTACATTACAGTCGGCTAACTGAGCTTTAATGAAAATTTTTTTAAGTTGGAAGTACTTATGCTTTTAGTATACATATATTTTTTTAATCAATTAAAAGTATCAAAACTTTCAATATTGTAAATACATAGGAATTTGCTGGTTTTTGTTTGTTTTATTTAACTTATTTGGTTAGTAAAGCGGCACATTGCTGTTTACTGAAATATAATGCATGTAGTTATTTTACAGCAATGGTTTTCGAACTGTACAGCGCTAGCACAATTATATGTTAGTGAAAATTAGTAGCTACTATTGCACACTAGATGGTGTTTATATGCAACTGATTTATTATTTATATTGTTTTCATTAAGAGTTTCAGAACTCACAGTAAAATAAGCATTTCTGCCGTTAGAACTCACTTCAAAATTTTTTGTATATGAGGTACTCATATAGAGTATTCCTCAAGGGCACATTATTTGTGTTTTTTGTTTGCGTTTTTTTTTTGTTTTTGTTATTTTTTTATAATTTTTTGTTTGTTTACTGTTCAGTATGAAGGTACAACGAGAACTGAAGATTTATATAAACAAAAAAAGATTGAACTGATTCGTAACAGAACAGAAAATAAAATCTAATTCTGTCCTTAGGCTGATACCCACATAAACCAGATTTGACATTTAGCTTAGTTCACGAATAAAAGGCGCCTGGCTTAGTGAGGTCACCCATGATACAATAAGTGCGTTCGAGAACTCAAAAATTTGTACAAATTTTTACTATTTTTTACTGGATTGCGTTCGAGTACACAAAATCCAGTAAATGAGAGGACGAATTGAGAGAGAAAAATGACAGTTCATTTACTGAGTAAATGCAAGTTTTTACTGGAAAAATTTTTGCCAGTAAAATCCAGTAAAACGAAACCATATATTTTTAAATATAAACAAACAAAAGTAAAGGGAAACAAAAACTTTTAGTTTTTGATGAAATTTTTAAAATAACAAAAAAAACAAATGTATTAAGTTATAAGCATTATAACATTTATTTAAGTTTGATGCTAGAAAAATATTCGGGTATGTTATGTATTCCACGTGCAATTAAAACGTGCGGAATTTCCAAAGAATGTTTGAAAATATGTATGTATGCACATATGTATGTATGTATTTAAATAACAATTCTATTGCATTTCCAAACGATTTAATTTCACATGGAATTCAGAACATAACCGATTGTTTTTAAACGTGAATAAAGTTAATAGATTATTATATTGAAATTTTTGTTTATACATATCGCCAGGTCGACGGTTCCTGGTTTGACGTATGGAACATTAAAAAATTTACTTTGTGCACATACTTGTTATAAATTCTTTCCCAGTTTTTTGTTGTCTTGAATATATCATCCTAATAACTTCTCACGTTCAGGGTAAAAAGCTTAGAAACTTTAACGGCCTGACCCGCGATGTCGACAAGAAAGTTTCTATCGCTTGCTTATATTTAAAACAAAATATAAGAAAGTTTATTTTTGTTTGGAATGTAAGTAAGCGCTATAGAAAGTTTCTTGTCGACATCGTGGACCGGCCAAATAAGTTTAAATAAAAACATATGTCCATATCTATTACTTTTATTATTAAACAAAATATTCTATCTTGTATTTCATATGCATAATTTTTTTAGCGCCAAAATTGGTAATCAGCTGTTGTATATATTTTACTACATTTTACAATTTTTCCGTTCGCGTACTTTTAGATGCAAACTTTTTTATTGAGAGTAATTTCTTTAAATTACTAAGTTACTGGATTTTACTGGAAAAGTACTCAAACGCACCTAATTATAACAGGTACATGCACAAGCTGTTAAGTTTCTCTGTACTTGTTGTCTGTATGAATGACAATCTCAAAGACGAAGAAGACTTAGTTTGACAAGTTGAGTTTTTTGTTTTCCTTATTTTGCTTTGTTTTAGTAAATTTCTTATTAAAAGTGCAAAAAATCTTTTTAAAAGTTATTTAAATTAAATGTTTTTGTATTCATTTTATTTATTTGTTTTTATTAGTAGCTACTATTGCACCCTAGATGGTGTTGAGTGTATTTCTATGCAGCTGTTAAGTTTCTCTGTACTTGTTGTCCGTATGATTACACTAATACACTCATACATAGCTCACACCGATTTGATAACGCTTTACGATTTGATAACTCTACGATTGGTTAACGATTACATCGCACATCTTAGTAAAAATTTGTGATTTTATTGTGAAAAAGGTTTTTATTATTGTCAAAATTTTGGCAATTTTTATTATCACAAATGACCGACAGTAGTTTTTTAATAAGTGCGGTAGAATTTTTTCTCTCAAATATATAGGTGGTGGCTTAAAAGACATTTGCGATGATGCAGCGGGCTTGTCGTCGGTGTCTTGCAATATTGCAAAACGATTTTGAATTAAATTATCATTTAAAAAATTGTACTGAGGGGGTGCTTGGGTTTTGGCCGATACTGTATGAGAAAATTTATTAAGTTACAAAACAAAAACTTCACAGTGTGGACACGAATGCAGTTTCAAAAGAGAAATCAAAAATGTTTCGCAACAAATGTTTCACTCTATGGACGAGGACTAAAAAGATAAACATGTCTACATACCTACACACATGCCAATTCAAACGAAAAACAAAATTAAAGTAAAGAACTCAATGAATTAATGATGTATGCCATAGCTGCCCAGAGAAGCGCCAGAGGGCCGAACATCAATCGGCTTTTTATACAAACTAGATATACCAAACGGACGACACAATAATAAATAATTTTATTAAGATTCAAAGAAAATGTATCGTAAGGGCTAATAAATCGTTGCAGCTAATCTCTATTTTTGGTTTAAAATGCCTTTAAACCAGAAAAAGCTATAAATCAGTGCAGTCTTTAAACCATCTACAAACACATAAAATTGGGCGTTTAAACTACCAATACAGGCCATATGATTTAATTACTTACAGACCATATGTTTTGCATTTAAAGAGCATTCAATTTTTTTCCAAGCTTCTACTTTTTCTTCAGATCATGTTCGATTTGTTTTCTTACACTCTATTGTTATTTTATACTATTCTACTCTGCCAAGAATATATATATATATATATATATATATATATATATATATATATATATATATATATATATAAATTTCTTTCTCAGTAAAATTTGGGTACTTTAAATTAATTTTTTTTTAAGACGTCTTTTATTTATTGTATCTTCAAATATGAAATAACAATAAGTATTAAAATCTTAAACATAAACTAAGTGATAGTTATTAATAATACATAAGTAGTGATAAGCACAAAAGAAATATTTTTAAGCAGCTGCATCTGGAGTGTTGTTTATTAGAGCCCTTGTATCTCTTTTTTTTAAGCGGATGAGTCCAGTAAAGTTCAATATATTACGAGCAAGCGGATTAGGATGTGACTCGAGTTTTGTTAGGTATTTGCCTGCGTATTTTGCAATTTCTTCAGTCACTAGTGTCATATTTAAATCACGATGTATATTTGAATTTTTGATGTGCCATGGAGCCGACGTTATCAAGCGTAAAATTTTGTTTTTGTGTTTCCATGTAAGTCGTCGATCAAGGTGTATACCAAGATATTTCACATGTGAATGTTAAGGAACAACTTGATTGTTAATCCGAATGGGGGAACAAGTAGCTCTTCGTAAGGTAAATGTTACTTGAACACACTTGTTCATTTACCTTAATTCTCCATAAGTTTAACCATAGCTCCATCTGGCTAATGTGTTCCTGGAGTTTGCGGGATGCCTCATCAGGGTTTTCGTGCATACTAAAGGCCCAACTATAATATGAATGAGCTAGCTTAAGCAACTGGGAGGTTACATATAAAACGTACATATGTGGCAAACTATAATGTACTTAACAAACTTTTCGTCAAGTTTCGTCAAATGTCATTTGCTTAAGTAAAGTGCCAAACTGAACGCACATTCCGTAAGGAAACAACTGTTTGTGCATTTTTTAAACTCAAACAAGCAGCAGCAGGAAATATTCATTGATTTTAAATATTTTTTTATTGTTTCTTATTTTAAACTCGGAAAATAAAGCAAAACTTTTATTTTCATTGTTTGTTTTACAATACACCTATACACACATGCACATGTATTTACTTAAGTATATTCACTGTTGTACTTTTTAGTAGGCAAAACAAATAAAACAAGTAATAAGCTGATGGATATATTTATATGTGAATTTTTAATAGATTAGGACATTCTTTCAAGTTAGTTTGATTGAATTGCATTCATTTATGAGTTATGAGAAGAAACAAAATTAATACAAAGTTATTGACAATACCTAGATGTGCAGCTGTGGCTAAAGAATACTTAAGTGCATGTAAGTACATTGTGGCCACCTAAAAGTCACATCTCAATTGTTTAAGCATTTGACAGACTTATCGTTCAATTCTGACATTAGCTTAAGCCAGCTTATTCATATTACAGTTGGGCCTTAAGGCAGGCTGTGGAAGTATGGATACTACTGCTCACAGGCATATCACAAGTATAAATCAAATATAAAACTGGCCCCAGTATACTCCCCTGTGGCACACCGGATGAGATAGTTTCAGGCATACTCGTAAATTCTCCTTCCACAACAGTGAACTTACGTGAATTAATGTAACTTTCCATAAGATTTAAAATGTTTATTGGTAAGTAAGTCTTCAATTTTAAAATTAGGCCTTCATGCCACAGTTTATCATCAAACGCCTGGGAAATGTCAATAAACAGCGCAGAACAATACTTTTTTTATTCAAAACTTCTTATAAATTGAACCAATCTATGAGTTTGTTCAATGGTGCTATGCTGACTTCTAAAACCAAATTGATGGTCTGGTATGCACCCACTACTAATTAGAATTGGGGACAATTTTGTTTTGAGCAGTTTTTCGAAAAGCTTTTACATTGTTGATAGTAGACTTATTGGCCTATATGACTCAGCCTTGGCTAGATCTCTGCCCGGCTTCGGAATCATTTTAACCTTGGCAAGCTTCCAGCTGTGTGGATAATACTCCAGTCGTAAAATGGCATTAAAAATGAATAAGATGATTCTCACTGCAATACGAGGAAACTTCATCAGCATCTGGTTACTAATTCCATCAATACCCGGAGCTTTCTTCGGGTTGAGTTCGGCAATTAATTTTTGTAAATCACGCGTCTTAAACTTAACCCTTTCGCGGACAGTGACGTCGTAACAAAGGTTTCTGGTGGGACATGACGTTCATACACGTCATAAACATTTTTGCTGCTAAGACTGTTAATATTGAAGCTTTTCAACAATCAGAAACTGTGTTTGATACATTGCTTTTGCATACAATGAATGTTTATAAACAAAGTTTCAGTCATGAAATCATATCAAATGTTATTGTTGTTTCCAAGAAACGACGTATATACACGTCAAGTTTATATGGAAATTAGTGACGGCAATCGACGTCATGGTCTCTAACGTCATCGCTCAGCAAATATGCTACATTTTTCAGTATCGCTTCTTGCCCAACCTCCGGTAGATGTGCGTAGTGGGTTATACTCAACGAGTGTTTTAAGCTTTCTAGCAGCGCGCCACAAGGAGTAATTAGATGCTGGTGTGACATCAAGACCTTCCAGATCATTTTTAAGAGATGCAGTTTTTTCAGATGCAAGCAACTCTTGGAGTCGTTTAGTGCACTCTTTAAATCTGATTTTATTTTTGGGGTGATCTGTGCTGTTGGCATTCCCTTCTAGCTCTTCTTTTTTCACGTACGAGACGTTCAATGTCTGTAGAATAAATTCTATTAAAACCAGTCTGCGGATGGGAGGTAGTGGCATGTTCAGCAGCCTGTTTAATATTTTTGTTAAGATTGGCAATGCTAGATTCAATATCATTGGGTGTTCTTAGCGTAATATTTTCCGTGCAATGACTACTGAGATATTTTTTGAACCCCAGCCAATTAACACGATTGATCATCTTTACATATGGGTCAGGTAAGTTACTTCTTAATGGGCTACAAATTGTAATGACGTTGGGGAGTGATCGGACGAGAGATCAAGAGAAGCCTGAACCTGAATTAAATCCCTAGAGATATTTTGTATGACATGTATTTTTATGTTGCGTTCCAGAAACATATTTTTAACGTGTTCATGTTAATACTCTTTCTCCAGCGACAATTGCACTAGTTAAAATGTCGACAACTTTCCTTTTATGCGCGAGTAGAGATACTTTAGAGACAACAGTTATAGTGTATTTCTGGTGTTATTGTCAATGAACGCGTCAGTAGTTTGTTCTTCTTTTTTATTATGTTAGTCAATAATATTAAATAAAGATATGTAGACGAGGGTCAATAGAATCTACAAGTGAATCATCGGTTTAAATATCTCCATATGTGGCCGTAAAAGAACTACCTTCTCAATAGTGCTAAAGTCTACTGGTAAATTTTTAATGACAACCCTATGCCTATAGGCGATTACATTGGCTGGGGTACACCTAATCAGTAGCACTATTGACTATGTCACTAGTAAATATGTATAATTTTACTATTGACAACGGGCAAGGAAATATCGATTTTGTATACTATAGCCCCTAAAATTTACTAGTGAATCTTTGGTGCCAATGTCTCCATGTGGTCCCAAAAGAACTACTTAGTGTCAAAGGATAGCTTTGTATCAGAAATAAAAAAACGTTCGTTTTAAGATATTAAAATAGATATTTCGTTTATTAAAAAAATTAGGTATTGCGTCTTCGAATGCTCAATCACGAATGTTCGTTTATTTCAAAAAAACCAAACGTGGTCGTCTGTGTTGTCTGTTCAGTCGATAACCCAGGGTTGTATTATTTTATGGCAGTGATGCTAACATGACAGTTCGGCCACTCCTGGAGTTGGGTCGTCCTCGACCTCAGTATCAAGTTCAGGCGCAGCAGCACACCATCTCTTAAGTTTCTCAGAACTAAAAATGGAATGAAATTTTCGGGCCTTTAATTGAGCTGGTATATCCTCAATGACGTATCGGTCCTTTCCGATCACGCGTCGTACAATATAAGGACCACGGTACCTGGGTAACAATTTTCGCGACTCACCAGTCGCTTGGAGTTCATTTTCAATCAGTACCAAATCGCCTTCATTATATAGAGTGGGTCGGCTGTGTTTAGCGTCAAACCTTTCCTTCCATCGCTTTCGCTCTCGTTCTATATTTTGCATAGCTACATAACTGTCTCCTTTCGCCAATTGGTACGTCAGGCGTTGGAACTTCGTCATCATGAATGGCAAATATTAAACAATTTTGCGGCACATCAATCGGATTGTAATCGAAAATCAACTCGTTCGGACTAAAACGTGTAGTTGAATTTTTTTTGAGAGTTGATTGACCACTGTAACTTATGTAATGACATGTTCCAATCCTTGGGATCAACGTGGTGCGGAGATACGATAAAATGGTTTGATTGATTCGTTCAACCTGTCCATTTGCTCGGGGAGTGCGTACGGTGTTCTTTATGTGCTGAATACAATTTCTACCGCAGTATGCTTCGAAAACCTTTGACGTAAAGGATGTACCACGATCGGTAATTATGCGTTTGGGTTAACCAAAATAGCTGGATAGCTCATTAAAAATATTTATGACAGGAAGTGACTTCGTACTTCTTACGGCTTTTATAACAGCAAATTTTGTAAAAGCATCCGAGATAGCTAGTATGTGCGTACTTCCCCTCTTACTTCGTACGAAAGGTCCCAAATGATCAATGTGTAACTGGCGAAACGGTAGTGGTTCCAGGTCTCCGAAATATAGATTTCCTTCAGGCTTTCCCCCTTTTGCCTTGTTATAACACTCCGCGCAAGCCGCTATATACTCCTTAAGATACTTCCTCATACGCGCGAACCAAAAATGTCGCTGAGTTCTCAAGCGTTTTTTCCAGTCCGTAATGTCCTACGTCGTCATGACAAAACTTCGCGATACGCCATCGCACTGCCATAGGTATTACCAGTCTAGGACCGTCGTCCGTATTTCGATATAAACGATTGTTTTTCAAGATATAATCCAATTTAAGTTGGGGATAATGTTCATGTCCGATTTCCCGTTTCATAACTTTCATCACGTTCACAATTTCGTCGTCATTTAGTTGCATAGCTAGTACCCAATCATCACTATCTATTTGTACACTCATGACAAAACCTGCCGGCTCGGGTTCCCTAGCCGATAGAACGTGTGCTCTGCTCATGGCGTCAACATGAGCCATACGAGAACCATCGCGATGAACAAACTCACAATCGAATTCCAAAAGTTTCAGTAACCATGCTACTTTTGGTTGCAGCTCTTTAGTTGGCCTTGTTCTAGTAATTGCTGCACAATCAGTTACTACACGGAAGTGTTTGCCCAACAAATACACACGAAAAAGTTCCAGGGTTTGCACCACGGCAAGTACTTCCAGCTCATAACTATGATATCGTGCTTCCGCATCCGAGCAATGTCTACTGAAATAAGATACAGGATGCCACCTACCATCTCCTGTAGACTGCAACAGAATGCTTGCTAAACCCAAACTACTTGCATCCGTATGCACTTCATGCTCTGCTGATAGGTCATAGATCGTAAGTACTGGTTTACTGCAAAGTATATTGATCAGTTTTTTAAACGCCTGATTCTGAGAATCGCCCCATTTGAAGTTATTCGTTTCATGCTTTCGTAACAGTTCCGTCAGAGGTCTCGATATTATAGCATAGAGCTCAACAAATTTTCTGAAGAATCCGGTTAGCCCCAGAAAACGACGTACTTCCGCTGTGCTTGTTGGCACTTTAAAATTTCTGATGGCGCCGATTTTGTCTTCCCCGGGTGTGATGATACCCCTATTTACCGTATGACCGAGATATGAAATTTCTTCAGCCAGAAATTTGCATTTTGATAACCGTAAAGTCAGCCCACACTCCACAAGAAGATTCAAAAACCTATTCAGCCGTTCAATTCCCTCTTCCACCGTCTTGCTGGGAATAATGACATCGTCCAGATATGCTAATGCCTCACCCGGTTCCATAAATTCTAAGATACGGTTCATCATGGCCTGGAACACGGCTGGGGCATTTACAAGGCCAAAAGGCATGCGGTTAAACTCATAATGACCGTCTGAAGTAATGAAGGCAGTAAGCTGACGCGACTTTTCTTCAATTTGAATTTGGTGGTAGCCCATACGTAGATCAAGTGTGCTAAAATAACAGTTTCGGGCAAGTTTGGCAAACTGCTCGTCCATTTTCGACATGGGGTATTGTATTTTCACCGTTACTTTATTCAGTTGTCGATAATCTACGCATAACCTATGCTCACCATTTTTCTTCTCCACCCGGACCACACCAGAGGCATAAGGAGAGTCGGATTTACGGATTATGTCATTTTCAAGGAGTTCTTTTATAATATCATTTACAATGTGGCGTTTTGCAAAAGGTATTTTGTAAGGTTTCGTAAAGACTGGCTCAGGTGTTGTAACTTTGATCTCCATTTGTACCAAATTGCATCGTCCTAACTCATTTATATTCTCAGCGAAACATTTCTTATGTCTGTTAAAAATTTCTCTTAGTCATTCATTTTCAACAGTCGATAAAAGTTCTGTTTGTTCATTTGTATTAATATTTTGAACCCAGCACTCATCCTCTTCTATAATTGTACGCTTCCCCTTTTGGCATAACAAATCCCGCCCAATAAGGATATCATTTCGTAGCATCGAGTCTTCTACAACAAAAAATTTCACCTCGGCCACAGTGTTATCTATAGACATAACTGCACAAATTTTCGAGTGGCACTTATATTCGCCTCCTGTGAATCCCTTCAAATTAATTTCGCATTCTATGGCATCTCCGACTTTAGTAGAAAATGATTTTTTGACAAGACAGCGATCACTACCAGAATCAATAAACGCTACCGTGTAAACATTGTTCACTTTGACGGCTTTACTAAGTTGATCGGTCGACTTTGGAGTTTCGTGTGCGATTTTGTTTACGTTTGCAAATTCATTTTGTTTAGATTTGCATTCAGATGTTTTGTGCGAAGTTCGGTGACAATTTTCTCAACGGGCCTTTCTCTGGGGTTTTGAACATTTTGCGGTGTAATGGCCATAATCGGAGCAATTGTAACATTTAATTTGACTTACCGGATTATTGTTGTTTTTCTTGGCGAATCCCGTGCCAGTGACTTCTGTTATTTTCAACGATACCTTCTCTCAAGTTTCTGCTGCTCACAGTTGATGGCATTTTTATTTCATTGTAATTACAATAATTAATGATATCGTTGAGGAGCTGATGGCAAGACACATATTCATTAGAGATTTTGCGTTTCAAATTTCGGTCATTTATACCATTTACAATATTTCGTACTATAGCAGGTTCACTCAAATTTCCCCTCTTGCCATACGCGTACATTTTGTAGTAATATTCCTGGGGAGACTCGTGAGCACGGCGTATCATTGTAGACATTTTTATGTGTACGTCCGCAGTATTTATATTACAAGGAAAATCTAAAATAAATCGGTTAGCAAATTCTGACCAAGACATATATACCTCTTGCAATGAATCAACCCAGTACTTAGCCGGGCCTTTCATTTTTTGTTGCACGGCAAAAATTAATGAGCGATCGACCCAGCCGTAAGCTGACTTTAAGAGTTCAACCCGTTTAACGAACTGAATTGCGTTAACAGATTCATCGATGGATGGATTAAAATCTGGTAAAAGTGTAATAATTTCGCGTACATTTCCGTATGGGTTGTTAATATGCTGATCGTGTTGATAGAAAGGCTGTATTGACGCCAATTGTGTTGACAATACATCGCCCACGTTGTGCGCTACACCTTATTGATAAACGTATGTTGGTTCCCGTTGCGTGTTTATTGGTTGGAATCTTTGCTGAGAATAATTGTTATGTGGTGCTTCACCCCGAGCGTATGTTAGTGCTGCTCCCTGATCAATTTTGGGTCTGTTAGGAATATTGTGATTACACGGAATAGTCTGAACTTGACTACTTGCAGGTGATACGTGGTGTGTGGTATAGTTTGGTAACGGCGGAATATTATAAGGCTGGCTCATCGTTTGTTGTACATATTGTGCGTTGTAATTTGTTGATGACGGGACGTTATCAATGTGTCTGGAATTCGGTGGTATCTGGAGTACGTTGTTTTGGACGTTGTGGTTTCCGTTGTTGACGGAATACTGTGCACGTGAATATCTGTTGACGATATATGGTGTACATTTTGTTGCGACGAATGAGACATTGTTGTTCGTGGGACATTTTGAACGTACGTTGTATTTGTAGAATGAACATGCATCTCACGGCGTCTTGGTGATATGTCCGGTGTCATGAAATTCTGTAGCGGCGATGAAATATCGATTGGATCGAATTCGTGGTGTGTATACTTTTTCAATTACCGCACGGGTGCTGGCCAATTGGTTTTAAAAATCAGCAATTTATTGTCTCATGTGAGACGATAATTCCTGTGCTTTCTGGTCACCCATTGAGTTGCTTCTTATTGCCCGAACACGATATTCCAATCTCTCTGCATATTGCTTGCAGTTTCTTGACGGTAAATGTATGTATATTTTCCATTGTGATGATTTTCACGACCAAGGGATGAAATTCGTTGTAATCCCACTTCTGAGAATGTCAAAGGATAGCTTTGTATCAGAAATAAAAAAACGTTTGTTTTAAGATATTAAAATAGATATTTCGTTTATTAAAAAAAAATTAGGTATTGCGTTTTCGAATGCTCAATCACGAATGTTCGTTTATTTCAAAAAAACCAAACGTGGTCGTCTGTGTTATCTGTTCAGGCGATAACCCAGGGTTGTATTATTTTATGGCAGTGATGCTAACATCTAGTCTAGTGGTTGATTTTCAATGACAAGCTAATGTTAAATGTCAATAGATAATACCATTGGCTGGGGTACACATGGTCACTAGTACTACTGACAACGTCACTGGTAAATCACCACAATTTCACTATTCGCACTTTCTGCAGGGTAGTTACAGTTGAGTCAGTTGTCAGTTAAATCGTCTTGTGAAGAGATAATTTAAAAGAGTTGCCTGCTAAAGAGTCCAGTTCATTGTAAAGAAAGAAAAGAGAGTCAACAGTGGCAGTCTTTGTGTGTAACAAGCAGCAGACAAGGACTAATTGCGCCAATACTAGTGCAGCCAGCTAAGAGACGTGCGTATACAACAGCGAGGTAGTGGTAACCAGTTGTGTATAATTCGAGTAGTTTAAGTTGGATTTGTGTATTTAAGCTCTTAATTAATTTAGTTTAAGTGCATTTATGAATAAAACTTATATCATTCTTAACCCCAATTACTACACTGGGTTCTTTTATTCATTTGCAAATCTTCGAGTCCACTGAAAAGCGTTTTTAAAGAGAAAAAAACGTAACAATATGCTTATACAACAAATTAAAAAGGCATTTATAATTAGCATAACAACAATAGTAACAAAAATATTAAAAGTCATTGGACAAAAGTATTTGTACAGATATGAAATACATGAAAAAATAAGTGCAAAATGCTTGGGATCGTCAACTTTTTTGAAAATTTTCTGTTTCTGTGTAGCCAGTAGATTTCTCAAAAAATACCAACACATAATAAAAAAAATCCGATTTTTCCCTACACGTTTAAAAATTTTCCCTACGCATTTTTGTCATTAAAATAGAAGAAACCCATCCAACACTGGAAGCATGCCAAGGTCAAAATGATTCCAAAGCCGGGCAAAGATCTTACCAAAGCAGAGTCATATAGGCCAATAAGTTTGCTGTCAACTATGTCAAAACTCTTCGAAACGCTGCTCATGACAAAATTGTCCCCTTGTCTAACAGATAATATCTGCATACCGGACCATCAATTTGGTTTTTAGAAGTCAGCATAGCACCATTGAACAAACGCATAGATTGGTTCAATTTATAAGAAAAACATTCGAAGAAAAGAATTATTGTTCTGTCCTATTTATTATAATTTTAAAATTGAAGACATCTACCAAATAACATTCTAAAAGTTTTGGAAAGTTATATTTTAGGCCGGAAAGTCTCTGTTATGGAAGGAGAATTTATGAGTACGCCCGAAACTATCTCATCCGGTGTACCTCAAGGGAGTATATTGGGGCCAGTTTTGTATTTTATTTATACTTGTGATATGCCTGTGAGCAGTAATATCCATACTTCTACATTTGCCGATGATACAGCCTGCCTTAGTATGCACGAAAACCCTCATGAGGCATCCCGATATCTTCAGGAACATATAACACAGCTATGGTTAAACTTATGGAGAATAAAAGTAAACGAACAGAAGTGCGTACATATAACCTTTACCCTACGAAAAGATACTAGTCCCACCATTAGAATCAACAGTCAAGTTGTTCCTCAACATTCACATGTGAAATACCTTTGTATACACCTTGATATTCGGCTTACATGGAAACACCATATTGACTCAAAGCTAACACAAATGAAACTTAAAATAACTCAGATACATTATATTTATTTTTCCTTTTTGATTATCACTACTTATGTATTATTTATAACTATCACTAAGTTGATGTCCGACTCTGGTCTTGCCTAATAATTTTTTTTTATAGATTTAAGATTGAATACTTATTGTTAGTTCACATATGAGGATACAATAATTAAATACTCGTAAAATTTAATACCCATTAGTTATAAAAAATATATATGTTTATTGAAGTTTTGGTAAAAAAAAGTAAAAACTAAAATAAAACAATACATACATATATAATTTTAATTAAATTCAATTAAAACAACTTAAAGTTTTTTAAAAATTAATAAAAAAAAATATAAAATTTTAAGGAAGAATGATATGTCAATTTTGATTGCAATAAAGTATTAGGCAGATTTGGTTGTTGCAGACTTGACACCACCTTTGTATATGAATTCGCCTTGGCATATACATATATACAAGGCACATCAATCAGGTACCCGTGATTCTACAACAAATATTACAACAGCAACAACCACATGTAATTTGCTGGTATAAAATTCCTTCTTACTTTTCAAAACAGGGTAGTATCGTCAGATTGCGTGTTTCTTATAGCAAATGTCAAACACCATACAAAACTGAATTTTCGAAAGGTGTTTATGGATACCCAAACAAAAGGATGCTTTTAGGCGTATACCTACACAATCCAAATTTGACATTTAGATTGGTATAATGACATTAGTCACCTGGTGTAGTGCTGCCACCTAATAAATGCGCCTTGCATACATACATACATATTAGTGTCGCCAACTTTTTAAACCACATGTTTGTGTCTAGAAATATATTTTTGAGCGATTTTAACGAGAAGAACATTTTTGAACCGTTTTGAAAAAGGAAATATTACTTTAAAAAACCGCTATGTTTGGATTTTATAAATAATGCGACATGACGAAAAAATTCCTACAAGAATATAAAAAAATCTGTCCGATTTTCCCTACGCTTCTATTTTAGCATCAAAAATACCTACATGTAGGGATTTTCCCCTACTTCTGGCAACAATGGCGGTACCAAGCCGTCAACAAATATCATCCAAATACATATCGTCACCTAAAATCCAAAAGGCCGTAAGTACACTTTTTACTATATTACAGGAGAAGCAAAAAACTTTATAAATTTAATAATATTTATATGTTACGTGCCCAATTGAATAATGAATAAAATCGGTATTTTTTAACATATGTGAGTAAAATTTTAGGAAAATATTTATTTTGGTTAATCACATCATAATCAATCAAAAAGTCTATTTTGAATTTTTTGGTTGTTACGGCCTTTTGGATTTTAGGTGACGATATGCAGTAATTTAACCTACTTGAACAAGTAGTGACCCTGCAGAAAGTGCGAATAGTGAAATTGTAGTGATTTAATAGTGACATTGTCAGTAGTACTACTGAGCAGGTGTACCCCAGCCAGTATAATCATCTATTGACGTTTAACATTAGCTTGTCATTGAAAATCCACCACTAGACTGTAGCACTACTGACTAAGTAGTTATTTTGGGACCACATGGAGACATTGGCACCAAAGATTCACTAGTAAATTTTAGGGGCTCTAGTCTACAATATCGATATATCCTGTCTCGTCGTCATTAGTAAAATTATAGTGATTTTCTAGTGACATTGTCAATAGTGCTACTGACTAGGTGTACCCAAGCCAATGTAAATGCCTATTGACACATAACAAGGGTTGTCATTCAAATTCTATCAGTAGACTTTAGCACTATTGAGAAGGTAGTTTTTTACGACCATATGGAGATATTTGAACCGAAGATTCACTCGTAGATTCTAGTGACTCTCGTCTAAATATATTTATTTAATATTATTGCACAACATAATAAAAAAGAAAAACAAACTATTGACGCGTTCATTGACAATATCACCAAAAATACACTAGAACTATCTAATCGCGTATAAAAGGAAAGTTGTCGACATTTTAACTAGTGAAATTGTCGCTGGAGAAAGAGTATTGACATGGAGACATATGGTTCTAGGCTGACTAGAGGGGAATAATATTGTTATTATGATTGTGACATGCGTTAACAAAGATTTTTGTAATTTTTGCTAATAACTTTTCATCTTGGATGTAAAAAGTTTATCAACTTTAAGTTTGAATAAAAAACATGAGTATCTATTACCTTTATTATTAAACAAAAAATTCTATGGTGTATTTTTATAAAACTAATGATGTATGGAGAAAAAATCTGTTTTCTAGAAATCGATGAAGAACCTTTAGCCTCATCGATTTCTAGAAAACAGATTTTTGCTCCATACATCAAAACAGAAATCAACAGACGGCATGTAAACAATTACAGCCGTATTCATAAAAATTTTAAACCGGGTTTTAAATATTGTTTAAGCAAAATTCGCTAAAATTGTATTCATAATAGAATTTTAGCTTAAAAAACGGTTTTTAAACCTTGCGTAAATCAGCAAATTTTAAAATTGACTGCCCCCATGTTTAAACCAATTTTAAGGTGACGTTGTTGTAATTTTGCTTCGTTTTTGTTTACATTTTGAACTTTACCTGTATGTACATATGTGTGTATGTATGTATGTACTTATGTATGCATGTATTTATGCATATGCCAGTGTTATTTAGAAGAAAACAATGTAATTTTTTTTATAGAAACTATTGCCGAAATAACAAATATACTCCAAAAGAATATTTAAAAGAAAAGGAGCGATCCAGTTTCCATTCCCAGTCATTGTTTTCTCATTTTATTTGTTAACAAAAATAGTATAATTGTAGAAAATTAACTAGGGATGTATAAACACTCAAAACAAACAAAATAAAGCTCGTTATTCTAGTGCTTCTTTATCTGCAATAAAATAAATAATATAAAAAGCACTTTTAACAAAGATTTGTTGTTAACTTTGTTTATTATTTTATTAAATACAAGTTGGAACATATCTTTTATTTTATAGAAACAATATTTCTCTGAAAACCGACCAATAAACAAAATAGACACGAGTACTTTGTGAGTTAACAATCGTTGTTTTGCAGAACTAATATGCAAGTGACAAATAAAGAATACAGTGTTGCCACGATATTTTAAAAAAATTTAGTTAATTGATTTTTAGTTAAAAAACTGATTATGAATACCAATATTTAAAAAACGTTATTTAGCCTTAAAACGTTTTTCAACTAATATGAATTTTAAACCTCAATCAACTTTTTTTTATGAATACGGCTGTTAAAGTTTACTTTGAAATTGAAATTTTTATATTCATACATATCTAGAAATAAATATTAAAAATTTCTATACAAACTTTTGCGAAACTAAATAAAGTTACTTTTCATGACGATATGTTGTTATGTATATGTTCTTAAAATAGTAATAGTTCAAATCGACGGCTCCATTCTAAAACATGCTAAGTCAAAAAAGCTAGTTTTGAGATAAACGCCTCAAAGTTTATTGGTGATATCTCAGGAATATGAGATAGAAACTTAAGACTTTTTGTAATCATATAAAAATTACAATAGAATTTTTTTAATTTATTTGAACTTTATTAATTTGTCGTAGATCATAGTTAAAAGTGATTTAAGGTACGGTCACACTTGTCAAACATTTGCCCAAAAAGCGTAACCAACAAACACTAATGAAAAAAGTTTTGATCCAGATACTTGTATTAAACAGTTTCGAACAAAACTAATAGACAATGTCATAGAATCCAACGTTATTGGCTACTCTCTAACTTGACAAACTTTTGTCTGAATTGAAAGATTTTTCATTGGCATTTAGTGGTTATGCTTTTCTAGGCAAATGTTTGGAAAGTGTGACCGTACCTTTAAAATCGCAAATCTATATAGTAGTAAAGTTCTTTCTCACCTGCAATGGTCATCTAAGTACACTTAGGGCTAATACATCAGTTAAAGTTTAAACGCTGGTTTAGTTGAACTAAACTTTAATTCATATGTGGTTTAAACTCAACAGGAGTAAATCAGTGAACCATACCTTATGTGTAGTTTAAAAAATAATATTATCGCAGCACTAGAATAAGTGCCAAAAAAACAGCTGTTTTGCAGCAGGCTAACAGTTCTTTGCACAATCAAAAAGGCAAAAAATTTGATAAAATTTAATTAAAAGTACCCAAATTTTACTGAGAAAGGAATTCTATATATATTCTTGGCAGTGTAGAATAGTATAAAAGAACAATAGAGTGTAAGAAAAAAAATCGAACAAGATCTGAAGAAAAAGTAGAAGCTTGGAAAAAAATTTAATGCTCTTTAAATGCAAAACATATGGTCTGTAAGTAATTAAATCATATGGCCTGCATTGGTAGTTTAAACGCCACATTTTATGCGTTTATCGATGATTTAAATACTGCACTGATTTATAGCATGTTTTAGTTTGGAGAGAAATTTAAATTTATTTATTTTTTTTATGAATACTTAATTTCAAACTAATAGCTAATAAATCAGTCAATATTTAAACATATTTTAAGTTAATTTTCATACAAAATTAAAATGTACACTTTCATTTTTTCAGTGGCTAATTAAAGTTATTATCAAATTGCGTTGAAAGTATGTTAGCACTACAATATTTCCAAATAATATGGAAAGCTTTCCAAAGAACATCTGTTCAATACAAAAAAGAAAGTTGATTTTTCAATTTGCATAAAAATTAAATAGCAAAAAACACATTTTATGATAAAAAAGAGCATCAGAATGCACTTTTCTATTTATATATTTCATGATATGAAAATTTATGTTACATTTGTTGCATATTTGTGAGAATTAAACGAAATTCTTTTTAATACTACCACATGATGTTCATGTACATCAAAAACACACACACATGCACAAAACATATCGTGTGTTTGTAAAACTTAAACAACCCAGTTGACCACGGCTTTCGTTAATGATATCGATTTCGGATATACCTCGAACATATATCGTGTAAAACTATCGAGAGTGACACTCAAAAATGTATCGAAAAATGTTCACCCGTCGCTCAGTTTTGTCCCAAAAAACCTTCGATCCCGGATTTCGTTTGCAATGTCAAAAGTGAGAGATTATCGAATTAATTTCGATACCGCAAAAGTGCAGTAAAAAAAGTAGTCATTTTTTTATTTATTTATTTTAACTTACTTATTTTATTAATTTTATTTATTTGTTTAATTCCGTAACTTACGCTGCAGGCTTTGAACATGGTACCTCCATTTTAACAGGCTAACACACATCCACTGGGCTATCGTGGCAAATTTTTTTTCATTCAATTATTGCACATATGTATGTAACTGTGTGTTCTTATTATTTTTTTTTAACTTACAGTGCTGTCATGCATTGAACTTGGTATCTTTAGACTAACAGGCTGACACACTTCCATGCAGCTACCGTCACACATTCGAAAAACTATCGAGAGAAGTTCGAAGTTCGGAGCTTTAGCGAACATTCGAATTTTTTTTAGATTTGCGAACAAATATCGAAGAATTTTGTTTCGAAAATTCTTCGCTTTAGTGAACATTCTTTTTTATCGAATCTCAGGTTAAGTGTTAACACTTAAATGCACAATGTTGGCTGTTTAAGTTTGATATAATTGTGCGGTGAGAAACAAAATTTTTGGTTTAAATATGATTTAAAAATAAAATGCATGTAATAATTGACTGATTTATTAGCCCTAAGTCATGCTAAGTGTACTTAAAACATTTAAAAATTGAGGTTTTTTTAAACTTGACAAATTATGCTAAGTACATTTTTGGTCATAACTTTTGATAGAATAGTCCGATTACTATCAAAATTTTACAGAATCTAAGTTAATAAACTATGAAAACAAAACTATAAACAAAATGATGTAAACCAATCTCTACAAATTACACTACTGAATTCATTTTACGTCATGTGTAATAATGGGTTAATTTTACCTCAAGTAAAGCATTGCTACCTATGCTAAGGTTTAAAATGCAGTGGCAACATTCGTAATGAATGTACACCAGGGAAAGCCAAAAAGTTACCTTTTGACTGCTCAATACATATCGATACTCCAACGACAATGAGTATGATAGCATATTCGCATCAACAAGCATGCTTACATACAGGCATAGATATCTATAGCTATCAACACAAGTAAGTGCGCATATCGATAGGTGCGGGTTCGATCAAACAAATGTGCTATAGATATTCGTATCAATACATGTGCGCACAACCATGTAGTGACGAGTATGACTATATGAACAATGTTACCAAATATGTAATATAGCATTGCACAGATACATCTGTTTGCACTAGTTTTGCGCGTTTTTGGTTCTTGTATGAACAAATAAAACGCTAAATAGTTTTCTGTAAGTCCCTATTTACACTATGCAAGTCTTATTGCTAAGCTGATTAGTTTATTAGGTGAGAAAGACGGGGGGAAAAGAAGTGTTTCTATTCCCCTCGTCTCTCTCTCCTAATAAACTAATCAGCTTAACAATAAGACTTGCATAGTGTGATTTGGGACTTACTAGTTGTAAATGTTGATTTTTTAAGCAATTATTGTATGGTTGGGCAATGAACAAATGAAAACAACACATTTATTTTTTTTTTTTTGTTTTTCTAAAACAAATAAGATACATAAAACTGATTTTACCATAAAGCTTACCATAAAGCTTAAATTAGACGTGACATTAGCCATAACGCCATAACCACAACCAAACCAAAATTCAATTGATTTCTATGGTGAGAGTTTTGGCGTTATGGCGAGTCACGTATAATCGAATAAAGTGTTGCCCATTAGTTTGGTTCGAACGGCTACTCTCTATGGCTATGGTTATGTCACGTCTGATTGAGCCTTAAATGCCTTATGATGTGTTGAGAAAAAATATCCATGGCTGATGAATGCATGAATGAAAGCAAAACTTCACATACACATGTAAGTAACTGATACATGTACATGAAACACATGCATGTGAATTACTCTCAGAGCAAAATCGTCTCTCTCTCTGTATACTTGGCTGCGCCACAAAATAACAACGAACGTTCGCACATACATCTGCACATCATTTATTTGTTTCAATAGTGGTTTTTTTTCATATATTTGTATTACAATATGTATTTTTGAGCAAAAACAGATCAAACAGTTGCTCAGCAGCAATACAATAAGCAATTGTTATTTGTTTTCAATTGTATTGTAATTTGGAAAAGCACACACACACAATAACTCTTATACTAGTTCTGTCGCTCACACTACAATTATATGGTACATACCATGGTATATTTGTTTTGGCTTTACAAGCGAGTATAAAAATGCAACCCTTTAAGCATTAAACACATTCACCACTGCAAGCTACCGACTACCAAATGTCTAGGATAGAATACACATGTTTATATGAGAATAATTCTTTTGAAGACAGCAAGGCAGGTTGTTGTCTATGCTGATTTTGTCGTTGTAGTCCAATTAAACTAATTTCTATTTCGTTGGCTACAATGAGAAAATTCAGTGTTGCTAGTATAATACAAAATGTTGAATGAATGATTTTGTTCAATTATATCATATTATTTAACAGAAACAATATCCAAAAATTGATGTAAAGAATAAATTGATTCATTTTTGTACTTTTACGTGAAATAAGTACATCTTAAAAGAGTAATTAATTTTTATAAATGCAAAATATATAAAAGTGGCAATACTGAACTATGTATTTGTACTTGAATATCAGCCGCAGATGTTGTGTATGAATTTAAATAATGCCTAATTTACATATATTATGCATTTTTTCATAAAATCTATTTCACGAAACTTTTTCTATTTGCTAATTGCAGCGCTAGAGAAGACACGTAACATGAATCACTGAAGCATTTTTGACAAATTTTTTGATATACTAATTTCTTTCTCCAGGACTCCTGTTGACAAATGAAAAAATTTTCATACAACCAATTTTATGAAAAAATGTGTAAATATGAGGCGGGTTTCTTTAGCAAATTTCTATTAAAAAAGTTATATATTGAAAAAATTATTTAAACTCGCAAGGATTAAAGCAATAAAAAAAATCCCCTAAAAGTGATTATATAAACCACAAAAAAGCAATAAGTCGAAAATTTGTTCCGCATATTAATCGCGAAAACTTACAAAAACGCGAATATTATTTTAAAAAATGTCTAAAACCTAAAAAATGTGAACGAAAATACTCAGTAGATTTTAAAAATCAAAAAAATCTCATTTACAAAAAGTTGCGAAAATTCGTGAATAATTTTTTAATTGAAAAAAGCTTTAAATGTATTGAAAAAAAACACCAAAACTGTAACGAATGTCAAAAACTTGGAAAAATTTGCGACCATGTTGAAAATTAGCAAAAACGTGGTAACATAAAAAAAGATAAAATATATCATAGGGCGTGTGCTAAACGGTAGGAAAGTACTATGGTAAAAAAATATTTGCCTGTGGGGAAAAAATTTAATTTTTCTGCTGTGCCAAATCTTTTTTGACAATGTAAAATTTTGACAAATTCGCTTTAGCATAGAAAGAAGCTGATGAAACAATTGCTGCGGCGGCGAAGCTAAATATTTGACTACAAGCCGCCAGCTACCAAAAAATTTTTAAAAGGACATTTTTATATAAAATAATATACTTTTAGCAAAAAATTATATATGTATATGATGCAACATTTTTCGCAAATTAAAACAAACAATAATTTTTTTTACAGTCTAATTACATTTCAAAGACGTAAAAATCTATGTGTTGGGCGACGGCTCGAACCGACGGCGGTGGTTTTAAATTTTATGATACCATGCTTCTTATTTACTGCTTGTCAAAAATTTATCTGGTGTGTCAGAAATTCTATTATCCCCCAGGGCTAGTGAAATTTTATTCACCTCAGAAGTGTCAAAAATTTACTCACACTAGTACTTTGCTACCGTTTGGCACAGGCCCATAGTCTTATACTGGTTGAAAATCTTTAAAACTGCCAAAAAAAAAACAAATAATTGGGAACAATCACTTTTATTGCGAAAAAAAAAAGAAAACATTTGCGATAAATATCCCTAAAATAATTTACAAATACTTAAAGATCTAAGGAACGCCGAAATAGGGAAAATTCGCTAACATCAAATAGATATGCAGATAGATTAAAAATCGGTAAAATGGTAAAAAAGCCAAGATTTGGCTAAAAAGTCAGCTTCATCGCGAAAACTGGCGACAAACAAGCGCTAAAATTGTAAGGAATGCCATGGTTCAACCTTTCTTCCACTAATTCGGCTCTTAGCTCAGATTTAAAATGGAACGTGTTTCTATACCCGCGGTCAAATTACTCCCGTAAATATTTAATAGGGCTTTTAGATCTAAATATTGCGGAGAGTGTGTGTGGGTAAAACATTTTTATTGAATTTTATGATAAAATAGTTTAAAAAAAAATGTTATTACCTCAACTACAAACTAGTATTTCTGGCAACACTTATCAAAAAATATTTAAAAAACCGAATATGTTGCAAGTCATGGGTATGTCGATAGATATGCGTAGATATGCGGGATGTAACGAAGAATGCGCATCGATACATACAAGTATGAAATATTTATAGTGCGCAGGGGTATACGCAAGTATGAGAATGAATAGATATCAACACGCACTAGCATAAAAAATTTTCGATTTGTGCGGGAGTATCCAAAATTTTTTTATCGATTGGCTTTCCTTGATGTACACGCTGTGTACTATGTGTGCATGTAGTAGTATCAATTTTAAATCCTTAGTCCCGGCTCATACACTTCAACTTTTGTTGATCATCTCGTAATTCAGCTCAAAGAAAAGAAGAGTTACATATTTGTATTTCCTTCTCCGACTTTCTTACAGCTGAATTACGAGTTGATCAACAAAAGTTGAAGTGTGCGAACTGGGACTAAGTCCCTTATAAATCCTAAAATATTAGATTGCACACATCCGTGCACAAAAACCTTTAAAAACATATAAATCTTCAAAATCGGTGCAGTAGTACCGGCTTGAAAGGTTGTAAAGGTGATGAAGGTGTTGCGACCTTCAAAAACAGCTACTTGTTCCGTTCTGATGGCGTTTGTCAGAATATTTACAATTAGCCTAATCAAATCATAAATTTTGTCTAAAATATTTTCTGATTTTTGTTTGAAATAGTTTTTAGTTTTGTTGAATCGCTATGTTGTTTTTGTTTGAAATAATTTATTTACATACTATTTGCATATTTTTTTATTTTTGGTGTTTGTTTCATAGGTTGATTCATATTTGTATGTATGTATTTGCGCATATTTTTCAGTTTTATACTATGTTTACACGACGAGTTGAATCACATGCTTCGCTCTCTGAATCATGTTTATGAATCTTGTTGTTTACACGACGCTTTGGTGCTTCGTGCGCAGTGTGCCAATTTAGTGCTTTTCGCAATAGATTCGAACTAGATTTAGTGCTTTTGAATTCATAACAGTCCGGAATTTTTCAACTTGGTGCTTTTTTAAAAAGGCACTAAATTGGTGCTTTTTTACCTTTGATTTTAGTGCCCTTGGTGCGTTTTACAAATCTACTAAATATTGATTTGTGATAGTCTGGTGACTTTATACAAAACACCAAATAAGAATTTTCCATTTTTCTATCTGATTTCACCCCTTTTAGATACGCAAAGTTTCATTTGCAGAATGTTAATTTAGCTGGGTGAAATACAGAGGAGGAGCAACTTTCTCTTTTACAGTGACAAAAAATTGCTATTACAAAAAAAACTATTGATTGTACAAGGAACGTTATAAACGTATGAAATTAGAGCCAAATTGCCAAATAATTTTAAAAATAAAATAAACTTTGGTTATTAAAACGAAAGCTTCGAAAAATGCTTCTAAAAAGCACTAACGTAAAGCGGGCTTACTAAAAATGTAAAAAAATTGTTAACCAGTAACTTTTACATCTGAGTAAACAAAACCTACACATTATTACTTATGTGAAGCGATTTAGTAAGGCGAAAAATTCATAGCTTTTTGGAAGCTGAATGCAATTGCTTTTAGCTGGCTTTCAAGCACTGTTCTGGAAGCCTGTAATTTTTGCTGGGATGTTGAAATTTAAGAAATTGAAAGAAGTATCAGAATTTAAGGTTACAAAAATGGGAAAATTTGCTCAGAACTGATCAATTTTGGATTGAAGTTTATAATTATGGAAATTCTAATCCTATTTCCTAATTCTATAATTTTCAATATATGCTCTAGCACTATTAACATTGCCAAGTTCAAATGCTGAGTTGGAAAGAACTTTAAGCGCTAATAAGTATTTTAAAAGTAAGTTAGAAATAGAATATAAATTTTTAATACATCAAATTATTTAATTCAGATAAAATACGGTCAAAAAGAAAAGACATGTCATTCAGAATGTAACATACATCATATAAAAATTAGTTCAGATGAAACGCCTAAAAAATCAAATTGTTTTATTAAAACAGTTTTATGGCCAGAGAAAAAGATGAAACGACTTTTTCCTCAAACGAGGAGTATAATTATATATTAATATAAATATGTACATATGACTTTATTTTAAAGTATTTATATATGCACATCCATACATTAATAGTTTTTGTTAATTAATTGACATATACATACATATTTATACGCATATACATATTAAAGGGTTGCATTTGTATACTCGTTTGTATAGCCAAAACAAATATACCATGGTATGTACCATATAATTGTAGTGTGAGCGACAGAACTAGTATAAGAGTTATTGTGTGTGCGTGCTTTTCCAAATTAAAATACATTTGAAAACAAATAACAATTGCTTACTGTATTGCTGCTGAGCAACTGTTTGATCTGTTTTTGCTCAAAAAATACATATTGTTATAAAAATATATGAAAAAACCACTATTGAAACAAATACATGATGTGCAGATGTATGTGCGGACGTTCGTTATGTTATTTTGTGGCGCAGCCAAAGTATAGAGAGAGAAAGAGACAATTTTGCTCTGAGAGTAATTACAAATGCATGTGTTTCATGCACATGTATCATTTACTTACAAGTGTATGTGCAATTTTGCTTTCATTCCAGTGTTACCATATGTGAAGATTTATCTTATTTTTGAAGTTTTTAGACATGTTAAAACGGCAAAAAAGATTTTTTATCGTAAAATAAGATTTTTAAAAATTTTACTTTTGGTACTTTTAATATATTATTGAGGGATTTTTAGACCAAACTACTTGCAAATTTTCTGATTTGCTTCATAATGATCTTACACATATTCTATACATTAAATATTTTGTGTTATTTGGCTTTATTTTTAATAGTTCACAAGAAACAAAATACATTTTAATTCTATATTTATAATTTGAAGAAAAAATAAGCTTAGTAGGCTTTGAAACTGATACAAAACCCAGTTCATCTGGATATAAATTATTTGCTGGGTTTTGTTTCAGTTTCAAAGCCTACTAAGCTTATTTTTTCTTTTGTGATTTTCAAAAGTATTATTATTTTATGAATTCTCTTATAGTTTTTGAAAGTCTATGCATAAAGTAAGAGGTTTGTGACTGTTTGGGATTTGTGGTTAAAGTCTACTGATGATTTGGTTCAAGCGCCAAATATATACGTATATAGACATGCTAAACTACCAGCAAATAAATTTCAATTATTGAATTGAAATCTTAATCCTGTAAATAAAATTACTTTATTTTTCCAAAATTATTAAATCAAATAGCGTATTACAATTGTTTAATTTGTTGTTGTCTTGAACTTAAATTATTTTCCTACTCATATTCTACTTCTAACTAAGCAAAATCGAAATATGGCTTTGTTGCATTTAGTGCTTTTTTATGCAGGCACAGTGCTTTTTGCTCTGAAAAAGTTGGCATCACTGTTCATGTGACATCTTTTTATGTATATTCACACATACACACGTATCATACACACGCATACACATACCCAGTGGGAAAAGGTAATGAATAGTAAATTATAAAGTAATGCACATCATGTATAATTTTTCATTTCTGAACTGTTTACTGTTAACACAGAACATGTCCTAGAAAAGTAATGAATTATTTTAATTTTGTTTGATCAAATTACCCTCTCGTTTCTAAGGGATGCATTGTTTTGCTTTGGAAAATAATACTTCATGTAATTAATGCCTACTTTTCCAGCTGGGTACATACGTATCATACGCACGTATATACATACATACACATAAGCATACATACTTACATACATTCGACTCATTCAAAATCTTGTTTTTGAAGGCATCCCTATATTTTCTTCTTATTTTTTCCTTTCTTTACTATTCATAACTTAATTAAATTTATTTACATAATTCATATCTATGTTTTTTTTGTTTGTTTTTATTTGTTGAAAAGCACACACACATACACATATACATATTTTGTTTTGATAGCTGGTTCAGCTAAACTGGCGATAAACTGCGATAAAAGTTAGAGAAGATACCAATTATACGTGCTTCGCAAGTAGATTCATATTGAATCTACTTGATTCGCTCTCATAATTTTCTATGGCGAAGCAAGTTGATTCGGTCATGATTGGGGTGTGAAGCATGAATAGAGAGCGAAGCACTTATCGTGTAAACATACTATTAGATGAATTTTTAAGCACTAAAAATCAATTTTTAGTTACATGGAAATCAGAGCCCTGATCATAACATACTTAAATTTACTATTTATTGTGGACAAATCTATTTATGTACGGCTTTTTACTTCTACATTTCAGCATTTCATCTGCCGTAGGGTTTGGTGGTGCTGCTGGCTTGGGAGTACTGTATTTCACAGATTGGAAGTTGATATTGCAATACGTTCCTTTCTATGGATCTAAGTTTGAAAAAACTGAATAAATGCAGATACCTTGAAAAATTAGTTAATATTAAAAATAAACATCTAGATAACTAAAAAAAGTCTGGTGTAAATATTTATTTGTTATACGCGTTGCTTTTAATTAAAAACAAAATGAAACACATTTGTCAGGGTTGGCATGGAGCAGATAAAATTTTCCCGACTCGCTCTATGAGGTTGTTAGGTTACTTGACTCGCGTCCTAACGTACAATACATAATTGTACCCTTCCATGCCCTTCTAACCAAGAGTGCAAGTAAAATATGCAGTCCTTCCACAAAATTGGTCAGCCTTACCTTATCCTTTAACTTTACGTTGGTATGGGGTAATTCCATTTTAAATCAACGAAAAAGACGAAATTTTTTATCTAACCCTCTTAGAATTTTACAAAAATTTGCACGAACATTCTATAGTACTCAAATAATATAAATTCAAAAATTTTGGGTATATAGCTTTTGTGGTTCCCGAAATATGGCGCTTCGAAAAGAAGGAAATTCATTAAAAACATATAAGTGGTCTACAAATATTGCTCATATCTTCAAAAGTTTTTAAGATACAGGGTCGAAATTGGTCCTATTTAGTAGGTATTGAGAATAGCTTTAAAACTGCATTTAGTTTAACTTTTTTCTGAAAGGTCAAGGATCACTGTCACATGATTTCAAGTTTGGGGAACTAGTTATATCTCAAATAATCATTTTCTAGTGCGTGATTGTTTTATGCCGAAACTTGTTGGAAAATTGTTCTTTTGTAAACATAAAATATGCAACACTTCTTAAAAATCAGGTGAGCATTTAAAAATGTTGCCAAATCACATGTAACATATACATATGTTACACTTTTCTTTTAGAAAAGAAAACACCATAAGTAAGTTTCATAAGATTCAAGGGTGGTCGGGAAAATCCGTTCGTCGGTTATAAAAATTTTAAACCTATGTTAAGATATTTGCAACATATCAGGGTACAATTTTTCTTTTTACCCACCCATATAGCAATGACTGCGTATGTACCATAATTTATTCGCTGTCCCATAAGTGATTACTTACTCTGCGTTTACCATTTTCAATATTCCTCGTATAAAAAAAAACTAGTGGATCATGGTGCTGAATTCACTACTTATTGCGCTGAATTACACGGGGATTATTGTGCTGGTATAACATGGCAGTTTGTAGGCGAATTCGGTGAAGAGAGTGGTTGGCATAATTTTTTAACCAGCTACAAACCCGCATTACCCTGCAGATAATGCAACTAGTCCTTACATGCATGTAAGGACTAGTCCAAAGACGAGTAAGAGTACTCCAAATATATGAAGAAAAGGTGGTCGATTTAAAATTGCGATGTCCTAGGGTTGGACCACATGGTCCAACTTTGCAACATCAATCTAACCCTAAAACTGCCCCATATGGAATAGTTATAGACTACTCGCATACAATTTGTAAATGCCTGAGAAGAACGATCATAATCGTTTAAACACGAACACTTATCGTGCAGCTTTTTTGCATGCTTGTATGAAAACGACATGATCCATGACGCATTACATGGGACCATTATGTAACTAGTCTGTTTCATCTAGATTGGACCACGTACTCCAATAATATTTGCAGGGAACATCAAATGTTAAATGAATACAAAAAGCACTAAAGTGTCCAGGAGACGTACAAAAAAAGCCATCAATCGGTAAGATTGTGTTAGTGTCGTTTAATTGATGATTTTTCGGAGACGGACAAATAAAATCTTCAATCAGCATTTTAATTTTGTGTTCGTTGTGTGCGATTGCATGTACTTATGTCATCGGATGATTTTTTGTTATTAGCGGCATTAAAACTATGAAATCTTTGTATAAAAAGGCACATTAAACAAATATGTGACGCGCAAAATAGAAAGGGACCTAAGTGTAAAAACCGGTTTTGTTCAGGAGAGCCATTTTAAAGATTTAAATACGTGTATCTTTGGTGTGCCATCACATCATAAAACGCGCATATCTCTGAGAAGGAACACTTTTGGGGCATGGGATCGGTCTCATTCGATGCTCAGATGTTGTCCACATCAAAAAAATAAAAAAAAGTGAAAATTGATTTTTTTTTACCCTTAGGTCCCTTTCTCTATGCGCTGTCACATATACATAGCTAAATAATAATTTTTCTATCTTCCACTCTAATTTTTCTTCTATTATTATTATTTATAATAATAATTTTTCTAATTCTTCAAACTTTTCTAAAAAAACATATTTTCATGAAAAAATATCGAAACATAAACAAACGATTTTTAATATAAAAACAAGACATTGGGTAGTGTGAGTAAAAAAACTATGTACATACTCGTATAGTATATGTATTCGCCTTTTACTTAAAAATTTCCATGTAGTCAACCTAGAACCATGTGTCTCTACGTCAATACTCTTTCTCCAGCGACAATTGCACTAGTTAAAATCTCGACATGCGCGAGTAGAGATACGTTAGAGACGACAGTTCTAGTGTATTTCTGGTGATATTGTCAATGAACGCGTCAATAGTTTGTTTTTCTTTTTTATTATGTTGTGCAATAATATTAAATAAATATATTGACGCGCAAAATAGAAAGGGACCTAAGGGTAAAAACCGGTTTTGTTCAGGAGAGCCATTTTAAAGATTTAAATACGTGTATCTTTGGTGTACCATCACATCATAAAACGTGCATATCTTTGGGAGGGAACACTTTTGGGGCATGGGATCAGTCTCATTCGATGCTCAAATGTTGTCCACATCAAAAAAAAAAAAGTGAAAATTGCTTTTTTTACCCTTAGGTCCCTTTCTCTATGCGCTGTCACATATGTAGACGAGGGTCACTAAAATTTGCGAGTGAATCTTCGGTTCAAATATCTCCATATGGTCGTAAAAGAACTGCCTTTTCAACAGTGCTAAAGTCTACTGATAGATTTTGAATAAAAACCCTGTTATTTGTCAATAGGCATTTGCATTGGCTGGGGTACACCTGGTCAGTAGTGCTACTGACAACGTCACTAGTAAATCACCACAATTTCACTATTCGCACTTTCTGCACGGTTGTTTTAAACACAAAATTCACATATGTACATAAATGCACATGTACAGGGTGGCGCAAAAATAACCTCTAGCTAACAGCTGATGCACCGTCTGGACTTTGTACGGAAACATCTTCAAATCTTGTACCAAAATTCGCTGTAAAGACCGTCGACTGATACCCATTTGCGTGGCACGTCGTCTGGTCGATGTCGACGGCGCTTCCATGACATCCCTGGCTACAGCAGCAATATTCTCTGCAGAACGGCTACTCCGGGGTCTGCCACGCCTGGCAGCATCTCGTGTTGTGCCAGTCTCTTCGAGGCGAGCGGCTAAACGTCGCAGTGTTTCAGCAGTAGGCGTTGGACGGCCAGGAAATCTGCGACGAAATTCACGACCGATTATTGGTCAAATAAATAGTCACCAATATTCCGCGTTCTGGAGCAGTGTAGCGTAACATTGTTTATTAACGTGTATTTCGCATGTGTTTACTACACAAATGTCAAAACAGAACTGATATTAGGCGCCAATCGCAAAATTTATAGCATTTTCTGATAGGAGTATTACTTTTGCGCCACCTGTTATTTGGGGTTTTAAAAACTATTTTCAAGTAAAAATTTTTTATTCACACCCATTAATCTTTATAAAATTGGAGGCTTAAATGCAGTTTGGCGAAGCAGCTCCAAACAAAATAAAAAGTAGCCTATGTGATAGAAAATTGAAAAATAAGAAGAAAATATAAAATAAAAAAGTTGGCGGCGACGCGTATTTTCCGAGTTATGGGGCTCTGAACTTTGTATAGAAAACTTCCAAAAATCTCAACCACGGATGGAAATCATGGTACAATTGTACTTTTTATGGTACATTTTTGACCATGTTGGTACCGTGGTACTACCACGAGTTACCTGGTACAATTTAAAAATGTCAATGTTTCACTATATAGTAACATTAATACCACTTTTAGACACGCAAAGTTTACTTTGCAAAGTCTTAATTCAGCTGGGCGACAGACAGAAAGATAAAGTATTTCCTCCTCTGTCTTGCACACAGCTGAATTAAGACTTTGCAAAGTAAACTTTGCGTGTCTAAAAGGGGTGTAATTTTGCCTACGTTCTCTTTAAATTTTTGTGTGTGTTTTATTTTAATCTCTAATATAATAGTCGAATCTACGAATGTACCTTTATGAATGTAATATTTAAAGTTTTTTGTGTTAAGTTTCTCTTTTTATTGTCAACTTCTGTATTTTTATACCTACTAATTTTTTTACGTTTATGGGGTCGAATCGTCACATCCGTGAACGTACAACTCGTCACGTAAAAACACCATTTTCGGATTATGACATACGTGAACGTACTAAAATTCCATTCAACTTATACGATCACTTAATTTGTTTTCGTACGATTGTCGATACGATCACGGATGTGACGATTTGAACCCTGTTTTTATTAATAAATATTAAAATTTTGTACCGTCATGGTCTAAAAAGTACATTTTATTTTCATAGTTGGTACAAAATCCAAGAAGTCATTTTCCTTCCCTGATCTCAACCAAAAAAATTTTTTTAACTTATCGCATAGGAAATTAAAAATATAAGAAAAAAAATTAAGAAAAAAATTAGCTAGACCCTTATTTCTTGAGTTATTGGCCTTTAAAGTTTTTATAGACGATTGCGATTTTTCTTTGCATTTCTGAATGCAGTGTCGGGAAACACCATGGTGGAGAAAATCCTTAACGGACGAAGGACGGCAGTGCAGAAAAACGGTATTAGACAGGAAAACTTTGCAACGCAGAAAATCTTTATTAAGCTGAGCCGTGTCGGGAAACACCATGGTGAAGAAAATCCTTAAGCCCGGCCGAAGGCCCGGCGTGCAAGGAAAACGTTGTTAGACAAGAAAACTTTGCAACACAGAAAATCTTTATTAAGCTGCGCCGTGTCGGGAAACACCATGGTGGAGAAAATCCTTAAGCCCGGCCGAAGGCCGGCAGTGCAAGAAAACTTTATTAGACAAGAAAATTTTGCAACGCAGAAAATCTTTATTAAGCTGAGCCGTGTCGGGAAACACCATGGTGGAGAAAATCCTTAAGCCTGGCCGATGGACGGCAGTGCAGGAAAACGTTTTTAGACAAGAAAACTTTGCAACGTTCCTGCGTTCTTTATTAAGGTGCTTTTAAATCATACCTGTTATATTGGGAAATGTAAGCCAGAACAATAGTTTTATATGAAAACTTCTTATTTTACAATTATCTACCACATATCAGAAATTTCTATGAATATTTCAGACGGGAAAATTGGGTCGAATCAATTTTTTTTACTTAATTTTTTTTCTTATTTTTTTAATTTGCTATCAGATAAGCTATTTAAATTTTTTTTTTGGATTTTTTGTAGTTTCCGTAAAAAATTTCAGAGCCCCATAACTCGGAAAATAGGCGTCGCCGCCAACTTTTTTATTTAATATTTTCTTCTTATTTTTCAATTTTCTATTACGTAGGCTACTTTTTATTTTGTTTGGAGCTGCTTCGCTAAACTGCATTTCTTCCCAAAGAACAATGGTTCATTTTCATAAAGTGCAAATTAACTTTTTTGATCCGCGCACTTGTCCATGTCGTTACACAATAAATAACACAAAGCAAATGACGCTTTTTCGTCAATCAGAGGGCAAATCACTGCATTCGAAATCGAAAGCACTTTCGTGTAGAGAAATATTTCGATGGCTGCAATTTTTTGGATCACGGTATTCGATCGTATTTTATGTTACCTACTACTATTTTTTTTGCATTGCTGTTAACATATGACAATAAGAAAAATAAAACGAAACGATATGTTCCATCATAAATTGCTCCAATACACTTTTTGTTTCCCATTTACTTTATTTGTATTTGTTCTGGAAGCGATTTTTCCCTTTTCTATTTTTAACCCCTGACTAAAAAAAGGGGTGTTATAAGTTTTTAGTGTGTGGCTGTGTATCTGTATACACAGATACACATTTATCTGTATTTTTTTTTATTAGGTGGCAGCACTACACCAGGTGACTAATGTCATTATACCAATCTAAATGTCAAATTTGGATTGTGTAGGTATAAGCCTAAAAGCATGCTTTTGTTTGGGTATCCATAAACACCTTTCGAATATTCAGTTTTGTATGGTGTTTGATATTTCCTATAAGAAACACGCAATCTGACGATACTACCCTGTTTTGAAAAGTAAGAAGGTAATTTATACCAACAAAGTAGATGTGGTTGTTGCTGTTGTAATATTTGTTGTAGAATCGCGGGTACCTGATTGATGTGCCTTGGGTGCGAACAGAGTGCACGCTGAAAGCCGAGCCCAAGGCGAATTCATAACAGGTGACCTTATCGCTACAACAATACAACAATACTAAAAACAACATGAATTTGTCTGGCTTCAAAAAACCCCATCTGTCAAAAACAGTTGACTAAAATACCAATACATACATATTTATAAAAACACATTTTACTATCCATGTGCATCTACTATCAACATCACAGAAAATAATATTTGTAAAATAAATGTAATTAAAATGATGGAAGACGGTTCTGGTTAAATGATCCTGATATTTTGGGACAACGTAAAGAAACCTTACTTGCAACCTCTCCGATGGTTTGTTTAACGCGAAATCAGTGGTATAAAATGTGTTTGACTGGCCATCATGGCCGTAAACAAAATATGCTTAAATGCATGAAATTATTCACAAAAACGGACAATGAAATCTTAAGTGTACAACAAATAAACGTGCGTCTTATTTATACATACATACATATATAAGAAGTCAGCTAGTACTAGCTGAGTCCGGAAAAGTTGTCTTACCCCCACATTTAAGAACTTGCGTTGTGTTGAGTTGATATATGAGGAAATGCAGCGCATTGTGGCAATGAAGTGCAACAGGAAATGTTAAGGTTGCTTGAATATTTATTTCTATGTATAAACTTAATTTATAATATACATACATATGTATGTATGTATATATCTATTTAAGGTATCCCAAAATTGGACGGAAAAATTGTATATGTGGTGACAACGTTATTGCGTCTTCGTTTACCAGCCACCAATGTCATGGTTGAGAATTTGGGAGCCATTGGATTGTCCTATATAAATATTCAATTTTCATAAACATGCCTAGTCTACTAAAAGCTGACACCAGCTGACACAATGGAACCATATGGACATCAGCAACCACGACGACGTGCAAATGCGTCGAATAGTATTAATTCTTTGCCTCAAGGAATGCAGAACGTTTGACAATATCTTATTTCTATATTGTGCGAAAATACAAGATTCTGTACCAAAGGCTATCATGCATTGGCGAGACACATGTGGTAGAAATATTTTATATTCGATACAATTTTTTAAAAATCATCATCAATAAACTAATGGAGTTAATCATTTTGCAAGAGTTAATTTAGAATGCATAGGTTAGGAAGGGTGGTGCTATACCGCACCTCCACTCGGAGACCCAATTGGGTTCCATTGTTGTAAGTATTCATACATTATAATCCTTTTTACTTTAAAATATATTTTTTAAACATAAAGAACGATATAATTTTTTTCACTTCAAATGTAAACAAAAATCAGACAAAAGAAGAGATTTTGACAATTGGGGTCTAAGCAGTCTTCGAACACCTGATAATCATCAGGACTGTAAAGGTCACCTGTTATGAATAAGCCTTGGTTGCTCAGACATATTATTCTGAAAATTTCAAAGAAATTTGTGACGTTTTAGATGAACTTGATGACATTGAGGCAGAGTCTATACGCAATGCAAAATCGTTGTTTCAAAAAGCGTCAATGAAATCTGACTTAGTTTATATAAAACATAATTTTGAATGCCTCTGCTCAAACATCACCCGAATAGAAACTAAAGGACTTTCTATTAGTGATAGTTTAGCTGTTATAGAACGTGTGAAAGAAAGTATTGAAAATATTTACAAACCAAAATGTATTCATTGATAAATTAAACAAAGTTTTGAACAGAAGCACAGGTCTGAAGACCTTAATCAAAATTAAAAATTACATATATATTAATAAAACCGAAACCGATGAATATATCGCAAATTTGTCTTCATCTGAAATACTCGCATTTAAATACGCTCCTGTTACATCTACTGATGTTGAACGCATATTTTCCATGTATTCATCTGTTTTATGTGACAATAACTAGAAGATTATTTCTTTTTGAAAATTTAAAAAACAAATGATTGTTCATTATAATAAAGATCTCTTTGAATAAAAATACTTTAAGGTAACAAAATTGTTGATTTTATTCTTGCATATTTTTGCATATTTTAACTAGCCCTACTTATAACATTACACTAAAATCCAGATAATTTGTACTTAAGTATTAATAGGGCAACACTGTTAGCTAACTTTTCATTTAATTGCTACAAGTGAAACAAGTCACTGTCTTGTAAAATTCCTTGACAGTTGAGTTGGAAGTAGACTGCAAGTGCCGAAAGTGTAGTTGTCTTAGTAAAAGAGTTTGAGTATATTGAGTTTTTCGAACTTGCACTTGCACATGTAAACTCTAGGTAAATGAAAAATTCGCTGCTAAATCAAAATACATACATATATAATGCTAAATTTATTTATTTATTTATCCATTGGCAAGGACTAAAATATCCTTACAGGCTAATCAATAAATTTTAAATTAAAAATGCATTTAATAATTCCTTATTTTCTAATAACATTCTAAAATTATTCTCAGACAACGAAAAATCTATACAAACAACATTATTTATATTATTTAAAGTACACAAAGCACGTAACATAGGCTCACGCATAGCATAATTAGTAACATGTGTCGAGATATAAAATAAATTATTGTATCTAAGGCTTCTGAAAGGTATATAAAAATTAATCAAATTTAACAAGTATTCACTCACAACCTATGACACCATTAATCAAATTATAGATTACCAAAACTGAATTAATAGTTCTTCTTAAATAAAGAGGCTTTAGGCCTAAAAGCAAGCAACGAGCGTAATATGAGGTAGACGACAAGAGAATACGATTGTTACGAAGAGCAAATTTTACAAATTTCTTTTGAATTCTTTCAATTCTGTCCGTATGGACACGGTAAATGGGGTTCCAAATAAAGGAACAATATTCTAACTTAGAGCGCACAAAAGCAGTATATAGAGTTCTCAGAGTTATAGTATCTAAAAAGTCTTTACAGTTTCTTCTTATGAAAGAACATGCAGAATAGGCTTTAGGTATTATGTAGTCCAGGTGGGCATTAAAATTTAGCTCCGAGTCCAGAACAACACCAAGATCCAACAGTTGGTAAACAACTTTTAAATTCTTATCAAGAATTTTGTATTGGAAGAACTTACGGTTACTAATATTAGGCTTATGAAAAGTCATTTGGTAACACTTATTTATATTTAAAGATAAATTATTAATATCGCAGCAAGAAGATATATCATTAATGCAATTCTGTAGTATAAGGGCATCATTATCAGAACTAATTTCCTTAAAAATTTTGAGGTCATCAGCATATAGTAAAAATCGAGAACCTGTAATAGAGTTTCCAATGTCATTTATAAAGATTAAGAACAGCAAAGGACCTAATATGCTGCCTTGTGGTACACCAGAAGTAGCAGTATACGGTAAGGATACAAAGTTTTCTATACTAACTTTATATGACCTGTTTGATAGATAAGATCTCAGCCAGCAGAGAAACGTTCCATGAAAACCCATGTTATTAAGTTTGAGGTACAAAATATCATGTGCTACCTTATCAAATGCCTTGCAAAGATCCATAAACATAGCATCGACTTGATTATGTCTTTCAAAAACTGAAATGCAAAAGTGGTTAAACACTGCACAATTTGTAGCAGTATATCGACCAGGAAAAAATCCATGCTGTTTATTACAGATATGGCGCTTAATCGCAAAATACAGTTTTTCCTTAATAATGTGTTCGAATATTTTTGACACGTTAGACAATTTAGAAATTGGACGATAATTACAAATATCAGATTTATCACCTCCTTTATAAATCGGGGTGATAGAGGCAAATTTCCATCTTTCAATAAAACACCCATCGGCCAGAGATTTATTAAAAATGTGCTGAAGGGGTACGACTAAACTTCCAGCCAAATTTTTTATAAAAAAGGAACTAAGTCCATCGATATCAATACCGAAAGAGTTTTTATATTTTTAATACCATTTAGGATATCATAAACAGTTAATTGTACTAATTACAAAATTCGATTGAAAAAACTGTGCAAATGCATTTGCAATGTCGGTACCGGAACTTAAATATTTTCCATTAAAATAAAATAAGCTGACGCAGACTTTTTAGATCTTATAAAATTCCAAAATTGTCTAGGATTATTTTTAATAGAATTTTCAAAATTTAATAAATATTGCTTGTATAAAAACTTATCAAGAAAATTAAATTCTCTCATATAATGCTCGTAAAGTGTTTTATAATTTACATCACCAGTTTAAATTTATTATAAAAATTATTTCTAAGATTTTTTAGCTTTTTTAAGCCCTTAGTGTACCAGGGAAGCCTATGAACTTTACGTGACAAACGAGGAACAAAACGATTGATTATATCATTCAAAGTATTAATAAAAATATTATAACAATCTGCAGTATTATTAATATTAAAAAACATTTCCCAATTTATAGCAACAATTTTGGCATTTAAATCAGCATAATTACAAGCTTTAAAATTATAAATACTATTATCTTCACGTACATTAGGAATATATTCAAAATACGATAGAACCAAAATAAACGGAGTATAGTGCATATCAGTTACACACATGGGAAATGGACAATCAGATAAGGAATATTTAAAATGATCAGATACAAATATCAAGTCCAGAATGCGGTTTAAATTATTTCTGAATGAATTAATTTGTACTAGGTCAAGACTTAAGAACGAATCCACAAGGTTGATTTCATGTGCTTTATTAACATTTTCAGGCGTCAGGCTACCCTCATCGAATAAGTTACTCCAAATAATTTCATTAAGATTAAAATCACCAAGTATACAGAGATTTTCAGCACCAACAGAATCAGATAAGTGAACAATATTAAAAACATGAGCAGCATATACAGAATCATCACTTTTCGGAGGGATATATGAAGCACAAATAAACAAACTTTTGAAGCCAGAAATGCACACACAGAGTTGGTCCAAAGTAGGGTTGGTAGTCACACTATCTAATAATTTTAGCATTTAAAATTCTTTTAACAGCAATAAAAACACCTCCGCCACGAGACTTACAGGTGGATTCGAAGTCACGATCTTTGCGAAATAATTGATACTGTTGTAAATCGCGAAATTCTCCATCACATATGTCAGAATTTAACCAAGTTTCTACAATTACAATAACCTCATAGTCACCTTGAGCAGTAAACTTAAAGACGTCAGCTAGTTTAGTGCGAATTCCAGACGTATTTTGAAAGAAAACATTTAACTTATCGTCGAGAGGACGTTGTAAAACGCAGCTACTTGAAACATAATCAGCATTAGTATTTAGTTTTTTTGAGTAATTGACGCAGGCAGGCGAACAACTCTTCTACGATTTTCATTATAAACGTATTCTCGTACAAATGTACTTACAGGCCAAAAATTAGGATCAACTATATATTTAAATAATTCATCAGCTACAGTAACTTTAAAAGATGTTATTGTTCTCGGACGAGAGTATACATATTTGTACACAGAAATTGTGCTATTCATTTTTAATTTGGATTTTATTTAATATCCAACATCCTCAGTAGTAGTTTCTGAAGCTAATCTTGACACAAAAATATTTTTGCTAGGTGGTATAAGTTTTAATGGTTTAGGAGCCAATTGATTGGAAGTTGGTAAATAAGTAGAGGTTTGCGCAGTTTCTATAATGGTAGGCTCATGAACATTATTGGCGGGTGGCATGATTACAGGCATAGCAGGTAACGGCGAATATATCTCCAACGTATTAGGTGTATTAACTAGAGACACAGTTGCGGAAATAGCTGAATCTTTTATAGCAAGAGGTGAACGTTTATCTTCTACTAGGCGAGCGGAGAAATCATTCTCAGAATCCATTGGATGAACAGTCGAAAGCGAAGTAGAGAGATGGGCAACATCAACATCAGGAACAATTATAATATTCCGAGACGCGGCAGATCTGGTGTTAGCCTTCTTGCGACCAGGAGATAAATTTTGAGAGGAACTGACGAATTTATCCAAATTTGAGAAATTATTAAATAACTCGCCATATTTAGCTAATTTAGCTTGTAAAACCATAAATTCCTTATTAATTCTATCAAATTCCTCTTTAGAGCTTTTAAAAAGATTATAATACAGTAGAAATATTCCTACAACCCGGGCAAGTCCAATGAAGGAACTTAAGAGGATCAGCCAGAGCATCAGCATCACGAGCCTTAAGACCACTACATTTTAAATGGAAATGTTTAACACACAGCCAACATGATACCATACGATCATTTCCAGAACTAATACAATTGATATTAGAGCACTCCATATGAAATAAGGTAGGACACCCAGGAAATAGATTATATATGGCAATATATTGTATCAGAAATTAGCACGGACACAATCCAAATCAAACGCAGTATTGCCAGAGCAGTCTTACTAGTATTTTGTTAAAGAGAAACAGCTGTCTATGTGTATTTTATATGCTCAACCAGTATGGCTTACTTTGAGTGATTTTAACAATAAAGAGTCTAAACACAATGTAACGAGAATTCATTGCGGTGAGGTTTTTCATACGATTTTGAAGTAAAAACCCGCAGTGCGGAACGGCATAAGTTTAAAATCTATTTTATTTTCATTGCGGACCTTCTTATTCTCTCAATTTTTGACTCTCTTCCTCTTTCTGATGTTGCCATAGTTTTTGAATAATTGGCGGTGTTAACAACAAAAAACATGATTTTGAACTTCAAAAAGGTTTGTCATAAAATATAAAAGCCTAAAAAATTTATCAAATATATCTGCGAATGTATAAAATTTTAATAATTTTTTGTTTTTAGTTACTGACATTTCAAAATATTTAACAGAAAGAGTAAATTTTTTATAAAAATACATGCACGAAAAAAATTAATAAGAATTTAAACAAACAATGACAATATTGCCGTCGCCGTCTTCCGTTGTATTATGTTTATTTTTCTCTCCCGCAACGAGAAATCGCACCGCACCACAAACATTGTGTTTAGACTCAAAAACAAACTTTACACTCCAATGAAAATTTTGAACTATGTTTTCATAAATTCAGCAGCAAACAAGAACCAGCAAAATTGATGGATGACACACACTTATCACTGCGATCCCCAGCAAGAATTATATAAAATATCACGGCTTCAGTTAATGATTACAGATTTATTACCAACTTTCAAACAAGAAAACAATAGAGCACGACAAAAACACGTCTAACCCAGTGAACGATACGATACGATACGTGAAAATGCTAAAAGGGTCACACTGATTGCAATGTCTAAAAATCTGTTCCATAAAAAAAATTTTACATTGATTTTCGAATTCAGCGGATGAAAACACATAAGGAAATCTAAATCTCATCAAATTTACATAAAAAAAATGTAATTTTGTAAACTAGTGTTATCAGTGCTAAACTCCAAGCCCGATGGAAAAGCGGCAATTTTAAGTTAAACCCTTATTAACTATTACATACATAATTATATTTATTTATCATCATATTAATAGGAGTACATTTCTTGTTTTTACTAAAATGTCGGCATATAAACCGCTATCTTTGAAAACCGGCAAACGTAAAATCACACGCTCTAACTTAAAAAAGTGTTCAAATACATAACCTTCAATTCAATTGAAAAGAAATCTAAGAAAAATCTGAAAAAACATGAAATTAATTAATTTGTAATATAAAAAAACTTACATTTTAAAATTTATCACAAATCAAAAAGTAACAAATGACACATAACCTGAAATAAAACTTTCCCAAATCAACCTAATCTTAAAAATTCATATATAACCTAAACTTTAAACATTACTGGATAACCTGGTACCTACAAAATGTTATGAATAACATTCATACATAATTTTTTAATTTTGACCTTAGCGTAAAATTTTCCTAACCCTAAATTAAATTTTCTATTAATAATAACCGGTTTCTACATACATCATATTACAATAAAAACCGTTTCAGACTATAATACAGGTATTAATACTTTTGTGGAAAATGCAACTCTGACATGTTGACTTGTTATTGTTTTTTGAAATTTTTTAAACAGAAATTAGATCAGGGAAACATTTTCGTCAAAAGTATTAATACATGTATTATAGTCTGAAACCGCCTTAAGCAACATATACATGTAATTGTAATAATGAATATATGCAAAAGAATTCATTAATAATTTTATTATAAAAACGTCCTAAAATACTCAGTACGTTTGGGAGGCCTCATCGCTCTGCTGCTGAATTTCTACATTATTGGTGAGTCAAAAACAAACAAAAATTTAATTCGAAATTTGTGCGTAATACTTTTATAAAATTGTCAATTGGGTTACAATTGATTGCATATGTACTAGTCTCCTGCACAAGATATCTTATAAGAACTTTCAAGACATGAGGGATTTTTCAAATGCTTTACTGCAGCGAAATCTTATAAAACAAACGTTAACAACACTGTTTGCCAGAAATTTATTTGAGTATTGTAGGTATAAGAGTAAAGAAGAAAACACTTCGTGACGGAAGAATTTGTGATACTAGCTTCTTTCTACGCATAAGAGCGTGTACGCATAAGAGCATTTGTATACTCGTTTGTATAGCCAAAACAAATATACCATGGTATGTACCATATAATTGTAGTGTGAGCGACAGAACTAGTATAAGAGTTATTGTGTGTGTGTGCTTTTCCAAATTACAATACAATTGAAAACAAATAACAATTGCTTATTGTATTGCTGCTGAGCAACTGTTTGATCTGTTTTTGCCCAAAAATACATATTGTAATACAAATATATGAAAAACCCACTATTGAAACAAATACATGATGTGCAGATATATGTGCGGACGTTCGATATGTTATTTTGTGGCGCAGCCAAGTACACAGAGAGAGAGAGAGAGAGACAATTTTGCTCTGAGAGTAATTCACATGCATGTGTTTCATGTACATGTATTATTTACTTACATGTGTATGTGAAATTTTACTTTCATTCATTCATTGAGGTAGTTTAGACGAGAACAATTTTTAAGCCGCACAATTTTTGTTCTTTTCCAAATTACACGAGACTAATTCATCTGGCACAAAATGTATACGTATACACAGCTTTGTGTGTGTTAGTGGTTTTCGCATTCATTTAACACTTGCTGTTTTTTAATTTGTGTGTTTATTGGTTTTATGCTGCTAATGCGGGTTTTTAGCTGGTTCAAAAGTTATGCCAACCGCAAAACCACTCGCTTTGCCTCTCTCACCTACAAACTGGCATGTTATGTCAGCACAATTATGCCCGTGTAATACAGCGCATTCATCAACCATGGATTTTTTTCAACACACCATGTGGTACTTATGTTAAAATTTGTTTTATGTATCTTATTTGTTATAGAAAAACAAATACATACAAACGTGTTTTTCTCATTTGGTCATTGCACAACCATACAATAACTGCTTCAAAAATCAACATTTACAACTAGTAAAAGAAACGCTAAATAACATATTTTTTCATACAAGAACCAAAAAACACGCAAAACTGGTGCAAACAGATGCATCTGTGCAATGCTATAGTACGAACGTCATGCATGTATAGGGTTGCCAGATACCAAAAGTCATATACCTGGACAATGGAAAAAATTCAACTGGATTTTGAAAAAATAACTGGACAATTTAAAAATAAGCTTAAAAAGCAGTGTTGATGCTTTTTGAAAATATTGTTTTGGTTGTAAATTGCCAGTGATGTACAAAATAGAGGAACTAATCAGTGTTAGGGAAAATTACAACTGGTTGTACATTTGCAAGCACTATTGTTTCTTTTTATTTAGTATTAAAAATTTTTCCTTAGAAGACATAAAAACACAACCAGAAAACAGAAATTTTTGCCTTGTTTTAATAAGAAAAGCTGATCCTTATGTATTTTTATCTCCTGATTACGATTCCGTCATTAGTTTAAATCTGTAAAACAATTTCCTTTATTTCGATAGCTTTACATTGAGGAGCATAGTTTAGTCCATAAAACTTTTTTATTATATTTTTTACTTAAATAACTAGTCGTTATGAATTTTTGTCCGCTAATTACGAAAAAAGATTTCTTATATTCTTATACCCTCTAGTTTCAGAGATTTGTGCATTATATTTAAAAAATAATATCTCGAATTTTTCTTTTCTTACGCCATCAAAAGTAGAAGTCGAAATACCACACTCGTGATTAGGCCCAATAATTTTGCATTAAAAATTAAAATTTTTCCTTAAAATTGTTTTTTTTTTTTTGGTAAAAGCTGGACTGGTCAATACAACATTTATTATACGTAATAATTGAATTGATCAGATTGTGATACAAAAAACAAATTTTTTGGAAGGCATGAGAGAGCAAAAATTTTAGTCTTTTTTTGTGAGACTAGAGGTGATAGATAAATAATAAAACTATATTCGTAATCAGCGGACAAAAATACATAAGAACCAGTTAATTTAATTTCAAATATTTAAATAAAAAAATTTAAGAACTAAACCAAAAAGACACGAATTTTAACATCCATGTAATAAGAGTACGATATCATGATATACTCAATGTTCATCTACTCAAATAGAATTTAATGAAATTTAATAATCCAGAAAGTATTTTTAAGTTTGGGGGACCATTCGTGATATACTAAGTGAGTTATAAAAAAGTGGCATAAATTAAGCATATGCTAATTGTCACTATATCTTTAAAACTAGAGCTGCTGGGCAAAAACTAATGATGCCATCGTAATCAGCAGATAAAAATACATAAGGATCGGCTATTTTAAATGAAGCAATAAAACCAGTGTTCCGCCGTGTAATTAATTAAAAAATATAATTGATAAACAAATTATTTTTCAAAATTTAAGAAATAATTTTTAACTGGATAAATTCTATGCCAGGATGAGGCTCTAAAAAACTGGAAAATCCAGGCCATTCCAGGCCGTCTGGCAACCCTATGCATGTATGTGTGTATGATCTTTTATTTTTCTGCGCACATGCAAAGGCACACACATGCATTAACATTAGTTGTATGCGGTTAATCACATAATAGCTTACCATATACATATTACACACACACTCAAACGTACAATATGAAAAATAACAAGCATACACTAATCAACAGTACTTCTTTTGAGTGTTTGTTTTGTTTTGCTGTCTTGGCGTTTTCGCTTGTTTTCGTGCTTCGCTTACAGTACGACAGGATTTACTATTGGTTTAGTATAATACATGCGACGTGAATACATTTAAAAATCATGACGTTTTTCCATTTCAAGACTGTTTACGCAGCTCTCTAATATGTACATATCGATGGCTTAATATAAAGTGGGCCTAACTCAATTTTTTTTGAAATCGTGTTTTTACTGTCTCTTCCACTATTTCGAAAGAAGGTCTTCATACGCATTCTAAGCGAAAGAAAACTGATTTTCATTCCTTTATCTTACCTCCGTACGAATTTTGACTTGACTTCCATACAAATTTTGATACCACTAATTCGAATGAATTGTCAACAAAGCGAACACCATGTCAAAATCAAGCACTTGCTATTTTGCTTTCGACTAGCAGCATTTATTTGCAAACAATTAGATAAAATTTATGAAATTAATATGTTATTACTTTATTATTTTTTTTATTCAAATTGAACTTATTTTTTATTTGTAGGAAAAACTCATAAAATATGCATCAAAATGTTATTTGGCATTTTTGTTTTGATTATTGTTTTATATTCATTGTACAAAGAACTCGCAAATTTCTAACATAACGAATCTAGTTTCAAAGCAAAACAGTAATAACATGCTGTTGCTGTGCGACTATTTTGTTGAATTATTTTTCGTTGTTCAATATGGTTGCATTTATTTTCATGTAAATGTTAGTAAATTTACAAAAATCGCTAGAAGTACTTGAAACTTACAAATTGGCACTACTTTGATTTACAAACACGTTAAAAAACAATTTACACACGTAATCATAAGCAAAAGAAAGCTGACGACATAGTGGAATGAAAATTTATTAAAGTTCGAGCGACTAGTTTTCTTTCGCAGAGGTTTTCTTTCGACATAGTGGAAGATGCAGTTAATGTTTTCTGGGCGACAACGTATAATTGCATCCTCCTTGAAGTTCTTAGTACGTTAAAGTTCAAAATCAAGGACTTATGGCAACTTTAAAAACGATTTCTGCATGTAAATGCTTTATTTTTTCTTAAATTTTTTGCTTCTCCTGTAAAATATCGAAAATTCGAGTTAGGCCTTTTTTATATTAAGCCATCGATATATTTATTACCTTGTAGGCTTTTTCATTGACAACATCTAACATCTAGTCTTGTTTTAGACTTGGCAGTTTTTCTTGAAGCAGTTCTCTTCAATTCTGTTTTAAAACAGCTCGTTTGTTTGCACTCAGACAGTTTCTTGTTCAATTCTCCTATTATTTTAATGCTGCGAATGAAATAACAAAAGGGAATTGAAGTAACTTTTCCGTACAAGCAAGACAGTACCCCTCTTCTTTCTTTCCTCTTTCTCCCATAAACTCAGACTTGCTCAAGAAAAACTGCCTAGTCTAAAACATGAGTCCTCTTTTTACATTTGAGACATTTCTTGCCGGACATTTTTTCAATTCTCTTTTGTTCTTGCCCGAACCTTTTACATATTGGAAATTAAGAGACAGACGAAAATTTTGTAGTTTGTTGACGTCTTCGCGTTTGCTACTTATACACACATACATACATACCATATGTCTTGCTAGTATACATCAAGTATCCATACAGCCGTTGAAATGAGTAAAATCATGTGAAGCAACAAGAATAAATTGCGAAGAGTAGAAAAGAGAAACAGAAAATGTCCGGTACAGAGGGTCGTGTACTACACACTCTGCATCTTTGACCCTTCTTCTACAAACTTCCTCTGTGTCTTTCAATTTCCCAAATGTAAAAGGGCACTTAATTTGTGCTTAATTTCATATTGCAGTAACACTGCAATTACACATGCCACTAGTGGCAAGCCAGTGTTGTGTACGTATTATCAACGAAAAATTGTTCGAAAAAGTCGAATCTCTTGCCATTTGCTTTGCTGTTTATACATGCCATTGCCACTTCATTTTAAAAATGTCGTCGAAGCGATCTGGCTCAGTCTCGCTTTCATTTTAACTTTTCCTTTTGTTTATAGAATAGAGTTACCTAGTACGTAACAAAGTCACATTCTTGAGGAAGCTTTAACACTTATTATTATTATTATTATTATTATTATTATTATTATTATTATTATTATTATTATTATTATTATTATTATTATTATTATTATTATTATTATTATTTTAATAATATTAGTTCTTTATAATTAACAGACTTCAGTTTTTCACACATAAATCAAGTAATAAATCATAATAACACATTTAACAAGCTAAAATATTAATTTAATTTTCACAGTAATCCAATAAATTTGCATCAAATGCTTAACAGGGTAACACTTTTCTTCGTTTTGACATTCAATGGCATGCAACTGCCAAATTTTCACTCGCATGCAAATTTTGCTGCCATTGCGAAAAATTTTAGTGTGTTAGTGAAAAATCGTGAGTGTATTGAGTTTTTCGAAATGGCATGCCACTATAGTGGCATGTGTAAATGGTATGTAAGTGTTGCTAGAACTTTAACACTGAAAAAATACTTAAGAAAAGTAACAGAAAATGTTCGTCTAAGTTTTAATTTAGCGAATACTAGTATTAGTGCAATGTATACAAATCAAGAAGTATTCGAATGAGCCGGTTTTTTAATTATAAAAAAACTGAACTATTCGACATTCGAAAAATCAACATTTTGAAAAACTCGGGTTTTAAAACTTGTTGAAATGTTGTTTGCCCTCAAAAATATTTTATGGTCTTACAAGTCCGATCGCTCAATTTTTGCCTTTTAATTCCATTCAATTTTAAATACGCTCACTTTTTTACTAAAGGTAGAATTAGTAAAATCGTATCGTGATGTTGCGTGTCAGCTGACAAAAACCGTACCATATACAATGCATGTTACTAGTTATAAAATATGTGGTGGTAGCACTGCTGACGTAGGAATCTGCAGAAAACAGATTTTTCTGTAGCGAATGTCAAAAACGCCGCATTTAATGCCAGACAAAAAAAAATGTGCTGTGCAAACTGTTACATTTTCTATAACTTGTGCACAAATTTGAACGATACGGCAAGCTGTAAAGTAGAATGATACGATTTTACTAATTCTACCTTAACACAATCAAACTTTTTAAATTGAAAAATAGATTGGTTCGCCAATTGAGCTATCCATTGCGCTGATTTACACGGGCATAATTGTGCTGGCATAACATGCCAGTTTGTTGGTGAGAGAGGCAAAGAGAGTGGTTTTGCGGTTGGCATAACTTTTCAACCAGCTTCAACCCCGCATTAGCAGCATAAAACCAATACACACACAAATTAAAAAACAGCAAATGTTAAATGAATACTAAAAACACTAACACACACAGAGCTGTGTATACGAATACATTTTGTGCCAGATGAATTAGTCTCGTGTAATTTGGAAAAGAACAAAAATTGTGCGGCATAAAAATTGTTCTCGTCTAAACTACCTCATTTATCCAGGCACATTTAATACAGGTACATGCATTACACACTACGATGTGGCAACTCTGTGCTTCTCACATAGTTTTACAAAGTAATTGTCAAAAAATTTTATGCATCAAACAAGCCACAAAAATAATTGTCAAACGAATTCTTCGTTATAAACTTGTAAAGACTCCGTTACCCGACTGTAGAAATCGCAGATGTAAGGTATATGTAATGTAAATTTAAACGTTTGAGCGCTTATAGAATACTTAAAAACATGTCATGTGTTTTCGACACAAAAAAAACTTCTTTGTGCACACACACATACATACTAATTGCGTTGTGCCCAGCAAACACGAATTTTTTATTTTAAATTGCGAGTTATTTGAAGTCAAACGCGAAAGTTCATATATGTATAATATTTAAATTCATGAAATTCATTTTGATTGAAATTTACATACATATGTACACGGAAATACACACGAGTATGTATGTATGTATTAGAACTTATAATTAAATAATATATAAAATAGTAATGTTTTAATTAATCGAAGATTTTTTAATAATTTCGCTGAAACTATTTTAGTTTACTTTCTTTTGATGGCAAGATTTAGCCTGTTGGAAAAAACAATTGGGTTTTTGATATAACACCTTTTAGAACGAAAATGCAAGAATGTGTATGCTTGCAGTAGCACCTCAATAAAATCTTTACTTTTTCGTTATATCCTTTTCTTATTAATGTTCGTACCTACCCATAATAATTTAGTTTTATTTACAAACAATATACATATGTATATATTTTAACAAAAATACATACCCATGTACATATACAGGACTTTTTGTTTGCTGGGTGTTTATCAGTATAAAAAAAAATCATATAAAATGGAAAACAGCTGTTCGAAACATTGATGAGAGTTCAACATCTTCACATTATTTTTGATTGCATGGCAAAAGTACCAAAATTATTTAAATGGTATCAAATCATTATTTTATACTTACAAACATTGTAATGACTTTGACATTTAGTGAAATTGCAATTTAAGCTTCATACCCGTATATACATATTTACATACGTATTATAATTATAAAAAATATTTATATTTTTATTATCATTATAATTATTATGATTATAATTACCTGTTTTTATTTTTATTGGTATTATTTTTAAATAAAAATAGTTTTTTGTACGCTTGAATGCATGTTTGTACGCACATACGTATGTATATTTTACATATTCATACATATGTACTTATACATATGTGTATGTATGTATATTAACAAAAAATAAACACATACGATTGGCAAACTCTGGTTAGATTTTATAAAAAAAAACTTTTTTAGAAAACTAAATTTATTAAATATGCCATGTACGTATACAATCTAACCACTCAAAAGCTTAAATTATTAAAAGAAACAAAAGTTCCAAATCAGGGCTATTGTGCCACACTCTCATTCAATATACATACATCCCATCACTGTCTACAAATGTCACGTAACGTCGTCTTGAAATTCTATTTTCTGCAGGTTCAAACGTTACATTTACGTGCCATTTCAGTCAGGTAAGCGTTTGCATAGCTTTTCATGCAACAGATTCGATCAGCTGACACATTTACGCTTACAGTTCTATATTTACAGTCGGGTAATTATGGCTTAAACAAAAAATCAGCGGATAAGCAATATGCCTGATACGTGTGCCTGTTTGATATGCCTTGTCCATTTACACATATGTGTATCAATTTAATTTTCAATTTGAACAGCTGGTCACAGCACACATTGATTGAAGCAACAAATTTGAGTTGTTTTTTCGGTGGCATTTAGAAAAAGAAATTGACTATCAATTTGTGTCACAGCTATCAATTTCAAGGAATTTTGCATACAGTATCGTCGCTGCTTTCACCAACCGAACTAACTGAAATTTTTTTGAGAAATAATTTCAATCATTTACTACACTTTATAAGTCATAATTAGGGGGTAACGAATGTTCGTATTCGCAAATTATTCGCTTACTTTTGCTATTTGCATTCGCTTCTGCATGCATACTAAACCAAAATCCAACTATCGGGCCTGTTCTGAAAATCACGGTGATTTCAAATCACGTGATTTCAAAAGTAAACTACTAACAGCTGACTTGATATTGGGTTTTATTGTATTTTAAGTTATTGTCATAATAGAATATTTTCTTCCAACTTCCAACGCTATAAATCGTGCAATTCACAAATTAAAAAAGCTAATTTTTTTAAATCACCGTGATTTGACATGTGATTTGCAGAACAGGCCCGTATGCTTGGAAACATTTATCAGATTTTGAAAAAGACTTAGGACTAGTCTGTTCAAACTTTTGAAAAATTTCTAGCTCTTGTTTGTTGTAAATTCTATGCGAAACAAATGCCACTCATATTATTTCACATGAAAACTTAAAATGTTGAAGATACATATATTTCATATGTTTTTCCCAAGATGAACAGAGTACTATTTCTTTAAAAAAATTTCATGAATTCATACCAATTTTTCTTAACATGTATTTCGGCAGCATTTCACATGCAATTTTGAAGAGAGTTCCATGATTTAGGGCCATTTTATAAATTTATTTATTATTAACTATACTTATTTTAATATAATTTCATATAGCGCACTTGATCAACAAGAGGGTATTAACTCAAAATTTCTTTTTTTTGCAAGGGATCAACTAACAACATCAATATCTATCTGCTGTAAAAATTTCAACGTATTCCGATTACTCTTTCATCTCGAAAACCATATTTGAGACCATTTTTGTGATAGTGTAATGAATACCTTCATATCACCAAAAAGTTTTTATTTTGAGTTAATACAAAAGTGGACATAGAAATGTATCGTATATTTTCATAAAAAAGGTATTATTTTGATTTGAGTTTTTATCCAAGTTAAAAACAATCAAATTGTTTTAATTTAAATTTTGTTGTATTTTGAGTTGATACTGTGTTGTTGATAAAATTTGTTTTGTTTTGTGATTTTAATTCGAAATAAGACTAATAAAAATGCTCCAGCTAAACCCCTCAATAATCAATTTCAATGTATTTTTAATAAAAAAAATATTTTACTTAATAAGTAAAATATTAATTTGGGATTATTAGTGCGCTTAAAAAATTTTAAACATGTTTTAATTTAAATTTTGTTTTATTTTGAGTTTATACTGTGTTGTTGAAAAAATTTGTTTTGTTTTGTGATTTTAATTCGAAATGAGACTGATAAAAATGCTCACTTTTTTTTTAGTTTTAACTCTTTTCAAAACAGATATTTTTCCTCAATACTTGCAAGATTTTAAAGTAAAAACAATGTAAATATATTTTCAAATGCTATTTGCTTAATGTTATGGATTCGGATTTTCTAATTCTCTTAAATTGTAACCACAAACAGTTTTTCGTCTCTACTGAAAAATTTAAAATTTCGAGTTAATACCCTCTTGATCAAGTGCGATAAATTAAAAATTATTCGCTCAATTTAAGACTCCATTCAAATAAAATGCTATACATATGTAGTACATCTATGTATATAATACAACTTCAAGTTCTTAAACAACTTTTGTTATGACTGAGTTCTATAATTACTTTTGTGACTCAGTCTTAATTTTGTATTCTTGTAACATAGTTAGTCAACAATTAAAATTTTATAGTTTACATTCTATGTTAAATATAATAAATTCATTTCTGCGCAGCTATTCAGCCAAATTTATATACATAATTACGAGTACATACATATATTACATAAATATCTTCTTCCATTTCGAAATGAGTTGCTTTTTTAAAGTTTGTAATATTAATTATTTTCCTTTAAAATGCTTGTCACAATTACTAGGATTGCCTACATTCTTGGTCTTTTATTTAAACATTTATGTAAATACAATTTTGTTTTGAGAATCGGAAATTTTGGTCTTTAGTCACAATGTTATAGTTATGACTTTTTCCGTCACAATACTTTCTGTGAATAGGCATGTTAATGTCATGTGATTTTTTTTACCGTATTGTAAGATTTGCATTCGCTTTCGCAAAAATTCAACTGCATTATTCGTTTTCGCATTTGCATTCGCTAAACTGATTCTTTACATCCCTAGTCATAATTAGGGTGCCAGTTTTGAAATCGTAGAAATTAGTACATGAGAGAAAAAAATCAGTACAATTGAAAAAAAATCAGTACATTTTTTCAATATAAAAGGCTTTAACTAGGGATGTAACTAATACCAGTTTAGCGCATGCGAATGCGAATACTACATTTTAATTTTTGCGAAAGCGAATGCAAATATTACAATACGTTAAAAAATCACATGAAAATAAATTTGTATAAGAACATGAAGTTGTATTACATACATGGATGTACTACATATAGCATTTTATTTAAACTGAGTCTTGCATTGAGCAAATATGTATTAATTTATTAAAAAAATGAATTCATAAAACAGAAATATACATACATATGTTTGTATATGAAATTAATGATTGACACTTGTTTCGCGTGGAATTTCCTACAACAATGACTAGTTAATATTGTTTGCGATTCAAATTTGTTTGTACGAAGTAATGAATGGTGCTCAAAACATTTTTTAAAAGTTTTAACAGACTATTCTTAAGTAAAAAATACTGCTGCCGAAAATACAATGCCTTTTCTTTTTCAAAAAATTAAATAGGTATATTTCCAAACAACGCTTGACTTTAGTTTAAATTTGATGCTTATGAGAACTTTTTTATAGAAAAGCTTTCTTTCTACGTCCAAGCTATGTGCACTGTGTGCAAACTTTTATAAAGAGTTTTTTGTACTTTCACATCGACGAGATGACAATTTTCTTAAATAAAATTACTTGCCGGCTTAAAAATTGTTTGTAGTTCGTTCAAAAATGCCAACTATGCACATATATTGAGCAGTTGCAAAGCATGTGCAACAGTTGATCACGCATACGCAGAAAAAAATTCGCAGAACTTCTGCATAAATTTGCTGAATCTACGAACATACCCTATATGTATATTTTTCATGCTGGCTTAAAATAATTTTCGTGTTTTTGACGTTTGTTAATGGCAAACTTTTTTCGTAAAAGAAGTACAAAATTTTTTTGTCTTAAATATTCGTTTACATTTTAGCAAATGCAAATAGCAAAAATAAGCGAAAAGTTTGTAAATGCGAACATTCGTTACATTCCTAGCTTTAACCATTCTTAAAACAAAAAATTAATTCAATGTATACTTTGTACCAATGCATATGTCATTAATAAAATAATATTTTCAAAAAAATTTTCGAAAAAGAAACTTTAAATTCATTATTTGCATGATCAGAAATCACTTATAGCAAATCTTTCTTGCAAATTTAAATTTAAAAAATCTCAATAAAATTAACATTAACTTAAACTAAAATTTATATGATCTCTGACAGTTTTGGCAGAATTTGCTTGAGCATTATATGGATACCACTTTGAAAATAAATTCGCCTTAAAGCGAACGTAAAGTAAAGATCACTGGTGATTCAAAGAAAATAAATAAACACTATGACAGGCTTTCTTATACATTGATCATAATTAATATATAAAAACAGTACATACATGAAAAAATCAGTACATTTGCGTACTGATTTGCTAGTTGTGCATAAATCATTACTTTAAACAAAAATCAGTACATGTACTGGCAAAATCAGTACGACTGGCAACACTAGTCATAATACACATTGTCTACAATTTAATGACTGCAAGCACTACTTTTGTGTCCATATACATAAGTAAAAAGATTTCTGATGCAGCCATAAGAATGAATGTATATATAAAACAAGCATAAAAGCTGCTCTGTTAAATTTTTAGAATGTTAGTTAGGTCAGTTGGTTAAATCAGCGACGGCATGACCGATTAAATTGAAAGCAATTATTATTAGTGTGGCTGCAGCGTAAATAAAGGCTCAGTTAGCTGACTGTAATGTAATCTAACTGCAACGTAGGAAACAGCTGATCGATATTTTATATGAAAAGTAGGTTACGTTACTTTACTCCATAACCATTTTCACAAACTTCCACACATAATCGATCAGCTGTTTCGTACTGTTGCAATTACATTACATTATATTCGGCTAACTGAGCCTTAATTGTTTTAGCCGACGAATTTGCTGAGCCGCCGCCACCGAAACATTTTCGGCTCAAAGCCGCAGGGATGATAAAGTTGATACAATTTTATTTTTTTAGTAATATTGAAACCTAAAGTGTTGTTCCCCCTTAATTCATTTGGTACTAATTGAAAAATATGCGAGTCTGTATCTATTTTTTTCATACAAAAAATAAATAGCGATCATTTAAGGTATATCCATTTTGACAGAAAAGTGGCGAACATGGACTACTTAACATTCTGTGGTGGCGAATTTGATTTATTGTTGATAGCGACTACCTTATTAAAAATTCATAACAATTGTTTGATTTATTATAAAGAACTCTTAATTTTATGTTTAAAAGAAATAAAAAACTTGCTTTATTAATAACATGTATGATGTATGGAACATTTAAAAAAATTATAAAAATGTATGAATAAAGTGTCCTCTCTAAATTCGTTATCAGTTTTCCAATATCTTGAATATATCAATTGTTGAACATTGTAAAATTTGTTTTACGGAAATCCACAATTTTTGGAATATGTGGCACATTTCCCACGTAAAGGTATTAATATTGTTATTCGAATCTTTTATATTCCATATCAATTCATATTCTACTAAAAAAACGTGATCAATGCAAAGTATAGAAATTTTATTATTGTGTTATGTTTTAATCAAAAGAATTGATATTTAGTTTTTAATAAAAAAGTTTCTTTTATTAAATGTATTCACATGCCTATTCACAGAAAGTATTGTGACTGAAATATAGTCATAACTTTAACATTGCGACTAAAGACTAAAATTTTGGATTCTCAAAACAAAATTCTATCATCATACAATTTTAAAATAAAGACTAGGAATGTAGACAATCATAGGAATTATGACAGTCATTTTAAACTAAAATAATTAATATAAAATATTAAAACAGAGGAAATAATGTAGAAATAGCAGAAGGGATATACATACTATGTACATTTATGCTAATAGCCCATTTTGGGAGTGATTTACAATTTCCACAAACAATCGAAGAGCAAGCTGTGCTCCTAGATTTTACCCTTATATTCATATTTTTCCCGCGACTTTGTTCGCACTTAGAAACAAACTGACTAGGCTTTAAACTGTATTTAGGCCAATGTTATCTAAAACAGACAAAATATCAACAGTAAAAATTTTCGCGATTTATTTTGTTCCGCACTACTTTCTCAATTTTTTCTTTCATATTATTTTTCTCCAGACAATAATAAACACAATAAAAAAGCACCAGGCGTTCACGCCTGGAAATAGGGATTCATTCTCTGCAGATAATTTGACTAGTCCATACATGCATGTAAGGACTAGTCCAAAGAGGAGTAGGAGTACTCCAAAACTACTCCAAATATTTGAAAAAAAGCTACTCGATTTAACATTGCGATGTCCTAGGGTTGGACCACATGGTCAAACTTTGCATTACATTGGACTAACCCCAAAACTACCGCATATGGAATAGCTATAGACTAAATGAACACTTATCGTGCAGCATTGAATGCTTGTATTAAAACGCCATTGTCCATGACTGCATTACATGGGATCATGATGTAACTAGTCTATTTCACCTATATTGGACCACGTACTCCAATATTATTTGCAGGGTTTTTAAATACATACATACATATGTATGTTTTTTATTTTTTATTCAATATTCAAATGCCATAATAATGTCATAATTTTCAGTAACATAGAATTTTAACTATAAAATTTCGTTTTTTGTGACTATCAGGTATGTTCTCACACTCGCAACTCGTATACTATTTGCAATTATAACTTGAACTCGCAAGATTAGTGTTCTGTAAATCGCAAACGTCAGAATTTTGGCGAGTTGAACTCGCAAGGGTATACTGAAGTGAACTGATGAATTACAATAAACTGAACTTTAAACAAACAATAAAATGATAAATAAATTAAATTAAATATGTTTTCTTTTTATTTGTATCAAAACTAGACGATTTTGCTGACAATTTTAATAAAATATTTTAAATTTAAAAAAAGCTTTTTTTGTTTTGCTCATTTTTCCTCTCCATTGTTTCCTTATGCTCTGGCGATTTGAGCATAAATCAATATGACAAGTCGCAAGCAAAACGCATGAGTTACAGAACATGTAGAAACAAGTTTAGCGATTTGCAACTCACATGCGATTTGAAAACCTTGTGAGAACATACCTGTATGTTACGAGAATACAAAATTAAGACCGAGTCAAAAGAGTAAATATAGAATTCTGTCATAACAAAAGTTGTGACTGACTTGAGACTTTTTCTATGAATAGGCATGTCAAACAAACTGTCTATTTCTTCCGTTGTTTTCCCACTAAGTCATGTTTTATGAATAAAACTGATATTTTCACCTTTTATATCTACTTATATATATGTATACAGTAATTTAACGTACTTTAACAAGTAGTGAATAATATTGTTATTATGATTGTGACATGCGTTAACAAAGATTTTTGTAATTTTTTCTAATAACTTTTCATCTTGGATGTAAAAAGTTTATCAACTTTAAGTTTGAATAAAAAACATGAGTATATATTACCTTTATTATTAAACAAAAAAAATTCTATTGTGTATTTTTATAAAACTAATGAACTAAAGATTCTTTATCGATTTACTTTGAAATTAAAATTTTTATATTCATACATATCTAGAAAAAAAAATGTTAAACATTTCTATACAAACTTTTGCGAAACTAAATAAAGTTACTTTTCATGACGAAATTTTAAACTGGCTGATAAAATTCACTACAGAAAATGTTAGTGGTATAGTACTTTTCTTATTAAAATATATTCCCAAAAGAAAATGAAAATTATGATACTATAAACAACGAGCTATTAAAAATTATTTGAATGAGCTGATGTTCCCGTAGCTTTCAAAAGTTATAATGAGAATAGTGTCAATGAATGCTTTCATAATAAAAATGAGGACTCTAAGATCGAATACAAACTAAACACTTATAAAAAGGCCCTAACTCGTATTTTTTTATGAAATTGAGCTTTCAGTGATTTCAATATATTTCACACAAATACATCTCGTCAGAAAAATATTGGCGCATACTCATAGTCAAAACAAAGTATACTTTTATGTATTTAAAACCAGTATTACCATACAAAATACTGGTTTTAAATTCTTAAAATATACTTTGTTTTGACTATGAGTATGCCCCATTGTAGTAGTGTAAAAAATAACGCTTTTACAATCAGTTATAGTTTCTATTGTCTCTTTACCTTCTGTAAAACGATATGTATTTACTGCCTCTTCCACTATGTGGAAAGAAAAACCAAGAAGGAGAAGACTAGATCTCGAATGGTAATAAATTTTAATTTTTGAGTTAATTAATGATGCAGATTAATCCTCATATCGTTCTCTTATTTATTAACACAAAATTTTCTAATTTCAGTAAGTTATGTGTAAATTGAAAACTTTAAACTTGTTTTCTGGCAAACTATTTTTTTTTGAGTTATGTCGCTATTAGCGTAAATAAGCGATATGTTCTAAAAATATAATAAAAAAAGTTAAAACAAAAAACCCATCCTAGTACTATTGGGGTCAAAAAATTACAATTTTAAAAGCTAATTGGTACGAAATTAGTTTTATTATAAGTGATTGGAAAGATAGTACGATCCTATTTTATTTGGTACTATTTGACATAAAAAAGTACAGTAGTACTCCTGCAACACATTTAACACTCTCACGGCTAGAGCTGCTCGATGTTAATCGATGCATCGTAAACATCTATGTTTTGGTTGTGATACATCGGATGAATTCCGATGTATCGTATCATATGATGTTAATCGATACATCGATGTATTTTTTCGATGCATCGAAAGGACGACTTTTTCTAGGTATATATTGATGCTTGCAACTCATTTAATGTAGTGATAAAAAACCCTCTCCAAGAATGACTTACCCCCATACCTAAATAAGAGCGGAAAGCGTTGCGTTAGCAGCAGGGTACGTATTTTCGGTACAATCAAGGAATATTTTTACATTCAAATGTACTAAAAATGCGTACCCTGTTGCTAACGCAACGCTTTCCGCTCATATTTAGGTATGATGGTTAAAACGTTTTTTTTAATTTTAAATTTTTTTTTAATTGCTTGATGTAACAACACAATACTAAAGATAATCTTTGTCAATTTACAAAGTGTCATCGAAGCAACAGCGTTATTTTACAGCATCCAAATACATACATATATATTTTTATTGACCAGTCGTTAAGCAGCTCTGGGTTGAGGAACATCTCTCGCGTCATCGTAATTATTTCTTAAGTGCGGTCAGGCTTGTGCGTGTTGTTTGGCCTTCGAGAGTTTTTCGTCTCGCTCGCACTGGTTGACTGATCTGCCACGGATAACCGTATAACCTTGCGGTTTTTTGTGGAATTTCTTTAACAACCACGTTGCTACTTCCTATGAGAAGGCATAGGTCGTGTACAGTCAGTCACAAAAACTTTTAAAATACTGTTAATACCATCTTGGGCATATGGTCTAGTTACTCCGCCCATACTTGTGCAACACCATATTATACAAATTTACTTTGTATAATATGTACTAAATAAATAAATAAATAAATAAATATTTTTATTGAGAAAAAATTTTCTTGGCACTGTATGGTAATAATCAGCAATGTAAGTTCTTGTTCCATAATTGATGTAAAAATCAATAATATATTTGGCTTAAAATTACTGTTACAGAAGGTTTTAGACACCTAGTGAAAGTTATGTATGTATATCACCGCATTTTAAAGTTCCAAGCATAGCTACTTGTTGGGTTGATAAGAAATATGACGCATTGCCAGGAACATTGAAAACTAAATTACACACAATGGAAAATATTACTTTGACAACTTATATTTGGTCCGATTTGCAAAGCTGTAGAACTGGCCTTTGAAAAAAGAAGCACACACCGTGCTTTGCACACATGCTTTTCTTAATTCTTATGAAATTTTAAAATCGACTTTTATTTATTTAATAAATTTTCTTGGTTCCAATTAATCAATACGATGCATTGTAAACATCGATGTTTTTTTAAATCGATAAATAATGAATCGAATGAGAAAAAACATCGATGTTTTTTTTACATGAGCGGCTCTACTCACGGCCAACTAAGAAATGCAGTCAGAAGACGCGCATATACATGTACATATTTTTCCCAAGAATTCAATTTCTTTTTCGAAAAATGTCACAAAACTTTATTAGTAAAGATATTTTAGAAAATTATAACCCTTCACAATTAAATATAAACAAGAACCATATTTCATTCAATGATATTTTCTGTGGCTCAGAAGTTGATCTATATATAATCACAAATCAAAAGTTTATATTAAATTAAAGTGGTCTTTGACAATGAAATGTTAGCTTGGCTTAGTAAGTTTCCCCCTGCGAAAATCAAAGTTTTGAAAATACTTATAATCAGGGTTTCAAAATTAGTTTTTAAAAATTTTTAGTTTAAATATTATCGGTCTAATTCATAAAAAATATTTTAGGTTTATTACAGGTTTATTTGACAAATTTCCCATAGAAATATGTCAAATAAGCGCTTAATAAACCTGAAATATTTTTTATGAATAAGGCAGTATGAAAATATGAATTGTTTGAATTTTTGACAAAGTGCATAATAAAAATATTCAAGAGCATTTGCATATTACATATATGCGCGAATAAATATTTTATACCTTCACACTATTTAATATTTTCCATAGCAAACAGAACAGAAATATTTTTGTAGTAATATTTTTCTATGCACACAAATTGAAAATATATCCACAATAATATTTTACGCAGTACACAGATTTCAATTTTTGCATATTAGCTTGTGTTATATTTTTGTGGCTGCAAAATATTATAGCACACAAATATTACAAATAACAACTACCGAAAAATATGCATAGAAAAATATTTCAACTCTAAAAAATATTTCGCCATTCAACTACTCTGAAAAATATGCTAAATGAAATATGAGAAAATTGAAATATTTGAGAAAAAAATATGTAGATATGCAAACAAGAAATATAAGAGTGTGGGCATTTGACTATGTGTGTATGTTGTATATTTATGTGTGTACGTATGTTAATTAATTTACGCAAAGTTTATTATCATTATTATTATTAATAATAATAGTAATAACAAGTAAGAGTGCTATGTTCGCCTGTGCCGAATCTTATATACCCTTTACCAAAGTGCGTTTATGTAGTATAGAGATACATACATAAGCACATAGTTACTTTTATGTACAAAGAAAAAAATAATAATTTTCAAACCCTAGAATCATAATTTTAGATTTTTCTTATTACTTATACCAATCTAGTAGTTCTTAAAAAAATATAGAAAGTGTGTTAAATGAAAAAAAAAATAAATAAAAAAACGTTTTATTTAGTTACTTTAATGTCCAGAAAAAAAATCATAGTTTCCAGCTCTGGAGCTGTGGTTTTTATTTTTATAATTTTCTATACCAAACTTTTCTTTCCAAAACGTAAAATATATATAATTTATAAAGGAAAAGATAAAAATTAATTTGACTTAGTTACTTTTATATATCAAAAAAGTGTAAGTGTCCCAACCGTGAACTCATCCTTTTTGATTTTCTGATTTCTTACACCAATCTCTTTCTTTTTTTAGGATTTTAATTTATAAAAAAAGGAAAAATTTGTTTGAGTAACTTACATTTGTACAAAAAAAGGTAAAGTTTTCCAACCCTGGAATCGTCTTTTTAATTTTTTTAATTGTTTTTTTATTTGAAATACCAATTTTATTCGTTATCAAGCATAAAATAAGTTTATTTAATAAAAATAGATAAAAAGTAGTTTTCGGTAGTTAATTTTTTATATCACAAAGAGTGTAAGTTTCCCAACCCTGGAATCCTCCTTTTTGATATTTTATGATTTCTTACACCATCTTTTTTTAAGAATATAAGATATGTTTAATTTATGGTAAAAAAGAAAAAATCTGTTTTAGTACGTTACTTTTGTATAAAAATTAAGGTTTTCCTTATTTCGAAATACCAAATTCATTCGTACTGAAGTATAAAATAAGTTTATTTTATAAAAAAAATAAAAATTAGTTTCCGTTAGCTAATTTTTTATATCACAAAAAATGTGGGTTTTCCAACCCTGAAATCAAACTTTTTGATTTTTCTGATTTCTTATACTAATCTCTTTCTTTTAAGAATATAAGATATCTTTAATTTATAGAGAAAAAGGGAAAATTTGTTTGAGTAAGTTACTTTTCTATAAAAAAAGGTAAGGTTTTCCAACCCTGGAAACGTGTTTTTAAGTTTTTTAAATTGAAATACCAATTTTATTCGTACTGAAGTATAAAATAATTTTATTTATTTAAATAAAAATTAAAATTAATTTTCGGTAGTTAATTTTTTATATCACAAAAAGAGTGAGTTTCCCAGCGCTGGAATCGTCCTTTTTAATTTTTCTGATTTCTTACACCAATCTATTTCTTTTAAGAATATAAGATATCTTTAATTTATAGAGAAAAAGGAAAAATTTGCTTTAGTAAGTTACTTTTGTATAAAAAAAGTTAAAGTTTTCCAACCCTGGAAACATCTTTTTAATTTCAGAAGATTAATTTTTAATTTAAAATACCAATTTTATTCGTACTAAAGTATAAAAAAAGTTCATTTAATAAAAAAAATAAAAATTAATTTTCGGTAGTTAATTTTTTATATCACAAAAAGTTCCAGTTTCCCAACCCTGGAATCATCCTTTTTGAATTTTCTGATTTCTTACACCAATCTTTTTCTTTTAAGAATATAAGATATGTTTAATTTATAAAGAGAAGGAAAAATTTCTTTTAGTAAGTTACTTTTGTATAAGAAAAAAAGTTAAAGTTTTCCAACCCTGGAAACGTCTTTTTAAATTTTTTAATTTTTTTTTTTTTTTTTGAAATACCAATTTTATTCGTGGTGGAGTATAAAACAAGTTTATTTAATAAAAATAAATAAAAAATTAGTTTACGGTAGTTAATTTTATATATCACAAAAATCGTAGGTTTTCCAGCCCTGGAACCATCCTTTTTGTTTTTCTGATTTCTAACTTCAATATCTTTCTTTTAAGAACATTAGATATGTTTAATTTATAGAAAAAAGGAAAAATTTGTTTTAGTAAGTTACTTTTGTATAAGAAAAAAAGTAAAAGTTTTCCAACCCTGGAAACATCTTATTAATTTTTTGAAGTTTAATTTTTTATTTGAAATACTAATTTTATTCGTGGTGAAGTATAAAATAAGTTTATTTAATAAAAATAATTAAAAAATTAGTTTACGGTAGTTAATTGTATATATCACAAAAATCGTAGGTTTTCCAACCCTGGAATCATCCTTTTTATTTTACGGATTTCTTAAATCAATCTCCTTCTTTTAAGAACATTACATATGCTTAGTTTATAAAAAAAATGAAAAATTTGTTTTAGTAAGTTACTTTTGCATAACAAAAAAAAATTAAGGTTTTCCAACCCTGAAAACGTCTTTTTAATTTTTTTAATTTTTTTAATTTTTTTAAATTTTTTTTAGTTAGAAATACAAATTTTATTCATACTGAAGTATAAAATAAGTTTATTTAAAAAAAAAATTATTAAAAACTAATTTTCGGTAGTTATTTTGTATGGTAAAATGAATTTTAAGTCTCCCAGCTCTGAAACCGTCTGCTAGATTTTGCTGATTTTCAATACCAATCTTATTTCGACCATTTCTGACCCACCAGTCCAAAAACGAAGTCTAGATTTTCTGGGAGCTTCGGAAAACCGATTTCACGTACAGACAGACGGACATCGCTTATTCGTCTTCCCTATGCATAAGGATCCAGAATATATATACTTTATGGCTCGCTTATTAATATTCTGGAAATTACAAACGGAATGACAAACCTATATATACCCTTTTACCATTTTTTGGTAAATGGTATAAACAAACCTATATATACCCTATTACCATTTTTTGGTAAAGTGTATAAATAATAATAATTTTAATTATTACTTTTTAACCCCCGACTAAAAAAAGGGGTGTTATAAGTTTGTAGTATGTGCCTGTGTATCTGTGTGTCTGTCTGTGTCCACGTACAGGCTGGACCGATTTTAATTTAGTTTTTTCTGTTTGAAAGATGACTTGATCGAGAGGGTTCTTAGCTATGTTTGAAGAAAATCGGTCCACCCGTTTAGAAGATATACATCTTTTCTGAAAAAAGTCGGGGGTTTTTAAAATGTTTAATTTTTGTTATTTTAAATATATTTTACTTAGAATGTGTAAGTAAATAAAATTTTCACTAAGGAAACATTTCCTTCTAGGATGATAAACTACAATTCATATTAGATATTACTAAAAAAAATACGTTAGATAGGACAAACTTGCCCTTAAGTTATCGCTCACTTTAGGTTAAACTAAAGTTGTAATAATGAAAAAAAAATTTTATACGTCCGATAAAATCATAATTTTAAATAATTAATAAGCTCTTCCCAAATCAAATGTCAATGCAGAATTATCATAATTATATCTTTGTAGGTTTTTCTTCTAGCACATTGTAGATATTGGTGTTTTATTATTTTACTATTTAAATTTATAAAACCAAATTCTCGACAGACAAAATTGATGAAAATGTTATTTGGGAACTCATTTTTTATATTTTTTTACAAAACGTGCAACGAATTAAAATTAAATGGACGCGCTGATAAAAGCAATTATATTAAAATCATGCATATACTAAAAACAATAATAAAACAGTTAAGTTTTGACTTACTTACATAAAGTCTATAGTATACGGCATGTAAAAAACTACATGCGCATGTGGTTCTGACATAATTTTGTCGTCATCACAAAGCTACATTTGCTACATGCCGTGTACTAGTAACATAGATATGTACATGCAAATATTCACATGCTTACAGATTTGCTGCCTCAGAAAATGTGTTCAATTCGGCTAAAATTGTCACATTTTTATTTCGGAACAAAATTTTGTATCAAAATTTTACGGCATGTAGCCACTACTAGTAATTTTAAAAAATGTAGCCAACATGCTGAAAAAGTCCGTGACGTCATCGCCACATATGAATGTGGCTTTTTACTTAAGGCATGCCAATAAAATTTAGCTTTTCAAATATTTTTCATTCCAAATGATATTTTACATTCCAAATGATTTGATTCGAGAAATAAGAAGTACAACTAATAATAAAATAAGAAGCATCACCTTGAAAAATATTACAGGTAACAATTAACATTCCGCATTCTTGCGGGATTTATTTCTTTATTCATAAATGACCTGACTGCTAACGATTTCTTGGAATGAAATTGATCATTTTGAGCGTGTTTCGTTTGTTGTTGTAGAATTAGCACACAAAATTCTAGGTAAGTAATAAAACCATCCTTTAAAAACATATGTATGTATATGTATGCGCCTCGATGTGAATTCGCACTGATATTTTTGTTATTTGTATTGCATTCCAGTAACAAATAAATAAAAAATGGACACTTGTGGGAGATTAACAAAAAAATAATGATTTTAAACCTAAAAAACCAAAAAAAAAAACAAAAAAATGATGAAATCAAATGTGCCCTTAATTATGAAAGCGGTCTAAAGTCTATAGTACACGGCATGTAAAAAGCCACATGCATATGTGGCGATGACGTCACGGACATTTTCACATGTTGGCCGATTCAAACGACATAATTTTGCATTTTCTAAAATGAACATTGAGCTAGCACTTAACATTAACAAAATGAATGATGCTATTGCATGATTCATATCAATGAGACTGTTGTTAATAAATGCCTGTCATTGCTTGCAATTTAGATTCATTCATATGACTCACTAAAGCAATAAATCAGTATGATTGTTTTGAATATTTCTTAAACTATTTCTGACAAATATATTTTTATGTAATATAAAATAAAATAGCTAGGCCCATTCTCTTTTATAAATTATTTTAATATGAGGAAAACTATTATTAATTAACACAATATGAAGAGATAGATTTTTTCATTTTATTTAATTTTTTTATTACACGAAAAACGCCATTTTCAAAATTTTTATTATTTCTGAATACATTCTGTTAAATTTTCTAAAAACACTTTTTAATAGTTTCTTAACGCTATTTATTTATGTGTGGAAATATTTACTCAATGTGTTACAAACTGAAGACTTCATCTAGTCAACCTGCTTTTGTGAGTTATTTGATTACTATACAAAACAATCAAACAACAGTACGAATTTTTTATTTATGTTTACTGACAACACTTAAAAAAAGAGAGTGAGTTAAAGACAGTCAGTTGTTAGAGATGCAACACTGCAAGCAATATCATTAGTACATATTGATGTTAAAAAACAAAACAAAAGCATTGTAAAAGTGAGTGGAGAGCGAAAGTGAATCAACTCATACAGTTCACTGCTAGGTACATGCACGACTACAACAAAATTACAACACCAAAAAAAAACACATTCATTTTGTTGGTATAAACAAACATATAATTGTCAGAAACAGATGCCTTTTGTTTTTAAAAATAACAATTACAGGGTAACTGAAGTACAATTGCAGACGCGGCATTCCTGCATGATTATTGTTATTTTTTAGTGTAAACTTGCAATACTTGCAGTACGCTTTCTATTTGACTGTACATTCTGTTATTTAGTCTTGAAATTTTTGAGTTCTTAATCCATTCCTTGTAAACTTTTTGTTAATACTTTTGTTCATTTTTCTATTTTTAACCCCCGACTAAAAAAAGGGGTGCTATAAGTTTGTAGTGTGTGTCTGTGTATCTGTGTGTCTGTCCGTGTCCACGTACAGGCCAAACGGCTGGACCGATTTTCATTTAGTTTTTTCTGTTTGAAAGATGACTTCATCTTAGCTATGTGTGAAGAAAATCGCTCCAGCCGTTTAGAAGATATATCATCCTTTCTGAAAAATGTCGGGGTTTTTAAAATTTTTAATTTTTGTTATTTAAACTTTCATTGAAGCTTTAATTTATATTTTATTTTCACTCGTGTAAAACTAGACCCAACAACTTATAACAACATTGCAACGATTAAAAGAAATCTTATTGTTACCAATTTATCCATCTCTTTCATATAAGCTCTTTTAGACTTGCAATTTTTGTTGCAGCAATTCTCGGATTTGTGGGAGAGTATTGAAATAGAAATGCACATATAAATTCTGTATTTCTCGTTATATCTTTATCAACAAAAATAAAAAGTTGTTGCAACAAAAATTGCAAGTTTGAACCGGGATTTATTGATATTAATGCGAAAACAATAACAAATTACTCTGTTGTGGTTTTTGGTATTAAATAAGTGTTCTTTTGTTGCGAATATGTAATTTTTTTATGAAAAATCACAAACAAATTTCATGTCTGGAAAAATAGCTAGATAAAAATAAAAATGGCTAAAAAAATAGCTAATAGCTAAATTCACTTTTCTTCCTGCTAAATGAGGTGAAAAATAGCTAAATTTAGCCAGAAAATGGCTAAATTGGCACCACTGCTTGGTGACCACATAGAAATAATAAAAAGTAAATTTCATCCGAATCATTAAAATTTTCCAAAATATACACTTCATTTAATTTTTATTTAAACCAACGCGCAAATGATTGGTGAATAGAAAATGGCAAAATGTGTTATAAAATAGTTAATAGATTTCTTATTCGGGCTTACGTTCGTAATTTCAATTCTTATTGAATGAAATATTTTTATTAATTAATGTGAGTTTCTAAAGAAGAGAAGAAAAATTAAACTAGACTTTTAAGCTGGGGGAAATACCGATATTTTTCTGTGCAGCAACGCACTTCATCAGCACCCTAGTTTATCTACTTGGGTAGAGATTGTTATTAACATCAGATATTTAACGTAAATTGTAATGAAACGGAATGTGAGAAATGATTGTTGTTTACAATTATTGATTTACCTTTGGTAAATACATATGTAAGTATCACTATTCATTTCCCCTGTTTTTCCATTTTTCTATTTAGGTTAGCACGAATTTATATTACTCTACCTACGTATGTTTAACTATTATTGCTTATCTTTTACGATCATCACATTAATTATCTTTTTACTTATTCGATGTACCGTCGGTACATACATGTAAGTATTATAGTAGTGGATATTATGTTACATTGTTTTTGCTTTCAACAGTTGATTTTGTTTTCCAGCATTATTAACTGTGTTTCCAAGTAAGCATATTTCCGTCACGTGCCCATGATGATTTTAAATGAAACGTTTTTAGATTTAGTTGAACTATAGTGAATTTTAATCACTAAAGCAGACTATCTAGAAATTATATGCCACCCTTACGATTACAAATTTATATAACACATAGCATATTTCAGTGTTAGGTATTGTGTCAAACAAGAACTTGGTCAAAATTTATATCTCACTACTTTTAATGGACGAAATTTTGGATAGGAACTTGGCCTTTTTTCACATTTATGTTTTCGTGAACACCTTTGGTGACATTTGGTAGGACAATTAGGGCAGACAGGGTTGTGCCAGACGGTAACACGCGTGTTAATGGACTTGGTTTTTTCGATTCGGTATCAGTGGGCGATGCATTAGTGAGAAGGTCTAACAAAAGATCTGATGGTATACCTGATTTTGTATCGCGGAAGACGATATCTGGCAGTTGTTTTTAATCACAGCTTGAATATAGGGTATTTTCCGAAAGCTTGGAGAGTTCCTCTTGTGGTTCCCATTTTGAAACCAGGCTTGAATGCTAATGAGAGGGGAAACTATCGACCGATTTCCCTACTATCGGAAAGCTTTTTGAATTATTTCTTCTGGCAGCGGTGAATGACACTATTATAGACAAGGACATTTTAAAAGACTTTCAATTCGGTTTTAGTCGGGAATTTCGATAACACATGCACTGATGGTACTAACGGACTATGTTACTAGAGGGCTGAATAGGAGATGCCCGACATTGACTGTAAGCTTAGATTTTGCCAAAGCCTTTGATACGGTTTGGCATGATGGCTTAATCTATAAACTTATGTCAATGGAATTTGGGAATAATGTCTGTCGTATGGTTGATAGCTTTCTTAGGGACCTCTTGTTTAGGATACTGGTCGGTAGCATTCTCTCTAATGATAGCTTGATTTTTTCTGGGGTCCAAAGGGCTCTTTGCTCGGGCACGTTTGGTACAATATCTATATATCGGATATACCTCTGGATATACTGGACCGTTGGCACAAGCAGTTAATAACCGACTTAACATATACTTGACAACATTGATGGAATATTTTACTGAGTGGGGACTTAATCTCAATTTGAGAAAGACTGTGGCAGTTATGCTAAAAGGTAGACGGAAATATTTATATCCAAATTGTAGGTCATATATACCTTGTTTGACAGTTGGTGGGGAAATGATTAGGACAGCGGACAGAATGAAGTACCTTGGGGTGACATCACGAGGACTTTAAATTTTATAGACACATTGACGACATACTGGTGAGGGCTAAACGTATATATTCTGGATATCAGGGCATACTGAAACGCAAAATCATACGACCTCTTGTTTCCTACGCCTTTCCAATTTGGTTTGTAATATCTTCATCCCAAATGGAAAGGAGGTGGGAGCGTCTCGTCCTGGCTGCATGTTTGGGCCTCAGGTATTATATAGGTCGTAATGGTGAGCTACTGCGACCATCATGTACATCCATATAAAGGGGGATGTCTTTGGTAGGATACATGTATTTATGATTGAGGGTGCGCTGAAATTTATGGACAGAGCACAATTGTCGGACAACGGTTTGGTTGGGTTGTGTTTTTCGGATATTAGGAATCTGGAGACCATTCAAATGACAAACTATCTTTCCCCGGTGGATTTATTGACCCTTAGGGGAGCTGGACTTCTTTATCAGGGTACAGACCTTCTATTTAACCATAGGAGAATCCGTACATTGTATATAACTGTTACTGTGTATATCACAACACAGTAGCATTGTTTTATTATTATTTTATTTTACTTTTCTTTTACTTATTTGTTTATTAATCTTTCTTTAGTTATTAGATAGTAGGTAATTTAAAGGACTTTAGTTTTTCAAGTATTATTTCAATAGCTTCCCTTTTTTTGGAATTAATTTGTTAAATAGTTTTTTTTTATAATATTAGTGTGATGGATGTATGTGAATTTGTACAATTTTTATTGATTTTAAATTCTTTGAAAATACCTTAATATGTAAAGAAATTTTTATTTTGGTGTAGTCTATGCTAATATACATATTATAACGTATTGGAAAAAATAAATCTGAATCTGAAACACTCGTAAATAGGCCCATTAAAGGCTGTAACAAAGCAAACTATCCAAAAAGCCATATTCGGTCATTTGAAAAACCGAATCAAGGAAAATCATTGATAACACTATGCAACAAACTAACTACAAAAATCATCATTATTTCAGATTCTATGGATAATTTTTTTTAGAATTTTTTTTCTAAAATATGAGATATTTGAAAAGGTTAGTGTATTCATCGTACCATAATTTTGAAATAACGTACTCGATTTTATTATGCGATATGTATACAAATTTTAAATTATGCCTGCTTTCTCATTAGGTTCTAATATTATTTTTTTGTATAAGTATTATTTCTGGAGTTATTGAGAAAAAAGTCTGAAAAAAATTTTTTTTCGAAAAAATTATAAAATTTTTCATTTTAAAAATTTCACGTAAAATAAAAAACCGCAAATACTTACCAGTTTTATTTTTTATTCATACAGCTACATATATTACAAATAAATTGAGCACTCATTTATGAAAATCGATCGATAAATGATTATTTTATTCGCTATAAAGCAAAAGTACCTAGTTTTAATGGATAAACTTTTTCTTTTGTCATTACCAAGTTAGTAACATCGTTTAATCGGATTAGCCTGTAATAAATGTGTGTGTATATATATATATATGTATGTATATATGTGAGTAAAATATCGCCAAAGATACCATGAATGTGGTTTAAAACAAACACAAGAATTTTATTTATTCTCGATAAAGCAGAAAAATATATACCGTGTTTTAGTCAAAATTTTTTTATATATTGGCGAAAATTGGAACAACAGTTAATGCGATGAACGTGTGGTCCTGATGTCAAAGCAATAAAAATGTGTTATTTGGAGGTCATATAAGTATATATGTATATATAATCCTCACAAAAACATAAATGTGAAAAAAGGCCAAGTTCCTATCAAAAATTTCGGCCATCAAAAGCAGTGAGATATAAATTTTGACCAAGTTCTTGTTTGGAACAACACCTTTCACTGACATATGCTATGCGTTATATACATTTGTAATCGTAAGGGTGTCATATAATTTCTAGATATTCTGCTAACTTGACAACATTTTTACCGATATAAAGAAATGAACAAATATACATTATTATCTCCTTTTAGACAAAACTAAAAGGAACTGTTAGAAATCTAATAGGAAATGAATCATCAATTACTGATATAATAACTAAATTAAATAGTTCTGTTAAGGGAGATTCAGTTGAGGTACTGACTGCAAAAATAATGAATACAAAACAAAATAGCAAAACGGCTAATACGTATTATACCGAAATAGAAAATTTAACTAAATCTTTAGAAAACGCATACATCTCAGACGGATTGTCATGCGACTTAGCTACAAAATATTCCACACAAACTGCCGTAAAGGCATTAACGAAAAACTGCACCATAGATAAAGTTAAGCTTATCATGGAAGCAGGTCAATTTAATAGCATGAACGATGCTATTAGTAAATTTGTCAATAGTTGTACATATGCCACAGGTCAACAAAATACTATTTTGTACTATGGACAAAAGTACAAATCTGGAAACAATTACCGTGGTAATAACACACCATCGCGTGGAATAAATAATTATCCACGTAGAAATAATAACAACAACTATAATAATAACAATAATAATAATAATAATTACAGAAACCGGCAGAGACTTAATAATAATAATCGTAGCAGCAATAACTACGCAACAGCAACAGAATCAAATGAAAATGGTTCGGAAAACTCCGAATTTCCCCTAGGATCAAATAAGTAAAAATTTACCATCTAAATTTAAACTTGAGCTTCTTTATAAATATTAAATTAGGAAATACTAACACTACTACTACTAACGCTCTTGTTAGACACCGGCGCAGACATTTCATTAATTAAAGCAAAATTCTTTAAATTAAACCAAATAACCACCAATAAAACAACAACTTTAAGTGGAATAGGACAGGGTAATATCAAATCGATTGAAAGTACATTTTGCGATTTAAAATTTAAAAAAATTTTAATACCGCATTGCTTCCAAGTAGTGGATAATAATTTTCCAATACCATGCGATGGAATCATTGGCATGGACTTCATGAAACGTTATAATTGTATACTAGATTTCAACCATAATAATGATTACCTCATCCTTAGACCATTTAATATACCACATACAATAGATATACCAATTACAAATAACTGCAATGAAATTAATATACCTCAAATATGTGAAGTAATACGTAAAATAAATTTTACCAATTCAAATAATGAAATACTAATTCCAAAACAAGAAATTGAACCAGGTGTTTTTATACCAAATACATTAGTTAAATCTGACAAAGCATTTATTCGTATTCTAAATACTAATAATACCATTACTAATATTAAACAAAGTAAAATAAAAACCCAAAACATCTCTGATTATGATATTATCACAGAAAATTTAGGCAAAACATCACAAAGAAAATCAGAAATATTAAAAATTTTAAAGAAAAATTTTCCACAACAATTTAAAACTACATTAACGGAATTATATTCAACATATAGTGATATTTTCGGTTTAGAAACAGAAACAATAACAACTAATAATTTTTATGAACAAAAATTGAGGGTAAAAGATAAAGAACCAGTGTATATTAAGAATTATCGTGTACCACATACACATAAAGAAGAAATTGACAAACAAGTGAAAAAATTAATAAATGATAAGATTATTGAACCTTCCTATTCTGAAAACAACAGTCCAGTCTTGTTAGTACCAAAGAAATCACTTCCTAACTCTGACCAGAAAAGATGGAGACTTGTCATAGATTACAGACAAATTAATAAAAAATTAATTGCAGATAAATTCCCATTACCAAGAATTGATGATATGTATATTAGACCAACTTGGTAAAGAAAATTTTTTTTCCTGTTTGGACTTAATGTCAGGCTTTCACCAAATCAGTTTAGAGAAAAACTCCAGAGATTTAACAGCTTTTTCAACCAACAATGGTTCATACAGATTTACTAGATTACCATATGGTTTAAAGATAGCACCCAATTCCTTTCAACGAATGATGACACTTGCTTTCAGTGGTTTAAAACCAGACCAATCCTTTCTATATATGGATGATTTGGTCATATTGGGATGCTCCGAAAAGTACATGCTTTCGAATTTGCAAAACGTTTTTGATCTATGTCGAAAGTACAATCTTAAATTACATCTTGAAAAATGTTCATTCTTCATGAGAGAAGTAACATATCTTGGTCACATATGTACAGATAAAGGAATATTACCAGACGATAATAAATATTCAATCATTGAAAACTATCCAACACCAACTAACGCAGACAGTGCAAAAAGATTCGTAGCTTTTTGTAACTACTATCGAAGATTTATTAAAAATTTTTCTGAATACTCCAGACATTTAACAAAATTATCCAAGAAAAATACATCATTTGAATAGACAAAAGATTGTGATTTGGCATTTAAATACTTAAAGAACGCATTATTGCAGTGTCCAGATTTTACAAGGGAATTTTGTATAACAACAGATGCAAGTAAACACTAGGGTGATCGACTCGGTTTTCCAACCGGATTTAAAACCCAGTTTTTTTACAATACGGTTGTCGGTTTTTTCAAAATGTTGATTTTTCGAATGTCGAATAGAACGGTTTTTTTACAATTTAAAAACAGGTTGAGTCGAATACTTTTCGATTTGTACATTTTGCGTGTTTTGTCGATTTTCGTAAGTATTTTTTTTTTGTAAGCTTTTTTTTGAGCATGTCAACATTTACTGAAACATGAAATTTAAGAGAAATTATTTTATGAGGTAATAGCAGAGGCGAATTTAATTGGCCTTGTGGTGTGCAATGGATGTTGCAAAAAATGTTTTTTAGTTTTGTTGACATTTTGGTTCACATTTTATATAGAGGTAGATATCCACTTTGTCCATACATTCATATGTATATACCATTAAGGAATAAACTCTACATACATCCATCATTTTTGTGGTTTGAGGAAACTTGGGAAGAAATTCAAAAAATTAATTATCCCAATATTTATTGTGCTAATGAATATGTTTATACAACAAATAAAAAATTTAAAAATAATTATAATAACAACATAATAGACCATATTTGGATGCGACGAGATCAAACATTTTGCAAGTATTTTTCCTATATATTTAGAATATTTTTGCTACTGTAGGTGTTATTATAATTATTTTTTTATTTTTTGTATAAACATATTTATTAGCACCCTAAATATTGGCATAATTAATTTAACTTTAACTTAAAAAAAACCGGTTGAACGGGTTTTCCTGAATTGTTAAAACCGAAACAGGGTTTTTCATAATTTCAACTATTCAAACTATTCGAAAACCGGTTTCTGGAAAAAGTCAAGTAATCGATCACCCTAGTAAACACGCTTGTAGTGCTGTTTTAACACAGGAATACGAAGATAGGCATTTACATATTGCTTATGCATCCAAAACATTCACAAAGGGAGAAAGTAACAAATTAATCATTGAGCAGGAGTTGACTGCAATTCATTGGGCAATTACCCACTTCAGACCATATATATGGAAAACATTTTCTTGTCCGTACTGATCATAGACCACTTTCTTATTTGTTTTCAATGAAAAACCCAAGCTCCAAGTTAACAAGAATTAGACTCGATTTGGAAGAATATGACTTTACAGTAGAATATCTTAGGGGAAAATATAACAATGTTGCTGACGCTCTATCGCGAATTACAATAAATGAACTAAAACACATGAATAATAAAATTTGTTCTATATATATTAAAAGTCAGGACTAGATCGATGACCAATACAGAAAAAGAAAAAAATAGTAATACACTAAATGAACAGCATAAAAATAAAAATAATGATATGCCCAGTATATATGTACCTCTAACAAACAGTGACGTCAGAAAATACTATAAACTAAAGATTTCCCCCGGAAGACGTTATTTCAAACGTGGAAAATCTATAGTAACATATATAAAAATTAATGATTTGTTTACTAACGAGAATTTTGACTTACGACAATTTTTCTCTAGGCTCGAAAAAGTGGCCGGTAAACACAATATATATATAATTTACAAGTGGCACCTAGTGAGACAACTTTCGAATTTGTCTCTGTTAATGAATTTAAACTTATGGGCAATAAAATAGTAAATAAAATTAAAGTAGCGCTACTAAATGAGGTGACCCAAATTGATAACAAGAATGCAAGGCAATTCTTGAGTTTATGCTGAAATATCACGATGATCCCATAGAAGGAGGCCATTGTGGACTATATAGAATATTAGAAAAAATAAAGAGATATTACTATTGGAAAAATATGTCCAAAGACATATCTAAATACGTGAAAATATGTCATAAATGTCAAACTGCTAAAACTTAAAAAGATAACAACAGTCCAATGACTGTTTCACCAACGCCAACAAAAGCATTTGATACGGTAGTGGTAGACACAATAGGACCATTCCCAAAATCATTGTTTGGAAATAAATATGCTATCACAATAATATGTAATTTAACTTAATATCTAGTTCTATACCAATAAAAGACAAAAGTGCTAAAACAATCGCTAAGGCGCGATATTTGAAAATTTTATACTTACCTATGGTCCAATGAAGACGTTCATTTCGGACATAGGAACAGAATATAAAAATTATATTTTAACAGAACTATGTAATCTACTAAAAATTGAAAAACTAACATCGACTACTCATCACCACCAAACAGTAAGCACAATAGAAAGAAGTCATAGAACATTCAATGAATACGTACGTTCCTATATATCTATAGACAGATATGATTGGGACGAATGGCTAAAATATTTTACTTATTGTTTTAATACAACACCTTCAACAATACATAATTATTGTCCTTATGAGTTAGTCTTTGCAAAAACTCCTAACAGTTTTCAGATATTCAATGTAGATAAAGTAGCACTACTATATAATATAGAGGACTATGCCAAGGAAACAAAATTTAGGTTAGAAGTAGCATATAAGAGAGCACAACAATTACTAAATAAGCATAAACTTAGACAAAAATTAAATTAAGATAAGGAAATAATAGAATATAATTTTAAAATAGGACATCTAGTTTTATTTAAAAATGAAGCAGGTCTTAAGTTAGAACTACAATATAAAGGTGTTTAAAGTAGTATCCACCTTCAATTCTATATGCCTTATATTTTTATATTTTTATTATTATATACATATATATTTTTTCATTATTTAAATATCACCACATTAACCAACTCTGAATTGTAAATGATTTCATTATTATATTGTATCGTAACTATGTTTAGTTATAATTTTTTCTTTATATTAACGCCCCAACTTCTATGTGGTTGGTTCCACTGTTTTTGGATGAGATCGAACTACTTTTTTGTACGAAGTTTTTTCGTGGATTCATTCTCGAATCGTCAGCTTAACCATTAAGGAGGAAAGCCGTAGTGGTATATAATTATTTTGAATTTAACTTTACATACACATATCATCAATAAATATAAGTGATTGAATTAATATAATTTTGACTGATATTATTCAAAAGGAAAGAACCCTCGTCATATACGATATTTCCTTAGCACTCCACCCATCTCTAAAATACCTAAAATCAAATCCCCTTTTGTTCAGCCATTTTCCTTCAAATAATTCATATTGTTACGTTTATATTTTATTAAACGTGTGAGTTCTTTTGATTGCTCAAAAATAAAAATAAATAACATCACAATTTTTTATTTGCTACTGTTTTTCTTGTTATTCTTAACGAAGCAAATTACAACTTGTCTTTACTTAACTACTTCTTATCGTTATTATACACTTTCAACGAGGTCTTAACTTGACTACTTTCTGATTAGCACTCCTCAACGATATCAACTTGACTACTTTCTGATTAGTACTGCCTCAACGATATCAACTTGACTACTTTCTGATTAGCATTGCCCTATTCTCGCACATGCTGCCACTTTTTATAGTATGTGAATCGGTTCTCGAATGTTCGCCCGATAGGTGGCGTAATAACATGTCTGTACTTAGTAATGGCATCTATGCATGATGACATCTGTATTGTCATTTACTATTGGTAGCCAGATGTTCAAACAGTCCTCTAGCACAATAGGGAAAATTCATGTTGCTGCTTCTAGGCGTTTGTAGATAATTCGATTGGCCGTTATTTTTGAATTTCAAAGTAACGACTCTTATGTTGGCAATGCGGTGTGCTACTGGTAGTACAGGGTGGTTACCATAAGTGCTGGCATTTTTATTTGTATGTGCGTATGTCAGTAGCTATGTACACAATTATTGTAGTTGCTATAGTGTTTGCACGTAAATATGTGTGTACGTTTAGTGCTTTAGTTAAATACTTCCAGATAGTTCTTTGCTTTAACCCTGTAGGAATATTTTTACGTAACACTGCCGCCCACTTAAGCCTATTCGTCCCCAATAGCCTTATTATCCGGCTTTCCAAAGTTTGCGAGTCGTTCTAAATGTACAACTTTAATTTTTCACCTTGGGCTATTGTGTTTTTGTATTCTGTACACGACATCGTTTAACCTTTTTACCACCGTATATGGTCCCTCCCAGTGAGTCTGTAGTTTTGGAGACAATCCTATTTTCCGCTGTGGGTTGAAAAGTAGAACCAATTGACCTTCATTAAACCCTTTAGTTTTGCAGCACGGTCGTATCTAACTTTCATCTTATTACTGACAATTTTAATTCGGCTACGTACAAATTCATGTAGCTCATTTAAATTTTCTTGCCTTTGGAAAGGGCCAGTAGCTGCTTCATTTGTTAGTGTAGGCTTGACGCCGAACTCTAAATCTCCAGGCAACTTTAACTCAGCTCCAAAAATAATTTTTGCAGGTGTTCGCGATGTTGTGTCATGCACAGCTGACCTGTATGCTAATAGAAACTCCGGAATGTGCTCGTCCCAGTCCTTTTGATGCGTGCTCACCACTTTTCGCAAATATTCTTCTAATGTACGGTTGAACCTCTCTACCATGCCATCAGACTGTGGGTGAAGTGGTGTGGTTCTGGTTTTCTTTATCCCATATCGCTCGCACATGTCTTTAAATATGGCAGACTCAAAATTTCTACCTTGGTCAGAGTGCAGTTCAATAGGAACTCCATAGCGACATACCCAGTTGTTTACAAACGCGTCCACAACCGTTCTGGCTTCCTGGTTGGGTATGGCATAAACTTCTGGCCATTTGCTGAAATAGTCCATCACTACAAGAATATAACGATTCCCAGCGTTGCTGACCGGAAAAGGTCCTGCTACATCCATTGCTATCCTCTCAAAGGGTGCTCCCGAGTTATATTTTTGCAGCAGACCCCGACTTCGTTTTGCTGGACCTTTAGCCTTCATACACTGTGTGCAATTCGCTATCCATTCGGCTACGGCTTGTTGACATCCAATCCAATAAAAACGCTGTTTTAACTTTTCGAGCGTTTTTGTTACGCCCAGGTGACCACCGCTGGGTCCATTATGGAACTCCTTCAACACCTCGCTCCTCTTGGATGTTGGGACCACGATTAGATTGGAAACCGTCTTACCGTCTACACTTTCCCAGACACGATACAAACAACCATTTATCAAATTCAGGCTGTCCCACTGGGCCCAATACGATTTTACCAGTGGACTTTCAGCTGATATCTCATTACGGGTGGGTCTTCTATCCTCCTCTTTAGCCGCTATAATTTTTCCCAGTGCTGGATCTGCCCTTTGCGCCTCTGACCAGTCTTCTTCCGTACCAATTTTTGTAAGCCTGACATCAATGACACATTCCTTCGCCTCGACTTTTGAACAATGTCTGCACTCTAAGCTACAGGGCCGTCGTGACAGAGCATCAGCATTATTATGCCTTGCACCCTTTCTGTGCTCAATGCTGAAGTCGTAGCTCTGAAGATGGTCAATCCAGAGTGCTAGCTCCCCTTCAGGATTTTTGAACTGCAGTAGCCACCTGAGCGCAGAATGGTCAGTTCTTAAAGTAAAGTCTTGGCCATACAAGTATTTATGAAAATGCTTAATGCACTCCAACACTGCCAGAAGCTCCCGTCGTGTCATACAGTAGTTCCTCTCAGGTTTCGAAAGTATTCGGCTGTAATAGCCCACTACTTTTTCTGTTCCATTAATCACCTGTGATAACACACCTCCTATTCCATATCCACTTGCATCGCTATCTAGCACAAATTTTTCCCCAGCAACTGGATATGCTAAGACTGGTGATGTGCACAATAAATCTTTTAGTGTCTCGAAAGCATTCTCCTGCAATTCACCCCAATCGTATGGTTGCGACTTCTTTGTTAGCTCATGCAAGCTTGCAGCTACGCTGGCAAAATTTGGCACAAAGCGTCTGTAGTATGTGCAAAGGACCAAAAAGCTGCGCAATTCGTGAAGATTTCTTGGACGAGGCCAGTCCTTTACTGCTCGTATCTTATCTTCATCTGTTGAAGTGCCATCTGCTGTAACTTTATGGCCCAGATACTTCACCTCTTTCTGGAATAGTGCACACTTTTTGGTGCTGAGTTTGAGTCCAGCCGATGATATGCGCTGAAAGACTTCAGACAGATTTTTAAGGTGTTCATCAAAAGTCTTCCCCATTACAATTATGTCATCAAGATATACCAAGCATGTTTTCCAGTGCAGTCCCTTTAACACTTGCTTTATAAGCCGCTCGAAAGTAGCCGGAGCATTGCAGAGCCCAAATGGCATAACATTAAACTGCCACAGACCGTCGCATGCGCTGAAAGCAGTTTTCTCCTTGTCTTTCTCTGCAATCTCCACCTGCCAATAGCCGCTTTGTAGATCCAATGTGGAGAACCATTTCGTTCCAGCAAGCGTGTCTAAGGTGTCGTCAATTCTTGGTAGCGGGTAACTGTCCTTTTTGGTCACGTCGTTAAGTTTCCTATAATCGACGCAAAATCGTCGTTAAGTTTCCTATAATCGACGCAAAATCGAGTATTGCCGTCCTTTTTCTTTACTAACACTACCGGTGAGCTCCAGGGACTTGAAGATGGTTCGATTACACGACACCGCTCCATTTCATTGACGAGCTCTTTTACCTCAGTTCGCTTAGCCAGTGGTATACTTCTGGGTGCCAGTTTTATTGGCCTTGTTTTGCCAGTATTTATTTCGTGTTTCACTATTGCCGTTCTCCCTTGGCTTTTATTCTGCCCGGCAAAAATGCAGGCGTGCCTTTTTAGCAGTTGCTTGGCTTTATTTCTGTCAGGAGGTGATAAACCTGCTACCCATCGCTCCACATGTGCCTGAAATTCTTCAAACTCCTTTGCAGACAAATTGGCAGCTTGTGGCTTTTTATCGCAGTTTATTATTGCCTCTGCTTGAGCACATTGACCTATTTCGGAATTCTTGTTGATGACTTTTTCTTGGCCTGATAAATTTAGTACCCGTATGGGAACCTTTTTTCCATTGCAAGTTTTTACGAGGGCTTTTGCTGTTAATAGCTCGCTCTTAATTTCTGCTGGTTCTACTACCCACAACCGATTGTCCGCACAATCTCCCTCCATTTGTGCCCATATTACTGATTCAGACCGTGGTGGTAATGTCAGATTATCAATAGCAAGCGGTTTCTTGACGTGCATCTGATTGTCATATCCAACATCAAGCGGTATTTCAACATTATGCCAAATCATCACTTGTTGCCCCATATGCAAGTTGATTCCGTGGTTTATCATAAAATCGGCTCCAATAATAACCTCGTCTACAATATCGGCAACAATAAATACGTGTTTCACACTGATATGGGCAATAGTCACCTTCGCCTCAGTTTTACCATAGACAGTAGCAGGCTCCCCAGTAGCCGTACGTAGTCGTATATTACTTATAGTTTCACATTTCCCCTTCACTACATCGGGCCTGATTATTGACTGTGACGCTCCTGAGTCTATGGTAAGGATGTGCCTTTCGCCGTTGATGTATCCACATGCAGTAAGGTTGCTATTTTTCTGTTGCATCACTGATATGGAGATTGTGGGGCCGTCGTTTGTGGGAACTAGCTCTTGTTCCTTAGTGCTAGCTCGTTTTAGTTTAACGGGGACTTTTGTGTTGTTTGTTGGTACACCCGTTTACTGTTCCTTGATGGCGAAACAGATCTGGCTCTCTTTCTTGGCGCCTTGCAGTTGCGCTAGTAATGACCAACTTTGCCGCAGTTATAGCACTTATTATTAACTTTGTGCTCTTTCTTCGCCAATGCTTGCCTCACGGCCTCCTTAATGCTAGAGACTAGACTATTATCATTTTCAGCAAGGACTTCCATGTTCCGTACCTTGCACACCTGTGGCTTCAAAATCAGCCTAGCAGTCTCCTGAGCTAGTGCAAATGAAACCATTTCTGCGAAGGTTGCCTTTTGCGTAGCACACACTGCAAGTTTGATATCAAGGTCACGGATGCCATTAACAAACGCCTCCGTTTTGACATGATCCTGGAATGGATGGTTTTCGCCTGGATACGTAAGCTGCACCAACCGCTCGATTTCCATTGCGAAATCTTGTAGACTCATTGGGCTTTTGTCCTCTACATCGCAATTCCATGCGGTATATGTCACGCTTGTGCTCACCGCCATATTTGCGTTGCAGTGTCGCCATTATGTCATCAAAACTGTTTCTGCAGCCTACTGGTACAGTTTCGAGTACTTCTGCTGCCGCACCTTTTAAGGCCAAAACTAGCTCTATGGCCTTTTCTTCATTGTCCCATCCATTTCTGTTAGCCACTGTTTCGAACTGAAATTGGAAGATGTTGAGTGGTGTACTGCCATCGAAACAAGGCGTCTTTATCCTGCTGGAAACCTCTGGAACAAATCGCACTGGTACGCCTTGGCCCTGGAGATTGACGATTTTTGCTTCCAGCTCGTGCAATTTCTCGTCTACATCTTTCACTTGTACTGCCACGCCACCAATTTCGAAGCTATGAACTTTATTCTCTAGCTCTGATATTTTCTCGTCAAACTTGCTGACTTGTACTTCAATGCCATCTACTCTTCTATGTAAGGCCTCAGAAATTTCTTGAAGTTTCTCATTTGTGGCCTTAACTTCAGCCAAAACTCTCTCGTTGTTTAGCTTAGAAGACTCCTGAATTTCAGCCTTCATTTTCTCATTGTTTGGCTCCATTTTCTCATTGTTTGCCTCCATTTTCTCATTGACCGCTTTTATTTCGCTCATCATGGCAGCAAACATTGCGCTGATGTCTGTACTGGTTGCTGTTGCACGAGTACATACCTCAATTTCTTCTTTTTCATCGAACTCATAGATTTCTATGTCGATGTTGCACCGCTGGAACTCTTCCAACAATCTTTTCTGTAGTTCGACCTTATTACCAGTTGTTGGCAAGTCCAGATTGTTCAACTCTTTCTCGAGTTGCTCCACCTTAAGCTCTTGAAATTTCATTCTTCCTCGTATTACAAATTAATTATTTTCTAATTAATTTATTATTTTTATTTTAATTTTGCAATCCCACTTCTGACACCAAATGTTACGTTTAAATTTTATTAAACGTGTGAGTTCTTTTGATTGCTCAAAAATAAAAATAAATAACACACAATTTTTATTTGCTACTGTTTTTCCTTTTATTCTTAACGAAGCAAATTACAACTTGTCTTTACTTAACTACTTCTTATCGTTATTATCCACTTTCAACGAGGTCTTAACTTGAATACTTTCTGATTAGCACTGCTCCATTCTCGCACATGCTGCCACTTTTTATAGTACATGAATCAGTTCTCGAATGTTCGCCCGATAGGTGGCGTAATAACATGTCTGTACTTAGTAATGGCATCTATGCATGATGACATCTGTATTGTCATTTACTATTGGTAGCCAGATGTTCAAACAGTCCTCTAGCACAATCGGGAAAATTCATGTTGCTGCTTCTAGGCGTTTGTAGATAATTCGATTGGCCGTTATTTTTGAATTTCAAAGTAACGACTCTTATGTTGGCAATGCGGTGTGCTACTGGTAGTACAGGGTGGTTACCATAAGTGCTGGCATTTTTATTTGTATGTGCGTATGTCAGTAGATATGTACACAATTATTGTAGTTGCTATAGTGTTTGCACGTAAATATGTGTGTACGTTTAGTGCTTTAGTTAAATACTTCCAGATAGTTCTTTGCTTTAACCCTGTAGAAAATTTTTGCGTAACAATATGTATGTATGCACATATATAACTGAACTAGAATTAATATGTACATACGCAAGTTAAGAACGATAGGTAGAATACCCTCACAGACAAACGATAACTATGTAGGTATAAGCAACGATTCATAACACAAACACTTTCTCTAAATTGTAAGATAATAAACCATGTTCAATCATAAGAAACAAAGACACTTTACCTAAATGTACTTGTAAATTGTAAACACATTATCTAAATGTTCTTTTGTAAACACCCTCAGAATAAAACATGATCAATCTTGTTTAAGAAAACAAAGAAAGAAGGTTTATCATGTTAAAATGTAGGTAACTGCCTACAATTATTTAGTTGATAAGATAGTATGTATTTTCTAGTATTTAAGCAACATATTTCAGAATTATAAGCTCAGTTAAGTATTAACATATGTATTAAGATTAACTCACTAGAGTTAAGAAAAAAAATAAATAAAATAAAAAAGACGCATAGACGTCTAAAAAATTTATTTTTTAATTAACCAAAAAGTAAAAACTTTAATTGGCGATCCTGCCAGGAGTAGCATATACTTTGTTACTCTAAGAGAGCGGACCAAACCTCCTTGTCAAAAAAGGATTAAGTCACATAGTGAAAACAAAAAAAAAAATTTTTTTAAATCCTCATAAAAAGGATTAAGTGAAAAGCAGTTACATAGTGAAGAAAATCTTTAAAACAATACTTTTAATGAAAAGATTCAGACAAAATATATTCGACAGCAATAGAGATTTGGAAAAGATGGCACAAACAGATTTGAGTCAAATCATCCAGCAAATGGCTAATTTGCAAGCAACACTAGAAAAAGTAATGGAAGAAAACGCGGCACTAAGAAGTAGACTCGACCAAATACCAACGAATCCGGCAGTAAATTATCCCCAAGCCGAAGCATTAGAACCAAGGACTGCCATCTACAATAATCCAAACGAAATAAATTTGGAAATCTTTAAAGCCCTATCCACATTTGACGGCACGCAAAACAAGTACCGTCTATGGCGAGAAGACGCAATGAGACTAATGGATAGCATCAGCCAACACTGTCATTCAAATCGATACGTAGAGGCCCTTTCAATAATTAAATCGAAAATAACCGGCCCTGCTGCCGACATTTTATTGAACCACAACACCATTTTTAATTTTGAGGCCATAATAAACAGATTGGACTACACATATTGTGACCAACGTCCACTGTATGTACTCAAAGATGAGTTAACTAAACTAACTCAAGGGAGAAAAACCTTATCCGAATTTCACGACGACGTAAGTAAAGCCCTAACTGTCGTCACAGCAAAAATATCCATGTCTGGAGACCCACCTGAATCCATAAAATGCATGACTGCACACGCTATGGAAGACGCAGTAAGGACATTTAAGAATGGAATTCATAATGAATTCATACGATCAACACTATATGGAAATCCCATTAGAGATTTGGAGCACGCCTATGCCATAGCACAGACAATTGAGCATGACAACACCCATAGGGACTTTCAACTAGGAAAGACATCTAATGTAAGCAGATTACAACCTCCAAAACATCACCAGAAAGACCAACTACAGTTCAACAAGCAAAATAACAACTTTAGACGTCCGTCGTACAAACCATTCAACTTAGAACGACCGAATTGGCAACATCAGAATGTACCTAGACCAGAGCCAATGGATACATCTTCGGGCAACACCAAACAACTACCACAACAAGGTTTCCATAGTCAACCCTGGAAAAGAATGAGAGACCAAAGCGGTAATTTTCAACAACAATATAAAATACAGAGGAACAACCGAATACAAACAAATCATCAAGAAGACGATAATACCAGCACTACAGCACAAAAAGGTAGCAATTCATTTTCTAATAACAATATATATAAGAATTTAAACTAATAGACGGGTTGTACTATATTTTTTTGAAAGATGAGGGTAAAAAAGAATATAAAATTTTCATTGATTGCGGTGCAACCCATAACTATATTAATAAAAATTTAGTTTTAGGTAATAGAATTAAGACTAAACCATTTAGAATGATTACCATGCACGGTGAATCGATATTAAATTACAAACAAAAAATAAGTATATTAAAGAAGGAATTAGAATTTTTTGAATTACAAACTAATGACGACTACGACTTAATGTTAGGAGTTGAGGGCATAACACAATTAGAAGCAGTCATAGACATTGGAAAAAAATTGTTTATAGTCCCCGAAAAAATACAAAAAATAAACTACTCCATAGGAGATAAAAAATACGAATTAGAGATTAACGAACTTATGAAACAAAATAATAAAATAGGACCTTTACCATTCACAACAGCCATAGAAGCTAGCATTAGAACAACAACTAAAGAACCAATCTGGACTAAACAATATCCAGGCAATTTAAATGATACCGAATTCGTGAATGAAGAAATAAAGAACCTACTAGAGCAAGGGATTATACAAAAAAGCTATAGCCCTTATAATTCACCAATGTTGACCGTACACAAGAAAGGATTAGACAAAAACGGGAAACCAAAACGACGAATGGTCATAGATTTTAGAAAACTTAATGAACATACTGTAACAGATAGATACATCATACCTGATGTCAATGTTACATTACAAAACTTAGGAAATGCCAAATACTTCACCACGCTAGATTTAGAATCTGGTTTTCACCAGATAAAAATAAAAAAGGAGGATAGAGAAAAAACAGCTTTTTGCGTTAATGGAGGTAAATACGAATTTGTACGTATGCCTTTCGGTTTAAAAAACGCTCCATCTATTTTCCAACGTTGTGTAGATGACATACTTAGAGAATTCATAGGGAAATTCGTGTACGTCTACATCGACGATGTTTTAATTTTTTCATCTTCTTTAGAAGAACATATGAAACACATACACATGGTGTTTAATGCCTTAAATCAAGCCACTCTTAAAATTTCGGACGAAAAATCTAAATTTTTTATGACTGAAGTAGAATATCTAGGTCATATTATTAAACATAATAAAATAACAACAGACCCAGAGAAAATAAAAGCTATTGAGAAATTTCCCATTCCCACTACACTTAAGGATTTACGAGGTTTTCTAGGATTAACTGGATATTATAGGAGATTTGTACAAAATTATGCACAAATTACGAAACCATTAACGGTTCATTTAAAAGGAGAAAATGCCCATATAGGCAAGAATAAAAGTAATAACACAAAAATTTACTTAGATCAAGCAGCCATTGATGCTGTAGATACGTTAAAATCAAAACTGAAAGAACAGGTCGAATTATTTCAACCTGATTACGAAAAACCTTTTGAGCTTACTACAGATGCATCCAACATAGCTATTGGAGCAGTATTAAGCCAAAATAAGAACCCAATATATTTTTTATCTCGCACATTGAGTAGTACAGAACAAAACTATAGTACTAATGAGAAAGAATTATTGGCAATTATATGGTCATTACAGAAATTAAGAAATTACATTTATGGCATAGCCGATTTAACTATTTTTACTGACCACCAGTCACTCACCTACGCAATCTCCGAAAAAAATCCAAATCACAAACTAAAACGCTGGAAGTCTATCATAGAAGACTATGGCGCGAAAATCAAATATAAGCCAGGAACACAAAATGTTGTAGCTGACGCCTTGTCTCGACAAATAATCAATACTTCATCCATCGACACTACACATTCCGCCGAAAGTTCCGCTAGTGAGATAATAAAAACTGTTTCACAACCCTTTAATACATACGGCATACAACTAGAACTCGTACCAACACCAAACCTTACTGAAACAAGAACACGAACTATTTTTTCTAATAAAATACGTCATACTATCAATTTTATGAATAACGACGATCTTATAATCGAATTAAAGAAAATACTGCAGCCCAACAGAGTCATAGCTATACATATGAATACAGAAGACTTATACAAATGCGCAGAAATAATAAAACAAACATTTGTCGGTAATCATTTCATACATACGCCAAAGAAACTGAAGGATATAATAGACAGAAATGAACAACTTCATATAATAGAAGAAACCCACAATAGAGCCCATAGGAGCTTTAATAATATAACAAAAGAAATACTTGAAAAATATTATTGGCCAAGCATAAAGAAAGATGCCAAGCAATTTAATAACCATTGTTCCGCTTGTTTATTTGGACGTTATGAAAGAAATCCAACTAAAGAACCACTTCGCGATTCAGACATACCAACACAACCTAGGGAATACATACATGCAGATATTTACTACAATGATAAAGTCACTTATTTAGTAACCATAGATAAGTTTTCCAAATATATAGTCGCTCACGAACTTAGCACTAAAGCTAATATAGAGAATAAGATGGAAGAAATAATTACTAATAACTTTCCTGAATGCAAACGACTCATGACCGATAACGAAGCAAGTTTTATCACGCCAGCATTCAAACAGATGTGTATAAAGCATAATGTGCGAAAAATAGAGACACCAGTTCATCGCTCATCAGCAAACGGACAAGTAGAAAGAGCTCATAACTCTATAAGTGAGCTAACGCGTATTTTCAAAATAAAGAATTCATCTACAACAAAAGACGAAATATTCAAAGCCATCAAGGAGCTTAACAATTCAATACACTCCGTAACAGGATATAGGCCTAGGGAAGTATATTTTGGAACAATAAAATTTAACAAGGAAGAAATCATAAGAAAATTACGACAAGCATCAAATAAAGTATTAGAAAGACTGAATAAGAAAGCAAAACACCGAATATTTGAAGAAGGTACACAAATCCTGGTAAAAATCACAGGAATCAGAAACAAGAATTTGCCCAGATACAAAAAAGAAATTGTTAAGGAAGACCGTGGGGACACGATTTTAACTCAAGGAGGAAAAATTATACATAAAAATAATATAAAAAATACGACAATTAACAAAAATGAACCAAGTATACCTGATATTAGTCGCACTGGCAATATCATTCCAGACACCAGAAGCAATAACTGAAATCGAAGACGTAACAAATAAAAAGTTTATTTTAACAAGAACAGATGACGTATTCCTATTTGACAAGTTCGCGTATTTATTCCATGTAACCAACTTAACAAGAATCTATACGACATATGAAGGAATACGTAACAAATATTCTTACTTTACCATAGAAGAACACATCTGGATAAAAAAAATAGATATATTAATTGACCAACTTAATCAACATAGAATTGAGAAACGAGGACTAAATTTCTTAGGATCCACACTGAAGTTTATCACTGGTATACCAGACCATGATGACGTAATTCAAATAGAAACGAAAATAAATGCCTTAATTGAAAATAATGAAAAACAAAAATTCATTAACTCCAGAATTGAAAAGTTACTGGATTCCATGCAAGGCCAAATGACAGAAAGCCACATCCTGCTCGAACAAATTCATGAACAACTATTAACATTAGTAAGAACTATAAACGCTGCTAAAAGTAACGAATATCTAGCAGAATCACTAAGCTTGGACGATGTAAAGGAAGTATCAGAACAGAAATTATCGTTCATACCAATTATAAATATATTGGAATATTCTGACATTTATATTGCAAGAAGTAATGACACCTTCATCAATATCTATAAGTATCCACTTATAAATAACTACTGCCAATTGTTTAAATTTACACCAATAAGTATTAAACATGGGAAAGTATCCACCGACAAAGAAATTGCTCTCTGCAATAATATTTATACGAGAGTAAATAACTGTAAAAATTACTTGAGCAAAAATATTTGTAAAATCAACAAAATAAATGATGACTGTATTAAACCATTAATAGAAAATAGGAAAGCTAAATGCATAATAATACAAGAATATAATTATCCGTTACTAGAAATAGACGAGGGATTCATTCTTTTGGACGGTACAAATACCGTAAACAACAAACTCGTAAAAGGAACTATATTAGTAAAATATACGGACAAAGTGATAATTAATAATATAACTTACATAAACATTCATAAAAGCATAATAGAAGCTGCACACGACAAACATAACGATGACTTAGAGATTATCAAAATAATGACATCCTCTTCAGAATTCGCATTCAGTAACATTGATTCATTAAAGAAATTTTTAATCCCAATAGAAAGACACCCTATCAAATATTTCTTATATATAACATTAATAATTATCACCATATTAATATCTATACATATTATACTGAAGGTATCAAAGTATTGTATAACCCTCAGGCAAATTAAGACACAAAAAAATCTTCAGGCTTTATATAATAGAGAACTAGAAAAAATCAGACAAGAAATAAACATTAAATAAATATAAATCGGGACGATTCATTTTAAGTAAGGGGAGAGTTAAGAACGATAGGTAGAATACCCTCACAGACAAACGATAACTATGTAGGTATAAGCAACGATTCATAACACAAACACTTTCTCTAAATTGTAAGATAATAAACCATGTTCAATCATAAGAAACAAAGACACTTTACCTAAATGTACTTGTAAATTGTAAACACATTATCTAAATGTTCTTTTGTAAACACCCTCAGAATAAAACATGATCAATCTTGTTTAAGAAAACAAAGAAAGAAGGTTTATCATGTTAAAATGTAGGTAACTGCCTACAATTATTTAGTTGATAAGATAGTATGTATTTTCTAGTATTTAAGCAACATATTTCAGAATTATAAGCTCAGTTAAGTATTAACATATGTATTAAGATTAACTCACTAGAGTTAAGAAAAAAAATAAATAAAATAAAAAAGACGCATAGACGTCTAAAAAATTTATTTTTTTAATTAACCAAAAAGTAAAAACTTTAATTCGCATGTGTATATAGCTATAAGTACGTACATACGTTCTATATAAGTTAGTTATTTGAACAGACATAACCTAACCTGCAAATTCAGGATAGATTAGTATTAACATATACATAAATAAATGCATACTTATATAACGGTTTAAATACATATAGACATTATAAAATAAGTCTAACAGTGTATTTATTATTTTCCAAACTGAATCTGCTCATCGAGTTCCCCTAGATTCCAATTTATTCCAATTGGAATTTGGAAATATAAAAAGAAAACAAAAAGTTTAAATTAAAATTTCAATGCTAATAACCATAAGTGGAATATTTTCCAAAAGTGGAAAAAAAATTTCAGAAACATATTAATCACCTAATTCTCTAAATTAGAACTATACCTGTCGAACAAAACAAAGAAATTACTATCGAGCACTCCAAATCATTGATACCAGTAGTAAATCCACGGCAGTAACACACAAACAAACAAAACGGTAACCCTTTTACACTGGAAATCTCTTTATACATAGGTATGTATGTGCGTATTTGTGTAAATATATACATTTAAATCGTGTTGAGAGTTAAAACATGCAAACAGTTGGTACTTTTTTCTTTACCAGATAATATTAAATAAATTGAAGAAAGTACCATAGTGTAATAAAGATAATATATATTTAAACAAGTAGTTAAACATTTAAAAAACAAAAACGGAAAAAAGAATAAAAAGGCTAGCATTTAATTCGGAAATTATAACTAAAACACATTAAATCAATTTCTAACAAATAGCATTTGAAGGCATTTGAATAAAACTTAGTGTTCAAATTGATTGAAACCCATAATCAAAAGTTCCATCACGGTCTTCTGGGTATGAAAAATACACGCACAGACAATTTGAAGTTAATTGGTTTGCATAAATAAAACAGAGCTGCAAAATAGTTATTTCATCATCACACAACAAGGTTTAAAAATCCAAATCTATTTCTATATTCAAATTTAATTTAATACTACTAGAACAATATACAATATTAAATTCTTCTCACAGTTTTTAAATATTTTAAAATAGTTTTGAGTATCTCTCACTTATAATTTTTTCTTCGTTTGAAAACAATCAACAAAATTTTTTTTGCTAATACAAAGTTAGTAACAATAATAAATAATTTTCTTATGCATACATACACTATACCTAAATTGATTCACTTAAATCCTACGTATACAAATAATTAATTTTCTCGTTTGTTTTTCTCGAACTTGAAAAAAGTTAACTTGCCATTTGAGTACAATAGTATTTCATTAATGAGCTGATTTCCTACTACCTGAATTTAAAAAAACAAAAAATAATAATAATAATAATTAACACACTCGTGTACTCATATCACTCCGAAAAAAATGTCCGAAGAATTCAATTTCGACGCAAACGACTTCGTTGCATTTTGCAACGATCTCGACGAAATACCTTCAGAAGAAATAACAGACTCGAGTCTTGAAGTGTATATGCAGGACCTTCAAGAAAGATCGAAACAGCTACAGGCATCATATAGATCTCTTTGTATCAATATAGATGGAAAAATTGAAAAGGAAACTTTAGAAATTGCACGAAATACATATACGGAGTGCACAAAATCATTTCACAAGTGTAAATCATCGATTTTAGATTTACAAAAAGCATTTAAAGCACCAATCCCACAACCGCTTCAAGCACAAATTAGTTCTGACACTACATTCGGTTGCATTCAGCTCTCTCCATGCGATACCGAAACTTTTCACGGCGGCTATGAAGAATGGCCATCGTTTCGCGATATGTTTACGGCTGTGTACGTTAATCATCCCAAATTGTCCCCAGTACAAAAACTATACCATTTAAGACTGAAAGTTCGTGGGCAAGCGGTTGCAATCGTCAAACGTTTCCAAATGTGCGGTGAAAACTTCTCGCTTGCATGGGCAGCACTACATGAACGGTATGAGAACAAAAGAATAATTGTTGAAAACCAATTAAATCTCTTGCTGAAGCTACCTCAAGAAACAGTTGAAAGCAGCGAATCACTTCAACGTATTCAGTCCACTTTAAATGATACTCTGGCTTTAGTCAAAGCTCAAAATGTGCCTCACGAAGATTGGGACCCCCTTCTATTAGTTATTTGCTCTTCTAAGCTTCCCCCCGAGACTAAATCTTTATGGGAAGAAACCTTTCATGCTCATAAATCAAGTCTCCCCAAATGGTCAGAAATGAATTCATTTCTTACAAAAAGATATGAACTCTTAGATCGTCTTAAAAACATTCATGGTATTAAACAAACAAATGGAAGACAGCATACTAATGCAAAACTTAACACAGATAATATTACTGTGTTTCCTTGCAAGGTTTGTAAATCTCATCATGCATTAAAAAATTGTCCCGTTTTCAAAGCTATGGATACACAGACTCGTATCAACTTTGTGTCAAAAAATAAAATATGTAAGAATTGTCTATCGTATACTCATGTCAGGAAAAATTGCAAGAGTATATTCACTTGCTCTCAATGTAATATCAATCACTATTCTCTCCTACATCTCCCAAAGCCCAACACACGACAATCTAACTCGCAGAGAAATAACTTTGATCATGATAACCAGCCTAGTACCTCAGCTCAAGCTAGGAATAGAGAGTCCAGACAAACGTCCAACTATTTTATCTCGAGCACCAACCGATCACCACCAGAACATACTTTGCTTCCCACTGCCATAATACAAATTAAATGCCGAGGAGAAATTTTCAATGCTCGTGCCTTTATAGACCAAGGTTCGGAAAAGTCTTTTATATCCAACAGGTTACAGCAACGTCTCATGCTTCCTACTGAACGAAACAATATCCAAATCCGTGGTATAGGCGGAAATGTGGTTGAAAGCTCAAGCTCGATCTGCAATTTGACATTATATGCCCAAGAATATGATAAAAGTGTGAATATAAGCGAGTAGTAGGGAACTGTTCATCCTGGACCAATTAAAATTGTGAAATTGTTGCTGAAATTGTTAAATTGTTGCTGAAATTGTTAAATTTGGGTAATTAAAATTTGAAAATTGTTAAATTCTTGGAAATTTGTGTTTTTTTGTTTACATAAGGAGTTTTTTGTTTACATTAGGAGTTTTTTGTTTACATTAGGAGTTTTTGTTTACATTAAGTGTATGTCTGTCTGTCGGTCTGTCTATCTGCCTGCCTGACCGTGGGAAGTTTGTGTGTGGAATATTTTGTGTGAATGTACTAAGGCGGTTCATAGTTTGGCGGTTTTTATGTGTGTATGTGACGACGGGGAAAATCATGAAAATGGTTTTTCCTAATGCTGACGGAAAATCATCTAATGATTTTTCGTAATTCCGAAGGCAAAACATGATAATTTTTCGTAATACCGAAGGCAAAACATGATAATTTTTCCTAATGCCTACTGCAATACATGCTAATTTTTCCTAATGCCTACTGCAATACATGATTATTATTTTTTTCAAATGCCGACGGCAAAAAATGAATATAATTTTTTCAAATGCCGACGGGAAAATGATTTTTCCTAATGACGACGGGAAAACGTGAAAGTTATTTTTTCTAATGCTAATGTAGGTGTTGCTAGACTGTGGGAATTTAAGGCTGACCGTGATTTGAGTGGGTGGCGTTGTTGCCGTAATATGTAACCATAGGAATTCGTGGATGTGTCTGTCTGTCTGTGAAAATTTAGTTGAAGCTTCGATTGGAAGGGGGGCGGGGTGTAGTAGAGCTAGATCAATTGCATGTATATATATGTGTGTGTGTGTGTGTATGTGTGTGTGTGTACGTTTGTAGGAATTTCTATAGGAGCTTAAGGCTGATTGCGATTTATGAGGGGCGAGGTGTACTAGTAATATGTAACCGAGGGAGTCTGTCTGTTTGTATTTCTGTAGGAGTTTAAGGCTGACCATGATTTGGCTGGGCATGGTTGTTGACGTAATATGTAGCTATGGAGATTTGTGGGTGTGTCTGTCTGTAGGAGTTTAAGGCTGATCGTGATTTGAGGTGGGTGAGGATGTTATTGAGGTAAATTGGTTATGTGTATGTATGTATGTATGGCCAGGGGAATTTGTGTATGCATATCTGGGGGAGAATTTAAGGCTAGTCGTGATTTGTGAAAGGTGGGGTGTTGTTGAAATTTTCTTGGATATTTCTTATATGAATTCTGCTATGTGTGTGTATTTGCGCTGGTATTTATATGTAGGTGGAAATAAATTGTTTTCAGTATCGACATTTGGTACTATAAAATAATATCATATATCTGGACTTCCCTAATCCTAGTATGCTTTTATACTTACTATTGCTTTATATTTTCTCATGCTTAAATTTGTCTCGCGTTGAAGTCGGTCTGGGTGAAATTTGTTTATATTACAGATTTTGTTTATTTAACTACATTCGTCTTCTTTGACTGAAAGAGTTTTCTACACACAGAGAAAACCCAACTTGAAATCAGTAAGAATCATGCTGAATTAATAAGAACCATTAGCGAAGGTTTAGTCATATTGAAATTTCTTATTTCAATATGGACAAAATATTAATTTACAGTATTCATTTATTAAACTCATTAGTTTGTAGATATCTCAATATACATTTTCTATTATATTAAAAATTATTGAATTAATGTGATGAATTCTTATTTTTAAGCTGCAGATTTTCCCTGAGTGTATGGATTGTTTATATTTGCATTGTGCTTTAACTAAACGACGCTTCATATATTTTCATGATGTAGATCTAATAAATACTTAAGCATTGATAAGAAATTTGATATGTACACATACATATCTACAAATTGATTTTATGTATGTATGTATGTATGTATGTATGTACATATATATGTACATACAAATAAGTGTTCAACTCAATCTTTGAATACATTTTTTATTTTATTTTTTGTCATGTGATGTCTGTTGTTGGTGAAATTAAAAACATTTTAATTTTTATCTGCGTTTACTTAAAAGTTTGTGAGGATTTTCTGTTGTAAGTAAAACTGAATTCTTGAAGATATGTACTTACATACTCTATAGTAATAGTAACTATAATAGAAATATTTCTTATACTTAATTTACAGTTTTTTAAAGTATAGGGTATAAAATTTTTTCTAGCTATAGCCTTCTACATTTATTTTGGAAAACTTGCTTTGCTTTTTAAAAATGTATAAACATTTTTAAATGAAACTGATCCGGCACTCCAGCTTAGGTACTGATAGTTTTTTTTTTGTTGTTAGTTAACTTACTTATTTTTTATTTTTTATTGATAAACATTGGAAATCAAAAGGGAGTTTTATATTGTAATTATTATTTTCATAATTGTTGAAAACAATCGCTGCTTTTTGTTTGTTTTTTGCGATGAAATCATTTGAATTACTTTTGCAACTTACGCGTTTATAAAAATTATGTTATTTTCTATATTTCTTAATTTATAAGACTTTTAGACTTTGTCCTTTAGGGGTTATATATTCTATTATACGATTATGAATAAGAATGCAGTAAGCTGATGTATTTGCTTACTGCTTCAAATTAAAATTTTATTAAATTGAATAAAAGGAGTTTTTTTTTCTTAAACTCTGATGCAGTTAGAAGCGCTGGAGATTCTTTCATATAACAGCTTTTTTGAAATTTTTGATACATAGTATAATATAGAATTGGATAACATTTATTTTTAATTTTTATGTTAAGAAGTACGGGTATGAGACTGAATTTAAATGTACTTTTAAATTAGTTAAATCATAATGAACAAACATATTTTCTTCTTTAATAGCGATCAACAGAAAACGAACTCGTTTTCATATAATTTAGGTATACCCTATCGACGGCTCCTCTAGGATACAAGATGACTTTGTATGACGAAATTTCTGTTGCTTTATACTCATAATATGTTTACATTAATAAGATACATATACATATGTTTATTTTATGAACGGTGAGCACCTATGGCTTTTATTTAATGTTCTATATGACTTTTTTTTCATTTTATTAAAGTTCAGCGTATTGTATATATATTTCTGAAATGTTTAAGTGTGTTTTGTGTGCCCATCGGGCAGAGTGTACGTATTAGTTGGTCAGTCAGTCTCTATTTCTATTTTTTTTTCTTCTAATGTGCCACTCCTTTTTCAGATTTTACTACTTGGAATAGAGAATTTTTGTCTAATTTTTTGGTGGGTATATACATTAGGTATGTAGAAATTAGTTTAGATACAAAGAAATGCATGTTTAATATACAACTATTGTATCAAATCGATCTCAAATAACTCAGTTACCTCTACCAGCAATTCACCGTTGGTGTATTCATAAAGTGTTAGAAACAATGAAATATCTATGTTTTGAGAGAATTTTTCCCCTCAAGTATTTCTACATGAGGTTTGAGGGGTCAATCACTGTCGCATTCATATGTAATGATTATTCACTTAAAAAAGGTCATCATCACCATCAATCATCTCCGTATACAATACATTCATGAGTTGGGTTGATCCAGATACAATTGCTGTCTCATCACCTTCTAACAGCTTTATATATTTTGCTAGTATGCATGCATTAGCATGCTTCTATCGATAGTGACGTAAGAGTCCGAGATGTAGAGTGTTACAATTAAAAATCTTTACTATTAGAATTTACCAGTTCGCTCTTTAGAATTTTTACAAAGTAGATACATATGTATGTATTTCATTGACCACAAAATCATAAAATTTCTTTGCTTACAAAATTGTATGACGTGAGGATTTTTTTTTTTTGTTTTGAAATTATACATGCTTCGGCATGCTTTCATTTTTTTTTCTATAAATTTATGTCATACTCATATAGATACAGATGTAAAGTAAGATCTGTTTACTGTACATTTTAAAATTTATGCATGCTTCAGCATGATTCTAGTTGAAGCGTATATTCATTCACTAAGTTTGTTTGATACTTATTCATACACATGTACATTCTTAAAGATTGGATATCAAAGTCCAATTTCCGTAGTTTATCTATATTTTCTAAAGATCTGATAGCTAAAGAAATAAATAGAGTGAAGATCTTCTATAATAATCCCATTGTCATATTGTAAAATTTTGCGTGCTAGCGCTTTCGATGGGAAAATATACATACAACTTTATAAAAAGTGATAATATGATGTGCTGCTGAATATTGCACTATGTTATAGTTCATTTTAAACACTGAAGTTTTAGCAATATTTCATTCAGACCAACAAGTTTAGAGAATTCCACTACATTTAGTTAATTATCTTTCTTAAGACCCATCATTCCTAATCAATCCTACAAAAAACAACACAAATTAGATTTTTCGTTTTAATTTTATTTTTATTAAATTCAACATTCATTCTTCAAATTACTTTATACTATATTAAGTAGCTTTTCCTCATTTGTTGAGTTGACTTTAATAGGAGACATTTTAATGGTACGATGAACTTTTCTATTGCATTCATTGAGTAAATCTTTATATATACCAATCCACTTATATGAACCATTAAAGCTAATTCTTTTCACATCATACCTTTCAATGATCTATTAAATCATTCTAATATTGATGCTTTCATATTAAGTAATGTTTAATCTTCTATTTATGTATGAGCTTTCCCAAGTATTTATTAAAAAATTCTTTAGAATCATCTGTTTGTAAGTTCTTTGGTACCCGTACCACTTCAAAAATATTTTCCATTGCCTTGGTTTTTAGAGTGCAGCTTTTATTTTCAGCTGTACTTTGAGAATGTGTCAATTACAGTCTTCAAAAATCAACAATTTCTATTTTCTGTAGAAAAGTTCTACATTTCACCTAACTTAGCTCCATAAAACATCATATATTCCTGTCATTACATCTCTACAAGCACAAACAGTTATTAGATTTAATATGGAGTTCGTTAACTAAATTCCTTTTTAAGGACATAGAATTGTTTCACAGATTTTTTCGAAAGTGTTGTGATCTACATCTTGCACTTTCAGCTATTTATACTAACATGTAGTTAATTTTCTAATCTATATATTTAACCGTAAACTCTTCAATTTGTTTTTAATTATTTACTTTTTAGAATTGCTTTTTCAATTTTATAACTGTCTTCTTTCTCTAATTTTATTTCACGCTGTAGTTCCTCAATTTGCATTTAAATATATTCTTGAATATTAATGCTTTAAGCTATATTATTAATTTGTCTTGTATTTTATCTTCATTCAGTTTGATGTAACTATCAACAATAGTTTGTATCTAATTCATTTATGCCTTCCAATACTGATAAGTCAGTATAAATGTCTTCAGAATTGGAAGTCTATGAGTAAAATCATCGTCATCATCATTCTCAGTATTAGCATCATTAAATATGATGGTATTATCAAATATTGTTTCTTCTACTAGTTTCTTTGGGGTACTTGTCTATATCTTGAGTGAAGGTTTCTCAGGCTTTAAACTTGTACATTTTCAACTTCTGTCTTGATTTTACTTTCTTCTTTCATAAGAATTCTTTTAATATTTTTAGAACTATTTATGAATTCTTCTGCTATAGGTTTAAATGTATCTTTTAGTTGTTCACTTGTATCTATTTCACCAGTTTTTATACTACGAAGCTTTTTCTTCAACACATTTCTTGTCAACACCAACTGTTTTAAAATTTTCTCATCCATGTTCGCTAAGGGCAAATAACAGGTATCAGCAATCAGATCAGTTTTTCAGGAGCTGGTCTGGTTTTCAGATCAGCTTTTCAGGACCTGGTCTGGTTTTCAGATCAGCTTATCAGGACCTGGTCTGGTTTTCAGATCAGCTTTTCAGGACCTGGTCTGGTTTTCAGATCAGCTTATCAGGAGCTGGTCTGGTTATCAGATCAGCTTGTCAGGAGCTGGTCTGGTTATCAGATCAGCTTATCAGGAGCTGGTCTGGTTTTCCGATCAGCTTATCAGGAGCTGGTCTGGTTATCAGATCAGTTTATCAGGAGCTGGTCTGGTTATCAGATCAGCTTATCAGGAGCTGGTCTGGTTATCAGATCAGCTTATCAGGACCTGAACTCATTTTCAGATCAGCTTATCAGGAGCTGGTCTGGTTTTCATCTGATTTTCAGATCAGCTTATCATGTAACAGATCAGACTATCAGGAGCTGTTCAGATTTTCATTTCAAGATATCTGAGTCAGATTTAGTTATCAGTGTACAAGTAGCTAGCCATTTATAACATTTATATACATGAAGTTTAAAGTCAGATGAAATACGAAAAAGTAAAGTTTTATGTAGTAAAATTATTTTCTGTAACGATCATCGTTTAATTCACTATCTTTGCTTATAATCAAAAATCCATATTTATCCTTTCAACATGCTTTATATTTTTCTCACCTTACCTAAACATTAACATTAAACATAAGTAGAATGAATCAACATTCTTATCTCTCCCCATACAAATATATGCTTCCCATACGCATCATGGTTAAATATCATATTGGAATTACTTTGGACTGAAATAACAGATTCACTATCGGTAAATTTTGTAATATATTATTATTTTAATTGATGTAATAAATTTCTTCAGATTTTTATATCTGGGTTGATATAAAGATTTTGAGTATAAATAAATGTTCTCAAATTTAAGTCCATTAGGACTTTCTAGCAAGCCAATCATAGCGTTTTTTTTTTCGTAATTTGACAGGTCAACTATTGTTGAACGAATAGAATTTGATATAAGGGAACTATGATTTATTTTTGAACTATCGTTCGATGAATCATCAATATTTCGTACCAAGAATTATTTATGTTGTTTTGACTAAGGGTATGAGTCAATATTTATAAAATCCATTTCATAAATATCAGCTCATGCTCATAGTCAAAACAAAGTATGCTTTAAGTGTTTAAAACCAGTATTACCATAAAAATGGTGGTTTTAAACACTTAAAATATACTTTGTTTTACTAACCGCATTTTATAACTAAATGCATTCATAAATATTAACGCATACTCATAATCAAAACAGCATATAAATATCCTTTGTTTTGACTATGAGTATGAGTCATTATCTCTTATTATAGAAAGAATAAAATAGTATGGTTATATGATATCAGAAATCATGTTTTCTAAAATCATATAACCATACTATTTTATTCTTTCAATAATAATAGATAATATTTATGAAATGCATTTATTTACAAAATGCGATTAGTAAAACAACATAAATATAGCATGGTATGAAATTTTGATGATTCATCAATATTTCGTACCAAGGTATTTTTAGGTTGTTTTTACTATGGGTATGCGCCAATATTTATGAAATGTATTTCATAAATATTATCTCTTATTATAGAAAAATTAAATAATGTAGCTATACGATTTCAGAAAATATTTTCTGAAATCGTATAGCTATATTATTTTATTTGTCCTATAATAAGAGATAATGGCCCCTACTCATAGTCAAAACAAATAATATTTTAAGAGTTTCAAATCAGTATTATCATACAAAATACTGATTTTAAACTCTTACAGCCTTATTTATAAAACTTATTAAGGCTTTGGAAAGGCTTTTTAAAACAAATTTTTTATAAAAATTTTTTCTTAAAAAGTCTTTATAAAGCCCTAATAAGTGTTATAAATAAGGCTGTTAAAATATACTTTGTTTTACTAACCACATTTTTGTAACTAAACGCATTTCATAAATATTGATGCATACTCATAGTCAAAACAAAGGATATTTTTATGCTGTTTTGATTATGAGTGTGGATCATTAGCTATACGATTTCAGAAAATATTTTCTGATATGGTATAGCTGTATTAGTTTATTTTTTTATAATAAGAGATAATATTTATAAAATGTATTTAGCTACATAAATGCGGTTAGTAAAACAACCTACAATACCTTGGTACGAAATATTGATGATTCATCGAACGATAGTTCAAAAATAAATCATAGTTCCCTTATATCAAATTCTATTCGTTCAACAATAGTTGACCTGTCAAATTACGAAAAAAAAACGCTATGATTGGCTTGCTAGAAAGTCCTAATGGACTTAAATTTGAGAACATTTATTTATACTCAAAATCTTTATATCAACCCAGATATAAAAATCTGAAGAAATTTATTACATCAATTAAAATAATAATATATTACAAAATTTACCGATAGTGAATCTGTTATTTCAGTCCAAAGTAATTCCAATATGATATTTAACCATGATGCGTATGGGAAGCATATTTTTGTATGGGGAGAGATAAGAATGTTGATTCATTCTACTTATGTTTAATGTTAATGTTTAGGTAAGGTGAGAAAAATATAAAGCATGTTGAAAGGATAAATATGGATTTTTGATTATAAGCAAAGATAGTGAATTAAACGATGATCGTTATAGAAAATAATTTTACTACATAAAACTTTACTTTTTCGTATTTCATCTGACTTTAAACTTCATGTATATAAATGTTATAAATGGCTAGCTACTTGTACACTGATAACTAAATCTGACTCAGATATCTTGAAATGAAAATCTGAACAGCTCCTGATAGTCTGATCTGTTACATGATAAGCTGATCTGAAAACCAGACCAGCTCCTGATAAGCTGATCTGAAAATCAGATCAGGTCCTGATAAGCTGATCTGATAATCAGACCAACTCCTGATAGGCTGATCTGATAACCAGACCAGCTCCTGATAAGCTGATCTGATAACCAGACCAGCTCCTGATAAGCTGATCTGAAAACCAGACCAGCTCCTGATAAGCTGATCTGATAACCAGACCAGCTCCTGACAAGCTGATCTGATAACCAGACCAGCTCCTGATTAGCTGATCTGAAAACCAGACCAGGTCCTGAAAAGCTGATCTGAAAACCAGACCAGGTCCTGATAAGCTGATCTGAAAACCAGACCAGGTCCTGAAAAGCTGATCTGAAAACCAGACCAGCTCCTGAAAAACTGATCTGATTGCTGATACCTGTTATTTGCCCTTAGCGAACATGGATGAGAAAATTTTAAAACAGTTGGTGTTGACAAGAAATGTGTTGAAGAAAAAGCTTCGTAGTATAAAAACTGGTGAAATAGATACAAGTGAACAACTAAAAGATACATTTAAACCTATAGCAGAAGAATTCATAAATAGTTCTAAAAATATTAAAAGAATTCTTATGAAAGAAGAAAGTAAAATCAAGACAGAAGTTGAAAATGTACAAGTTTAAAGCCTGAGAAACCTTCACTCAAGATATAGACAAGTACCCCAAAGAAACTAGTAGAAGAAACAATATTTGATAATACCATCATATTTAATGATGCTAATACTGAGAATGATGATGACGATGATTTTACTCATAGACTTCCAATTCTGAAGACATTTATACTGACTTATCAGTATTGGAAGGCATAAATGAATTAGATACAAACTATTGTTGATAGTTACATCAAACTGAATGAAGATAAAATACAAGACAAATTAATAATATAGCTTAAAGCATTAATATTCAAGAATATATTTAAATGCAAATTGAGGAACTACAGCGTGAAATAAAATTAGAGAAAGAAGACAGTTATAAAATTGAAAAAGCAATTCTAAAAAGTAAATAATTAAAAACAAATTGAAGAGTTTACGGTTAAATATATAGATTAGAAAATTAACTACATGTTAGTATAAATAGCTGAAAGTGCAAGATGTAGATCACAACACTTTCGAAAAAATCTGTGAAACAATTCTATGTCCTTAAAAAGGAATTTAGTTAACGAACTCCATATTAAATCTAATAACTGTTTGTGCTTGTAGAGATGTAATGACAGGAATATATGATGTTTTATGGAGCTAAGTTAGGTGAAATGTAGAACTTTTCTACTGAAAATAGAAATTGTTGATTTTTGAAGACTGTAATTGACACATTCTCAAAGTACAGCTGAAAATAAAAGCTGCACTCTAAAAACCAAGGCAATGGAAAATATTTTTGAAGTGGTACGGGTACCAAAGAACTTACAAACAGATGATTCTAAAGAATTTTTTAATAAATACTTGGGAAAGCTCATACATAAATAGAAGATTAAACATTACTTAATATGAAAGCATCAATATTAGAATGATTTAATAGATCATTGAAAGGTATGATGTGAAAAGAATTAGCTTTAATGGTTCATATAAGTGGATTGGTATATATAAAGATTTACTCAATGAATGCAATAGAAAAGTTCATCGTACCATTAAAATGTCTCCTATTAAAGTCAACTCAACAAATGAGGAAAAGCTACTTAATATAGTATAAAGTAATTTGAAGAATGAATGTTGAATTTAATAAAAATAAAATTAAAACGAAAAATCTAGTTTGTGTTGTTTTTTGTAGGATTGATTAGGAATGATGGGTCTTAAGAAAGATAATTAACTAAATGTAGTGGAATTCTCTAAACTTGTTGGTCTGAATGAAATATTGCTAAAACTTCAGTGTTTAAAATGAACTATAACATAGTGCAATATTCAGCAGCACATCATATTATCACTTTTTATAAAGTTGTATGTATATTTTCCCATCGAAAGCGCTAGCACGCAAAATTTTACAATATGACAATGGGATTATTATAGAAGATCTTCACTCTATTTATTTCTTTAGCTATCAGATCTTTAGAAAATATAGATAAACTACGGAAATTGGACTTTGATATCCAATCTTTAAGAATGTACATGTGTATGAATAAGTATCAAACAAACTTAGTGAATGAATATACGCTTCAACTAGAATCATGCTGAAGCATGCATAAATTTTAAAATGTACAGTAAACAGATCTTACTTTACATCTGTATCTATATGAGTATGACATAAATTTATAGAAAAAAAAATGAAAGCATGCCGAAGCATGTATAATTTCAAAACAAAAAAAAAAATCCTCACGTCATACAATTTTGTAAGCAAAGAAATTTTATGATTTTGTGGTCAATGAAATACATACATATGTATCTACTTTGTAAAAATTCTAAAGAGCGAACTGGTAAATTCTAATAGTAAAGATTTTTAATTGTAACACTCTACATCTCGGACTCTTACGTCACTATCGATAGAAGCATGCTAATGCATGCATACTAGCAAAATATATAAAGCTGTTAGAAGGTGATGAGACAGCAATTGTATCTGGATCAACCCAACTCATGAATGTATTGTATACGGAGATGATTGATGGTGATGATGACCTTTTTTAAGTGAATAATCATTACATATGAATGCGACAGTGATTGACCCCTCAAACCTCATGTAGAAATACTTGAGGGGAAAAATTCTCTCAAAACATAGATATTTCATTGTTTCTAACACTTTATGAATACACCAACGGTGAATTGCTGGTAGAGGTAACTGAGTTATTTGAGATCGATTTGATACAATAGTTGTATATTAAACATGCATTTCTTTGTATCTAAACTAATTTCTACATACCTAATGTATATACCCACCAAAAAATTAGACAAAAATTCTCTATTCCAAGTAGTAAAATCTGAAAAAGGAGTGGCACATTAGAAGAAAAAAAAAATAGAAATAGAGACTGACTGACCAACTAATACGTACACTCTGCCCGATGGGCACACAAAACACACTTAAACATTTCAGAAATATATATACAATACGCTGAACTTTAATAAAATGAAAAAAAAGTCATATAGAACATTAAATAAAAGCCATAGGTGCTCACCGTTCATAAAATAAACATATGTATATGTATCTTATTAATGTAAACATATTATGAGTATAAAGCAACAGAAATTTCGTCATACAAAGTCATCTTGTATCCTAGAGGAGCCGTCGATAGGGTATACCTAAATTATATGAAAACGAGTTCGTTTTCTGTTGATCGCTATTAAAGAAGAAAATATGTTTGTTCATTATGATTTAACTAATTTAAAAGTACATTTAAATTCAGTCTCATACCCGTACTTCTTAACATAAAAATTAAAAATAAATGTTATCCAATTCTATATTATACTATGTATCAAAAATTTCAAAAAAGCTGTTATATGAAAGAATCTCCAGCGCTTCTAACTGCATCAGAGTTTAAGAAAAAAAAACTCCTTTTATTCAATTTAATAAAATTTTAATTTGAAGCAGTAAGCAAATACATCAGCTTACTGCATTCTTATTCATAATCGTATAATAGAATATATAACCCCTAAAGGACAAAGTCTAAAAGTCTTATAAATTAAGAAATATAGAAAATAACATAATTTTTATAAACGCGTAAAGTTGCAAAAGTAATTCAAATGATTTCATCGCAAAAAAAAAACAAAAAGCAGCGATTGTTTTCAACAATTATGAAAATAATAATTACAATATAAAACTCCCTTTTGATTTCCAATGTTTATCAATAAAAAATAAAAAATAAGTAAGTTAACTAACAACAAAAAAAAAACTATCAGTACCTAAGCTGGAGTGCCGGATCAGTTTCATTTAAAAATGTTTATACATTTTTAAAAAGCAAAGCAAGTTTTCCAAAATAAATGTAGAAGGCTATAGCTAGAAAAAATTTTATACCCTATACTTTAAAAAACTGTAAATTAAGTATAAGAAATATTTCTATTATAGTTACTATTACTATAGAGTATGTAAGTACATATCTTCAAGAATTCAGTTTTACTTACAACAGAAAATCCTCACAAACTTTTAAGTAAACGCAGATAAAAATTAAAATGTTTTTAATTTCACCAACAACAGACATCACATGACAAAAAATAAAATAAAAAATGTATTCAAAGATTGAGTTGAACACTTATTTGTATGTACATATATATGTACATACATACATACATACATACATACATAAAATCAATTTGTAGATATGTATGTGTACATATCAAATTTCTTATCAATGCTTAAGTATTTATTAGATCTACATCATGAAAATATATGAAGCGTCGTTTAGTTAAAGCACAATGCAAATATAAACAATCCATACACTCAGGGAAAATCTGCAGCTTAAAAATAAGAATTCATCACATTAATTCAATAATTTTTAATATAATAGAAAATGTATATTGAGATATCTACAAACTAATGAGTTTAATAAATGAATACTGTAAATTAATATTTTGTCCATATTGAAATAAGAAATTTCAATATGACTAAACCTTCGCTAATGGTTCTTATTAATTCAGCATGATTCTTACTGATTTCAAGTTGGGTTTTCTCTGTGTGTAGAAAACTCTTTCAGTCAAAGAAGACGAATGTAGTTAAATAAACAAAATCTGTAATATAAACAAATTTCACCCAGACCGACTTCAACGCGAGACAAATTTAAGCATGAGAAAATATAAAGCAATAGTAAGTATAAAAGCATACTAGGATTAGGGAAGTCCAGATATATGATATTATTTTATAGTACCAAATGTCGATACTGAAAACAATTTATTTCCACCTACATATAAATACCAGCGCAAATACACACACATAGCAGAATTCATATAAGAAATATCCAAGAAAATTTCAACAACACCCCACCTTTCACAAATCACGACTAGCCTTAAATTCTCCCCCAGATATGCATACACAAATTCCCCTGGCCATACATACATACATACACATAACCAATTTACCTCAATAACATCCTCACCCACCTCAAATCACGATCAGCCTTAAACTCCTACAGACAGACACACCCACAAATCTCCATAGCTACATATTACGTCAACAACCATGCCCAGCCAAATCATGGTCAGCCTTAAACTCCTACAGAAATACAAACAGACAGACTCCCTCGGTTACATATTACTAGTACACCTCGCCCCTCATAAATCGCAATCAGCCTTAAGCTCCTATAGAAATTCCTACAAACGTACACACACACACATACACACACACACACACATATATATACATGCAATTGATCTAGCTCTACTACACCCCGCCCCCCTTCCAATCGAAGCTTCAACTAAATTTTCACAGACAGACAGACACATCCACGAATTCCTATGGTTACATATTACGGCAACAACGCCACCCACTCAAATCACGGTCAGCCTTAAATTCCCACAGTCTAGCAACACCTACATTAGCATTAGAAAAAATAACTTTCACGTTTTCCCGTCGTCATTAGGAAAAATCATTTTCCCGTCGGCATTTGAAAAAATTATATTCATTTTTTGCCGTCGGCATTTGAAAAAAATAATAATCATGTATTGCAGTAGGCATTAGGAAAAATTAGCATGTATTGCAGTAGGCATTAGGAAAAATTATCATGTTTTGCCTTCGGTATTACGAAAAATTATCATGTTTTGCCTTCGGAATTACGAAAAATCATTAGATGATTTTCCGTCAGCATTAGGAAAAACCATTTTCATGATTTTCCCCGTCGTCACATACACACATAAAAACCGCCAAACTATGAACCGCCTTAGTACATTCACACAAAATATTCCACACACAAACTTCCCACGGTCAGGCAGGCAGATAGACAGACCGACAGACAGACATACACTTAATGTAAACAAAAACTCCTAATGTAAACAAAAAACTCCTAATGTAAACAAAAAACTCCTTATGTAAACAAAAAAACACAAATTTCCAAGAATTTAACAATTTTCAAATTTTAATTACCCAAATTTAACAATTTCAGCAACAATTTAACAATTTCAGCAACAATTTCACAATTTTAATTGGTCCAGGATGAACAGTTCCCTACTACTTAAGCGCCATAGTAGTCCCCAAAATTACACGACTATTACCCAATTTTTCACTCTCATCTTCTGATGTATCACTTGAACAATTAAAAGATTTCGTATTAGCAGACCCAACTTTTTATTGTCCGGGCCAAGTTGATTTGCTAATTGGAAGCAATTATATTCCCGATATATTGCTTGAAGGTGTTAAAAAAATTTTCAATTCACTAGTGGCTCAGTCCACAATTTTTGGATGGATAATAAGCGGTCCCATTGATATTAAAACGTGCAATTCATTATCCATAATGACTACCGAAATCACAAAAGATCTCATTGTAGAACAATTGAAAACGTTTTGGGAAGTAGAAGAAGTCGCCATGAAGCTTCCCTCCTTGAAAGAACATGAATATTGCGAGTCCCGTTACAAGAAAACAACAACTCGAAATGAGGACGGTCGTTACGTAGTTAAACTACTATTTCAAAAGGATTTTCTGGATGATTTACCTCTAGGTCTCTCGCGACCAACAGCCATTGCACAATATCTCAGAATGGAAAGCTCCCTTAAGAATAAGCCACAGCTAGCTGAAATTTATCATGGAGTATTAAAAGAATACCTAACATTGAATCACATGGAACCCATCTTATCTCTCTTTTATCTCCCCCACCATGCTGTTTTTAAACCAGAGAGTAAAAGTACTAAGGTGAGGATTGTGTTTAATGCATCCAAATGCTCAAGCTCAGGAAATTCTTTAAATGATGCTCTCCACACCGGTCCAACTCTACAGTCCGATTTTATGACTCTAATTTTAAGATGGAGAATCTATCGATATGTATTCAATGGGGATATTGAAAAAATGTACCGTCAAATCTTGGTTCACGAAGATGATCGTCCATTACAGCGTATTATCTTTCGCCGTGACAAAAACTCTGCATTAGATTTTTCCCTTAAAACAGTAACATTTGGTGTTAATTGTGCCCCTTATTTAGCAATTAGAACGCTACATCAACTAGCGGACGATACCAAAGAATTATATCCCCAAGCATCACATATTTTGACTAAAGAAACTTACGTAAATGATATATTATCAGGAGCTCATACAGTTGCAGCTGCGAAAGATTCTCTTACGCGGGTGATTCTAGCTCTACAGTCAGCTGGATTCCTTTTAAAGAAAATAACTTCAAACTGCGCTGAAATATTATCTACAATCCCTGAAGAAAATCTACTTGACTCTCAATTTCTCAAATTTGAAGAAACAAGTTCTATGAAAACCCTTGGCATTCAGTGGAACGCACTAACCGATAATTTTTCCTATGCAATCGATCCCCCCAAAACATGTGAACGAGTTACAAAAAGAAACATTTTGTCTGCGATTGCTAAGCTGTTTGATCCTGCTGGCTGGATATCACCTATCGTAATTCACGCAAAAATACTACTTCAGCAACTGTGGCTTGAAGGCAGAGATTGGGATGATGAAGTTAAGCCTAGCACCCTTCTTTACTGGAGAAAGTTTCTGGAAGACCTACCAATGATTTCACAAATAAAAATTCCCCGCTGGATTAATTTTACTCCGTCATTAATAACACATATTCATGGTTTCTGCGATGCCTCTGAGAAAGCATATTGTGCCGCAGTATATATAAGAATTCAGAGCAAAGATTCCATTTCATCTTCCTTACTGGTTTCGAAAACGAAGGTAGCACCTCTTGACCCTGTTTCTCTACCACGGTTAGAGCTATGTAGAGCAGTTCTTCTCTCTAAACTTGTAAAACGTGTACTCTTGCAACTACCTATTCACAGCTATGATCTCTATCTTTGGTGTGATTCAGTAATTGTAATTATTAGGATGGTTAGGAAGACCGCCTCTCACATGAAAAACTTACGTAGCTAATAGAACAGCAGAAATTATCAGAAATGTTGGAAATATTAGTTGGAGACATATTCGATCACCAGAAAATCCCGCTGACTTAGGATCTCGAGGATGTCGCGTCCAAGAACTCTTATATTCCTCGTTATGGTGGCATGGCCCCGATTGCCTTTTGAAGCCGCCCGAAGAATGGCCACAGTCCATCACTCTAAAAGAAGAATGCCCCGAAAAAAGAAAAAGTGTTGATGTTTTTCACATATCTACTAAAATAAATGAAGAGAGTGACAACAACATACTGAATCTCTTTTCAAGATGGGATAAGGCCATAAGAATTATAGCTTATATGTCTAGATTCTTAAATCGTATTCAGGGCAGGTACTCACTGTCGAAAGACATTACCATCCTTATATCAAGCAAGAAAAACATTTCACGAGACAAATCGGTATCAATGATGATTATAGGCTTACCCCCAATCAGCAGCCAAGAATTTTTACAATCTAAAAATATGATCATTATTCTTACACAGAAGTACTATTTCAAACAAGAGTATCTTTCTCTTCAAGCTTCAAAGAGCGTTAGTAAGAAAAGCTCACTATATTCACTAAATCCATATTTGGATGGTGATGGCATTATTAGATCAAATGGTAGGATCTCTAACTCTAAACTTCCTCTTAATGAACGAAACCCAATAATCATTCCTGCTAAGTCACAATATTGTAAATTATACATCTCTTTCATGCATAATCTCCTCATGCAGGCCGAAATAAATTTAATGATTCGAGCAGTCAGGGCAGAATATTATGTATCTCGATTGCGATCCGCTATTCGATTATGTATTCGACAATGCGTAACATGTGTGCGTTATAAGCAAAAGACTCAAACCCAAATGATGGCTGCTCTTCCATTGGAACGGAGCTCGTTTTCCCTGCCTTTCACCATAACAGGAGTAGACTTTGCTGGTCCTTTTTCTACCAAAACGTCGACATTAAGAAATGCGCCATATCAAAAGAGCTATGTTTGTATATTTGTCTGTTTTAGTACCAAGGCTATTCATCTCGAACTGTGCTCAGATCTCTCTTGTGCATCATTTCTAGCTGCCTTTACTAGATTTGTAAGTAGGCGAGGTCTCCCTAAACGACTTATGTCCGATAATGGAACAAACTTCGTCGGTGCGGACCGCTCTCTTCAACATGAATATGATGAGTTCACTCATGGTTTCCAGTGGTTATTCATTCCTCCCAATGCTCCACATATGGGAGGCCTTTGGGAGGCCTTTGGGAGGCTGGAGTTAAGTCCTTTAAACTCCACTTTAAAAAGGTTGCTCAAAAGCAGAAATTTACCTTCGAAGAGTTCACCACTCTACTTGCTCGTATAGAAGCTGTTTTAAACTCACGCCCGCTTTCACCAATTACGAACAACCCTCAAGAACTACTAGCATTAACACCAGGTCACTTCTTACGAGGCGCTCCACTAATAGCTGCCCCAGAAGTTTTTGAAGAACCGAAGAGCTTGAGTGATCGATGGGAGAGACTGAAATCCCTCCAGCACCATTTTGCTCAGCGTTGGAAAGACGAATACTTAAAGGAATTGCAACGGCGATATAAATGGCAACATTCCGAAGAAAATATTGAATCCGGACAACTCGTAGTCATCAAAGATGACCAACTTCCTCCATGTGAATGGAAACTCGGTAGAATTAGCAAAATTTATCAAAGCCCCGATGGGCTTGTACGCGTGGCAGACATACGCACTTAAAATGGGACTGTTACTAGGGCGATTGTAAAATTATGCATTCTTCCAACTAGCTCATAGTTTAATAAATATTTATATATTATCTCATTCCAATTTTTTTCTATCACTATTCATCAGTGCCTCATTTGTAAGAGATATCATCCTTTGAGGTATTGTAGAATATTTTTGGCGATGAGCATTGAAGGTCGTCACCGAGTTGTTCGTCAGCATGGCTACTGCAAAAACTGTCTGGCGCGATCACATAACACCGATGACTGAACTTCAGCGGTAGTATGCCAAAAATGCGGATGGGCGCATCATACACTTTTGCATATCCGGCCGAATAGCCAAGTACAATCGTCTTCCCATCATCATCGACAGCAAATTCATGTATCGGTCGAACGTAGTCGTCGTAATCCATCTACGCGAAAAAATTTTCAACAACCAAAACGTCCTCAACGACAACGTTCACATAATCGAGAGAAAACTCTACACTCTGAAAGACGTAATACTCGGGCTCGAGTAAATCGAAGTGGCTTTAATTCCCCTAACAGTGCTCGAAATATACTTCGGGGTGCTCTGCGTGCACTTTCACGTCTCGAAGACTGCCTCTAAACTTTTCAACGTTGTCTTTACAGACCAAAAGCGGCAGGATGTTTAAAGTAGTATCCACCTTCAATTCTATATGCCTTATATTTTTATGTTTTTGTATTTTTATTATTATATATATATATTTTTTTATTATTTAAATATCACCACATTAACCAACTCTGAATTGTAAATGATTTCATTATTATATTGTATCGTAACTATGTTTAGTTATAATTTTTTTCTTTATATTAACGCCCCAACTTCTATGTGGTAGGTTCCACTGTTTTTGGATGAGATCGAACTACTTTTTTGTACGAAGTTTTTTCGTGGATTCATTCTCGAATCGTCAGCTTAACCATTAAGGAGGAAAGCCGTAGTGGTATATAATTATTTTGAATTTAACTTTACATACACATATCATCAATAAATATAAGTGATTGAATTAATATAATTTTGACTGATATTATTCAAAAGGAAAGAACCCTCGTCATATACGATATTTCCTTAGCACTCCACCAATCTCTAAAATACCTAAAATCAAATCCCCTTTTGCTCAGCCATTTTCCTTCAAATAATTCATATGTTCAAATCTTCTTGAACATATTGAGTTGACTTAATATATACTAATATTCCCAAGTATATTAAACAAAGGACCTTACAAAATTAAGAAAATAGATTTAAGAAATAATGTAACTATAGTTGATAAAGAAACAAATAAAACACAAGTAGTACATAAAAATAGACTTAAGATATATAATAAGAAATAGATTTAAAAATCAACCCGGTTGATATGTAATAACTTTATCCATAATAAATAATGCGTAAGGATATATTAGTAATTTTAATTTTTTTTTGAGAATGTCCATAAACTAGCGTTATATGAACATTCTCGTAAAAGGTGGAGGTGTAGCGTGAACTAACTGTCGCTATAACCAACAATGTTTTACCAGTGCATGCAGCAGTGTCGAATTGCATTGCCAGACTGCAGCTGGAATGCTTTGGTGACGATTACTTGACTACCATGCATTCGTTCACAGGCAACGGCATATAACACTTAAATAAATCTTATTTGATAAACACTTGTATCATAGGTAAATATAAATAATAATTATTATTACAAATCACTGAAGAGACACACGCCCCATGTCCACCGTGGAAAACCAAAAGAATAATTTTACCTAATAAAATATATCTTTTCTTTTTGCTCTTATTCTAAGATACCCCTAAAGGCGGTTTCAGACTATAATACAAGTATTAATACTTTTTAAGAAAATGCTTCTCTGATCTAATTTCTGTTTAAATAATTTCAAAAAACAATAACAACTCAACATGTCAGAGTTGTATTTTCCACAAAAGTATTAATACTTGCATTATAGTCTGAAACGGGTTTAAGCTTTATTCTCATAACTAGTATATAAGACAATGTATTTTTATTTTAAAATTAATTAATTGGCAAACATCTAAAAGAGCTCCTCGTTGAGCACTAATAAAGTTGGAGATCCCAGATAGCTCACAAGCAAATAAATACAAATACTATTGTTTAAATTATTACAGCACAAACACTTGATTGCGCTTGCATGCTGTTGTAGTGTATGGGCCCCTTTATGTTACTTTGTTTTTGCTTTCTACAGTTGATTTGGCTTTCCAGCATTTGTGAACCTGTGATTACCAAGTGAACAGTGATTGCCAAGGGAACATATTTTTGTCACGTGCCCATGATGAATTAAGTGAGACATTTTTAGATTTTAATTGAAATATAGTGATAATTAATTAAAATTACTTGTTGAATAATATCGCCGGTACAAAGTGATGCCTAATATAACTTTTTTTAAGCACAAGAGAAAGGAAAAAGGTTATTTTTAGTTTTATGTGTATATGTTGTGTATATATATGTAAATACACACAAAAAAATCATGGTTTTATTTCCTAAAATAATGGTATAATTTAAACTAAGTGAAAGTGTAGAATGGCATTTACAAAGTTTTTTAGGTAATTTAACAAAAATTTTAATTGATTTCTATGTTCGAAATATCAACTAAAATTCTAGTTGAAACTCCTTAACGACTAGGTAAATTCATACTTCTGTTTTCTGTGAACTATCTAAATAGCAAAGTAAATTTATACATATATAATGCGGTAAATTATCATGGATTTTAGTTATATTAACTATTTATAATTCGACAACTGTCATGGATTTAAAAAATTTTTGAATTTTTAAAAAAATTTGTTATTTATTTATCTACATACATATAAATAAAATCAAAAAAAAAACACCACGAAAATAAAACATCTAAAGGTAATGATAGGAACACAACTGGGATGAACGACGAATTTTTTCATAAAAAATAAAACACATTCATGCATATGCAAATTAACACAACACTGCCGTAGAACGAACTATCTGATATCTATCTATATAATTAATAGGCAAACATGTTTTTTGTAATCCTTTTTACGCTGGTACCACTGCACCGATTTTAAAAAGATTTATATGGTTTTAAAGGATTTTTTATACAGATGTGCAGAATCTATATTTTATTGAAATCGGTTTAGTATTTTGGGAGCTATAAGCGTTTAAAGTTGCTACTACTACATGCAAACATATTACACACGCATTTATTAGCTCACAAGTAAAAAAGAAAAAAAAACATGAATGTGTGTGTGTGTGTGTGTGTTTGTAGTATTTCTCTTGATCTAATAATTTTTTTCTCTTATTTGTTGTTGTATGAAAGCCATAATACTTGAAGGAAGAGAGTTGAATAAATTGAATTAACTTGGTTAAAGGGATTTTGTTTATGTTTTTTTAATTTCATGTATTATTTAATTATGCTTGCATATGTATGTAAGTTTGTGTGTGGCTGTGTTTTAATGAATTTTTTATGAAGTTTAGATACATTTTCTTTGAATCTTAAATTATTTACATTTTGATTCTAGAATACGGACGAGTGTGTCGTCCGTTTGGTATATCTAGTATTTATTTATATTCTTTTAACCGGGAAAAAACAGTTTTCTCTTTCTTTGCACAAACAATAAGCAACTTTATCAGTTATAAGAGCTCTTATTTATTCGTCGTTGTTGTGCTTCACACGACGAATTTACTCAGCAAATTATTATAGATGAATTCGTCACCGTCCACGAAATTCGTCGTTCGTCCCAGTTGTGTTCCTGGCATAAGACCACATTTGCCAGCATTCGTAAAGCAGCTTTGAGTAGGTGGAGACCATTAAAACTTGGGATGGGGATCTTCCTGTGCGAAGGTATAGGTCGTCTGCAGCTTCCGACGGAAACACCTATGTACATATATGCAGGATATACTGGCAATTTGCGTACATGCTTCTATATCATTAAAAATTTAAAACGGACATCAAGGAAGAGAGAGGACGTTTGCCGGGCTCAGCTAGTTTATCTATAATAATTAAAAAGAATTATTTTACATAAATTTAAATATTTAAAAAAATTAATACATACAAACCTTCTTGCTCAAAAATTTACTTTTAAAACATTTCAATAAAAATAATTTCGAAAAATATATGTATATATGTACCTTATTGTAATAGTTTATATTAACTTGGATTTTAGGTAATGTGTAATGTACAAATTACCTAACTGCGTAGTTAATAAAACCCAAGTTTTTTACTTTCATATAAAAAAAGTTACCTATGTAAGCTTAGTTAATATTACCTCTTATATTTTTTTGTGTGTATGTATGAACAATAACAGGTATATTTCATATTTGTTGCCTATCCATCACAAAGTACAGAGACATGTAAAAAGTGACAGGTAAAAAAAGGTGCAATCATGTTTTACAAAATTCGTTGAAAAAAGGGACAAATATATTGTATTTGTTATTGTAGTTTGTTTCTTCTTACCAATTAACGTAGATACCAAAACACGTTGAAATTTTAATGCACTAAAGAGAAGAATCAAAACAAAACCACCGACAGCGAGACAGAAAAAAAATTGCATTATCCTCCGTCTCGTGACATCTCTGTGTACTTTGTGTATTCACGCTTACAACAACGTGAGGCTAAGGTATTTAACACATTGAATACTGCAGGCTATACAAACACATGACTACAAATGACGCTAGCTTCAAATGGCGCCCTGTAGTTACCTAAATAAAAATAAAGTTTTCTTGATGTTTTTATATCCACATATATCTAGGCGCACGGCAGTGCGCCAGGCCAAGTTCCGGCCAATGCACGCAGTGTGTGTATTTACAGGAAGCCATTCAAGCTGTTTTTACCCCCCTCATAACTTTGTTCGTCGCGGCCGTAAAATTATGAAATTTAAATCATAATTAGAATAAATTCATGTAACCACACATCAAAGTTTCAAAGTTTTACAATGAAAGGTTTTGGAGATATGCAGGTGCAAAAAGTGCATATTTTAAGACATACTCACTGACTCACTGATCACTCATCAAATTGATGAAGCACTTCCGCTATAGGTAGAGAGCTAAGATTTGGTACACGAGTATATCTAGGTGAGCAAAGAACCAGAAAAATCTGAAAACCTGAAAATTTCAACCAAGGGCGGGGCTACGCCCATAAAAATTAAAATCTAAGCTAGTGAGCTGAAATTTACTACAGAGCTAGGTCTAGGTGGGCAATAAATTAAAAAAAAATTTAAAATCCGAAAATTTTGGCCAGGAGGGCGGGGCTACGCCCATAAAAGCTAGAACTAAAAAAACAGATCTAAGGCGCTTAGTGGAAGCTATTTTATTGAAATTCGGCATACATAATGCGATAATACAAGCCTACAAATTTTTCATAAAAAAGTGGGCGTTGACACGCCCATACAATTTCAACCTCATTTTCGTGTAAAACGGCTCAGCATATTTAGATATACTATTTCTGTATGTGTTATAATCAGTTTGATTCGAAACTCGACATGAATAATAAACACAGGCCGGAAAAAATCTTGAGTTTGGAAAAGTGGGCAGGGTTACGCCCATAGCTATTAAAATGTAAAAGTTGCGCTAAGGAGCTGAAATTTGATACACGAGTATCATATAATCGAATATCATATAATTTTTAGATAATCTGCTAACTTGGCAATATTTTCTAAAAGGAGATAATAATGTATATTTGTTCATTTCTTTATATCGGTAAAAATGTTGTCAAGTTAGCAGAATATCTAAAAATTATATGACACCCTTACGATTACAAATGTATATAACGCATAGCATATGTCAGTGAAAGGTGTTGTTCCAAACAAGAACTTGGTTAAAATTTATATCTCACTGCTTTTGATGGCCGAAATTTTTGATAGGAACTTGGCCTTTTTTCACATTTATGTTATTATGTTATTATTATTATGACCTTCAAATAACACATTTTTATTGCTTTGACATCACGACCACACGTTCGTCGCATTAACTGTTGTTCCAATTTTCGCCAATATATAAAAATTTTTTGACTAAAACACGGTATATATTTTTCTGCTTTATCGAGAATAAATAAAATTCTTGTGTTTGTTTTAAACCACATTCATGGTATTTTTGGCGATATTTTACTCACGTATATACATATATATATATATATACACACATTTATTAGAGGCTAATCCGATTAAACGATATTACTAACTTGGTAATGACAAAAGAAAAAGTTTATCCACTAAAACTAGGTACTTTTGCTTTATAGCGAATAATATACAATCATTTACCCATCGAATTTCATAAATGAGGGCTCAATTTATTTGTAATATATATAGCTTTATGAATAAAAAATAAAACTGGTAAATATTTGCGGTTTTTTATTTTACGTGAAATTTTTAAAATGAAAAATTTTATAATTTTTTCGAAAAAAAATTTTTTTCAGACTTTTTTCTCAATAACTCCAGAAATAATACTTACACAAAAAAAATAATATTAGAACCTAATTAGAAAGCAGGCATAATTTAAAATTTGTATATATATCGCATAATAAAATCGAGTACGTTGTTTCAAAATTATGGTACGATGAATACACTAACCTTTTCATAAATCTCATATTTTAGAAAAAAAATTCTAAAAAAAATTATCCATAGAATCTGAAATAATGATGATTTTTGCAGTTAGGTGACCATAGCCCATTAAAACATGTAGTGGTAATCCAATGTTTTTTTTTTGCTTGTTGCATAGTGTTATCAATGATTTTCCTTGATTCGGTTTTTCAAATGACCGAATATGGCTTTTGGGATAGTTTGCTTTGTTACAGCCTTTAATGGGCCTATTTACGAGTGTTTCAGATTCAGATTTATTTTTTCCAATACGTTATAATATGTATATTAGCATAGACTACACCAAAATAAAAATTTCTTTACATACTAAGGTATTTTCAAAGAATTTAAAATCAATAAAAATTGTACAAATTCACATACATCCATCACACTAATAAATTGGATGGCATGAATGTGGATGAGTTGTGGTTCCAACAAGACGGCGTTACATGCCACACAGCGCACGTCACAATCGATTTATTGAAGGAAACATTCGATGAGCGCATAATTTCGCGGAATGGACCTGTCAATTGGCCACCAAGATCGTGTGATTTGACACCATTGGATTATTTTCTTTGGGGATATGTGAAGTCGCTCGTCTACGCCAACAAACCAGAAACGTTAGGGGACTTGGAAGCCAACATTCGTGGCGTTATTGCCAACATACGGCCCCATATGCTCGAAAAAGTGGTTGAAAATTGGACCTGTAGAATTGGCTTTATTAGAGCCAGCCGCGGCGGCCACATGCCCGAAGTCATATTTAAACATTAATGGCATAAAATTATCCTTCCAATAAAGCCAAATTGAGGGACATTAAAATGATTTTCTTGTGTTTTATTTCAATTCAAAGTTCTATACCTCTCAAAAAAAACACCCTATATTAAAAAAAAACTATTTAACAAATTAATTCCAAAAAAAGGGAAGCTATTGAAATAATACTTGAACAACTAAAGTCCTTTAAATTACCTACTATCTAATAACTAAAGAAAGATTAATAAACAAATAAGTAAAAGAAAAGTAAAATAAAATAATAATAAAACAATACTACTAAGTTGTGAAATACACAGTAACAAGTTTGACAAGTTTTAAAAAATTTGTAGAGTGTTGGAAGGATAAATATGGATTTTAGATTATAAGCAAATATATTGAATTAAAAGATTTTCGTTATAGAAAAAAAAAAATACTGCTAATAAAAGATAGACTTTAGTTATTTCATCTGACCTGAAAACCAGACCAGCTCCTAATAAGCTGACCTGAAAATCAGACCAGCTCCTAATAAGCTGACCTGAAAATCAGACCAGCTCCTGATAAGCTGATCTGAAAACCAGACCAGGTCCTGATAGCCTGATCTGAAAACCAGACCAGGTCCTGATAAGCTGATCTGAAAACCAGACCAGGTCTTGAAAAGCTGATCTGAAAACCAGACCAGGTCCTGAAAAGCTGATCTGAAAACCAGACCAGGTCCTGATAAGCTGATCTGAAAACCAGACCAGGTCCTGAAAAGCTGATCTGAAAACCAGACCATGTCCTGATAAGCTGATCTGAAAACCAGACCAGGTCCTGAAAAGCTGATCTGAAAACCAGACCAGCTCCTGAAAAGCTGATCTGAAAACCAGACCAGGTCCTGATAAGCTGATCTGAAAACCAGACCAGGTCCTGAAAAGCTGATCTGAAAACCAGACCAGCTCCTGAAAAGTTGATCTGAAAAACAGACCAGGTGCTAATAAGCTGATCTAATAGCTGATAAGCTGATCTAATAGCTGACACCTATTGTACTATTTGCTGTTAGCAAACGTAAATGAGATGGTGTTACAGCAGTTGGTGTCGATAAGAAAATACCTAATGAAATATAATGGAATTTCATAATATTGTGAAATTCGATTTGTTTTGTGCAGAACCTTTCAAAGATAACAAGACTGTGCATGTTTAAGCGATATGAAAAGAAAAAACAAGAATTCGCATGAAAGAAGAAAAAATTTTTGGAGTAAAACCCATAAAGAAACAAAATATAAAAATGTGGACATTTGTAGTTAAAATTTCTATCAAGTAAATTTAAGTTGAAATAAAAACCATTTATATATATTATTATTTTTTCCATATTTTATTTAACATTTTTTCTTAAAAATCTTAGTACCAATACAAATTTAACTATATTTATAAATAAAAATATACAGATATAAAAAGAAAAAAGATCATTAATCTAATATTTAATTTTTATTTGAAGGTAACTTAGGTATAGGTAAAAAGATAAAAGCTTTAAAGCATTAAATTTTTACATACTTTTGTGTGAATAAAATACTAAAATTAATAGATAAATTTATAAAAAAATATATAAACAATAAATAAATTAATAAATAAGTAAATTAATAAAGAAATAAAGGAATAAACTAATTAATAAATTAATAAACAAATAAATAATAAATACATAAATTAATTTTTTTTTTTTTTAAATGCATGTTTATTATTTATTGTATCTTCAAATATGAACTAACAATAAGTATTCAAATCTTAAATCTATAAAAAAAATTATTAGGCCCGACCAATGTCGGACATAAGCTTAGTGATAGTTATTAATAATACATAAGTAGTGATAAGCAACAAAAGGAAAAAGGTGTTTTCAAGCAGCTTCATCATCTAGAGTGTTGAATATTAGAGCCCGTGTATCTCTCTTTTTTAAGCGGATGTGTCCAGTAAAGTTCAAAATATTACGAGCAAGCGGATTAGGATGTGACTCGAGTTTTGTTAGGTATTTGCCTACGTATTTTGCAATTTCTTCAGTCACTAGTGGCATATTCAAATCGCGATGTATATTTGAATTTTTGATGTACCATGGAGCCGATGTTATCATGCGTAAAATTTTATTTTGCCTTCGTTGAATTTTCTCTACATTTGAAGCTGAAGCAGTGCCCCATAGTTGAATTCCGTAACACCATATTGGCTTTAAAAGCGACTTGTATATTAAAAGTTTGCAGTCTAGGCTAAGTGTTGAATTTCTACCAATCAGCCAATGTACCTGAGTTAATTTAAGTTTCATTTGAGTTAACTTAGAGTCAATGTGGTGTTTCCATGTAAGTCGTCGATCAAGGTGCATACCAAGATATTTCACATGTGAATGTTGAGGAAAAACTTGATTGTTAATCCGAATGGGGGAGCAAGTATCTCTTCTTAGGGTGAACGTTATATGGACACACTTTTGTTCATTGACTTTAATTCTCCATAAGTTTAACCAAAGCTCCATCTGGCTAATGTGTTCCTGGAGTTTGCGGGATGCCTCATCAGGGTTTTCGTGCATACTAAGGCAGGCTGTATCGTCGGCAAATGTGGAAGTATGGATACTACTGCTCACAGGCATATCACAAGTATAAATCAAATATAAAACTGGTCCCAGTATGCTCCCCTGTGGCGCACCGGATGAAATAGTTTCAGGCCTACTCGTAAAGTCTCCTTCCACAACAGTGAACTTACGGGAAATAATGTAACTTTCCAAAAGATTTAAAATGTTTATTGGTAAGTAAGTCTTCAATTTTAAAATAAGGCCTTCATGCCACACTTTATCAAATGCCTGGGAAACGGCAATAAAGAGCGCAGAGCAATACTTTTTTTCCTCAAAAGTTCTTCTTATAAATTGAACCAGTCTGTGAGTTTGTTCAATGGTGCTATGCTGACTTCTAAAACCAAATTGATGGTCTGGTATGCACCCACTACTAATTAGAATTTGGGACAATTTTGTTTTGAGCAGTTTTTCGAAAAGCTTTGACATAGTTGATAGTAGACTTATTGGCCTATATGACTCAGCCTTGGTTAGATCTTTGCCCGGCTTTGGAATCATTTTAACCTTGGCAAGCTTCCAGCTGTGTGGATAATACTCCAGTCGTAAAATGGCATTAAATATGAATAATAGGATTCTCATTGCAATACGAGGCAAGTTCATAAGCATCTGGTTACTAATTCCATCAATACCCGGAGCTTTCTTCGGGTTGAGTTCGGCAATTAATTTTTGTAAATCACGCGTCTTAAACTTTATGTGTTGAGGGGGTAGAGCGACTACATTCGGCAAATCAGCAACACCAGTACATATGTTTGGCGTAAAAACGGATTTTAAGTGCTCAGCAAATATTTTACCTTTTTCAGTATCGCTTCTTGCCCAACTTCCGGTAGATGTGCGTAGAGGTGGCTTATACTCAACGGGTGTTTTAAGCTTTCTAGCAGCGCGCCACAAAGAGTAATTAGACGCTGGTGTGACATCAAGACCTTCCAGATAATTTTTAAAGAGATGCAGTTTTCTCAGATGCAAGCAACTCTTGGAGTCGTTTAGTGCACTCTTTAAATCTGATTTTATTTTGTGGCGATCTGTGCTGTTGCCATTCCCTTCTAGCTCTTCTTTTTTCATGTACGAGACGTTCAATGTCTGTAGAATAAATTTTATTAAACCCAGTCTGCGGATGGGAGTTAGTGGCATGTTCAGCAGCCTGTTTAATATTCTCGCTGAGATTGGCAATGTTAGATTCAATATCATCGGATGTTCTAAGCGTAATGTTTTCCGTACAATGACTACTGAGATATTTTTTGAACCCCAGCCAATTAACACGATTGATCATCTTTACATATGGGTCAGGTAAGTTACTTCTTAATGGACTACAAATTGTAATGATCGTCGGAGAGTGATCGGACGAGAGATCAAGAGAAGCTTGAACTTGAATTAAATCCCTAGAGATATTTTTTATGACGCCGAAATCTATAACATCCGGAATTTTTTGTATGTCGGTAGGCCAATAAGTGAACAATGCTCGACCTCTGGGGGTAATAAGACGCGAACCCCAGAACGTATGCTTAGCATTGTAGTCGCCAGCTGCTACAAAACAAGGTCCAAGAGATTTGTAGAAATCCTCATATTGATTCTCAGTGATTGAAAATCTGGGAGGGGAGTAAATTGATGATATAACAAAATTTGTACAAAAACTTTCAATGCCAATATTTGTTGCTTGTAGGTGTTCTTCACAAATGTTATCAAGAACATAGTGCTTGAGTCTTGACTTTATTAGAATTGCTGATCCACCGCAAGCCCTTCCTCTAGGGTCCTTTGTATCATATATAGTGTAGCCATAAATTTTAAAAAGACTTCTCGAAGTCAAATGAGTCTCAGATACTAACATTACATCAATATTTTTTTCCGTGGGGAAGTGCTCAAGTTCATTTTTATGTTGGCGAATGCCGTTTGCGTTCCAGAAACATATTGTTAACGTGTTCATGGCTTATTAATTAATGCTTGAAGCAGAGTATTCTGCATTCGCAGCATTTCTTGCATCATGTTAGTCATATTTGTAGTAAAATTGTTTATAGTTTGCACCAGATTTTCAATAGTAGCTTCAAGGCGATTAAAATTAAAGCTTGCGTCAGTATTTTTTGAATTATTTGGCGAGGAAACATTTTGTGTGGAAATTGAATTTGTCTTAGCAGCATCTGCATACGATTCACGGGAAGTAACTGGTTGGCTCATTTGCGCAAAAGTGGCAGAGTAAGCGTTTGCTGATTGAGCTGGAGCTAATTTAGGTTTTTGCACTATAGTCTTCTTTACGAAAGAGTACACAGGACAACCTCTGTAGTTAGCGGTGTGATTACCTCCACAATTACTGCATTTTTATCACTTTGATCTTTTGGCTTATTGCAACTAGCAGTGCCGTGTAATTCGCCGCACAAAACACAAACAGAGGGTAAATTGCAGTATGTTTTTGTATGGCCATATTCTTGGCAATTATGGCACTGTACAGGACCTGAACGCTTATGTGGCTCTTCAACTGTGATTTTTCGGTACAAGAGGTATTTCAAATTATAAATTGGATGCGTTTCATTTTTTTTCAATTTTATATCATTAGGCTCAAGTTCAACACGAAATATGGGTTGGGGAATCTTCTCTCTATTTATTATATTGGACACATTTTTTACCTTAAACCCCTGGAGGACGAGTGCATCTTTTATTTCTTCGGGAACAACATAAGAATCTATGCCCTTCAATACGATCTGCATGCCTTTAGCGCTCTTAAGCTGGTATGTGTAGAAGCTTGTTTTATTTTTTTCAAATTCAGCAACCATTTTGCGGAAATCTTTTTCGTCATAAATTTGGACTTTAGTTTCATCGATGTTGCCACGTTTTATTGGAACAACGTGAAATTTATTCTGAAATTTATAATGACCGAAATTATTTTTTTAATAAGGGCATTTGAATTTTTTTGTCTCAAATATATTGGTGGCGGCTTGGATATTTTATTCGAGGCTACCTCGGGTTTGTCGTTGTCATCTTGCAAAATTTCGAAGCGGTTTTGGCGATTAGTTGAGGCTGCGCTGTTATCCCTAGACATTTTTGGAGCAGATGAAATTTTTGAAGAATTCGGGCTTCGCCCACGCTTTACCACGGTTATATATCTGTCCATTCCAACTTGTACCTTGAGTTTCGAGCCGCTGCTATCTGTAGTGATAACTTTGTTAAGTGATGAACACGAGCCTGAAGGGGATGATATTACTGGCTTATATGAAGAAGTACTGGGCAACTGTAATGTTAATGCATCATTACTATTTGGCATTGGACAAAGCGAAGTTGATCGCTGACGAAAAATTGGCTTTGACGTTAAAAAAAGACTTTCATCAGATTTATTATCTATATTTTTTTCATTAAGAGTTTCAGAACTCACAGTAAAATAAGCATTTCTGCCGTTAGAACTCACTTCAATTTTTTTTTGTATTTGAGGCACTCATACAAAGAATTCCTCAAGGGATATTCGTTTGTGTTTTTTTTTGTTTGCGGTCTTTTTTTGTTTTTGTTATTTATGATTGTTTATTTGTTTAGAGGTACACATATATAGCATTCCTCAATATCACTTTGTTTAATTTTTTTTTGTTTGCTGTTTTTTTTGTTTTTGTTATTTTTACTATGTAAAAATATTAGCAAAGCATAAAGCTTATTTATTAAAGACAGTATGTACCTATTACGAATAATATGTACTACGAATATTTTTTGTTTGTTTAATTTTTTTGTAAGTAAGAAAAATTCCGCTAATCGACTGTTCGCTATGAAGGTACCACGAGAACTGATAAATTAATTAATAAACAAATAAGTGAATAATAAATAAATTAATAAATAATTAAAGAAATACATTAATAAATAAATACAATTAGTACAAAATTAAATTTTCATTGACATCTTACATGCAATTTATATAGTAGGAAAAATTCTATTCTATATCCATTGCATCATTATTTCGGTCTATGTAATGTCCTTAAGCACGCGTTTTTATTTTATCTTTCATTATATTTCTTTTATCATCAGAAAAGCTAAGTGCTATTTTATGCAGTTTTTGGGTATATAGTTGATGTGTTTTAGATCTAAACAAAAACATTTCATCCGAGATGATTTTGGATTCGAATAAGCAACTTTTGTAATCATTAATGGACAACTTTTTAATTACAGACTTTTTGATCCCTTTTGATTTTTTAACAGCTTCCGAGCGAAGAGTCGACAGAGAATACATTTTTGCTCTTAAACCAACAAACTCTGTCATTATATCCCCATGGTTTTCATCTTTCATCATTCCTAAAACCTTCTTATTTAGTAGCGGCAAACGAAATTGGTTATCTGTAGGATATTCTGACGTATCAAAATTCAAACTAATGTCATTACGGATGTCATCGTAAAAATCATCAGTTTTAATTGAATAAATAAATGAGTCAGTATCCATATAGTTGAGAGAAATGTTGTCTCCAAATTTAGGCTTCATGAAGCCATAATGGAAGTCATACATTCTCCACTTGGATAACTCCAGTACTGTAAAACCAACATATATGGGTTTATCATATAGTGGTTCCATTTTTTCTAACTCTACCGCATACATATCATCAGAAAATTTTGTCAACTGCTTAAAATTTGGTTTCGCAATTAATGCTCTGAGACCTAAATGATTCCTATTTGTTGTTTCCCAAGATGAAGTAATTCTAATGTCCCTACGTTTTTCAATGTTTTCCATTGTCTTCCCGTAAACAGCATTGTTTAAAAGTTTGAAGAAATCTTTTTCAAAGTTATTTTTAGCATTTGTCCTATGAAATGTGTTTAAGTCAATATATTTTTTAAGCCAAGGGGATTGCTTAAATCTGAGTATTCTATGGATCTGTTTTAAAATGATGCCATTTGAAATGGCTTGTTTTAAAACTCTATAGTGTATGGTGTAATTTGTTTTTGAATGTAAGTCTGCAACTAATTTTTTGATTTTGGATCCCCCCACGGTCGTATTTTGGGGACAAAATGGCAAATCATTATGAAGATCATGCACTGAATCCGGATAATCTATATCTACTTCCAAAATGTACCCATACTCTGCAGTATCAGAAATTTTTTTAACATCAAAATCAGTATCACATACCCACTCAAATTCACCGCAAGGAAGATATTCCGACATCGCCCAACTATACAAATTGTTAGCGTCTAAATATACAAGAAATTCTGATGGTTTTAATGCATCAAAATCTTTCAAATATTTGTTATTTGCTTTGGAATATCTTTGCGAGCATTGAACTATTACACCTCTAATTCCGTTTTGCATAAACATATACATTTCGGAATCAGTGAACTGTTCCAGTGAAACTTCTGTGGTTTTCAACATTGCATCCCAGGATAATCCTGGTGCTGTATAATAGTGGCAGGGGTCCAAATCGTATATATCTCTACAAATTTTCCTAAAATTTTCAAACACATCGGCTAGAAGTAGAACATCTGTCTTTAAGTAGAGTTCAGTGTAGTCAAGGAGGGTTTTACAGTTAAACTCTCTCCATATTTTTTGAGCATGTTCATACTCGACTACATCACATTCTTCATTCGTTAGAATATTGAAGAACTCGTCTCTACTAGGGAGCTTAGTTTCCTTAAACTTAGTCATGGAATCCATGTAAGAGTACGGAAATATACCCTTTCTTCTAATCAGGTTGAAATGATCTTCATCAATGAAACATGATCGAATAGTATTGAAATCATTGCTATCAAGATTTTTCGCTAACGTATCTAAGCTCGAAGCCATAAATCTAAAAGAGTCTATAAATCTTATTTCGAATCCATATTTTTCATCTAATCTGATGAAAATTGAAAGAGAAATATAACGCTCTGGGGAATCACTTTTATTGTGGAGTATTTTATAGTAGAAAGTTCTTTGAAAAATAGGTGTATATCATATGCAGAAAGATTATGCAGGATAACCGGTATAAACTGAGGTGTTTTATAATTCAAATTACATTCGCTATGAGCTGCCCCACGATAATTGCCCGTAAGATGACAATGATCTCTAACTTTATCGTTATTTAATATTTTCTTACATATATGACAATTTTTTGCATTACTATATTGGGCTATTTCTATTGGGGTTATGAACATTTTCTTAACTTTAAGTAAATAATTTAGATAAATATCTATACAATCTTCAACTATTTTTTTGATAAATACATTTGCCGAATCTTCACCAAAATAATTCCTATATAAATTATTTTCTCTCTTAAAACTACAATTAATAAAATACCCGAATGCACACGCATGGTGTTTCTGTACATTTGTAGTGCTTTTACTTACAGGATCATTGACTTTTTCTAAAATGGACTCAAAGTCTGCGTAGATTACAAATGGTACATCTAACTGTTTGTAGTGCTTCGTAAACTTGATAATAGATCCATCTTCTGGCATTCTGATGACTTTTTTTGTCGCAAACGTTTCTGTGATGATTATACGCATAATCATCATGTGTATGATATAGGCAGGTGTTGCATATTAGGATCTTGTGATCATGTGATGTTATGCTGGAACGAAGGAGTCTGAAGAAAATATAGAAAATACCAATACGATATAAATACATATAACAATAAGAAGTAACTGTTTAAATAGAGATGAAAGCACATTTTGCATAAATGTACAAGTGAAACTTACTTTGATATATCCTTGATAAGTACATAGTGGAAGTTTTCATTAGACTGGAGCAATAAGAGATTAATATGAATATGTTTTTCTCCTTTTGTTATGTAGTATGGTCCTATAAGCGACGTTCCATTGTGCCCAAATACATTGATGCTCACATAATTTTGACTTTCAAATTTTTTTATCTGCTTCAATACGAGTGGAAACTCTAAGTCTTTAAAATTTAGTACAATTTCCCCTATGTTAATATTCTCATCACAAATGTTTGCAATATTGTAATTTCTATGGTTTTTCCGTTGTCTTCGATCTAAAGTACTATTTGTGTCCAAAGCCGCAATGAGACACCATTTAAAGCAATAAATATCAGAGTTCTCGACATTTATGCATGCATGTTTTGCTGCAATATTTTTTGGGAGAGGGATAAAGCTCGAACCTCTTATTATGGACGCCTTGTTTATATTAACTTCAAGGGAATTTATTGAAATCAAGGTCCATCCGCTATCCCTCTCTTGAAATTCTTCCATTTTGGTTCATAGCTCCTCGGCTTGTTTCTTGTACATATCCTCTATGTCATCAGACAAAGTCACCAACATCATTTTCGTAATATGTACAAGTTGGGAAACATTCATCTCATCATTCACCATCTTCATATAATCACATGTGAGCTCCATATTAAATTTGAATGTAGTATGTATCTTACTACGTTCATTTAATTGTTGCACTATGGAGCTCTTGGCCGATTTCAGAAACTCCTCCGGAAACAAAACAACCACATTTTTGTTGAGGAGGATGTATGTCTCGATCCTCCCATTGAAGTTGCTTGCTCTCTTGGTGAGAAAATCTCCAATCCGTTCTTGCTGACAACTGTTTTTGTGTTTTGTGGTTCTGACATGAGCCATATAACCATTTGATGGGATCATCTCATCACAATCCTCACAATATTTGTTTTGAAGATTTAGCTTACTAGTTCCAAGCATAGCCTTCGATTGGCTAGCATAGGAGTGCGTTTCAATATGCTGGTTTAGTTTTGTTTGAGTCATAAAGACTTTATTGCAGATAGTACAACTTGTAGTATTCATATTATTTAATTATTTATTTGTTTATTAATTAATTTAATTATTTTATTTATAAACAATTTATTTCAGTTATAAACAATTTATTTAATTATTTTTTATGCACTAATATCTTTTTTAACAAAGAGTAATTAGTTCTAACACTTTTATAGTTTTTGGATTTCAAACACTTAAGAAATTTTGGATGGGAAAATAGGTTGTGACTTGTTGAGATATCAGAGCAGACTGATGACAATCTACATTATTTCGTCTACTTATATACTTTATGTGAGAATCGCGTAGTAGTCATCAAATCTAGTTTATCTGATGGTATTACGACATGTGGTGAAATTCATACACACACACACACATACACATTTCCACAATTCTCTGTTGGTATTACGATATATGATGAAATTCATATACATAGCAACACCCAGAACAAAATCGCTAACATCAGTTTGCAATATAAAGGTACGAGAAAAATCGGGGCACGTGAAAGTAGGTGCTTCTATAAGTTCTTGATGCATTTCTCTAAAAGCTATTTTCTACAATTGTTACACCAAAAATAAAATATATTAAAATAAAAATATCATTACCCCTATTCACAAAACTCTGCTTATCAAACTGCTGGGATTTAAAACATTTAAATTCTGAAATACACTTGTTTATATTAAAACCTATTCCAACACGACATTTTCTATCTCCATAAGAATATGAACGCCAATAGCCTAGAAAACATATATGTATGTATACAGGCATATGTAAATATGTATGAAGAAGTATAGATGTAATTCACACAAGCAATGATATTCTTCAAAGCAAAATAGATACGATCACATACATTACTACAACAACATATATTATATATTATATTATATATTATATTATAAATATATACATTTCCAAATATATTCCCTATCCACCTCCATTCCAAACACCTATCAGGGTTGTCACTACCTGCAGCTATTAGATTATTTCCTCAGAGATCACAAACATAAATGCATACGTATAATAAACCTACATAAGCATAGCAATGTCAACTCACAGCAGCAGACCACAATATACATATGAAATAGCGATCCCTACATAGACACCAATTTCTTGTCTGAAAAGTAGTGGACACCGGCAAACGAATAAGTAATACAAAAACACACACATATGCACGCTCACACGTACATACACATATACAAACAGAAAGAATCAAACTCTCACACACACACACACACACACGTAGACAAAAATATATCAGCATGAAAATCCTTAAAATCCCCCCCCCCCCTTTTGTAACAGGGTTGCCATCGATTTTATTTTTTTCCCGGTTTTGAATTCCGAAAACATGTCTCAGACCGCCATTACTAATCTACTGATGAAGCTGCTTGAAAATAGTTTTTTCCCCTTTTTTGATTATCACTACTTATGTATTATTAATAACTATCACTAAGTTTATGTCCGACATTGGTCGGTCCTACTAATTATATTTTAGATTTATGATTTGAATACTTATTGTTAGTTCATATATGAAGATATGTACAATAAATAATTATAAAAAACATGCAAAAAACAAAAATTTTTATTAACATGATTAACAACTTTAATATATTTTTTTTAATTAAATATCTAAATTGCACATACTACCATGAAACTTAATTAGCTTATTCCTAGAATAGACAATTATGTCTACTATTGTAATAGCATAGCAAAAAATTAATAAACGTTTGAAGGAAAGAAAATGAGATCAATAATTTAGGAAAAAATAAAAAATGTAGAAAATTCAATTTTGTAATCAAAATGGGATTTTGAATATTTCGAAAAGTATTGAAGGAGAATAATTTTTTTTTTGGTTTGCAAAGCTAAATGTATACTATTGAATTAAATTAAAATGTTTCCCAATGTATAATTATAAAAAAACTTTTATTTTATTGGGAAGAATTGTGTTAGAAAAATTTTAGCATTTTTACAAAATCTCCTCTCCTGCCTACATTTATGTATTGGATGTTAAGAGTTTCTTATAAGTCATTTAAAACAAGTTTATTTATAATAAAAAGCAAAAAAAAAATCCAAAAAATAGGGTGCAATTTTTTGCACACATCCAAAAATTAGATTTTTGCAAAAAATATTCTAATTTTCAACAAATGCTGGATGTAGGGTCCACCATCAATATCTCTAAAATTTAATTCACACTCTTTCTCAATGTCTTCTCTCTCAGAAACAATCAAAGTTTTTATCAAATACTCAACAATTTTTTAAAATATTCCAAAAAAAAAAATGAGAATACTTTTTTCACAAAATATACAAAATTTTCTCATAATTTTCAAAAATCCAAATTTCAAAATTTTTCCTTGCTACAATTTTTGAGATATCAAAAATTTTTTTTCATATGAATTGTAATGAAGTTTTCTTTCAAAAACAACAAAACCAACTAATTTTTTCCAAGTAACAAAGAAGTTATGCACTAACGATTAAAAAAAGTCAGGCCCAAAAATTAAAAAAAAAAATTTGAAGTCAAATGAGTTGGAAACTGTAGGAGATAAAATGGTGCTCTAAGCATGTTTTATTTTTGTTTCTAAACGTTGATTGTACCGCTGAAAAAATTATTAAGATCGGTCGATATTTACAAAAGTTACAAGCTCCGAAAAAAATTCGATACCCGCAGTTTCCCACTTTGAGGCTCTCTGGGGCTCAAGCTGTCTCCTATTTCCTTTTGTATGGTAGCTGCGACGGTTTAGTTTTAAGAAAGTATATTCTTGAGGCTGTTTCAAAGTTAGAAGAGATAGGCTTAAAACCCTACCATTTCGTTTCAGACCAGTACCTGGATTCACTAACTTTTATTACGATAATCGTATCGTTATAAGAAAAAAAGATTAACCCCCTTATGCAAAAAAATATTTTACTTTAGCTTTAAAGCTCATAGTAGTTGATAAGCACTTTAAGGCTAACAAAGCTTTATTAAAAAATCATATGCAAAAGACAACTTTAAATATTTTGTGATTTAATAATAAATACTGGTAACACCACCGTGTTCAACAACCACTTCACAGCTTATGATGTACAAAATTGAATACAATTTCATTCGGGTATTCAAATATTTTTTTTATTTTATTAAATAAATTTTTATTATCTTGAAGTAAAGCAACATAATTTAAAAAAAATTAGCTTCTGACTTAATAGGAAAACAGATAAACACAATCATGAAGTAAAAGTAAAAAAATGTGAAAAATTATCACAATTTATTTTATTCGAATGAAACGAGTATTTGAATATCCAGCTTTTTTCGATTTGTTTTGATTGCATGTACATCACTAAAACATTTTTGTATAATTGTATTTATTTTAATATTTTTTTATGGATTTTGCTATGTATTTCGAAGCAGTTGGATAATTTGGTGATTTTTCCCATTACATGATAGAAATAATAAATTTAAGATAAGAGCAGGCACTTCTAGCTTCATTTTCAGATGTAACATGAAACAGTATGTGCTATATTAGTAAAAATATTTGAGGTACAAAATACACATTTTGGAAATATCAACTTAAAGTAGTCTTAACAAACGTGGGTGCCTACTTTAGAATTTTTTACAATAATTTTTTTAGAATACAACTTTACTTAACATTGCTTGGCAAAGCTTTATTAAGTTTTTTTGCATAAGACCCTAAGTCACAAGATCTAATATGTTGTGTTTTTCTTAATTATTCTTTATGCTTTTCGCTTGTTTTCACATTTTCTATACAGAGATGCCACATAATATTGAATTAAATGGTGAATAAGATAAAGCGGTAGACTATCGTAAAAAAGAAATTACGGAATTACATTATCGTTACCACTAACGAATAAATATATCGATAAATATTAAGATTTTCGGTTCGCAAAAAGTTACAGAATCCAGGTACAGGGCTCCAATTTTTTGAATTTCGCTCGGGTAGCCGGAATTACTGTTGAGACACCATATTTTACGGCAAACAATACGAGAGTGTTTTGTATGTATGACTGCCCCCATCTTCTAAAAAGCTAGCGGAATTGTCTACTTTCCGTCAAAAATACCATTTCTTTTAATGGTAAATGTGTGTCATGGAATGATGTTGTCCATTTTTATGAAGTAGATTCATCAAATAAACTGAGATGTGCCCGAAGCTGACTAAGGAACATATCAATCCCAACGGTTTTCAACGGATGCATGTTAACTTAGCTTCGCAAGTTTTAAGTAAAACAGTTTCTACAGCGATGCGAGTTTTTTATCAGTCAGGGAATATAGATCATTCAAAAAATTCAACATTTCTAAATACGGCTGAATATTTGAATTTTTTAATGATTCATTCGACTTGTTTAAGGTCCGTCGTGTTAACAGAGCTTTCAATTGTTCCCAGGACCAGTTAGACATTTGAAGGGAAGCCTCTGCAAAATTGCAAACATTTCGTGTTGCAGATGAAAGGGGCGCGGATATTACAGTTAAATTTAAGTTCAATAAGGGTTGGTAGTTGATTATTTCGGATCTGAAATCAATTTGGTGCCATCTGGAAAAATTGGAATTTAAAAATCTTCAAACTCGCGATTGGGACTCCACTCTATAAATGTCGTTGTCAACGGCAATTGCAAAAACATTTCGCCAAATGACTATAGTGTATTTTTCAATAGTGGATGAAGCGTTTTGTAGTAGCCGTAAGAACGATTGGCAACAATTCCAATATTCGTCAAATCCTCCTTTAAATGAGAAGTGCCTTCGTCTACGTCTCTGGACATTTTTATTTAAAGTTCTTCAACATGCACAAATGCAAACTCACATTACCAAATTTTGACGGCAAACCCATTAGCAGCGAATTTCTTTTCACGTTCGAAAAACGCTTCTCCAAATGTCATCTAGTGGTGCGTTTGAACCCTTGTTTAATAAGTATTGTCATCGTATTGGGCTTCGATAAATTATTTTCGATGAACTTATTAAAATTGATCCATTTCTCTGTTGTAATAGATTGAAACACGTGGATTTGGTACAATTATTTGTTAGAACTAGGATCTTTTTTACGCTTCGGTTCTTTAATGCAAGACTCAAAGAGCCTAACTTTAAAATTAAGTACCTCTGCGTTGCCCATAAGTAATTTAGGACCAACAATTTTATTACCTTTAGGACGAACCGTTTTATTACCTTTGCCGTCTATTTCAACCTAATAAACATCTTTGTCATCTTACATCCTTTTCACACTTACTCACATCTTTCATCTTTCATCAATTTGGCAAGATGATAACATCTTCCCATAAGAATTATACAGGGCTGAATGTTTAACATCTTTCAACATCTTCAAAAGATGTTCCTATCTCACTTGGTTCCATTCAACATCTTTCGATTATTTTAGTGTCATCACTAGAAATAATGTATACAACTATATACATACATGCATACATACTATAAAAATGTATACATATCTACATATGCATGTACATATGTATGTACATACATTCAAAGCTACATTGTGGAATATCTTTCCCAAAAAAAGATCCGTAATTACTCTAAGATTTTATTATATAAATATGTATGTACATACATATAAAACAAAAAATCTCATGTTAGCTTTTAAATAAATTAATTTTGACGTCATCACAAAGCTAATTTTGCTACATTCCGTGTACTAGTAACATATGTACATGCATATATTCACATGCTTACAGATGTGATGCATCAGGAAATGTGTTCAATTTGGCTTCATTCGTCACATCTGTATTTTGTAACGAAAGTACATACCATCAAAATTTACCATACATACCATCATATTTTCTATTTAATTAAGGAATCGCGAAAATTTCTATTATTCTCTAAAATTTCAAGTGAGACTATCCTATGTTAACGGAGTGTATATGTATGCATATATTAAAATCTGTTATATATTTTTCCAAATCGAAATAAATTACATAAAAATAGTTGCAAATGTCTACGCAAAATCTTTGCGGATAAAATTTTTAATATTTCTTCATCATCATTGTCCGCTGGCATAATTTCTACATAATTTCAAGCATTATCTGTTTCTGCTCCTCAGGAGCCAGCAATTAAATCAATTTCTACTGAATTTTTAAATTGCATTTTATTATTTAATTATAAGTTGCTCACACTCGTAAAAATAGTATTATAATACATGACAGATGAAAGATGACAGATGTTGTAATGTGAACAGGTTTTTTCAATTTTCAACATATTCCACGCATTCCTCAAAGATGTGAGTAAGTGTGAAAAGGGTATTATCGTTGCGGTAAATAATTATTATTAATTTAAGTTATATACTAACATAAATTGTATTAAAACTATTGAATTTTTTATTTATTTACTTGCAATATTTGACTTTTTATTTATATTTCTTTATACACATATGTATATATTTATTTTTAGACAATGCATGAATTTGTATTACTTATCTCTTTCTTTGCTGATTTATTTTTATCTCCACTGTGTAATTTTACTAAAGGGTGTTTTTTATTGAGGTATAGAACTTTAAGTTGGCATCACTTTTTTCACTGGCGGCCATTTTGTCAGCTGTCAAGTGATTAATATTTAGTTTGGTTTGCCATTTCATCATGAACAGGTTGACAAAAGAACAACGCTTGCAAATCGTGCAAATTTATTTCGAAAATAATGGTTCAGTTCGCGAAGTTTACCGCAAGCTCCGTCCATTTTATGGTCGACATAATCGTCCATCAGAGCAATTAATTCGGTTAACCATGGATCGTTTTCGCACTACGTTTACTCTATGTGATAATACGCATCCGCAGAGACGTCGAAAAGTGCGCACCGAAGAAACAATTGCCGCTGTAGAGCAAAGTGTTGAAGAGGACCCGAATGAATCGATTCGCCACCGTGCACAGCAATTGGAGCCGACTAACCGACTATTTTGTTCCCGAATTGGATGGCATGAATGTGGATGAGTTGTGGTTCCAACAAGACGGCGCTACATGCCACACAGCGCACGTCACAATCGATTTATTGAAGGAAACATTCGATGAGCGCATAATTTCGCGGAATGGACCTATCAATTGGCCACCAAGATCGTGTGATTTGACACCATTGGATTATTTTCTTTGGGGATATGTGAAGTCGCTCGTCTACGCCAACAAACCAGAAACGTTAGGGGACTTGGAAGCCAACATTCGTGGCGTTATTGCCAACATACGGCCCCATATGCTCGAAAAAGTGGTTGAAAATTGGACCTGTAGAATTGGCTTTATTCGAGCCAGCCACATGCCCGAAATCACATTTAAACATTAATGGCATAAAATTATCCTTCCAATAAAGCCAAATTGATGGACATTAAAACGATTTTCTTGTGTTTTATTTCAATTCGAAGTTCTATACCTCTAAAAAAATACCCGATATAATATTCTATTTTCAGATTATTTGAATTCATGGTGGGCCCTTTTCAGGGCAAAAGAAAAGAAAAAAGAAAGTAAAAGGACCTTTTCCGGGCCACCATAAACGTTGGAGATACCTTCCTGAATAGGCCCTTCTCAGAGCCACCAAATTATTTCAAAAAGAGATTGAAATTTCAAATTTTGCAACATAGAATCTAGTTTTTCCATTCTCATTTCACAGATAACACTAAAAGAAAGCAAAAGGCTCTTTGGTGAGAAAAGAAAAAAATAATTTTAAAAAGAGAAAAAATTTAAATTCTGGTTAAAACTTCATTGTTATTTTTACCATTTACTATTTTTAACCACCGACCAAAAAAAAGGGGTGTTATACATAAGTTTGTAGTGTGTGTCTATGTGTCTGTACAAGTACACGTACAGACCAAAGGCTGTACCGATTTTGATTTAGTTTTTTCTGTTTGAAAGGTGAATTGATCGAGAAGTTTCTTAGCTATGTTTTTTTTAAATCGGTCCAGCCGCTTAGAAGATATCTCATCTTTTCTAGAAATGTTCGGGGGTTTTTAAAAATTTTTAAATTTTTGTTTCATTCTCATTTTATTATTCTTTTTCCTTTCCGATCTACTTTTTTTCATTCTCATTTCACAGCTTATGGAAAAACTACAAATGCAGGCCAGTGTACACGTTCATGAAAAAAGCTGAAACGGAAACCCTTTTAAGTGGAAGAAAGATCCCCAGCAAAAAATATAAACCAAAAAAGCAAAAACTGAAATATAAATTAAACAAATTATTGTAAACACACGTTATTAAGCAAACTAAAGATTTTATTAAATTCGTTTTATATTTGTTTTTATATTTTTATCCCAACTTCAAATTTTGTTAATATAAAATTGTTTTTGTTTTGCCTCTATTACAAAATTTGAACACTTAGCGCATTTTAAAATTTGTAAACTTGACAAAATATACTTAATTAACAAGTTATTTAATATATAAATGATTATTTTTTTTTTAATTTTTATTGAAAATAACAATTTAAACCAATTTGATTACGCAATAGAAATTATAGAGGGCTTTGTTAATTATTCATTTGTGTTGTGTCAAATATGCATCTATAGTACACAAATAACAACAATAAGTTTAAATACTAATATAGATAGTAAGGATAGGAATTGCTCATAACAATTACAAGTAAAATTTTTATTTATGAGAAATATGAAATAGCATTGTGTTAGCGTGTAAAGATGGAGGAAATAAAAAACAATTGTTTAAATTGTGTAAAATGAAGGATAGAAGGAAGAAAACACTCCGAAAAATTAAGCATGATTAAAAGAGGAATAAATTTGGACCTTGACTGAGTACTATTTAATTGAATAGGGTAAATTTTGCAAACTATCAAAATAAGTATATATAAAAATAGCGTTTTGGTTTAAACACACTGTATGAAATGTACATATAATTTTATCTTTCAAGGATCATGATATCAATGATCAATTTCCTTTGGAAGAAAAACTGAAAACTGAACACGTTTTTGGTTGGTTTCGTAAAGAGTTTGCAAAAATTTAAGAATTTCTGGATTAGAATTAGCCACTATACTGAATTTGTCGGGATAATTTTCACGAATTTCTTTAAGCAACCCGATAGCATTTTTGTAGGTGTCTTGATCGGCAAATTCTTTCCCATAGAGCACAAAATATTGCTGGAATTTTGCAGGAATATTCTTTCGTAACGTTGTAATGTTTCAGACAATATTCCAGCACTATTCCTGCAATATTCCTATGTCCGCTTTTTTGCCTTGCCAGCAAGATTGAGGAAATATTGCACGCCAACATTGCAAAGATATTGCAATTGCTATTGTGTCACCCGGGAACCATAAGGACGCATAATTTTTTTTTTTGGAATTAACAAAACATGGTGTAATTATACAGGTGACCGCGTAAGGATTTGTTATACAAAAATACGTAAACCATAGCTGTGTAAAGAACCGAAGAATGTCAAAGGCACAAAAATAATTGTACTAAAACCAAAACAAAACCGAATTTTTTGACATTCTTCAGCTACAAAGCACACAGAGCAAAAAATTATCAGCTGAAGTAGCGCTGACACCTAGTTAGATACACCTTGTAACAAACTTTCGCCTGAAACATCCAGAATTGCAAAAAAGAATTCTCAAAAATTTTATTTATTTTTAGACAGAAAAAATTTAATTAATGAAAAATTTTTTTTGGAATCGCCATATTTTTACATGAAACTTAAAAAAACTAAATAAATGTTTCCCCCAAGTTAAAATTTTTTTTAGACTTAGAAAAAAAAAATTATTATATGCCCTTAGGCCTTTTCATCGGTAATTTTGCCGGGTATATGGACTTATGGCATCTGTAACGCGATATATTAATTTAACAAAAACGATTTTGCTAGATATAATATCTAATCCTCACAAAAACATAAATGTAAAAAACGGCCAAGTTCTTATCCAAAATTTCGGCCATTAAAAGTTGTGAGATATAAATTTTGACCAGGTTCTTCTTTGCCACAATACCTAATACAGAAATATGCTATGCGTTATACAAATTTGTAATCGTAAGGGTGTCATACAATTTCTAGATAACCTGCCAACTTGACAACATTTTTTACCAATATAAAGAAATGAAGAACCATTTTAGAAAGGTAAAAATATTGCCAAGTAAGCAGACTATCTAGGAATTTTATGACACCCTTACGATTACAAATTTATATAACGCATAGCATATTTCTGTATTAGGTATTGTGGCAAAGAAGAACTTAGTCAAAATTTATATTTCACAACTTTTATTGGCCGAAATTTTGGATAAGAACTTGGCCGTTTTTCACATTTATGTTTTTGTGAGGATCTGATTACTTTTTGAAAAGAGTTCGATAATAACACTTTTTCAACTTAAAATTTATAGTGCATTTTATTTCTATTAATGATCACTGTGCCAGTTTAAAATGGCAGGGGTACATAAAATAATGGGTAAGAGTGTGATAGGTGTTGAATTGTTGACCTTAAAAATGCACTATTGTGCCATTACAAATGGTCGCCAGTGTGTATGCAATTTGGTAAGAGCCGACTGGAAGAAACATGTAAAATACAGCGTAAATTTTTGGCCCCGCAGACTTTTATATCTGCTAGTGCTTATGGTTCATGCAAAGTTTGGTATTAAAAAGTTCATAACAAATATCAGGTATTTGTTATTAACTTTTAGTATTAAATTAAAAACTGCTAAGCCGAAGTACCTGAACGAAAAGGCTAAGATTTATAGGTGAAGTCACTGCTACTTTTTAAAATAGGGAATTTTTATTTTGGAGGAGTGCAATGTGTATGAAAAGTTTTAATAAAATGTATGTTAATTTTGAATTTGAAGTGCTTGTTTCCGCCCTCTGATAGCAACTTCTGGGTTTTCAGATTTTTCTTAGTGATCTCTTATCTAGATTTATTTGTGTATCAAATTTAAGCTCGCTAGTGCGAATTGGAGTTTTAACGTCGTGGCCCCGCATACCGGGTAAAACTTTTTGGTTTTAAGATTTTCCCATTAGCCTGCGCAGCTACACTTACTAGTGTATAAAATGTCATCTCTCTAGCGCGAATTATATCTTTAGATTTTATTAGCATTACCTCTCCCCACTATTCCTAACTCAAAATTTTGTTGTGAGCAGCGCTTATAATTCATGCTAATTTTCTTCTAAAATATGCTAGACCGATGTAGATTAAACACAAGGCTAACATTTTATGGGAGTGATCACGCCAAATTATTGAGGTGATAGTTTAAAGTATTGTGTATGTGCAACGCCTATGCAATATTTCACAAAATTGGCTCGAATTAAAAGCTGTGTATTAAGCTTTTATTTCAAAATAATACTAGCGTGACCCCGCCCATTCTGGTAAAATTTTTTGAGTTTTCAGATTTTTCTAGTTGGTTTCTCACTTAGACCTACTTGTACATCAAATTTCAGCTCTTTAGCGCAACTTTTAATTTTAATGGGCGCAGCCCCGCCCCTCTAACTAAAATTTCCGGGTTTTTAGATTTTTCTAATTGGTTTCTCACCTAGACCTACTTCTATATCAAATTTCAGCTCCTTAGCACAACTTTTAATTCTTATGGACGTAACCCTGCCCACTTTTCCAAAGTCAAATTTTTTTGGGTCAGTGTTAATTATTCGTGTCTAGTTTCGTTACAAACGGATAATAATAGCTAGATAAATAGTATATCTAAATATGCTGAGCCGCAGGGCATTAAAATGAGGTTTAAATTGTATGGGCGTGTCAACGCCCACTTTTTTAATAAAAAAACTTATAGCTTTGCATTATCGCAGTATGTATGCCGAATTTCAATAAAAAAAGCTTCCATTAAGCGCCTTATATTAGCTTTCTTAATTCTGACTTTTATGGGCATAGCCCCGCCCTCCTGGTCAAAATTTCCAAGTTTTCAGTTTTTTAATTTTATTTCTCACCTAGACCTAGCTCTCTATGGAATTTCAGCTAAATAGCACAAACTTTAATTTTTGTGGGCGTAGCCCCGCCCTCCTGGTTAAAATTTTCATGTTTTCAGATTTTTCTGGTTCATTGCTCACCGAGATCTTCTCGCGTACCAAATTTTAGCTCTCTAGCTATAGCGGAAGTGCTTCATCAATTTGATGAGTGTGTCAGTGGTCAGTGAGTATGTCTTAAAATATGCACTTTTTGCACCTCTATATCTCCGGAACCTTTCATTATAAAACTTTCAAACTTCGCATGTGAGGTTATATGAATTTATTCTAATTATGGTTTAAATATCATTTTACGATTGCGGGGAACAAAGTTATGAGGGGGGTAAAAACAGCTCGAATGGCTTCGTGTAAATATACACACTGCGTGCATTGGCCAGAACTTGGCCTGGCGCACTGCCGTGCGCCTAGATAATTTTTGGTAATATTATAATAATATTGGTACAATGTTGCAAATGTAATATTACCAAAAACTATTCCGGCAATATTTCTGCAATATTACCGATTACCTGCAACTTAATAACATTCCAGCAATATTTTGTGCTCTATGGGTTTTTAAAACACACATACATAAATAGCAATAACGCATCACGCTACTGAATGCACAAGACTGAAGCATTTAAAGATTGAAGAGTTTTCATCAAAATCTTCACGTATTGGCAAGTGTTTTAGCAAAACTGGCAGCACTTGTTCCAGAGGCACTAAGTTAGAGTTTGTAAGGATGGGGCGGGCAATTGCTACATATCCAGCAAAAAATTTCACATTACCATTAGAACTACTTGCCATATAATGACTTACTTGTCTGATTGCCAATTTTCATTACTCGCTTACAAATCACATTACCTAAAATTTAAAAAAAAGACGTGCAAGTTGCTAAATGAAGAGAATGATTTTTTTAGACGAAATAGATTGCGTGAAATGTTGACGAATAAAAAAAATGTAAGTACTTCTCAAGAATCGATTATTTTAGTCTAACGCCTTGTTAAAATCATTAAGTTGGTAATCCAGTAGGGAAGTGCTTCCACCAAAAATGCTTAATTCCAAACTCGATTACCTTTTTTGAAATTTTTTGCTGGGTATGCATATACTACCGAGATCGGCAGGTTACTTTTTGTTGGCAATGTCCTGAGACAATGCCACCGAAATATGAGGATATGCTCTGCATTACATTTATTTATTTTATTTACATTTATTTACATTTTATTTATTTTTTAATTATTGTGTGTATATTTTTTTAATAAAAAAAAATTAACACTTATTCGCATGATTTTCACGAGGAATAAAAAACCAATTCACCCAATCCGAAAACACCATTTTGACGAGCTTATTGAAACTCATCAGAAATACCTTCAATCATAATGGGGCAGAATGTATCGAAATAGTTTAAGGGGCGAAGGACCTTTGTTAATCGAGTTCCTTTTTGCTGCAAATATATTTAAAACGCGCAATTGTTAATTATTATAAACTCTACATTTATATAAATTTTTGCTTACGTACCAACGATAATTGGTATTGCGATAATTGGGTATACACGTCCAAAATACATGGAGAATTTCGCGGGCTCCTAACATGAGCCAATAATTTCAGCAAGTTACCAGCACCTGCGACAATGGTTTCATCGTATTCACTTTGGTCGTCATTGCCGCCAGCAGGCTCACCAAAACTTGCAAGCAACCTTTCCTAACAGGACGTCGTTAATGAATGTAAAAATGATATCAATAAATTTTTCATCGGGCAGAGCATTTTGTTTCAATTGCATCAAATTATAGGAGAAACTTTCAAGAGCAGCAAGCACAACGGAAACCTATCAATTTGGGAATTAGTATGGTAATGGCATTTCAAACTCCTTTAATGTCATTCTGCTTGTACAAGACAATAATGAATATGTGAATGAATATGAAGCCATCGATTAAAACTTTACGAATATCTTCCTGGGGATGCTTAATCATTATGTAGACATTCTTGTGTGACTCCCCAAGATATGGAATAAAAGCAACTCCTGCAAATTGAGCGAATTCCTTAAGGGCCAATACAGACTCCTCATTCTTATTCAGATGAAGTTTTCTATATAATAACCAGCAATATTGTCATTGAAAGATGCCGGCAACACTTAATGAACCCTCACAGCCTTCTATGTTAATTTTGTTTGTTTTTTCTTGAAACACACAAAAATGATTAAATTTACATTTGATACAACTTTTTTTTAATCATTTTTGCTTATTCACATTCTTATATTTTTGGTTTTCAGTTTGTTTATTTTCATACTTTCTTAATAACAAATGCACTATAGTTGTCTCTTTTTCACACGAATTTTAAAAACCTAATTCTAGTTTTTTTGGCCTATCACTTTCTTCACTTCCGTATACTCTGTGTAGGTTTGTTTATTTCGTTGTTTCTTTTTGTTTTATTATTATAAGTTTTTTGTTATTTTCAGTTATTTAGATTTAAATTGCTTAAATTGTAAATTTTAGTTTGAGGATTGAATGATTTTGTTTTTCTAATTAGTGGTTATATTTTTTTTTGCTCTATTTGTATGTGTGTATGTATGTATATCGATATTTACAGCCTTATTCAAAAAAATATTTTACTTTAAAAAGAGAAAAAATTTAAATTCTAGTTAAAACTACATTGTTATTTTTACCATTTACTATTTTTAACCACCGACCAAAAAAAAGGGGTGTTATACATAAGTTTGTAGTGTGTGTCTATGTGTCTGTACAAGTACACGTACAGACCAAAGGCTGTACCGATTTTGATTTAGTTTTTTCTGTTTGAAAGGTGAATTGATCGAGAAGTTTCTTAGCTATGTTTTTTTTAAATCGGTCCAGCCGCTTAGAAGATATCTCATCTTTTCTAGAAATGTTCGGGGGTTTTTAAAAATTTTTAAATTTTTGTTATTTCATTCTCATTTTATTATTCTTTTTCCTTTCCGATCTACTTTTTTTCATTCTCATTTCACAGCTTATGGAAAAACTACAAATGCAGGCCAGTGTACACGTTCATGAAAAAAGCTGAAACGGAAACCCTTTTAAGTGGAAGAAAGATCCCCAGCAAAAAATATAAACCAAAAAAGCAAAAACTGAAATATAAATTAAACAAATTATTGTAAACACACGTTATTAAGCAAACTAAAGATTTTATTAAATTCGTTTTATATTTGTTTATATATTTTTATCCCAACTTCAAATTTTGTTAATATAAAATTGTTTTTGTTTTGCCTCTATTACAAAATTTGAACACTTAGCGCATTTTAAAATTTGTAAACTTGACAAAATATACTTAATTAACAAGTTATTTAATATATAAATGATTATTTTTTTTTTAATTTTTATTGAAAATAACAATTTAAACCAATTTGATTACGCAATAGAAATTATAGAGGGCTTTGTTAATTATTCATTTGATTTGTGTCAAATATGCATCTATAGTACACAAATAACAACAATAAGTTTAAATACTAATATAGATAGTAAGGATAGGAATTGCTCATAACAATTACAAGTAAAATTTTTATTTATGAGAAATATGAAATAGCATTGTGTTAGCGTGTAAAGATGGAGGAAATAAAAAACAATTGTTTAAATTGTGTAAAATGAAGGATAGAAGGAAGAAAACACTCCGAAAAATTAAGCATGATTAAAAGAGGAATAAATTTGGACCTTGACTGAGTACTATTTAATTGAATAGGGTAAATTTTGCAAACTATCAAAATAAGTATATATAAAAATAGCGTTTTGGTTTAAACACACTGTATGAAATGTACATATAATTTTATCTTTCAAGGATCATGATATCAATGATCAATTTCCTTTGGAAGAAAAACTGAAAACTGAACACGTTTTTGGTTGGTTTCGTAAAGAGTTTGCAAAAATTTAAGAATTTCTGGATTAGAATTAGCCACTATACTGAATTTGTCGGGATAATTTTCACGAATTTCTTTAAGCAACCCGATAGCATTTTTGTAGGTGTCTTGATCGGCAAATTCTTTCCCATAGAGCACAAAATATTGCTGGAATTTTGCAGGAATATTCTTTCGTAACGTTGTAATGTTTCAGACAATATTCCAGCACTATTCCTGCAATATTCCTATGTCCGCTTTTTTGCCTTGCCAGCAAGATTGAGGAAATATTGCACGCCAACATTGCAAAGATATTGCAATTGCTATTGTGTCACCCGGGAACCATAAGGACGCATAATTTTTTTTTTTGGAATTAACAAAACATGGTGTAATTATACAGGTGACCGCGTAAGGATTTGTTATACAAAAATACGTAAACCATAGCTGTGTAAAGAACCGAAGAATGTCAAAAGCACAAAAATAATTGTACTAAAACCAAAACAAAACCGAATTTTTTGACATTCTTCAGCTACAAAGCACACAGAGCAAAAAATTATCAGCTGAAGTAGCGCTGACACCTAGTTAGATACACCTTGTAACAAACTTTCGCCTGAAACATCCAGAATTGCAAAAAAGAATTCTCAAAAATTTTATTTATTTTTAGACAGAAAAAATTTAATTAATGAAAAATTTTTTTTGGAATCGCCATATTTTTACATGAAACTTAAAAAAACTAAATAAATGTTTCCCCCAAGTTAAAATTTTTTTTAGACTTAGAAAAAAAAAAATTATTATATGCCCTTAGGCCTTTTCATCGGTAATTTTGCCGGGTATATGGACTTATGGCATCTGTAACGCGATATATTAATTTAACAAAAACGATTTTGCTAGATATAATATCTAATCCTCACAAAAACATAAATGTAAAAAACGGCCAAGTTCTTATCCAAAATTTCGGCCATTAAAAGTTGTGAGATATAAATTTTGACCAGGTTCTTCTTTGCCACAATACCTAATACAGAAATATGCTATGCGTTATACAAATTTGTAATCGTAAGGGTGTCATACAATTTCTAGATAACCTGCCAACTTGACAACATTTTTTACCAATATAAAGAAATGAAGAAATACACATTTTTCTCTCCATTTTAGAAAGGTAAAAATATTGCCAAGTAAGCAGACTATCTAGGAATTTTATGACACCCTTACGATTACAAATTTATATAACGCATAGCATATTTCTGTATTAGGTATTGTGGCAAAGAAGAACTTAGTCAAAATTTATATTTCACAACTTTTATTGGCCGAAATTTTGGATAAGAACTTGGCCGTTTTTCACATTTATGTTTTTGTGAGGATCTGATTACTTTTTGAAAAGAGTTCGATAATAACACTTTTTCAACTTAAAATTTATAGTGCATTTTATTTCTATTAATGATCATTGTGCCAGTTTAAAATGGCAGGGGTACATAAAATAATGGGTAAGAGTGTGATAGGTGTTGAATTGTTGACCTTAAAAATGCACTATTGTGCCATTACAAATGGTCGCCAGTGTGTATGCAATTTGGTAAGAGCCGACTGGAAGAAACATGTAAAATACAGCGTAAATTTTTGGCCCCGCAGACTTTTATATCTGCTAGTGCTTATGGTTCATGCAAAGTTTGGTATTAAAAAGTTCATAACAAATATCAGGTATTTGTTATTAACTTTTAGTATTAAATTAAAAACTGCTAAGCCGAAGTACCTGAACGAAAAGGCTAAGATTTATAGGTGAAGTCACTGCTACTTTTTAAAATAGGGAATTTTTATTTTGGAGGAGTGCAATGTGTATGAAAAGTTTTAATAAAATGTATGTTAATTTTGAATTTGAAGTGCTTGTTTCCGCCCTCTGATAGCAACTTCTGGGTTTTCAGATTTTTCTTAGTGATCTCTTATCTAGATTTATTTGTGTATCAAATTTAAGCTCGCTAGTGCGAATTGGAGTTTTAACGTCGTGGCCCCGCATACCGGGTAAAACTTTTTGGTTTTAAGATTTTCCCATTAGCCTGCGCAGCTACACTTACTAGTGTATAAAATGTCATCTCTCTAGCGCGAATTATATCTTTAGATTTTATTAGCATTACCTCTCCCCACTATTCCTAACTCAAAATTTTGTTGTGAGCAGCGCTTATAATTCATGCTAATTTTCTTCTAAAATATGCTAGACCGATGTAGATTAAACACAAGGCTAACATTTTATGGGAGTGATCACGCCAAATTATTGAGGTGATAGTTTAAAGTATTGTGTATGTGCAACGCCTATGCAATATTTCACAAAATTGGCTCGAATTAAAAGCTGTGTATTAAGCTTTTATTTCAAAATAATACTAGCGTGACCCCGCCCATTCTGGTAAAATTTTTTGAGTTTTCAGATTTTTCTAGTTGGTTTCTCACTTAGACCTACTTGTACATCAAATTTCAGCTCTTTAGCGCAACTTTTAATTTTAATGGGCGCAGCCCCGCCCCTCTAACTAAAATTTCCGGGTTTTTAGATTTTTCTAATTGGTTTCTCACCTAGACCTACTTCTATATCAAATTTCAGCTCCTTAGCACAACTTTTAATTCTTATGGACGTAACCCTGCCCACTTTTCCAAAGTCAAATTTTTTTGGGTCAGTGTTAATTATTCGTGTCTAGTTTCGTTACAAACGGATAATAATAGCTAGATAAATAGTATATCTAAATATGCTGAGCCGCAGGGCATTAAAATGAGGTTTAAATTGTATGGGCGTGTCAACGCCCACTTTTTTAATAAAAAAACTTATAGCTTTGCATTATCGCAGTATGTATGCCGAATTTCAATAAAAAAAGCTTCCATTAAGCGCCTTATATTAGCTTTCTTAATTCTGACTTTTATGGGCATAGCCCCGCCCTCCTGGTCAAAATTTCCAAGTTTTCAGTTTTTTAATTTTATTTCTCACCTAGACCTAGCTCTCTATGGAATTTCAGCTAAATAGCACAAACTTTAATTTTTGTGGGCGTAGCCCCGCCCTCCTGGTTAAAATTTTCATGTTTTCAGATTTTTCTGGTTCATTGCTCACCGAGATCTTCTCGCGTACCAAATTTTAGCTCTCTAGCTATAGCGGAAGTGCTTCATCAATTTGATGAGTGTGTCAGTGGTCAGTGAGTATGTCTTAAAATATGCACTTTTTGCACCTCTATATCTCCGGAACCTTTCATTATAAAACTTTCAAACTTCGCATGTGAGGTTATATGAATTTATTCTAATTATGGTTTAAATATCATTTTACGATTGCGGGGAACAAAGTTATGAGGGGGGTAAAAACAGCTCGAATGGCTTCGTGTAAATATACACACTGCGTGCATTGGCCAGAACTTGGCCTGGCGCACTGCCGTGCGCCTAGATAATTTTTGGTAATATTATAATAATATTGGTACAATGTTGCAAATGTAATATTACCAAAAACTATTCCGGCAATATTTCTGCAATATTACCGATTACCTGCAACTTAATAACATTCCAGCAATATTTTGTGCTCTATGGGTTTTTAAAACACACATACATAAATAGCAATAACGCATCACGCTACTGAATGCACAAGACTGAAGCATTTAAAGATTGAAGAGTTTTCATCAAAATCTTCACGTATTGGCAAGTGTTTTAGCAAAACTGGCAGCACTTGTTCCAGAGGCACTAAGTTAGAGTTTGTAAGGATGGGGCGGGCAATTGCTACATATCCAGCAAAAAATTTCACATTACCATTAGAACTACTTGCCATATAATGACTTACTTGTCTGATTGCCAATTTTCATTACTCGCTTACAAATCACATTACCTAAAATTTAAAAAAAAGACGTGCAAGTTGCTAAATGAAGAGAATGATTTTTTTAGACGAAATAGATTGCGTGAAATGTTGACGAATAAAAAAAATGTAAGTACTTCTCAAGAATCGATTATTTTAGTCTAACGCCTTGTTAAAATCATTAAGTTGGTAATCCAGTAGGGAAGTGCTTCCACCAAAAATGCTTAATTCCAAACTCGATTACCTTTTTTGAAATTTTTTGCTGGGTATGCATATACTACCGAGATCGGCAGGTTACTTTTTGTTGGCAATGTCCTGAGACAATGCCACCGAAATATGAGGATATGCTCTGCATTACATTTATTTATTTTATTTACATTTATTTACATTTTATTTATTTTTTAATTATTGTGTGTATATTTTTTTAATAAAAAAAAATTAACACTTATTCGCATGATTTTCACGAGGAATAAAAAACCAATTCACCCAATCCGAAAACACCATTTTGACGAGCTTATTGAAACTCATCAGAAATACCTTCAATCATAATGGGGCAGAATGTATCGAAATAGTTTAAGGGGCGAAGGACCTTTGTTAATCGAGTTCCTTTTTGCTGCAAATATATTTAAAACGCGCAATTGTTAATTATTATAAACTCTACATTTATATAAATTTTTGCTTACGTACCAACGATAATTGGTATTGCGATAATTGGGTATACACGTCCAAAATACATGGAGAATTTCGCGGGCTCCTAACATGAGCCAATAATTTCAGCAAGTTACCAGCACCTGCGACAATGGTTTCATCGTATTCACTTTGGTCGTCATTGCCGCCAGCAGGCTCACCAAAACTTGCAAGCAACCTTTCCTAACAGGACGTCGTTAATGAATGTAAAAATGATATCAATAAATTTTTCATCGGGCAGAGCATTTTGTTTCAATTGCATCAAATTATAGGAGAAACTTTCAAGAGCAGCAAGCACAACGGAAACCTATCAATTTGGGAATTAGTATGGTAATGGCATTTCAAACTCCTTTAATGTCATTCTGCTTGTACAAGACAATAATGAATATGTGAATGAATATGAAGCCATCGATTAAAACTTTACGAATATCTTCCTGGGGATGCTTAATCATTATGTAGACATTCTTGTGTGACTCCCCAAGATATGGAATAAAAGCAACTCCTGCAAATTGAGCGAATTCCTTAAGGGCCAATACAGACTCCTCATTCTTATTCAGATGAAGTTTTCTATATAATAACCAGCAATATTGTCATTGAAAGATGCCGGCAACACTTAATGAACCCTCACAGCCTTCTATGTTAATTTTGTTTGTTTTTTCTTGAAACACACAAAAATGATTAAATTTACATTTGATACAACTTTTTTTTAATCATTTTTGCTTATTCACATTCTTATATTTTTGGTTTTCAGTTTGTTTATTTTCATACTTTCTTAATAACAAATGCACTATAGTTGTCTCTTTTTCACACGAATTTTAAAAACCTAATTCTAGTTTTTTTGGCCTATCACTTTCTTCACTTCCGTATACTCTGTGTAGGTTTGTTTATTTCGTTGTTTCTTTTTGTTTTATTATTATAAGTTTTTTGTTATTTTCAGTTATTTAGATTTAAATTGCTTAAATTGTAAATTTTAGTTTGAGGATTGAATGATTTTGTTTTTCTAATTAGTGGTTATATTTTTTTTTGCTCTATTTGTATGTGTGTATGTATGTATATCGATATTTACAGCCTTATTCAAAAAAATATTTTACTTTAAAAAGAGAAAAAATTTAAATTCTAGTTAAAACTACATTGTTATTTTTACCATTTACTATTTTTAACCACCGACCAAAAAAAAGGGGTGTTATACATAAGTTTGTAGTGTGTGTCTATGTGTCTGTACAAGTACACGTACAGACCAAAGGCTGTACCGATTTTGATTTAGTTTTTTCTGTTTGAAAGGTGAATTGATCGAGAAGTTTCTTAGCTATGTTTTTTTTAAATCGGTCCAGCCGCTTAGAAGATATCTCATCTTTTCTAGAAATGTTCGGGGGTTTTTAAAAATTTTTAAATTTTTGTTATTTCATTCTCATTTTATTATTCTTTTTCCTTTCCGATCTACTTTTTTTCATTCTCATTTCACAGCTTATGGAAAAACTACAAATGCAGGCCAGTGTACACGTTCATGAAAAAAGCTGAAACGGAAACCCTTTTAAGTGGAAGAAAGATCCCCAGCAAAAAATATAAACCAAAAAAGCAAAAACTGAAATATAAATTAAACAAATTATTGTAAACACACGTTATTAAGCAAACTAAAGATTTTATTAAATTCGTTTTATATTTGTTTATATATTTTTATCCCAACTTCAAATTTTGTTAATATAAAATTGTTTTTGTTTTGCCTCTATTACAAAATTTGAACACTTAGCGCATTTTAAAATTTGTAAACTTGACAAAATATACTTAATTAACAAGTTATTTAATATATAAATGATTATTTTTTTTTTAATTTTTATTGAAAATAACAATTTAAACCAATTTGATTACGCAATAGAAATTATAGAGGGCTTTGTTAATTATTCATTTGATTTGTGTCAAATATGCATCTATAGTACACAAATAACAACAATAAGTTTAAATACTAATATAGATAGTAAGGATAGGAATTGCTCATAACAATTACAAGTAAAATTTTTATTTATGAGAAATATGAAATAGCATTGTGTTAGCGTGTAAAGATGGAGGAAATAAAAAACAATTGTTTAAATTGTGTAAAATGAAGGATAGAAGGAAGAAAACACTCCGAAAAATTAAGCATGATTAAAAGAGGAATAAATTTGGACCTTGACTGAGTACTATTTAATTGAATAGGGTAAATTTTGCAAACTATCAAAATAAGTATATATAAAAATAGCGTTTTGGTTTAAACACACTGTATGAAATGTACATATAATTTTATCTTTCAAGGATCATGATATCAATGATCAATTTCCTTTGGAAGAAAAACTGAAAACTGAACACGTTTTTGGTTGGTTTCGTAAAGAGTTTGCAAAAATTTAAGAATTTCTGGATTAGAATTAGCCACTATACTGAATTTGTCGGGATAATTTTCACGAATTTCTTTAAGCAACCCGATAGCATTTTTGTAGGTGTCTTGATCGGCAAATTCTTTCCCATAGAGCACAAAATATTGCTGGAATTTTGCAGGAATATTCTTTCGTAACGTTGTAATGTTTCAGACAATATTCCAGCACTATTCCTGCAATATTCCTATGTCCGCTTTTTTGCCTTGCCAGCAAGATTGAGGAAATATTGCACGCCAACATTGCAAAGATATTGCAATTGCTATTGTGTCACCCGGGAACCATAAGGACGCATAATTTTTTTTTTTGGAATTAACAAAACATGGTGTAATTATACAGGTGACCGCGTAAGGATTTGTTATACAAAAATACGTAAACCATAGCTGTGTAAAGAACCGAAGAATGTCAAAAGCACAAAAATAATTGTACTAAAACCAAAACAAAACCGAATTTTTTGACATTCTTCAGCTACAAAGCACACAGAGCAAAAAATTATCAGCTGAAGTAGCGCTGACACCTAGTTAGATACACCTTGTAACAAACTTTCGCCTGAAACATCCAGAATTGCAAAAAAGAATTCTCAAAAATTTTATTTATTTTTAGACAGAAAAAATTTAATTAATGAAAAATTTTTTTTGGAATCGCCATATTTTTACATGAAACTTAAAAAAACTAAATAAATGTTTCCCCCAAGTTAAAATTTTTTTTAGACTTAGAAAAAAAAAAATTATTATATGCCCTTAGGCCTTTTCATCGGTAATTTTGCCGGGTATATGGACTTATGGCATCTGTAACGCGATATATTAATTTAACAAAAACGATTTTGCTAGATATAATATCTAATCCTCACAAAAACATAAATGTAAAAAACGGCCAAGTTCTTATCCAAAATTTCGGCCATTAAAAGTTGTGAGATATAAATTTTGACCAGGTTCTTCTTTGCCACAATACCTAATACAGAAATATGCTATGCGTTATACAAATTTGTAATCGTAAGGGTGTCATACAATTTCTAGATAACCTGCCAACTTGACAACATTTTTTACCAATATAAAGAAATGAAGAAATACACATTTTTCTCTCCATTTTAGAAAGGTAAAAATATTGCCAAGTAAGCAGACTATCTAGGAATTTTATGACACCCTTACGATTACAAATTTATATAACGCATAGCATATTTCTGTATTAGGTATTGTGGCAAAGAAGAACTTAGTCAAAATTTATATTTCACAACTTTTATTGGCCGAAATTTTGGATAAGAACTTGGCCGTTTTTCACATTTATGTTTTTGTGAGGATCTGATTACTTTTTGAAAAGAGTTCGATAATAACACTTTTTCAACTTAAAATTTATAGTGCATTTTATTTCTATTAATGATCATTGTGCCAGTTTAAAATGGCAGGGGTACATAAAATAATGGGTAAGAGTGTGATAGGTGTTGAATTGTTGACCTTAAAAATGCACTATTGTGCCATTACAAATGGTCGCCAGTGTGTATGCAATTTGGTAAGAGCCGACTGGAAGAAACATGTAAAATACAGCGTAAATTTTTGGCCCCGCAGACTTTTATATCTGCTAGTGCTTATGGTTCATGCAAAGTTTGGTATTAAAAAGTTCATAACAAATATCAGGTATTTGTTATTAACTTTTAGTATTAAATTAAAAACTGCTAAGCCGAAGTACCTGAACGAAAAGGCTAAGATTTATAGGTGAAGTCACTGCTACTTTTTAAAATAGGGAATTTTTATTTTGGAGGAGTGCAATGTGTATGAAAAGTTTTAATAAAATGTATGTTAATTTTGAATTTGAAGTGCTTGTTTCCGCCCTCTGATAGCAACTTCTGGGTTTTCAGATTTTTCTTAGTGATCTCTTATCTAGATTTATTTGTGTATCAAATTTAAGCTCGCTAGTGCGAATTGGAGTTTTAACGTCGTGGCCCCGCATACCGGGTAAAACTTTTTGGTTTTAAGATTTTCCCATTAGCCTGCGCAGCTACACTTACTAGTGTATAAAATGTCATCTCTCTAGCGCGAATTATATCTTTAGATTTTATTAGCATTACCTCTCCCCACTATTCCTAACTCAAAATTTTGTTGTGAGCAGCGCTTATAATTCATGCTAATTTTCTTCTAAAATATGCTAGACCGATGTAGATTAAACACAAGGCTAACATTTTATGGGAGTGATCACGCCAAATTATTGAGGTGATAGTTTAAAGTATTGTGTATGTGCAACGCCTATGCAATATTTCACAAAATTGGCTCGAATTAAAAGCTGTGTATTAAGCTTTTATTTCAAAATAATACTAGCGTGACCCCGCCCATTCTGGTAAAATTTTTTGAGTTTTCAGATTTTTCTAGTTGGTTTCTCACTTAGACCTACTTGTACATCAAATTTCAGCTCTTTAGCGCAACTTTTAATTTTAATGGGCGCAGCCCCGCCCCTCTAACTAAAATTTCCGGGTTTTTAGATTTTTCTAATTGGTTTCTCACCTAGACCTACTTCTATATCAAATTTCAGCTCCTTAGCACAACTTTTAATTCTTATGGACGTAACCCTGCCCACTTTTCCAAAGTCAAATTTTTTTGGGTCAGTGTTAATTATTCGTGTCTAGTTTCGTTACAAACGGATAATAATAGCTAGATAAATAGTATATCTAAATATGCTGAGCCGCAGGGCATTAAAATGAGGTTTAAATTGTATGGGCGTGTCAACGCCCACTTTTTTAATAAAAAAACTTATAGCTTTGCATTATCGCAGTATGTATGCCGAATTTCAATAAAAAAAGCTTCCATTAAGCGCCTTATATTAGCTTTCTTAATTCTGACTTTTATGGGCGTAGCCCCGCCCTCCTGGTCAAAATTTCCAAGTTTTCAGTTTTTTAATTTTATTTCTCACCTAGACCTAGCTCTCTATGGAATTTCAGCTAAATAGCACAAACTTTAATTTTTGTGGGCGTAGCCCCGCCCTCCTGGTTAAAATTTTCATGTTTTCAGATTTTTCTGGTTCATTGCTCACCGAGATCTTCTCGCGTACCAAATTTTAGCTCTCTAGCTATAGCGGAAGTGCTTCATCAATTTGATGAGTGTGTCAGTGGTCAGTGAGTATGTCTTAAAATATGCACTTTTTGCACCTCTATATCTCCGGAACCTTTCATTATAAAACTTTCAAACTTCGCATGTGAGGTTATATGAATTTATTCTAATTATGGTTTAAATATCATTTTACGATTGCGGGGAACAAAGTTATGAGGGGGGTAAAACAGCTCGAATGGCTTCGTGTAAATATACACACTGCGTGCATTGGCCAGAACTTGGCCTGGCGCACTGCCGTGCGCCTAGATAATTTTTGGTAATATTATAATAATATTGGTACAATGTTGCAAATGTAATATTACCAAAAACTATTCCGGCAATATTTCTGCAATATTACCGATTACCTGCAACTTAATAACATTCCAGCAATATTTTGTGCTCTATGGGTTTTTAAAACACACATAAATAGCAATAACGCATCACGCTACTGAATGCACAAGACTGAAGCATTTAAAGATTGAAGAGTTTTCATCAAAATCTTCACGTATTGGCAAGTGTTTTAGCAAAACTGGCAGCACTTGTTCCAGAGGCACTAAGTTAGAGTTTGTAAGGATGGGGCGGGCAATTGCTACATATCCAGCAAAAAATTTCACATTACCATTAGAACTACTTGCCATATAATGACTTACTTGTCTGATTGCCAATTTTCATTACTCGCTTACAAATCACATTACCTAAAATTTAAAAAAATGACGTGCAAGTTGCTAAATGAAGAGAATGATTTTTTTAGACGAAATAGATTGCGTGAAATGTTGACGAATAAAAAAAATGTAAGTACTTCTCAAGAATCGATTATTTTAGTCTAACGCCTTGTTAAAATCATTAAGTTGGTAATCCAGTAGGGAAGTGCTTCCACCAAAAATGCTTAATTCCAAACTCGATTACCTTTTTTGAAATTTTTTGCTGGGTATGTATATACTACCGAGATCGGCAGGTTACTTTTTGTTGGCAATGTCCTGAGACAATGCCACCGAAATATGAGGATATGCTCTGCATTACATTTATTTATTTTATTTACATTTATTTACATTTTATTTATTTTTTAATTATTGTGTGTATATTTTTTTAATAAAAAAAAATTAACACTTATTCGCATGATTTTCACGAGGAATAAAAAACCAATTCACCCAATCCGAAAACACCATTTTGACGAGCTTATTGAAACTCATCAGAAATACCTTCAATCATAATGGGGCAGAATGTATCGAAATAGTTTAAGGTGCGAAGGACCTTTGTTAATCGAGTTCCTTTTTGCTGCAAATATATTTAAAACGCGCAATTGTTAATTATTATAAACTCTACATTTATATAAATTTTTGCTTACGTACCAACGATAATTGGTATTGCGATAATTGGGTATACACGTCCAAAATACATGGAGAATTTCGCGGGCTCCTAACATGAGCCAATAATTTCAGCAAGTTACCAGCACCTGCGACAATGGTTTCATCGTATTCACTTTGGTCGTCATTGCCGCCAGCAGGCTCACCAAAACTTGCAAGCAACCTTTCCTAACAGGACGTCGTTAATGAATGTAAAAATGATATCAATAAATTTTTCATCGGGCAGAGCATTTTGTTTCAATTGCATCAAATTATAGGAGAAACTTTCAAGAGCAGCAAGCACAACGGAAACCTATCAATTTGGGAATTAGTATGGTAATGGCATTTCAAACTCCTTTAATGTCATTCTGCTTGTACAAGACAATAATGAATATGTGAATGAATATGAAGCCATCGATTAAAACTTTACGAATATCTTCCTGGGGATGCTTAATCATTATGTAGACATTCTTGTGTGACTCCCCAAGATATGGAATAAAAGCAACTCCTGCAAATTGAGCGAATTCCTTAAGGGCCAATACAGACTCCTCATTCTTATTCAGATGAAGTTTTCTATATAATAACCAGCAATATTGTCATTGAAAGATGCCGGCAACACTTAATGAACCCTCACAGCCTTCTATGTTAATTTTGTTTGTTTTTTCTTGAAACACACAAAAATGATTAAATTTACATTTGATACAACTTTTTTTTAATCATTTTTGCTTATTCACATTCTTATATTTTTGGTTTTCAGTTTGTTTATTTTCATACTTTCTTAATAACAAATGCACTATAGTTGTCTCTTTTTCACACGAATTTTAAAAACCTAATTCTAGTTTTTTTGGCCTATCACTTTCTTCACTTCCGTATACTCTGTGTAGGTTTGTTTATTTCGTTGTTTCTTTTTGTTTTATTATTATAAGTTTTTTGTTATTTTCAGTTATTTAGATTTAAATTGCTTAAATTGTAAATTTTAGTTTGAGGATTGAATGATTTTGTTTTTCTAATTAGTGGTTATATTTTTTTTTGCTCTATTTGTATGTGTGTATGTATGTATATCGATATTTACAGCCTTATTCAAAAAAATATTTTACTTTAAAAAGAGAAAAAATTTAAATTCTAGTTAAAACTACATTGTTATTTTTACCATTTACTATTTTTAACCACCGACCAAAAAAAAGGGGTGTTATACATAAGTTTGTAGTGTGTGTCTATGTGTCTGTACAAGTACACGTACAGACCAAAGGCTGTACCGATTTTGATTTAGTTTTTTCTGTTTGAAAGGTGAATTGATCGAGAAGTTTCTTAGCTATGTTTTTTTTAAATCGGTCCAGCCGCTTAGAAGATATCTCATCTTTTCTAGAAATGTTCGGGGGTTTTTAAAAATTTTTAAATTTTTGTTATTTCATTCTCATTTTATTATTCTTTTTCCTTTCCGATCTACTTTTTTTCATTCTCATTTCACAGCTTATGGAAAAACTACAAATGCAGGCCAGTGTACACGTTCATGAAAAAAGCTGAAACGGAAACCCTTTTAAGTGGAAGAAAGATCCCCAGCAAAAAATATAAACCAAAAAAGCAAAAACTGAAATATAAATTAAACAAATTATTGTAAACACACGTTATTAAGCAAACTAAAGATTTTATTAAATTCGTTTTATATTTGTTTTTATATTTTTATCCCAACTTCAAATTTTGTTAATATAAAATTGTTTTTGTTTTGCCTCTATTACAAAATTTGAACACTTAGCGCATTTTAAAATTTGTAAACTTGACAAAATATACTTAATTAACAAGTTATTTAATATATAAATGATTATTTTTTTTTTAATTTTTATTGAAAATAACAATTTAAACCAATTTGATTACGCAATAGAAATTATAGAGGGCTTTGTTAATTATTCATTTGTGTTGTGTCAAATATGCATCTATAGTACACAAATAACAACAATAAGTTTAAATACTAATATAGATAGTAAGGATAGGAATTGCTCATAACAATTACAAGTAAAATTTTTATTTATGAGAAATATGAAATAGCATTGTGTTAGCGTGTAAAGATGGAGGAAATAAAAAACAATTGTTTAAATTGTGTAAAATGAAGGATAGAAGGAAGAAAACACTCCGAAAAATTAAGCATGATTAAAAGAGGAATAAATTTGGACCTTGACTGAGTACTATTTAATTGAATAGGGTAAATTTTGCAAACTATCAAAATAAGTATATATAAAAATAGCGTTTTGGTTTAAACACATTGTATGAAATGTACATATAATTTTATCTTTCAAGGATCATGATATCAATGATCAATTTCCTTTGGAAGAAAAACTGAAAACTGAAGACGTTTTTGGTTGGTTTCGTAAAGAGTTTGCAAAAATTTAAGAATTTCTGGATTAGAATTAGCCACTATACTGAATTTGTCGGGATAATTTTCACGAATTTCTTTAAGCAACCCGATAGCATTTTTGTAGGTGTCTTGATCGGCAAATTCTTTCCCATAGAGCACAAAATATTGCTGGAATTTTGCAGGAATATTCTTTCGTAACGTTGTAATGTTTCAGACAATATTCCAGCACTATTCCTGCAATATTCCTATGTCCGCTTTTTTGCCTTGCCAGCAAGATTGAGGAAATATTGCACGCCAACATTGCAAAGATATTGCAATTGCTATTGTGTCACCCGGGAACCATAAGGACGCATAATTTTTTTTTGGAATTAACAAAACATGGTGTAATTATACAGGTGACCGCGTAAGGATTTGTTATACAAAAATACGTAAACCATAGCTGTGTAAAGAACCGAAGAATGTCAAAAGCACAAAAATAATTGTACTAAAACCAAAACAAAACCGAATTTTTTGACATTCTTCAGCTACAAAGCACACAGAGCAAAAAATTATCAGCTGAAGTAGCGCTGACACCTAGTTAGATACACCTTGTAACAAACTTTCGCCTGAAACATCCAGAATTGCAAAAAAGAATTCTCAAAAATTTAATTTATTTTTAGACAGAAAAAATTTAATTTATGAAAATTTTTTTTTGGAATCGCCATATTTTTACATGAAACTTAAAAAAACTAAATAAATGTTTCCCCCAAGTTAAAATTTTTTTAGACTTAGAAAAAAAAATTATTATATGCCCTTAGGCCTTTTCATCGGTAATTTTGCCGGGTATATGGACTTATGGCATCTGTAACGCGATATATTAATTTAACAAAAACGATTTTGCTAGATATAATATCTAATCCTCACAAAAACATAAATGTAAAAAACGGCCAAGTTCTTATCCAAAATTTCGGCCATTAAAAGTTGTGAGATATAAATTTTGACCAGGTTCTTCTTTGCCACAATACCTAATACAGAAATATGCTATGCGTTATACAAATTTGTAATCGTAAGGGTGTCATACAATTTCTAGATAACCTGCCAACTTGACAACATTTTTTACCAATATAAAGAAATGAAGAAATACACATTTTTCTCTCCATTTTAGAAAGGTAAAAATATTGCCAAGTAAGCAGACTATCTAGGAATTTTATGACACCCTTACGATTACAAATTTATATAACGCATAGCATATTTCTGTATTAGGTATTGTGGCAAAGAAGAACTTAGTCAAAATTTATATTTCACAACTTTTATTGGCCGAAATTTTGGATAAGAACTTGGCCGTTTTTCACATTTATGTTTTTGTGAGGATCTGATTACTTTTTGAAAAGAGTTCGATAATAACACTTTTTCAACTTAAAATTTATAGTGCATTTTATTTCTATTAATGATCACTGTGCCAGTTTAAAATGGCAGGGGTACATAAAATAATGGGTAAGAGTGTGATAGGTGTTGAATTGTTGACCTTAAAAATGCACTATTGTGCCATTACAAATGGTCGCCAGTGTGTATGCAATTTGGTAAGAGCCGACTGGAAGAAACATGTAAAATACAGCGTAAATTTTTGGCCCCGCAGACTTTTATATCTGCTAGTGCTTATGGTTCATGCAAAGTTTGGTATTAAAAAGTTCATAACAAATATCAGGTATTTGTTATTAACTTTTAGTATTAAATTAAAAACTGCTAAGCCGAAGTACCTGAACGAAAAGGCTAAGATTTATAGGTTAAGTCACTGCTACTTTTTAAAATAGGGAATTTTTATTTTGGAGGAGTGCAATGTGTATGAAAAGTTTTAATAAAATGTATGTTAATTTTGAATTTGAAGTGCTTGTTTCCGCCCTCTGATAGCAACTTCTGGGTTTTCAGATTTTTCTTAGTGATCTCTTATCTAGATTTATTTGTGTATCAAATTTAAGCTCGCTAGTGCGAATTGGAGTTTTAACGTCGTGGCCCCGCATACCGGGTAAAACTTTTTGGTTTTAAGATTTTCCCATTAGCCTGCGCAGCTACACTTACTAGTGTATAAAATGTCATCTCTCTAGCGCGAATTATATCTTTAGATTTTATTAGCATTACCTCTCCCCACTATTCCTAACTCAAAATTTTGTTGTGAGCAGCGCTTATAATTCATGCTAATTTTCTTCTAAAATATGCTAGACCGATGTAGATTAAACACAAGGCTAACATTTTATGGGAGTGATCACGCCAAATTATTGAGGTGATAGTTTAAAGTATTGTGTATGTGCAACGCCTATGCAATATTTCACAAAATTGGCTCGAATTAAAAGCTGTGTATTAAGCTTTTATTTCAAAATAATACTAGCGTGACCCCGCCCATTCTGGTAAAATTTTTTGAGTTTTCAGATTTTTCTAGTTGGTTTCTCACTTAGACCTACTTGTACATCAAATTTCAGCTCTTTAGCGCAACTTTTAATTTTAATGGGCGCAGCCCCGCCCCTCTAACTAAAATTTCCGGGTTTTTAGATTTTTCTAATTGGTTTCTCACCTAGACCTACTTCTATATCAAATTTCAGCTCCTTAGCACAACTTTTAATTCTTATGGACGTAACCCTGCCCACTTTTCCAAAGTCAAATTTTTTTGGGTCAGTGTTAATTATTCGTGTCTAGTTTCGTTACAAACGGATAATAATAGCTAGATAAATAGTATATCTAAATATGCTGAGCCGCAGGGCATTAAAATGAGGTTTAAATTGTATGGGCGTGTCAACGCCCACTTTTTTAATAAAAAAACTTATAGCTTTGCATTATCGCAGTATGTATGCCGAATTTCAATAAAAAAAGCTTCCATTAAGCGCCTTATATTAGCTTTCTTAATTCTGACTTTTATGGGCGTAGCCCCGCCCTCCTGGTCAAAATTTCCAAGTTTTCAGTTTTTTAATTTTATTTCTCACCTAGACCTAGCTCTCTATGGAATTTCAGCTAAATAGCACAAACTTTAATTTTTGTGGGCGTAGCCCCGCCCTCATGGTTAAAATTTTCATGTTTTCAGATTTTTCTGGTTCATTGCTCACCGAGATCTTCTCGCGTACCAAATTTTAGCTCTCTAGCTATAGCGGAAGTGCTTCATCAATTTGATGAGTGTGTCAGTGGTCAGTGAGTATGTCTTAAAATATGCACTTTTTGCACCTCTATATCTCCGGAACCTTTCATTATAAAACTTTCAAACTTCGCATGTGAGGTTATATGAATTTATTCTAATTATGGTTTAAATATCATTTTACGATTGCGGGGAACAAAGTTATGAGGGGGGTAAAAACAGCTCGAATGGCTTCGTGTAAATATACACACTGCGTGCATTGGCCAGAACTTGGCCTGGCGCACTGCCGTGCGCCTAGATAATTTTTGGTAATATTATAATAATATTGGTACAATGTTGCAAATGTAATATTACCAAAAACTATTCCGGCAATATTTCTGCAATATTACCGATTACCTGCAACTTAATAACATTCCAGCAATATTTTGTGCTCTATGGGTTTTTAAAACACACATAAATAGCAATAACGCATCACGCTACTGAATGCACAAGACTGAAGCATTTAAAGATTGAAGAGTTTTCATCAAAATCTTCACGTATTGGCAAGTGTTTTAGCAAAACTGGCAGCACTTGTTCCAGAGGCACTAAGTTAGAGTTTGTAAGGATGGGGCGGGCAATTGCTACATATCCAGCAAAAAATTTCACATTACCATTAGAACTACTTGCCATATAATGACTTACTTGTCTGATTGCCAATTTTCATTACTCGCTTACAAATCACATTACCTAAAATTTAAAAAAATGACGTGCAAGTTGCTAAATGAAGAGAATGATTTTTTTAGACGAAATAGATTGCGTGAAATGTTGACGAATAAAAAAAATGTAAGTACTTCTCAAGAATCGATTATTTTAGTCTAACGCCTTGTTAAAATCATTAAGTTGGTAATCCAGTAGGGAAGTGCTTCCACCAAAAATGCTTAATTCCAAACTCGATTACCTTTTTTGAAATTTTTTGCTGGGTATGCATATACTACCGAGATCGGCAGGTTACTTTTTGTTGGCAATGTCCTGAGACAATGCCACCGAAATATGAGGATATGCTCTGCATTACATTTATTTATTTTATTTACATTTATTTACATTTTATTTATTTTTTAATTATTGTGTGTATATTTTTTTAATAAAAAAAAATTAACACTTATTCGCATGATTTTCACGAGGAATAAAAAACCAATTCACCCAATCCGAAAACACCATTTTGACGAGCTTATTGAAACTCATCAGAAATACCTTCAATCATAATGGGGCAGAATGTATCGAAATAGTTTAAGGGGCGAAGGACCTTTGTTAATCGAGTTCCTTTTTGCTGCAAATATATTTAAAACGCGCAATTGTTAATTATTATAAACTCTACATTTATATAAATTTTTGCTTACGTACCAACGATAATTGGTATTGCGATAATTGGGTATACACGTCCAAAATACATGGAGAATTTCGCGGGCTCCTAACATGAGCCAATAATTTCAGCAAGTTACCAGCACCTGCGACAATGGTTTCATCGTATTCACTTTGGTCGTCATTGCCGCCAGCAGGCTCACCAAAACTTGCAAGCAACCTTTCCTAACAGGACGTCGTTAATGAATGTAAAAATGATATCAATAAATTTTTCATCGGGCAGAGCATTTTGTTTCAATTGCATCAAATTATAGGAGAAACTTTCAAGAGCAGCAAGCACAACGGAAACCTATCAATTTGGGAATTAGTATGGTAATGGCATTTCAAACTCCTTTAATGTCATTCTGCTTGTACAAGACAATAATGAATATGTGAATGAATATGAAGCCATCGATTAAAACTTTACGAATATCTTCCTGGGGATGCTTAATCATTATGTAGACATTCTTGTGTGACTCCCCAAGATATGGAATAAAAGCAACTCCTGCAAATTGAGCGAATTCCTTAAGGGCCAATACAGACTCCTCATTCTTATTCAGATGAAGTTTTCTATATAATAACCAGCAATATTGTCATTGAAAGATGCCGGCAACACTTAATGAACCCTCACAACCTTCTATGTTAATTTTGTTTGTTTTTTCTTGAAACACACAAAAATGATTAAATTTACATTTGATACAACTTTTTTTTAATCATTTTTGCTTATTCACATTCTTATATTTTTGGTTTTCAGTTTGTTTATTTTCATACTTTCTTAATAACAAATGCACTATAGTTGTCTCTTTTTCACACGAATTTTAAAAACCTAATTCTAGTTTTTTTGGCCTATCACTTTCTTCACTTCCGTATACTCTGTGTAGGTTTGTTTATTTCGTTGTTTCTTTTTGTTTTATTATTATAAGTTTTTTGTTATTTTCAGTTATTTAGATTTAAATTGCTTAAATTGTAAATTTTAGTTTGAGGATTGAATGATTTTGTTTTTCTAATTAGTGGTTATATTTTTTTTTTGCTCTATTTGTATGTGTGTATGTATGTATATCGATATTTACAGCCTTATTCAAAAAAATATTTTACTTTAAAAAGAGAAAAAATTTAAATTCTAGTTAAAACTACATTGTTATTTTTACCATTTACTATTTTTAACCACCGACCAAAAAAAAGGGGTATTACATAAGTTTGTAGTGTGTGTCTATGTGTCTGTACAAGTACACGTACAGACCAAAGGCTGTACCGATTTTGATTTAGTTTTTTCTGTTTGAAAGGTGAATTGATCGAGAAGTTTCTTAGCTATGTTTTTTTAAATCGGTCCAGCTGCTTAGAAGATATCTCATCTTTTCTAGAAATGTTCGGGGGTTTTTAAAAATTTTTAAATTTTTGTTATTTCATTCTCATTTTATTATTCTTTTTCCTTTCCGATCTACTTTTTTTCATTCTCATTTCACAGCTTATGGAAAAACTACAAATGCAGGCCAGTGTACACGTTCATGAAAAAAGCTGAAACGGAAACCCTTTTAAGTGGAAGAAAGATCCCCAGCAAAAAATATATACCAAAAAAGCAAAAACTGAAATATAAATTAAACAAATTATTGTAAACACACGTTATTAAGCAAACTAAAGATTTTATTAAATTCGTTTTATATTTGTTTTTATATTTTTATCCCAACTTCAAATTTTGTTAATATAAAATTGTTTTTGTTTTGCCTCTATTACAAAATTTGAACACTTAGCGCATTTTAAAATTTGTAAACTTGACAAAATATACTTAATTAACAAGTTATTTAATATATAAATGATTATTTTTTTTTTAATTTTTATTGAAAATAACAATTTAAACCAATTTGATTACGCAATAGAAATTATAGAGGGCTTTGTTAATTATTCATTTGTGTTGTGTCAAATATGCATCTATAGTACACAAATAACAACAATAAGTTTAAATACTAATATAGATAGTAAGGATAGGAATTGCTCATAACAATTACAAGTAAAATTTTTATTTATGAGAAATATGAAATAGCATTGTGTTAGCGTGTAAAGATGGAGGAAATAAAAAACAATTGTTTAAATTGTGTAAAATGAAGGATAGAAGGAAGAAAACACTCCGAAAAATTAAGCATGATTAAAAGAGGAATAAATTTGGACCTTGACTGAGTACTATTTAATTGAATAGGGTAAATTTTGCAAACTATCAAAATAAGTATATATAAAAATAGCGTTTTGGTTTAAACACATTGTATGAAATGTACATATAATTTTATCTTTCAAGGATCATGATATCAATGATCAATTTCCTTTGGAAGAAAAACTGAAAACTGAACATGTTTTTGGTTGGTTTCGTAAAGAGTTTGCAAAAATTTAAGAATTTCTGGATTAGAATTAGCCACTATACTGAATTTGTCGGAATAATTTTCACGAATTTCTTTAAGCAACCCGATAGCATTTTTGTAGGTGTCTTGATCGGCAAATTCTTTCCCATAGAGCACAAAATATTGCTGGAATTTTGCAGGAATATTCTTTCGTAACGTTGTAATGTTTCAGACAATATTCCAGCACTATTCCTGCAATATTCCTATGTCCGCTTTTTTGCCTTGCCAGCAAGATTGAGGAAATATTGCACGCCAACATTGCAAAGATATTGCAATTGCTATTGTGTCACCCGGGAACCATAAGGACGCATAATTTTTTTTTTTGGAATTAACAAAACATGGTGTAATTATACAGGTGACCGCGTAAGGATTTGTTATACAAAAATACGTAAACCATAGCTGTGTAAAGAACCGAAGAATGTCAAAAGCACAAAAATAATTGTACTAAAACCAAAACAAAACCGAATTTTTTGACATTCTTCAGCTACAAAGCACACAGAGCAAAAAATTATCAGCTGAAGTAGCGCTGACACCTAGTTAGATACACCTTGTAACAAACTTTCGCCTGAAACATCCAGAATTGCAAAAAAGAATTCTCAAAAATTTAATTTATTTTTAGACAGAAAAAATTTAATTTATGAAAATTTTTTTTTGGAATCGCCATATTTTTACATGAAACTTAAAAAAACTAAATAAATGTTTCCCCCAAGTTAAAATTTTTTTAGACTTAGAAAAAAAAATTATTATATGCCCTTAGGCCTTTTCATCGGTAATTTTGCCGGGTATATGGACTTATGGCATCTGTAACGCGATATATTAATTTAACAAAAACGATTTTGCTAGATATAATATCTAATCCTCACAAAAACATAAATGTAAAAAACGGCCAAGTTCTTATCCAAAATTTCGGCCATTAAAAGTTGTGAGATATAAATTTTGACCAGGTTCTTCTTTGCCACAATACCTAATACAGAAATATGCTATGCGTTATACAAATTTGTAATCGTAAGGGTGTCATACAATTTCTAGATAACCTGCCAACTTGACAACATTTTTTACCAATATAAAGAAATGAAGAAATACACATTTTTCTCTCCATTTTAGAAAGGTAAAAATATTGCCAAGTAAGCAGACTATCTAGGAATTTTATGATACTCTTACGATTACAAATTTATATAACGCATAGCATATTTCTGTATTAGGTATTGTGGCAAAGAAGAACTTAGTCAAAATTTATATTTCACAACTTTTATTGGCCGAAATTTTGGATAAGAACTTGGCCGTTTTTCACATTTATGTTTTTGTGAGGATCTGATTACTTTTTGAAAAGAGTTCGATAATAACACTTTTTCAACTTAAAATTTATAGTGCATTTTATTTCTATTAATGATCACTGTGCCAGTTTAAAATGGCAGGGGTACATAAAATAATGGGTAAGAGTGTGATAGGTGTTGAATTGTTGACCTTAAAAATGCACTATTGTGCCATTACAAATGGTCGCCAGTGTGTATGCAATTTGGTAAGAGCCGACTGGAAGAAACATGTAAAATACAGCGTAAATTTTTGGCCCCGCAGACTTTCATATCTGCTAGTGCTTATGGTTCATGCAAAGTTTGGTATTAAAAAGTTCATAACAAATATCAGGTATTTGTTATTAACTTTTAGTATTAAATTAAAAACTGCTAAGCCGAAGTACCTGAACGAAAAGGCTAAGATTTATAGGTGAAGTCACTGCTACTTTTTAAAATAGGGAATTTTTATTTTGGAGGAGTGCAATGTGTATGAAAAGTTTTAATAAAATGTATGTTAATTTTGAATTTGAAGTGCTTGTTTCCGCCCTCTGATAGCAACTTCTGGGTTTTCAGATTTTTCTTAGTGATCTCTTATCTAGATTTATTTGTGTATCAAATTTAAGCTCGCTAGTGCGAATTGGAGTTTTAACGTCGTGGCCCCGCATACCGGGTAAAACTTTTTGGTTTTAAGATTTTCCCATTAGCCTGCGCAGCTACACTTACTAGTGTATAAAATGTCATCTCTCTAGCGCGAATTATATCTTTAGATTTTATTAGCATTACCTCTCCCCACTATTCCTAACTCAAAATTTTGTTGTGAGCAGCGCTTATAATTCATGCTAATTTTCTTCTAAAATATGCTAGACCGATGTAGATTAAACACAAGGCTAACATTTTATGGGAGTGATCACGCCAAATTATTGAGGTGATAGTTTAAAGTATTGTGTATGTGCAACGCCTATGCAATATTTCACAAAATTGGCTCGAATTAAAAGCTGTGTATTAAGCTTTTATTTCAAAATAATACTAGCGTGACCCCGCCCATTCTGGTAAAATTTTTTGAGTTTTCACATTTTTCTAGTTGGTTTCTCACTTAGACCTACTTGTACATCAAATTTCAGCTCTTTAGCGCAACTTTTAATTTTAATGGGCGCAGCCCCGCCCCTCTAACTAAAATTTCCGGGTTTTTAGATTTTTCTAATTGGTTTCTCACCTAGACCTACTTCTATATCAAATTTCAGCTCCTTAGCACAACTTTTAATTCTTATGGACGTAACCCTGCCCACTTTTCCAAAGTCAAATTTTTTTGGGTCAGTGTTAATTATTCGTGTCTAGTTTCGTTACAAACGGATAATAATAGCTAGATAAATAGTATATCTAAATATGCTGAGCCGCAGGGCATTAAAATGAGGTTTAAATTGTATGGGCGTGTCAACGCCCACTTTTTTAATAAAAAAACTTATAGCTTTGCATTATCGCAGTATGTATGCCGAATTTCCATTAAGCGCCTTATATTAGCTTTCTTAATTCTGACTTTTATGGGCGTAGCCCCGCCCTCCTGGTCAAAATTTCCAAGTTTTCAGTTTTTTAATTTTATTTCTCACCTAGACCTAGCTCTCTATGGAATTTCAGCTAAATAGCACAAACTTTAATTTTTGTGGGCGTAGCCCCGCCCTCCTGGTTAAAATTTTCATGTTTTCAGATTTTTCTGGTTCATTGCTCACCGAGATCTTCTCGCGTACCAAATTTTAGCTCTCTAGCTATAGCGGAAGTGCTTCATCAATTTGATGAGTGTGTCAGTGGTCAGTGAGTATGTCTTAAAATATGCACTTTTTGCACCTCTATATCTCCGGAACCTTTCATTATAAAACTTTCAAACTTCGCATGTGAGGTTATATGAATTTATTCTAATTATGGTTTAAATATCATTTTACGATTGCGGGGAACAAAGTTATGAGGGGGGTAAAACAGCTCGAATGGCTTCGTGTAAATATACACACTGCGTGCATTGGCCAGAACTTGGCCTGGCGCACTGCCGTGCGCCTAGATAATTTTTGGTAATATTATAATAATATTGGTACAATGTTGCAAATGTAATATTACCAAAAACTATTCCGGCAATATTTCTGCAATATTACCGATTACCTGCAACTTAATAACATTCCAGCAATATTTTGTGCTCTATGGGTTTTTAAAACACACATAAATAGCAATAACGCATCACGCTACTGAATGCACAAGACTGAAGCATTTAAAGATTGAAGAGTTTTCATCAAAATCTTCACGTATTGGCAAGTGTTTTAGCAAAACTGGCAGCACTTGTTCCAGAGGCACTAAGTTAGAGTTTGTAAGGATGGGGCGGGCAATTGCTACATATCCAGCAAAAAATTTCACATTACCATTAGAACTACTTGCCATATAATGACTTACTTGTCTGATTGCCAATTTTCATTACTCGCTTACAAATCACATTACCTAAAATTTAAAAAAATGACGTGCAAGTTGCTAAATGAAGAGAATGATTTTTTTAGACGAAATAGATTGCGTGAAATGTTGACGAATAAAAAAAATGTAAGTACTTCTCAAGAATCGATTATTTTAGTCTAACGCCTTGTTAAAATCATTAAGTTGGTAATCCAGTAGGGAAGTGCTTCCACCAAAAATGCTTAATTCCAAACTCGATTACCTTTTTTGAAATTTTTTGCTGGGTATGTATATACTACCGAGATCGGCAGGTTACTTTTTGTTGGCAATGTCCTGAGACAATGCCACCGATATATGAGGATATGCTCTGCATTACATTTATTTATTTTATTTACATTTATTTACATTTTATTTATTTTTTAATTATTGTGTGTATATTTTTTTAATAAAAAAAAATTAACACTTATTCGCATGATTTTCACGAGGAATAAAAAACCAATTCACCCAATCCGAAAACACCATTTTGACGAGCTTATTGAAACTCATCAGAAATACCTTCAATCATAATGGGGCAGAATGTATCGAAATAGTTTAAGGTGCGAAGGACCTTTGTTAATCGAGTTCCTTTTTGCTGCAAATATATTTAAAACGCGCAATTGTTAATTATTATAAACTCTACATTTATATAAATTTTTGCTTACGTACCAACGATAATTGGTATTGCGATAATTGGGTATACACGTCCAAAATACATGGAGAATTCCGCGGGCTCCTAACATGAGCCAATAATTTCAGCAAGTTACCAGCACCTGCGACAATGGTTTCATCGTATTCACTTTGGTCGTCATTGCCGCCAGCAGGCTCACCAAAACTTGCAAGCAACCTTTCCTAACAGGACGTCGTTAATGAATGTAAAAATGATATCAATAAATTTTTCATCGGGCAGAGCATTTTGTTTCAATTGCATCAAATTATAGGAGAAACTTTCAAGAGCAGCAAGCACAACGGAAACCTATCAATTTGGGAATTAGTATGGTAATGGCATTTCAAACTCCTTTAATGTCATTCTGCTTGTACAAGACAATAATGAATATGTGAATGAATATGAAGCCATCGATTAAAACTTTACGAATATCTTCCTGGGGATGCTTAATCATTATGTAGACATTCTTGTGTGACTCCCCAAGATATGGAATAAAAGCAACTCCTGCAAATTGAGCGAATTCCTTAAGGGCCAATACAGACTCCTCATTCTTATTCAGATGAAGTTTTCTATATAATAACCAGCAATATTGTCATTGAAAGATGCCGGCAACACTTAATGAACCCTCACAACCTTCTATGTTAATTTTGTTTGTTTTTTCTTGAAACACACAAAAATGATTAAATTTACATTTGATACAACTCTTTTTTTAATCATTTTTGCTTATTCACATTCTTATATTTTTGGTTTTCAGTTTGTTTATTTTCATACTTTCTTAATAACAAATGCACTATAGTTGTCTCTTTTTCACACGAATTTTAAAAACCTAATTCTAGTTTTTTTGGCCTATCACTTTCTTCACTTCCGTATACTCTGTGTAGGTTTGTTTATTTCGTTGTTTCTTTTTGTTTTATTATTATAAGTTTTTTGTTATTTTCAGTTATTTAGATTTAAATTGCTTAAATTGTAAATTTTAGTTTGAGGATTGAATGATTTTGTTTTTCTAATTAGTGGTTATATTTTTTTTTGCTCTATTTGTATGTGTGTATGTATGTATATCGATATTTACAGCCTTATTCAAAAAAATATTTTACTTTAAAAAGAGAAAAAATTTAAATTCTAGTTAAAACTACATTGTTATTTTTACCATTTACTATTTTTAACCACCGACCAAAAAAAAGGGGTATTACATAAGTTTGTAGTGTGTGTCTATGTGTCTGTACAAGTACACGTACAGACCAAAGGCTGTACCGATTTTGATTTAGTTTTTTCTGTTTGAAAGGTGAATTGATCGAGAAGTTTCTTAGCTATGTTTTTTTTAAATCGGTCCAGCTGCTTAGAAGATATCTCATCTTTTCTAGAAATGTTCGGGGGTTTTTAAAAATTTTTAAATTTTTGTTATTTCATTCTCATTTTATTATTCTTTTTCCTTTCCGATCTACTTTTTTTCATTCTCATTTCACAGCTTATGGAAAAACTACAAATGCAGGCCAGTGTACACGTTCATGAAAAAAGCTGAAACGGAAACCCTTTTAAGTGGAAGAAAGATCCCCAGCAAAAAATATAAACCAAAAAAGCAAAAACTGAAATATAAATTAAACAAATTATTGTAAACACACGTTATTAAGCAAACTAAAGATTTTATTAAATTCGTTTTATATTTGTTTTTATATTTTTATCCCAACTTCAAATTTTGTTAATATAAAATTGTTTTTGTTTTGCCTCTATTACAAAATTTGAACACTTAGCGCATTTTAAAATTTGTAAACTTGACAAAATATACTTAATTAACAAGTTATTTAATATATAAATGATTATTTTTTTTTTAATTTTTATTGAAAATAACAATTTAAACCAATTTGATTACGCAATAGAAATTATAGAGGGCTTTGTTAATTATTCATTTGTGTTGTGTCAAATATGCATCTATAGTACACAAATAACAACAATAAGTTTAAATACTAATATAGATAGTAAGGATAGGAATTGCTCATAACAATTACAAGTAAAATTTTTATTTATGAGAAATATGAAATAGCATTGTGTTAGCGTGTAAAGATGGAGGAAATAAAAAACAATTGTTTAAATTGTGTAAAATGAAGGATAGAAGGAAGAAAACACTCCGAAAAATTAAGCATGATTAAAAGAGGAATAAATTTGGACCTTGACTGAGTACTATTTAATTGAATAGGGTAAATTTTGCAAACTATCAAAATAAGTATATATAAAAATAGCGTTTTGGTTTAAACACATTGTATGAAATGTACATATAATTTTATCTTTCAAGGATCATGATATCAATGATCAATTTCCTTTGGAAGAAAAACTGAAAACTGAACACGTTTTTGGTTGGTTTCGTAAAGAGTTTGAAAAAATTTAAGAATTTCTGGATTAGAATTAGCCACTATACTGAATTTGTCGGGATAATTTTCACGAATTTCTTTAAGCAACCCGATAGCATTTTTGTAGGTGTCTTGATCGGCAAATTCTTTCCCATAGAGCACAAAATATTGCTGGAATTTTGCAGGAATATTCTTTCGTAACGTTGTAATGTTTCAGACAATATTCCAGCACTATTCCTGCAATATTCCTATGTCCGCTTTTTTGCCTTGCCAGCAAGATTGAGGAAATATTGCACGCCAACATTGCAAAGATATTGCAATTGCTATTGTGTCACCCGGGAACCATAAGGACGCATAATTTTTTTTTGGAATTAACAAAACATGGTGTAATTATACAGGTGACCGCGTAAGGATTTGTTATACAAAAATACGTAAACCATAGCTGTGTAAAGAACCGAAGAATGTCAAAAGCACAAAAATAATTGTACTAAAACCAAAACAAAACCGAATTTTTTGACATTCTTCAGCTACAAAGCACACAGAGCAAAAAATTATCAGCTGAAGTAGCGCTGACACCTAGTTAGATACACCTTGTAACAAACTTTCGCCTGAAACATCCAGAATTGCAAAAAAGAATTCTCAAAAATTTAATTTATTTTTAGACAGAAAAAATTTAATTTATGAAAATTTTTTTTTGGAATCGCCATATTTTTACATGAAACTTAAAAAAACTAAATAAATGTTTCCCCCAAGTTAAAATTTTTTTAGACTTAGAAAAAAAAATTATTATATGCCCTTAGGCCTTTTCATCGGTAATTTTGCCGGGTATATGGACTTATGGCATCTGTAACGCGATATATTAATTTAACAAAAACGATTTTGCTAGATATAATATCTAATCCTCACAAAAACATAAATGTAAAAAACGGCCAAGTTCTTATCCAAAATTTCGGCCATTAAAAGTTGTGAGATATAAATTTTGACCAGGTTCTTCTTTGCCACAATACCTAATACAGAAATATGCTATGCGTTATACAAATTTGTAATCGTAAGGGTGTCATACAATTTCTAGATAACCTGCCAACTTGACAACATTTTTTACCAATATAAAGAAATGAAGAAATACACATTTTTCTCTCCATTTTAGAAAGGTAAAAATATTGCCAAGTAAGCAGACTATCTAGGAATTTTATGATACTCTTACGATTACAAATTTATATAACGCATAGCATATTTCTGTATTAGGTATTGTGGCAAAGAAGAACTTAGTCAAAATTTATATTTCACAACTTTTATTGGCCGAAATTTTGGATAAGAACTTGGCCGTTTTTCACATTTATGTTTTTGTGAGGATCTGATTACTTTTTGAAAAGAGTTCGATAATAACACTTTTTCAACTTAAAATTTATAGTGCATTTTATTTCTATTAATGATCACTGTGCCAGTTTAAAATGGCAGGGGTACATAAAATAATGGGTAAGAGTGTGATAGGTGTTGAATTGTTGACCTTAAAAATGCACTATTGTGCCATTACAAATGGTCGCCAGTGTGTATGCAATTTGGTAAGAGCCGACTGGAAGAAACATGTAAAATACAGCGTAAATTTTTGGCCCCGCAGACTTTCATATCTGCTAGTGCTTATGGTTCATGCAAAGTTTGGTATTAAAAAGTTCATAACAAATATCAGGTATTTGTTATTAACTTTTAGTATTAAATTAAAAACTGCTAAGCCGAAGTACCTGAACGAAAAGGCTAAGATTTATAGGTGAAGTCACTGCTACTTTTTAAAATAGGGAATTTTTATTTTGGAGGAGTGCAATGTGTATGAAAAGTTTTAATAAAATGTATGTTAATTTTGAATTTGAAGTGCTTGTTTCCGCCCTCTGATAGCAACTTCTGGGTTTTCAGATTTTTCTTAGTGATCTCTTATCTAGATTTATTTGTGTATCAAATTTAAGCTCGCTAGTGCGAATTGGAGTTTTAACGTCGTGGCCCCGCATACCGGGTAAAACTTTTTGGTTTTAAGATTTTCCCATTAGCCTGCGCAGCTACACTTACTAGTGTATAAAATGTCATCTCTCTAGCGCGAATTATATCTTTAGATTTTATTAGCATTACCTCTCCCCACTATTCCTAACTCAAAATTTTGTTGTGAGCAGCGCTTATAATTCATGCTAATTTTCTTCTAAAATATGCTAGACCGATGTAGATTAAACACAAGGCTAACATTTTATGGGAGTGATCACGCCAAATTATTGAGGTGATAGTTTAAAGTATTGTGTATGTGCAACGCCTATGCAATATTTCACAAAATTGGCTCGAATTAAAAGCTGTGTATTAAGCTTTTATTTCAAAATAATACTAGCGTGACCCCGCCCATTCTGGTAAAATTTTTTGAGTTTTCAGATTTTTCTAGTTGGTTTCTCACTTAGACCTACTTGTACATCAAATTTCAGCTCTTTAGCGCAACTTTTAATTTTAATGGGCGCAGCCCCGCCCCTCTAACTAAAATTTCCGGGTTTTTAGATTTTTCTAATTGGTTTCTCACCTAGACCTACTTCTATATCAAATTTCAGCTCCTTAGCACAACTTTTAATTCTTATGGACGTAACCCTGCCCACTTTTCCAAAGTCAAATTTTTTTGGGTCAGTGTTAATTATTCGTGTCTAGTTTCGTTACAAACGGATAATAATAGCTAGATAAATAGTATATCTAAATATGCTGAGCCGCAGGGCATTAAAATGAGGTTTAAATTGTATGGGCGTGTCAACGCCCACTTTTTTAATAAAAAAACTTATAGCTTTGCATTATCGCAGTATGTATGCCGAATTTCCATTAAGCGCCTTATATTAGCTTTCTTAATTCTGACTTTTATGGGCGTAGCCCCGCCCTCCTGGTCAAAATTTCCAAGTTTTCAGTTTTTTAATTTTATTTCTCACCTAGACCTAGCTCTCTATGGAATTTCAGCTAAATAGCACAAACTTTAATTTTTGTGGGCGTAGCCCCGCCCTCCTGGTTAAAATTTTCATGTTTTCAGATTTTTCTGGTTCATTGCTCACCGAGATCTTCTCGCGTACCAAATTTTAGCTCTCTAGCTATAGCGGAAGTGCTTCATCAATTTGATGAGTGTGTCAGTGGTCAGTGAGTATGTCTTAAAATATGCACTTTTTGCACCTCTATATCTCCGGAACCTTTCATTATAAAACTTTCAAACTTCGCATGTGAGGTTATATGAATTTATTCTAATTATGGTTTAAATATCATTTTACGATTGCGGGGAACAAAGTTATGAGGGGGGTAAAAACAGCTCGAATGGCTTCGTGTAAATATACACACTGCGTGCATTGGCCAGAACTTGGCCTGGCGCACTGCCGTGCGCCTAGATAATTTTTGGTAATATTATAATAATATTGGTACAATGTTGCAAATGTAATATTACCAAAAACTATTCCGGCAATATTTCTGCAATATTACCGATTACCTGCAACTTAATAACATTCCAGCAATATTTTGTGCTCTATGGGTTTTTAAAACACACATAAATAGCAATAACGCATCACGCTACTGAATGCAAAAGACTGAAGCATTTAAAGATTGAAGAGTTTTCATCAAAATCTTCACGTATTGGCAAGTGTTTTAGCAAAACTGGCAGCACTTGTTCCAGAGGCACTAAGTTAGAGTTTGTAAGGATGGGGCGGGCAATTGCTACATATCCAGCAAAAAATTTCACATTACCATTAGAACTACTTGCCATATAATGACTTACTTGTCTGATTGCCAATTTTCATTACTCGCTTACAAATCACATTACCTACAATTTAAAAAAATGACGTGCAAGTTGCTAAATGAGGAGAATGATTTTTTTAGACGAAATAGATTGCGTGAAATGTTGACGAATAAAAAAAATGTAAGTACTTCTCAAGAATCGATTATTTTAGTCTAACGCCTTGTTAAAATCATTAAGTTGGTAATCCAGTAGGGAAGTGCTTCCACTAAAAATGCTTAATTCCAAACTCGATTACCTTTTTTGAAATTTTTTGCTGGGTATGTATATACTACCGAGATCGGCAGGTTACTTTTTGTTGGCAATGTCCTGAGACAATGCCACCGAAATATGAGGATATGCTCTGCATTACATTTATTTATTTTATTTACATTTATTTACATTTTATTTATTTTTTAATTATTGTGTGTATATTTTTTTAATAAAAAAAATTAACACTTATTCGCATGATTTTCACGAGGAATAAAAAACCAATTCACCCAATCCGAAAACACCATTTTGACGAGCTTATTGAAACTCATCAGAAATACTTTCAATCATAATGGGGCAGAATGTATCGAAATAGTTTAAGGTGCGAAGGACCTTTGTTAATCGAGTTCCTTTTTGCTGCAAATATATTTAAAACGCGCAATTGTTAATTATTATAAACTCTACATTTATATAAATTTTTGCTTACGTATCAACGATAATTGGTATTGCGATAATTGGGTATACACGTCCAAAATACATGGAGAATTTCGCGGGCTCCTAACATGAGCCAATAATTTCAGCAAGTTACCAGCACCTGCGACAATGGTTTCATCGTATTCACTTTGGTCGTCATTGCCGCCAGCAGGCTCACCAAAACTTGCAAGCAACCTTTCCTAACAGGACGTCGTTAATGAATGTAAAAATGATATCAATAAATTTTTCATCGGGCAGAGCATTTTGTTTCAATTGCATCAAATTATAGGAGAAACTTTCAAGAGCAGCAAGCACAACGGAAACCTATCAATTTGGGAATTAGTATGGTAATGGCATTTCAAACTCCTTTAATGTCATTCTGCTTGTACAAGACAATAATGAATATGTGAATGAATATGAAGCCATCGATTAAAACTTTACGAATATCTTCCTGGGGATGCTTAATCATTATGTAGACATTCTTGTGTGACTCCCCAAGATATGGAATAAAAGCAACTCCTGCAAATTGAGCGAATTCCTTAAGGGCCAATACAGACTCCTCATTCTTATTCAGATGAAGTTTTCTATATAATAACCAGCAATATTGTCATTGAAAGATGCCGGCAACACTTAATGAACCCTCACAACCTTCTATGTTAATTTTGTTTGTTTTTTCTTGAAACACACAAAAATGATTAAATTTACATTTGATACAACTTTTTTTTAATCATTTTTGCTTATTCACATTCTTATATTTTTGGTTTTCAGTTTGTTTATTTTCATACTTTCTTAATAACAAATGCACTATAGTTGTCTCTTTTTCACACGAATTTTAAAAACCTAATTCTAGTTTTTTTGGCCTATCACTTTCTTCACTTCCGTATACTCTGTGTAGGTTTGTTTATTTCGTTGTTTCTTTTTGTTTTATTATTATAAGTTTTTTGTTATTTTCAGTTATTTAGATTTAAATTGCTTAAATTGTAAATTTTAGTTTGAGGATTGAATGATTTTGTTTTTCTAATTAGTGGTTATATTTTTTTTTGCTCTATTTGTATGTGTGTATGTATGTATATCGATATTTACAGCCTTATTCAAAAAAATATTTTACTTGAGCTTTAAAGTTCATAGTAGCTACCAAGCACTTTAAGGCTAACATTGCTTTGTTAAGAAATTGTATTCAAAAGACAACTTTAATTATTTTGTGATTTAATAATAAATTCTGGTAACACCACCATGTTCAACAACCATTTCACAGCTTATGATGTACAACATCGAATACAATTTCATTTGAGTATTCAACTAATTTTTTATTTTATTAAATAAATTTTTATTATCTTGAAGTCAAGCAACCTAATTTGTAAAATATAAGCTTCTGATATGGAAGCAAAACAGATAAAGGCTGTGATACACTATCATACACAGTCGTTCGATCTGTCAAAAAAAATCGTGTGCTCAAAAAGTATGATAGTGTGGATTAAAATTTGACATGTCAGACAGATTTTTTGACAAGTCTGTCCGATTTCCAATAGTTTATGAAAATTTTCATAAAATGATAATTTCTATTAGATCAGAGATGCAGTTGATAATAAAACAGCAAATTCTGCTTCATTTATTTGAAGATAGACAGATACATTTTGAAAATTACATTTTGCGTTATTATTTCTTTAGAAATGCAAAATAATTAAACATAAAAATTATTTTGAATGTTTTTGCAGCTTTTTTGTGGAATAATGTGGCACCTATAAGATATTTTGTTGCGATTTTTTTTTGGAGTGTGACAGAATTCAATCCGATTTTCCAGTGAATGAATCGTACGACTGTGTATGATAGTGTATACGGCCTTAAACATTTTTATGAAGTAAAAGTAAAAAAAATATGATGAACATAGAAAAATTATCTCAATTTATTTTATTCGAACGAAATGAGTATTTGAATATCTAATTTTTTTCGATTCGTTTTGTTTGAATGTACATCACTAAAACATTTTTGAATAATTGTATTTATTTTAATATTTTTTATGGATTTTGCTATGTATTTCGAATCAGTTGGATAATTTAGTGATATTTTCCATCACATGACAAAAATAATAAATTTAAAATGAGAGCTAGCACTTCTAGCTTCATTTTCAGATGTAACATGAATCAATATGTGCTATATTAACAAAAATATTTGAGGTATAAAATAGACATTTTGGAAATATCAACTTAAAGTAGCCTTAACAAACGTATGTGCCTACTTTAGAATTTTGATATAATAATTTTTTTTTGAGTACAACTTTACTTAAAATTTCTTTCCAAAGCTTTGTTAGGTTTTTTTGAATACGACCCTTAATATTTAATTTTAATTAAACACAACAGATAGGCACATGTGAATGAAACCGAGGACAGAACACTAATCTAGATGATAACTTTTTTATTTCTGGTTTTAATCACAAAGTATACAGAGGTGAAGAAAGTGAGTGATGAAAAAAGCTAAAATCAGCAATGACACGGGTTCGGCGAGAAAGGGACAACTGTATTTGTTATTAAGTTGTTAACAATATAATCAAAACAAACAAGTGAAAATGTGTACTTTGTGAAATGAACAAAAGAACATATTTACAAATTTAAATGAAAGATTTTGAAGTGTCGAACTAAAAAACACAAAGTGTAAAAGGTTATTAGTGGTAAAAAAGTGATTAAAATTAGTTTCCAAATAATTATAGACATCATTTTAAGCATTTTCGTTAAAAAAATATTAAGTTTTAAAATTTACTTCCAAAAAGTACATAGCGAATGAGACCACAAAGAATAAAATGAAAATACATTTGAACAAGTGAACATTTGTACAAAATTTTGTTTTTTTTAATGCATGTATTTTATTTATTGTATCTTCATATATGAACTAACAATAAGTATTCAAATCTTAAATCTAAAGTATAATTATTAGGCCCAACCAATGTCGGACATAAGCTTAGTGATAGTTGTTAATAATACATAAGTAGTGATAAGCAACAAAAAGAAAAAAAAGTGTTTTCAAGCAGCTTCATCATCTGGAGTGTTGAAAATTAGAGCCCGTGTATCTCTTTTTTTAAGCGGATGTGTCCAGTAAAGTTCAAAATATTACGAGCAAGCGGATTAGGATGTGACTCGAGTTTTGTTAGATATTTGCCTGCGTATTTTGCAATTTCTTCAGTTACTAGTGGCATATTCAAATCACGGTGTATATTTGAATTTTTGATGTACCATGGAGCCGACGTTATCAAGGGTAAAATTTTGTTTTGCCTTCGTTGGATTTTCTCTACATTTGAAGCTGAAGCAGTGCCCCATAGTTGAATTCCATAGCACCATATTGGCTTTAAAAGCGACTTGTATATTAAAAGTTTAGAGTCTAGCCTAACCGTTGAATTTCTACCAATCAGCCAATGTACCTGAGTTAATTTAAGTTTCATTTGTGATAGCTTATAATCAATGTGGTGTTTCCATGTAAGTCGTCGATCAAGGTGTATACCAAGATATTTCACATGTGAATGTTGAGAAACAACTTCATTGTTAATCCGAATGGGGGAACAAGTATCTCTTCGTAAGGTAAATGTTACTTGACCACACTTTTGTTCATTTACCTTGATTCTCCATAAGTTTAACCAAAGTTCCATCTGGCTAATGTGTTCCTGGAGTTTGCAGGATGCCTCATCAGGGTTTTCGTGCATACTAAGGCAGGCTGAATCGTCGGCAAATGTGGAAGTATGGATACTACTGCTCACAGGCATATCACAAGTATAAATCAAATATAAAACTGGTCCCAGTATACTCCCCTGTGGCACACCGGATGAAATAGCTTCAGGCCTACTCGTAAAGTCTCCTTCCGCAACAGTGAACTTACGGGAAATAATGTAACTTTCCAAAAGATTTAGGGTCTTATGCAAAAAACTTAATAAAGCTTTGCCAAGCAATGTTAAGTAAAGTTGTATTCTAAAAAAATTATTGTATAAAAATTCTAAAGTCGGCACCCACGTTTGTTAAGACTACTTTAAGTTGATATTTCCAAAATGTGTGTTTTGTACCTCAAATATTTTTATTAATATAGCACATACTGATTCATGTTACATCTGAAAATGATGCTAGAAGTGCCTGCTCTTATCTTAAATTTATTATTTCTGTCATGTAATGGGAAGCATCACCAAATTATCCAACTTATTCGAAATATATAGCAAAATCCATAAAAGATATTAAAATAAATACAATTATACAAAAATGTTTTAGTGATGTACATACAATCAAAACAAATCGAAAAAAGCTGGATATTCATATACTCGTTTCATTCGAATAAAACAAATTGTGATAATTTTTCACATTTTTTTACTTTTACCTCATAGTTGTGTTTATCTGTTTTATTACCATGTCATAAGCTCATATTTTTTAAATTAGGTTGCTTTACTTCAAGATAATGAAAATTTATTTAATAAAATAAAAATTTATTTGAATACCCGAATGAAATTGTATTCGATTTTGTACATCATAAGCTATGAAGTGGTTGTTGAACACGGTGGTGTTACCAGTATTCATTATTAGATAACAAAATAATTAAAGTTGTCTTTTGCATATGATTTCTTAACAAAGCTATGTTAGCCTTAAAGTGCTTGGCAACTAATATGATGCTAGAAGTGCCTGCTCTTATCTTAAATTTATTATTTCTATCATGTAATGGGAAGCATCACCAAATTATCCAACTGATTCGAAATATATAGCAAAATCCATAAAAAATATTAAAATAAATACAATTATACAAAAATGTTTTAGTGATGTACATACAATCAAAACAAATCGAAAAAAGCTGGATATTCATATACTCGTTTCATTCGAATAAAACAAATTGTGATAATTTTTCACAATTTTTTACTTTTACCTCATAGTTGTGTTTATCTGTTTTATTACCATGTCATAAGCTCATATTTTTTAAATTAGGTTGCTTTACTTCAAGATAATGAAAATTTATTTAATAAAATAAAAATTTATTTGAATACCCGAATGAAATTGTATTCGATTTTGTACATCATAAGCTATGAAGTGGTTGTTGAACACGGTGGTGTTACCAGTATTCATTATTAGATAACAAAATAATTAAAGTTGTCTTTTGCATATGATTTCTTAACAAAGCTATGTTAGCCTTAAAGTGCTTGGCAACTAATATGAACTTTAAAGCTAAAGTAAAATATTTTTTTGCATAAGGGGGTAAGTCTTCAATTTTAAAATTAGGCCTATATTAAAAAAATAAACACATACGATTGGTGTTCTCTGGTTAGATTTTATAAAAAAAATTGCTAGAAAACTAAATTTATTATATATGCCATGTATGTATACAAATTAACCACTCAAAAGCTTAAACTATTAAAACAAACAAAAGTACCAAATCAGGGATATTGTGCCACACTCTCATTCTATATACATACATCCCATCACTGTCTACAAATGTCACGTAACGTCGTCATGAAATTCTATTATCTGCAGGTTCAGACGTTACATTTACGTGCCATTTCAGTCAGGTAAGCATTAGCATAGCTTTTCATGCAACAGATTCGAAAAGCTGACACATTTACATTTACAGTTCTACATTTACAGTAGAACTTAAAAAGCATGATACAATTATAACAGGTACATGCACAAGCCCAGCCTGTTAATGTATACAATACGAATAGTTTTCAAACTTTGTTTACAAGCTGCAAAAATTTTAGTGTATGTGTGTGCATAAAATGATTATAGCGTTGCCAATGAAATTACACATGGCTGTGTTTCCAATTATATGTTGAAGAAAATTTCACTACACAACTTTTGTGTAGGTTAAAATTAAAATAAAAATAAATAAAAATACAACCCAAAGTAGAATTACACACAGATTGTACATGAATGTAATTACATGGCCTACACATGAGAGTAATTGCACACTCTGCGTAATTACACACCTATTGGCAACACTGAATGACTATAATGATTCATGAATGCCGCATCTGCAATTTTACTTTAGTTAGCCTGTAATTGTTATTTTATAAACAAAAGGCATGTGTTTCTGACAATTATACGTTTGCTTATACCAGCAAAATGAATGTGTTTTTTGGTGTTGTAATTTTGTTATAGTCGTTCATGTACCTAGTATAATTTTACCATGCCTAAAAACATTCACCCTTATTCTATTTGGCGTCGGCAACATCGTCATCAATTTTGAAACAACATCAATATAACACAACATCAATGCTAACTTTGTATTCCCTAACAGTGTTATGACGACGTTGCCTGTTTATCGGTAAATACAATACACATATCCAATATTTGAGTCAGCTGGTTCATTTTGTTTACTATTTTTGGTAAAAGTATTTTTGAATAAGTAAAAGCTTTGTAAATAAATTAAAATAAAATGTTTTTCTTTCCTATTGAGACGATGAAAAAAAAATTAATAGTGAAAATAAGATTTCTCAGACAAAAGTGGTGCATTTGCCAGTTACCCAAGGAAAAGTAAGTGATAAGTTCTCTCATGTTTTTGGAAAATAATGGGTAATGTTCATCCTTTTAATATTTTACAAATATTTTCGGCTGAACAAAACATCATTTAGGAATGTATTGGATACAATAGAGCCTAACTTTTGAAACAAAAGGGATCAGATCAACGTTTATTGGAGCTTGGAGCTTCCTCCAAAGGTACTCAGTGCTAATTGCTTATATACCCCGCCTTCAGTTGCTTTGCTGTTGTTGTTTGCAACCTTTTTTTAATTTAAACCTCAGTATACTTTCCCAACACACTATTTACCTTACATTTTGCCATCCACCACTAGTTATAATTGGTGGACCGAGGGAATTTAGTGCAGTCTCACTTTCTCACTGCACCTTGAAATTATTAGGAAACCACCCCTGAGGAATCCTCTAGCAAAAGAAGGAATTTTCCAACTCTTCCATAAGCTTTTCAAATTGGTTGGGGTTGGTAATTTTAATTTTGTCCATATTATATTTTTCACTTTTTTTAAGAACTTTTTTCAAATAAATATGTACATTTTTATATCTACTTATATTTCACTTTTTAATTTTAAATTATTTTTCAAATTCGTTGAGGCATGCACACAACAGAACACGACATCAAAAACACTGACGACAAAATGAACGGCAACATCAATGTTTCTTTCAGAATACCAAACATATGCTGACAGTCATCGATAAACGGCAATACTATCTACGGGAATACCGATTTGATAAAAAACATTAAAAACGACGTCGTGTTATGTTGCCGACGCCAAATAGAATAAGGGTGATTCTTTTTTTGGGTATCCATAAATACCTATCGAATATTCAGTTTTGTATGGTGTTTGACATTTCCTACAAGAAACATGCAATCTGACGATGCTACCCTGTTTTGAAAAGTAAGAAGGTAATTTATATCAATAAAGTACATTTGATTATTTGCTGTTGTAATATTTGCTGTAGAAATGCAGGTACCTGATTGATGTGTCTTGGTCACATCTGTGATCGTATCGGCAATCGAACGAAAACAAATTAAGTGATACGTCCATCGTATAAGCTGAATGGAATTTTAGTACGTTCACCTATGTCATAACCCGAAAATGGTGTTTTTACGTGACGAGTTGTACGTTCACGGATGTGACAATTCGATCCCGGATTTTCATATGAAAAAACTGCTCATGTTATCTTCCAAATTAAAGACGGGTTTGCGTTGAACTCAATATTAAACTATGCACGTTTATTTAGGTAGGCAATTTAGGCTAGAGCTAGAGCTAAAGCCGGAGCTAGAGTTATTTCTACAAATGACAATAAGTACTATTATTTTGACAACAATTTATGTAACTCACTTACCGCAGTTTTGCACCCGTCTTAAACAAATTAAACGATTTTTGAGCCTCGTCGCTCCTTTTATACCAATACGTACTGGAAGTATTAAACGTGTGTGTATAATAATTACAAAAAGGGAATGCAAAAAGGCGGTAAGCAATCTGACAATACAAATTACTTTCGTTAAGAATTGAAAATGACATAATTGACAGTGACAGAATTGACATTACCAAAACAATGTGTTCCAACGTACAAACTGATTAACCCTTTATGGGTCGGTCTGGAACATCCCCACCCCCGTGGAGCGATCAGCTTCACCATTTTCCACGTCCATAATGGCTAATTTTGACACCGGGCGTTTCAGCTTACCGGAGGAAGTTTTCACATCGGCTCTACGCGCCACACCATCGGGACCAGTATAGACGAAAGTGACCAAACCTCTCCGCCATTGACTTCTCGGAACATTCGGGTCGCAGATGAATACTACGTCTCCTTCCTTTATGGGGTCAGTATGCTCACACCATTTTACTCTCGTAGTCAGCGTGGGTAAATACTCTTTGACCCATCTCTTCCAGAAACGATCGCGTAAGCATCTCGAAATTCGCCACTGTTTTTTGAGGGCAAAGGGTTTTACTTCGGTCGATTCAATACACGGCGTATTAGCAAAGATTACTTCTACCAATTAAAAAAGGATTAGGAGTAAGCGGCTCCTCTTCTTGTGGGCTTATAGGCAAATGAGTTAATGGCCGAGAATTAACGACGTTTTCAGCCTCGATTAGCAGCGAGTGTAGGACATGTTCTTTGGGCGAAACTTCTTTCAATGTGTGACGTAATACCCTTTTTAAGCATTGAACCATTCTTTCCCAAATGCCTCCTTCAAATGGTTTTTACCATTATCAGAACGGATTCTGGCTGGCACCCCCCACGATTCATGAAGATTCTCATAGCAATTATACATGAGTCCGTCGATAAATCGTAGGCTAATTCGAGATGGATCGCTCGTATGGTGAGGCATGTAAAGTGTGCCACCCATCTCTTTTCTGTTCTCCTTCTGATGGAAACGTTTATGGGCCCGAAGTAGTCTAAGCCAGTATACTTAAAGGGTGCAATGTTGGGCTCTAGGCGGTCCAATGGAAGCTGCCCCATGATAGGTACTCGAGGGTAGGCATTTTTTACCCTACAATGGCAACAATTTGTTACAATCTTCCTTAGCAGGCTTCTCAGCTGTGGTATCCAAAACTTTTTACGTACTTGACAAATTGTGCTTTCGTGATTCTGATGTTTCATCTCGCAATGATGGTGCATGACAACAAGATATGTAAAATGATGAATCTTTGGCAATATTATTGGCCGTCGTGAACTATAAGGTAAGTAACTTGCCGGATCTATTCTTCCATACACTCTTAACAAACCATATTCGTCCATATAAGGCGATAATTTAAATAAAGAGCTTGCTTTTGAGATTTGTTTTCCATTTTTAATATTTTTGATTTCTTCCAGAAAGACTTCTTTTTGAACTTGCAGGCACAGTAATTTTTCAGAATTTTCTAATTCACCTGAGGTGAGACCATACCCTCTTAAATCGTTATATTCTTTGCGGCAATTGCTTATATACCTTAATACCCATGCAATTAATCTTTTTATACGATCAAGGGACGAAAATCTATTAAAATCAATTACGATATTGTTTCCAATCAATAAAACTTTTTGTGGTAATTGTTCTTCATCTGGTTCGGTTGAAATTTCAATACGATTTGTTTCCCACTCCTCTTCTGATAATTTCAGGAATGCAGGTCCGTTTAACCAACGAGAAGAAGGGGAAAAGTCAACTTTACCTGCTGCTCTTGTAGCTTCGTCCGCTACATTATCTCTTGTGGGCACCCATCTCCAATTTTCAACGTCTGTAGAAGTAAGAATTTCAGCTACGCGATGTGCAACATATGGTTTGTATTTTCTGTGGCTACTAGCGATCCATTTAAGCACAGTTTTAGAGTCGCCCCACATTATGCATTTGTCTGGAGCAAGGGCGTGTTCACTTAAAATATTTTCTTTTAGACGTGTACCAAGAACAGCGGATTGTACTTCTACACGGGGTACTGTGACTCTCTTTAAAGGACTACACTTTGTCTTAGAAGCTATAAAACTCGTACAAATTTCACCTACATCAGAAATATACCTCCAGTAGGCAATCGCAGCAAATGCATCTTCACTTGCGTCCACAAATATGTGAAGTTGTAACGATGTTGCTTGGCCAGATGAAAAATAAAAGCGCGGAACGCGAAAATATGCGATATTGTTTAATTGGCTTCTCCAGCGTTCCCATACACTATTTAAGCATTTAGATATTTGTTCATCCCAAAGACAATTAGTTCTCCAAATTTCTCGCAGGAGCAACTTTCCACCCACAGTAAAATGACTTAAAAAACCAAGAGGGTCAAAGGTCGACATTATAACGCTTAAAATTTCTCTTTTTGTTGGAAGACGCTGGCCGGACATTACACTTTTATCAACACGATGAAATTTCAGATTAAACTTCAAGTTATCAGTAGTAGGCTTCCAAACCAAACCCAATACTTTTTCTATACCATCATTAGTAGGAATTCGTTTTGATGATATATTTCCGTCCAATGCCGTAGTGACCTCAGTGGAGTTAGAAATAAAGCCTTTTAGTTCGAATCTTCCATTTTTGTGAATTTCTCTGACTTGTTTAGATTAATAGCGTCTTCTTTACTATCGAAGCTGTCGACAAAATCATCTATGTAATGGTGATCACATATAGCTTTAAATGCACGAAGGTGGAACGAATGGTGATCTCTGGCATTCGTTTTCACCAGCATTGCGTATTCTTCGGGCGTTTTTTCGGCGTTTCCGTCTCTCCACAAAAATCTTTGTGAAATTTTATCACACGGCTGGACTAGGATTTGATGGAACATCTCGCGAATATCAGCTCCAACAGCAATTTTACCACGGCGAAAATTATAAAATGTAGACAGCAGAGACGCAATATCTTGAGGCCCTTTTAACAATTGAGAATTTAGGGATGTGTCATCTACACATGCGGCAGTATCAAAAACCAGTCTTATTTTACTTGGTTTATTGGCATTTGTCACACCGAAATGTGGCAGATACCACTTTTTGGAGCTGGTCACTTGAATATCTTCAGGAGATAATTTACACACATACGCTTTGTTTATATAACTTTGCATAATATCTTTGTACCCCTTAGCGAAGGCTGGGTCTCGCTTCATCTTTCTTTCAATTCCTTCTAAGCGTCTAAGTGCCATATGATAACTGTTTGGGAATCTCACATCGTCATATTTCCATAATAGACCTGTCTGAAATCTGTCGCCGACCCTTATCGTAGATTCATGCAAAATGCGCTTCGCTCTGGCATCTTCTTGACTTTCCACAATAGCAGCTGCTCTCACGCCGACACTTTCAATATTAAAATAGTCTGCCACACTTTAATGTAGATCGTTATCTGTTTTAACATTTACAAAAAGGCATGATTGTTTAATTGGTGGCAGACTATGACAAGGTCCGAACACCACCCACCCCAATTCGGTGTTACAGGCAAAGGGACCCGTCAAGTTATTGTTATTCAAGATAGATGGCAAACCCAAAAACGCGTGATCTAAACCGATCAGTAACTTTGGTACTACATTCGTGTAGGGCTCAATAGGCAAATATTTCATTCAATAAAAGAATTGAAATTACTGAACTTAAGCCTGACTGCACTAGCCGTGCAAAAAACAGCTACCCGATGTGATTGTCGGCAGCCAGCTGAATTTGAACCGCCGCCGAAGATTTTCTTGCCAGCCGCCGCCGAAAAACCTTCCAAAAACCTTTGGTTTTTATTAAAATTTATTGAATTAAATTTATTATTTTTTTATATATTTTTGACATAACAAAAAATTAAAGAATTATTTAAAAATTATGAGTGCTGCCAAGCTTAGTTAAGAAGTAATATCGTTTTATTTGATGTAGTTATATATATAGATATATGTTTCGAATAAAACATACCTATTATACTCCCTACAAGAAACGACTGACTGAAACTAACACAAACAAAATTTTTTCACTAACACATTTTTAAAAATGTTCCATTGAATTCAATAGTGACAGTCAATTGTCTAGTCTTTTTATTTATTAATTATAGTTGCTTCACTCTAGAATATATGTTAGAGTGGGACATCTAATGTACATATCTGTTTAATCTAAAAAAATGCAAAAAATACAATTCATTCTGTCTGTGAAAATTTAAATTTATGTCTTAAAAACAAATATCAAAAATTTAAAAAAACCCCGATATATCTAGAAAAAATGTGATATCTTTTAAAAGGCTGGACCGTTTTTTGAAACATATGTGGCTAAGAGCCCTCTCGATCAAGTCAGCTTTCAAACAGAAACAATTCAATCAAAATCCGTCCGTTTGGTCTGTAAGTGAACATGGACAGATATACAGATACACACTACAAACTTATAACACCCCTTTTGTGGTCGGGGCTTAAAAAAGATAAGTAAAAACAATAGTGAAAAAAATTTGCAAACTTTAATTAAATGCATGTATATTTCTTTTCAAAATTTTAGATAAGTATTTGTAAAGAGCAAGATGCGTTGGTGGTGAAAAGGTGTGGAGAATTTGAATTTGAAAAATGTTTATTTAAAAAAATTTAAAACCAAATTTTTTTATGTGATTTATACATCAGTACCGATTAGTAATATACCATGATACAATTATACTAGGTACATGCACGACTACAACAAAAATACAACACCAAAAAACACATGTATTTTGTTGGTATAAGCAAATGGAAAATTGTCAGAAACAAATGTCTTTTGTTTATAAAAATAACAATTACAGGGTAACTAAAGTACAATTGCAGACGCCGCATTCCTGCATGATTAAAGTTATTCAGTGTTGCCAATCTGTGTGTAGTTAGACAGTGTGTAATTTCTACTCACATGTGTAGGCCATGTAATTAGTTCATGTATAATCTGGGTGTAATTCTACTTTGGGTTATTTTTATTTATTTATTTTTTTAATTTTAACCTACAAAAAACATGTGTATTTTAATTTTCTTCAATGTGTAATTGGAAACACAGCCATGTGTAAACTCAATGGCAACACTGTGATCATTTTATTCACACACATACACTAACATTTTTGCAGCTTGTAAACAACCCTGTCGGGATTTGAGCTAACTTAAAAGTAACTAGACGAGTGACAACTGACTCAAAAGCTAACTCATTTTACATGTTAAACGCTATTCAGTTTTTTAACGTAATGTCCTCAGAACGAGTCAGTACTCACTCACGCTGCATAAGTTTCAAAAAATCACAAGTTAGCTCATTTCGAGTGATTTATTATTTAGCTACGAACTGACTAACTAATGGTTGGCCCATTATTACTTAGTTTGTGGCGCATCAAAAAAGAAGAAAAAAATGCCCTTCCTTAGCTAACCACTATTTTTAACTTACTAATGATTAAAATTTTCAGTCAACTTAAATTTTAAACAATTTCAAATTTTTTTAGACGAGAATGGGTATCGAACCGCGATCACTTTGTTTGTCAGCTATCATACTTAACACTTTGCTATTGCGCCATGTAAAATAAAGACGGCACAGAGTTGACATAAACATGAGTCTTATGCTGACATCTTCACGATAAACTTTGACGCATCTCTGCATCAGCTTTGAGTTAGCTTAAAGTTAGTTCAAAACTTATCGAGGAGATGTTAGTTGTACAAACACAACTCACTAATCTCAGCATCAGTTTTGAGTTAGCTTAAAGTTAGTTCAATACTTGTCGGGAAGAAGACAGTTTTACAAAAAGCTACTGAATCACATCTGCATCATTTATAAGTTAGTTCAGAAGCTAGTTGTAAATGAGTTAGCAAAAAGTCACCTATATTTTGACCTAGCTAATAGAAATCCGACAGGGTAATGTTTAATCAGAGACGAGTGACAACTGACTTAAAAGCTAACTCATTTTACATGTTAAACGCTATTCAGTTTTTTAAAGTAATGTCCTCAGAACGAGTCAGTACTCACTCACGCTGAATAAGTTTCAAAAAACCACAAGTTAGCTCATTTTGAGTGAGTTATTAGCTAGCTACGAACTGACTAACTAATGGTTGGCCCATTATTACTTAGTTTGGGGCGCATCAAAAAAGAAGACAAAATGCCCTTCCTAAGGTAACCACTATTTTTAACTTACTAATGATTAACATTTTCAGCCAACTTAAATTTTAAACAATTTCAAATTTTTTTAGGCGAGAATGGGTATCGAACCGCAACAGATTCGAAAAGCTGACACATTTACATTTACAGTTCTACATTTACAGTAGAACTTAAAAAGCATGATACAATTATAACAGGTACATGCACAAGCCCAGCCTGTTAATGTATACAATACGAATAGTTTTCAAACTTTGTTTACAAGCTGCAAAAATTTTAGTGTATGTGTGTGCATAAAATGATTATAGCGTTGCCAATGAAATTACACATGGCTGTGTTTCCAATTATATGTTGAAGAAAATTTCACTACACAACTTTTGTGTAGGTTAAAATTAAAATAAAAATAAATAAAAATACAACCCAAAGTAGAATTACACACAGATTGTACATGAATGTAATTACATGGCCTACACATGAGAGTAATTGCACACTCTGCGTAATTACACACCTATTGGCAACACTGAATGACTATAATGATTCATGAATGCCGCATCTGCAATTTTACTTTAGTTAGCCTGTAATTGTTATTTTATAAACAAAAGGCATGTGTTTCTGACAATTATACGTTTGCTTATACCAGCAAAATGAATGTGTTTTTTGGTGTTGTAATTTTGTTATAGTCGTTCATGTACCTAGTATAATTTTACCATGCCTAAAAACATTCACCCTTATTCTATTTGGCGTCGGCAACATCGTCATCAATTTTGAAACAACATCAATATAACACAACATCAATGCTAACTTTGTATTCCCTAACAGTGTTATGACGACGTTGCCTGTTTATCGGTAAATACAATACACATATCCAATATTTGAGTCAGCTGGTTCATTTTGTTTACTATTTTTGGTAAAAGTATTTTTGAATAAGTAAAAGCTTTGTAAATAAATTAAAATAAAATGTTTTTCTTTCCTATTGAGACGATGAAAAAAAAATTAATAGTGAAAATAAGATTTCTCAGACAAAAGTGATGCATTTGCCAGTTACCCAAGGAAAAGTAAGTGATAAGTTCTCTCATGTTTTTGGAAAATAATGGGTAATGTTCATCCTTTTAATATTTTACAAATATTTTCGGCTGAACAAAACATCATTTAGGAATGTATTGGATACAATAGAGCCTAACTTTTGAAACAAAAGGGATCAGATCAACGTTTATTGGAGCTTGGAGCTTCCTCCAAAGGTACTCAGTGCTAATTGCTTATATACCCCGCCTTCAGTTGCTTTGCTGTTGTTGTTTGCAACCTTTTTTTAATTTAAACCTCAGTATACTTTCCCAACACACTATTTACCTTACATTTTGCCATCCACCACTAGTTATAATTGGTGGACCGAGGGAATTTAGTGCAGTCTCACTTTCTCACTGCACCTTGAAATTATTAGGAAACTACCCCTGAGGAATCCTCTAGCAAAAGAAGGAATTTTCCAACTCTTCCATAAGCTTTTCAAATTGGTTGGGGTTGGTAATTTTAATTTTGTCCATATTATATTTTTCACTTTTTTTAAGAACTTTTTTCAAATAAATATGTACATTTTTATATCTACTTATATTTCACTTTTTAATTTTAAATTATTTTTCAAATTCGTTGAGGCATGCACACAACAGAACACGACATCAAAAACACTGACGACAAAATGAACGGCAACATCAATGTTTCTTTCAGAATACCAAACATATGCTGACAGTCATCGATAAACGGCAATACTATCTACGGGAATACCGATTTGATAAAAAACATTAAAAACGACGTCGTGTTATGTTGCCGACGCCAAATAGAATAAGGGTGATTCTTTTTTTGGGTATCCATAAATACCTATCGAATATTCAGTTTTGTATGGTGTTTGACATTTCCTACAAGAAACATGCAATCTGACGATGCTACCCTGTTTTGAAAAGTAAGAAGGTAATTTATATCAATAAAGTACATTTGATTATTTGCTGTTGTAATATTTGCTGTAGAAATGCAGGTACCTGATTGATGTGTCTTGGTCACATCTGTGATCGTATCGGCAATCGAACGAAAACAAATTAAGTGATACGTCCATCGTATAAGCTGAATGGAATTTTAGTACGTTCACCTATGTCATAACCCGAAAATGGTGTTTTTACGTGACGAGTTGTACGTTCACGGATGTGACAATTCGATCCCGGATTTTCATATGAAAAAACTGCTCATGTTATCTTCCAAATTAAAGACGGGTTTGCGTTGAACTCAATATTAAACTATGCACGTTTATTTAGGTAGGCAATTTAGGCTAGAGCTAGAGCTAAAGCCGGAGCTAGAGTTATTTCTACAAATGACAATAAGTACTATTATTTTGACAACAATTTATGTAACTCACTTACCGCAGTTTTGCACCCGTCTTAAACAAATTAAACGATTTTTGAGCCTCGTCGCTCCTTTTATACCAATACGTACTGGAAGTATTAAACGTGTGTGTATAATAATTACAAAAAGGGAATGCAAAAAGGCGGTAAGCAATCTGACAATACAAATTACTTTCGTTAAGAATTGAAAATGACATAATTGACAGTGACAGAATTGACATTACCAAAACAATGTGTTCCAACGTACAAACTGATTAACCCTTTATGGGTCGGTCTGGAACATCCCCACCCCCGTGGAGCGATCAGCTTCACCATTTTCCACGTCCATAATGGCTAATTTTGACACCGGGCGTTTCAGCTTACCGGAGGAAGTTTTCACATCGGCTCTACGCGCCACACCATCGGGACCAGTATAGACGAAAGTGACCAAACCTCTCCGCCATTGACTTCTCGGAACATTCGGGTCGCAGATGAATACTACGTCTCCTTCCTTTATGGGGTCAGTATGCTCACACCATTTTACTCTCGTAGTCAGCGTGGGTAAATACTCTTTGACCCATCTCTTCCAGAAACGATCGCGTAAGCATCTCGAAATTCGCCACTGTTTTTTGAGGGCAAAGGGTTTTACTTCGGTCGATTCAATACACGGCGTATTAGCAAAGATTACTTCTACCAATTAAAAAAGGATTAGGAGTAAGCGGCTCCTCTTCTTGTGGGCTTATAGGCAAATGAGTTAATGGCCGAGAATTAACGACGTTTTCAGCCTCGATTAGCAGCGAGTGTAGGACATGTTCTTTGGGCGAAACTTCTTTCAATGTGTGACGTAATACCCTTTTTAAGCATTGAACCATTCTTTCCCAAATGCCTCCTTCAAATGGTTTTTACCATTATCAGAACGGATTCTGGCTGGCACCCCCCACGATTCATGAAGATTCTCATAGCAATTATACATGAGTCCGTCGATAAATCGTAGGCTAATTCGAGATGGATCGCTCGTATGGTGAGGCATGTAAAGTGTGCCACCCATCTCTTTTCTGTTCTCCTTCTGATGGAAACGTTTATGGGCCCGAAGTAGTCTAAGCCAGTATACTTAAAGGGTGCAATGTTGGGCTCTAGGCGGTCCAATGGAAGCTGCCCCATGATAGGTACTCGAGGGTAGGCATTTTTTACCCTACAATGGCAACAATTTGTTACAATCTTCCTTAGCAGGCTTCTCAGCTGTGGTATCCAAAACTTTTTACGTACTTGACAAATTGTGCTTTCGTGATTCTGATGTTTCATCTCGCAATGATGGTGCATGACAACAAGATATGTAAAATGATGAATCTTTGGCAATATTATTGGCCGTCGTGAACTATAAGGTAAGTAACTTGCCGGATCTATTCTTCCATACACTCTTAACAAACCATATTCGTCCATATAAGGCGATAATTTAAATAAAGAGCTTGCTTTTGAGATTTGTTTTCCATTTTTAATATTTTTGATTTCTTCCAGAAAGACTTCTTTTTGAACTTGCAGGCACAGTAATTTTTCAGAATTTTCTAATTCACCTGAGGTGAGACCATACCCTCTTAAATCGTTATATTCTTTGCGGCAATTGCTTATATACCTTAATACCCATGCAATTAATCTTTTTATACGATCAAGGGACGAAAATCTATTAAAATCAATTACGATATTGTTTCCAATCAATAAAACTTTTTGTGGTAATTGTTCTTCATCTGGTTCGGTTGAAATTTCAATACGATTTGTTTCCCACTCCTCTTCTGATAATTTCAGGAATGCAGGTCCGTTTAACCAACGAGAAGAAGGGGAAAAGTCAACTTTACCTGCTGCTCTTGTAGCTTCGTCCGCTACATTATCTCTTGTGGGCACCCATCTCCAATTTTCAACGTCTGTAGAAGTAAGAATTTCAGCTACGCGATGTGCAACATATGGTTTGTATTTTCTGTGGCTACTAGCGATCCATTTAAGCACAGTTTTAGAGTCGCCCCACATTATGCATTTGTCTGGAGCAAGGGCGTGTTCACTTAAAATATTTTCTTTTAGACGTGTACCAAGAACAGCGGATTGTACTTCTACACGGGGTACTGTGACTCTCTTTAAAGGACTACACTTTGTCTTAGAAGCTATAAAACTCGTACAAATTTCACCTACATCAGAAATATACCTCCAGTAGGCAATCGCAGCAAATGCATCTTCACTTGCGTCCACAAATATGTGAAGTTGTAACGATGTTGCTTGGCCAGATGAAAAATAAAAGCGCGGAACGCGAAAATATGCGATATTGTTTAATTGGCTTCTCCAGCGTTCCCATACACTATTTAAGCATTTAGATATTTGTTCATCCCAAAGACAATTAGTTCTCCAAATTTCTCGCAGGAGCAACTTTCCACCCACAGTAAAATGACTTAAAAAACCAAGAGGGTCAAAGGTCGACATTATAACGCTTAAAATTTCTCTTTTTGTTGGAAGACGCTGGCCGGACATTACACTTTTATCAACACGATGAAATTTCAGATTAAACTTCAAGTTATCAGTAGTAGGCTTCCAAACCAAACCCAATACTTTTTCTATACCATCATTAGTAGGAATTCGTTTTGATGATATATTTCCGTCCAATGCCGTAGTGACCTCAGTGGAGTTAGAAATAAAGCCTTTTAGTTCGAATCTTCCATTTTTGTGAATTTCTCTGACTTGTTTAGATTAATAGCGTCTTCTTTACTATCGAAGCTGTCGACAAAATCATCTATGTAATGGTGATCACATATAGCTTTAAATGCACGAGGGTGGAACGAATGGTGATCTCTGGCATTCGTTTTCACCAGCATTGCGTATTCTTCGGGCGTTTTTTCGGCGTTTCCGTCTCTCCACAAAAATCTTTGTGAAATTTTATCACACGGCTGGACTAGGATTTGATGGAACATCTCGCGAATATCAGCTCCAACAGCAATTTTACCACGGCGAAAATTATAAAATGTAGACAGCAGAGACGCAATATCTTGAGGCCCTTTTAACAATTGAGAATTTAGGGATGTGTCATCTACACATGCGGCAGTATCAAAAACCAGTCTTATTTTACTTGGTTTATTGGCATTTGTCACACCGAAATGTGGCAGATACCACTTTTTGGAGCTGGTCACTTGAATATCTTCAGGAGATAATTTACACACATACGCTTTGTTTATATAACTTTGCATAATATCTTTGTACCCCTTAGCGAAGGCTGGGTCTCGCTTCATCTTTCTTTCAATTCCTTCTAAGCGTCTAAGTGCCATATGATAACTGTTTGGGAATCTCACATCGTCATATTTCCATAATAGACCTGTCTGAAATCTGTCGCCGACCCTTATCGTAGATTCATGCAAAATGCGCTTCGCTCTGGCATCTTCTTGACTTTCCACAATAGCAGCTGCTCTCACGCCGACACTTTCAATATTAAAATAGTCTGCCACACTTTAATGTAGATCGTTATCTGTTTTAACATTTACAAAAAGGCATGATTGTTTAATTGGTGGCAGACTATGACAAGGTCCGAACACCACCCACCCCAATTCGGTGTTACAGGCAAAGGGACCCGTCAAGTTATTGTTATTCAAGATAGATGGCAAACCCAAAAACGCGTGATCTAAACCGATCAGTAACTTTGGTACTACATTCGTGTAGGGCTCAATAGGCAAATATTTCATTCAATAAAAGAATTGAAATTACTGAACTTAAGCCTGACTGCACTAGCCGTGCAAAAAACAGCTACCCGATGTGATTGTCGGCAGCCAGCTGAATTTGAACCGCCGCCGAAGATTTTCTTGCCAGCCGCCGCCGAAAAACCTTCCAAAAACCTTTGGTTTTTATTAAAATTTATTGAATTAAATTTATTATTTTTTTATATATTTTTGACATAACAAAAAATTAAAGAATTATTTAAAAATTATGAGTGCTGCCAAGCTTAGTTAAGAAGTAATATCGTTTTATTTGATGTAGTTATATATATAGATATATGTTTCGAATAAAACATACCTATTATACTCCCTACAAGAAACGACTGACTGAAACTAACACAAACAAAATTTTTTCACTAACACATTTTTAAAAATGTTCCATTGAATTCAATAGTGACAGTCAATTGTCTAGTCTTTTTATTTATTAATTATAGTTGCTTCACTCTAGAATATATGTTAGAGTGGGACATCTAATGTACATATCTGTTTAATCTAAAAAAATGCAAAAAATACAATTCATTCTGTCTGTGAAAATTTAAATTTATGTCTTAAAAACAAATATCAAAAATTTAAAAAAACCCCGATATATCTAGAAAAAATGTGATATCTTTTAAAAGGCTGGACCGTTTTTTGAAACATATGTGGCTAAGAGCCCTCTCGATCAAGTCAGCTTTCAAACAGAAACAATTCAATCAAAATCCGTCCGTTTGGTCTGTAAGTGAACATGGACAGATATACAGATACACACTACAAACTTATAACACCCCTTTTGTGGTCGGGGCTTAAAAAAGATAAGTAAAAACAATAGTGAAAAAAATTTGCAAACTTTAATTAAATGCATGTATATTTCTTTTCAAAATTTTAGATAAGTATTTGTAAAGAGCAAGATGCGTTGGTGGTGAAAAGGTGTGGAGAATTTGAATTTGAAAAATGTTTATTTAAAAAAATTTAAAACCAAATTTTTTTATGTGATTTATACATCAGTACCGATTAGTAATATACCATGATACAATTATACTAGGTACATGCACGACTACAACAAAAATACAACACCAAAAAACACATGTATTTTGTTGGTATAAGCAAATGGAAAATTGTCAGAAACAAATGTCTTTTGTTTATAAAAATAACAATTACAGGGTAACTAAAGTACAATTGCAGACGCCGCATTCCTGCATGATTAAAGTTATTCAGTGTTGCCAATCTGTGTGTAGTTAGACAGTGTGTAATTTCTACTCACATGTGTAGGCCATGTAATTAGTTCATGTATAATCTGGGTGTAATTCTACTTTGGGTTATTTTTATTTATTTATTTTTTTAATTTTAACCTACAAAAAACATGTGTATTTTAATTTTCTTCAATGTGTAATTGGAAACACAGCCATGTGTAAACTCAATGGCAACACTGTGATCATTTTATTCACACACATACACTAACATTTTTGCAGCTTGTAAACAACCCTGTCGGGATTTGAGCTAACTTAAAAGTAACTAGACGAGTGACAACTGACTCAAAAGCTAACTCATTTTACATGTTAAACGCTATTCAGTTTTTTAACGTAATGTCCTCAGAACGAGTCAGTACTCACTCACGCTGCATAAGTTTCAAAAAATCACAAGTTAGCTCATTTCGAGTGATTTATTATTTAGCTACGAACTGACTAACTAATGGTTGGCCCATTATTACTTAGTTTGTGGCGCATCAAAAAAGAAGAAAAAAATGCCCTTCCTTAGCTAACCACTATTTTTAACTTACTAATGATTAAAATTTTCAGTCAACTTAAATTTTAAACAATTTCAAATTTTTTTAGACGAGAATGGGTATCGAACCGCGATCACTTTGTTTGTCAGCTATCATACTTAACACTTTGCTATTGCGCCATGTAAAATAAAGACGGCACAGAGTTGACATAAACATGAGTCTTATGCTGACATCTTCACGATAAACTTTGACGCATCTCTGCATCAGCTTTGAGTTAGCTTAAAGTTAGTTCAAAACTTATCGAGGAGATGTTAGTTGTACAAACACAACTCACTAATCTCAGCATCAGTTTTGAGTTAGCTTAAAGTTAGTTCAATACTTGTCGGGAAGAAGACAGTTTTACAAAAAGCTACTGAATCACATCTGCATCATTTATAAGTTAGTTCAGAAGCTAGTTGTAAATGAGTTAGCAAAAAGTCACCTATATTTTGACCTAGCTAATAGAAATCCGACAGGGTAATGTTTAATCAGAGACGAGTGACAACTGACTTAAAAGCTAACTCATTTTACATGTTAAACGCTATTCAGTTTTTTAAAGTAATGTCCTCAGAACGAGTCAGTACTCACTCACGCTGAATAAGTTTCAAAAAACCACAAGTTAGCTCATTTTGAGTGAGTTATTAGCTAGCTACGAACTGACTAACTAATGGTTGGCCCATTATTACTTAGTTTGGGGCGCATCAAAAAAGAAGACAAAATGCCCTTCCTAAGGTAACCACTATTTTTAACTTACTAATGATTAACATTTTCAGCCAACTTAAATTTTAAACAATTTCAAATTTTTTTAGGCGTGAATGGGTATCGAACCGCAATCACCTTGTTTGTTAGCTATCATACTTAACACTTTGCTATTGCGCCATGTAAAATAAAGACGGCACAGAGTTGAAATAAACATGATTCTTATGCTGACATCTTCACGATAAACTTTGACTTATCTGTGCATCAGCTTTGAGTTAGCTAAAACTTAGTTCAACCCTGCGTTTACACATGCAAGTTCCTTGCATGCAAGCTCTGTGTACGTATTATCAACGAAAATTTCTCACAAATGCCCTACTGTCTTGCAACTTGCATGTTTGCCTTTTAGTGCAGAGTTGTCCATAACATAAAAAATTTTAATTTTAAGGGAACCAGATAGTGTTGAACTTTATTCGAATTGTTTCAATGTTATTTATTTCCAAAAAAATTAATAAACTGCTCGATTTATGAAAATTTAAGAAAAAAAATTATTAAATTAGCTTTTAAATGTATTTAAAATGAGTAAAATCTCACTTAACACTACACTGAAATCCAGTTAATTTGTGCTAAACTATTAATAGGGCAACACTGTTAGCCAACTTTCCATTTACTTGCTACAAGTTCAACAAGTCACTGTCTTGTAAAATTCCTTGGCAGTTGAGTTGGAAGTAGGCTGCAAGTGCCGAAAGTGTAGATGTGTTAGTAAAAGAGTTGAGTGTATTGAGTTTTTCGAACTTGCACTTGCACGTGTAATCCCTAGGTAAAACTTATAAAAACCACTCACTAATCTCAGCATCAGTTTTGAGTTAGCTTTAAGTTAGTTCGATACTTATCGGGAAGAAGACAGTTATACAAAAAGCAACTGACTCACATCTGTATCATTTATGAGTTAGTTCAGAAGCTATTTGCAAATGAGTTAGCAAAAAGTCACTTATATTTTGAGCTAGCTAATAAAAATCCGATTAACAGGCTGGGCTTGTGCATGTACCTGTTATAATTGTACCATGATAATATACTGTTGAGTGAGCAGTCGACATATATGTTTTACTAGTTCATGAGAGAGAAACAAAATTATACGTACACGTTTCTTCATATTGCCCTTAACAAAATGATAGAAACTTCTGATGTATAAACCGATCAGAAATGTCCATCAGATGATGCATGAAATGACCGTCATTGTTCTTGTAGGGCTTCGGCTTCGCATTCTGATTACATCTGTGCACTGTTGCCAATTAATTTTTAGGTTTAAAAAATTTTACGATAACCCGTTAATTTCTTTCTTACTTCCCAAATTTCCCTGCAAATTTTTAAAATACCAAATAAAAGCAGTGTAAAAGGTAAATAAAGGGCTTATTTTATTAAAAACCTATACATACATTTATGTAACAGATTCATTGTATACATATTTATATATCTTTATAAAAAATTATAAGCGATATTCTTTTTAACTAAATATTTGAATCCATTCTTCAACGTTAGTATTATTGCAGGTAGAATTGGTACCTAATTTGCTTAAGGCCGTGATACACTATCATACAAAGTTGTTCGATCTACGAAAAAGTATAACGATGGTATGATGTAGTTTATGAAAATTTTCAAAAGACAATAACAATTCATCACACCAGGGTTGTATATTTTCTTAGATCGCACGACTTTGTATGATAGTGTATCACGGTCTTTAGTATTTTATTTATTTATTTAATATTTTTTAATGTTATTATTTTTTTGCACATTTTTGTTGTTTCTGTTTTTTATTGTACACTTCTGAATTTTTATACACATTTTTTTACCTTTCTATTTTTATTAATGTATATTAAAAAATATGGTACTGCAGAGATGACACGAGACGGAAGATAATTAGTGATTTCGGAGGTCTTGCTCACTCAGTCACTGCGTATTCTTTAAGCTTCTTTCGTGGTGGCATTTTTTCTTTGTGCTTTGTGTTTTTCATTCGCTTGTGATTTTGGTAAGTACAATGTGAAAATTTATTAGTTTTAAAGAAATATGCTTTAAATTTTATTTATTTGCAGATTTTTGTAAGAAAAACATAATCCTGGTTGAAATTAAAGGTGAGTAGTTTCTGCAATTGATAATTTATGTCTGTATATTGTCATAATAGCTATGTAGTTTTTTCTCTATATTTTCAGAAGCACATTTTTGGCAAAACAGAAAAATACCTATGTGAGTAAAAAAACTATAATTTTATCTAATATACACGTATATTAATTTAAATCGTTTTATTTTTTAGGAGCAACAAATGCATGAAAGGCTGCCCGCCTGGCAGATCTTCCGGATCCCTTGGAACAGTCATTTAATTGTGGGAAAATAATCAGTTAAGGCAGGATTCTTGCCGGAGGCAACATATGGATCCATTAAAGAAAAAAATGTCGAGGATAATGATTTGTTGAGACGCGTAACTCGCCCATTTGTATCGAATCTGATGACGATGACGTTAATTCGACAGGCAGAAATCCTCCTGCCTTATCCGCTTTACTGTCTAATAAGTCAAGGGTATGCGCGGCAACATGAGCTGCCGTGGCAAAACTTACCCAATTTTTCTCAGAGACACCAAGAGAGTCACTAATTATGGACGTCGCTTTTGTGAACTCACTTGTACGACGCAGCCTGGGAACTTGACAAATTGGCACAAGTGGAAATGCAACGCAAAATCTAACAAAAACATTTGGAAGCCCAACACCAAAGGCAGCAACAAATCAAATCGCTTGAAAGTGCACTTATACAGGCTTTCACCAAAATTGGAGATGCACCTACTACATCGGCAAAAACAACAAAAAAAATTGTAAGTATATTACAACTAGACTTACATACTTATAAATTTTTAAAGTAAAATAATATCTAATTTTAACTTTGACTTTATTTCAGCGGGCACGCAGCGGATAAGATTAAAAAATACTACAACAGCAACTGTAACCAGCATCAAACAGTACACGGCCAATAATGATGCAGAAGACCTGTTGCAGGCTACTTTGATAGAAAATCTTGAACTTAAAACACTAAAATTTAATTGTGTATTTATTTTTATAAGTTTTTATTTGTGTTTAATGCAATATTTAACTATTTTTTGTGCATTTATATAACTGCAATTGTACACCCTTTACTAGTTTTAAATTTTTTAAACAAACATTTTGACAACAATAATAAATTATATTAAGTAATAATATAAATTGAATTCAACACACTTTCTTTACATGCATATAATTAAAATTTCAAGACAATATAGAAAAATAAAATGCATAAATTTAATTGCAAAATAAAATATGTTGTTTTTAATTAGTTACATAAAGAAAAATCCAAACGTCTGTACACAAATAATCACCCTTATCGGGAATAAAAGGCGAACAATTTGTTCACCTGAAATATTTCCCATGAAGAAGTGGTGGACAAAATGGAAAATAGTATACTGACACAACGCAAACATTGGCGATCACAAAGGGAAAGGGAACACATTCCAAGCGAACTTTCATTCCCGATAAGGGTGAATAATAGCTCCATCTTTCCATAAATCAATTTCATTATTTTTCCGAAATTGAAAAGTTATATCAAGTAATGTATAACCACAATGGACATAGCATAACATCCGGATGTTTAGAACACCATGTTTCAAACGCACTGCATTATGAAAAGAAACCAAATCATTATTTTCTTTAAATAGATAGATAGATATCGTATTATCATCATCAGATGCATGTCTGGCAGCCAGCAACCCCAAATCCAAATAAGACACATGACGTACGCTGGAGCAAATATTAGTCCTTCAATGATTGAATATATCTATTTGCTCCTCATTTTCACTTTTATTTCTTATAACTTTCATGTTTTTTATATATTGGCCACATTTTTCTTTTAAGCAGGGACTTAATTGTGGCATTTTAATTTTTTATATACACACACACACCATGTACTGTTCAAACACAAATCTAATACGTATGTACACATTTTAATGCAAATAATCTTTTCCACATTATATTTTTCCAATTAGAAACAAATAAATACTTTTAATTTAAATTACTTTAATTTAATATTGTAAAATTAAATTTCTTTATTATATTTTCTGTTTGTTTTGTTTGCAATTTTCATAACAAACACACACTATTTGTCCCTTTCTCGCAGTTCCTGCACCACAAATGATTTTAGCTTTTTCCTTACGTCAGTTATTACAACTCTGGTCTACTTTGTGGTTCAAAAAAGCACAACTTGGCAGCACTGTTTAGAGTCAAACGTTTTTTAATGCAAGTAATCGGCATACCTGCCGCAAATCTCTACAAATGGCGCAGTAAAATATTTTCTGATGCAATAAGGTGTTGAACACTAAATTTAACTTAATAGGAAAACATAATACAAACTTTATTGCAAAATGGAAGAGTAAGACTATTGAAATCAAATTTTATTAAAATTATTGTGAAAAAAACGGATTTATCTTTTAGCATCGAAGATTTTATATTTAACACACAAAAGTTAATAATAAGAACAAGACTGGACTTAAACCGGAGTTCCAAGAAGGAAAGAAAAAAGTCGGTCTTGTGGGCCAAGGTTCTTTCAAAAATGAAAGAGCAAAAACCCGATATTATGATGACCAGGGAACAAATAAATAGAAAATATTTGAATCTTTATACTACATATAAGAGAATAGAGTCGTAATAATTCAACAGATCGAAATGCAACAACTTGAGAGTTCTATGATATGTTTGATGAAGTGTATGCATCGAAACATTCCATCAATCCTCCATTAAACAATTTGCAGTCATCATTGAACATAAGCTGCGATATCGAAAATATAGAAACAAATGTTGAGGAATCATTTGTATCAACCGAAATTTTGACTGATGATTACTGCCCACAAAAGAAAAAAAGACAAAAACTGAATCAAGAAAATAATATGTTAAACTTTTTAAAGGAAGAAGTTAAAAAGACGATGAAAGACATAAGGAAATCAAAGAAATAGAATGACGTAAACTAGAAGTGGAACAAGAAAGAGTAAAAGCTGCTATTGATCTCAAAAATGCTTTAGAAAAACTTCTTGAGAGTAGGTAAATTTTTTTTAAAACTACAAATTTAATTTTGGAAGCATTGGACGCTTCAATATGTGTACATACATAAGTATGTATGATGTGTTTTAGTTTTTAGTATATGTATGTATGTCACTGAAGGCTAAAAAATTGTTTTGTTTTTTCTATTATTTTGTTTATTTTTTTTTTTTTTAAAATAAAAAAAACTATAGACCATATATTTTTATATTTGTGTTTGTATGTAAGTATAATACATACATTTTAGGTTGCACATCAAGGACTTAAATTTTTGCTCTATGAAAACTCTTGTTGTGCTCAAATAATAGTTGAAGCGTTTTTCTTCGGGACTCAAATGGCCATTATCTCTATACGGTGTCATTAAAAACTTTGACAATGGATAAGCTGAGTCACCTAATATAAAAGCCTTTTCTGCGAGTTCTATTTGCTGTGAAACAATTCCCTTGTAAATTGGGCTTAGCTTCCAAACATGAGCATCATGACAGCTGCCTGGACATCCAATAAACACATCAAAAAAGGGGAAGTCGCTACTGCATATAGCCTTAAAAGAGAATATGAATGTACATACATACATATGTACATATGCATGTATATACGTACGTACATATACATACAATATGTATGTACATACATATAAGAAACTTAAGTTTTGTGATATTGCAATATACTTACTTGCATTATTATTGTATAGTTTCCTTTGCGGTTGTAGTAGCTGGTAGCATCTTTCCGTGGCATTGGTATGGAAAAATGTGTCCCATCTACACATCCAACTACAAATGGAAATGGATTATGTCTGCTGATTTGAAACTTCTCCATAATTGATTGTTGCTCCAAAGCAGAAGGCCACATTATTTCATGTTTTAATAAACAAATCAGATCAACAGTCTTATAAAAAATATTATCAACAGTTCCCTTTGCTACATTGAAACGGTCACTGAGTTCTCGAAAGCTAACATCGCTATTACAAAGTTTCCAAAGCGTAATGTATAAAAAATTTTCCAATGAATGTACCAGCCGACCACGAAGTGCTTTAGTCCAGAAAGGTTTAATTGAATTGACCTATGGCCTATAGTGGAACAATAAATTGAAAATATTTTGATATTCAAATTAGATGTTTCCAATCTGACCGAAAAAGAAGATCGATGCATTCGAAAATGACTATGGAACACATCATCTTGGTAGTTTTTTATTACATGAAAGAAGTTTTTTATTTTAGTTATTCTTCTTTTATTTTTGGACAATTGTGTTCTTAAAAGAAATATCCGTTTTGTCTTTCTTTTCAATCTTTTTTTATTATAGTTTAAAAGAAAATTGTCACTTTTAGTATCAAGATTTTCTAAAATGAAATTAATTGCCACCTTAAACATGTTTGCAGTTTGTTCAAAAATGTCAACTATGCACAATTGACGCGCAGTGGCATAGCATGTGCAACAGCTGATCACGCATACGCAGTATAGGGTTGCATTTGTATACTCGTTTGTATAGCCAAAACAAATATACCATGGTATGTACCATGTAATTGTAGTATGAGCGACAGAACTAGTATAAGAGTTATTGTGTGTGCGTGCTTTTCCAAATTAAAATACAATTAAAACAAATAACAATTGCTTATTATATTGCTGCTGAGCAACTGTTTGATCTGTTTTTGCCCAAAAATACATGATATAATACAAATATATGAAAAAACCACTATTGAATCAAATACATGATGTGGAGATGTATGTGCGGACGTTCGTTGTGTTAATTTGTGGCGCAGCCAAGTATACAGAGAGAGAGAGAGAAAGAGACAATTTTGCTCTGAGAGTAATTACAAATGCATGTGTTTCATGTACATATATCATTTACTTACAAATTTTACTTTCATTCATTCATTCATCATTCATGGATTTTTTTTTCAACACACCATGTGGTACTTATGTTAAAACCAGTTTTATGTATCTTATTTGTTATAGAAAAACAAATACATACAAACGTGTTTTTCTCATTTGGTCATTGACCAACCATACAATAACTGCTTTAAAAATCAACATTTACAACTAGTAAAAGAAACGCTAAATAACATATTTTTTCATACAAGAACCAAAAAAAACGCAAAACTGGTGCAAACAGATGCATCTGTGCAATGCTATAATACGCAGTAAAACTCGCCAGAGTTGCTGCATAGATGCATGAATTTGCTGAATTTACGAACGTACCCATAATTACTAAAGCCAGAATTATAAAAGATTTTGAACGTTCATACAAGTGTCTCAATATTGATAGACCAATTAAAAGCGAAACAATTAACCACCATTTTCAGAACATTTTAAAAAGATTAGAAGAAATAAGAGTTTTATTTAACGTTTATTACAAAAGGCTTACAGTAGCTCACCAAAGAGCAGCAGACGCATTTTTCCTTGACTTAACAAGCAGAGTTTCAAAATTAGCTGATAAAAAATCGATACAAATCGAACTACCAAATTCAGTACACGAAAGTGTAACATTTAATATTTCTATGCCTATAACTGAATCCACAATGACTCAAACTATAGTGGACTTTTTGAACACAGCATCAAAGCTGATTATAGACTTTGATGGAAAATCAGAAAATTTACGATCCTTTATTGACTCCTTGTCCCTGGTAGATTCAATAAAAGGTACTCACGAAGCCGTGGCAGTATCACTAATAAAAACAAAATTAAAGGGAACTACAAGAAATCTAATCAGCAATGAATCAACTATATCAGAAATAATAAACAAACTAAAAAGTAGCCTGAAGGGAGAGTCTGTGGAAGTGTTAACAGCAAAAATTTTAAATATCCAACAAAACAATAAAACAGCCAACGCATATTGCAGCGAAATAGAAAATTTAACTAAAGCATTAGAAACCGCATACATTTCAGATGGACTATCATGCGACCTAGCTACAAAATATTCCACACAAACTGCCGTAAGGCATTAACTAAAACTGCACCATAGATAAAGTTAAGCTTATTATGGAAGCAGGTCAATTTACTAGCATGAACGATGCTATTAGTAAATTTGTCAATAGTTTTACAGATACAACAGGTCAACAAAACACCATCTTGTAGTATGGACAAAAGTACAAAGCTGGAAACAGTTACCGTGCTAATAACACACGATCACGTGGAAGAAATAATTACCCACGTAGAAATAATAACAACAACTATAATAATAACAATAATAACAATTTTTACAGAAACCGGCAGAGACTTAATAATAATCGTAGGAACAATAACTACGTAAGAGCAACAGAATCAAATGATAATGGTTCGGAAAACTCCGAACTTCCCCTGGGATTAAATCAGTAAAAATTTACCATCTAATTCTAAACTTGAGCTTCTTTATACATATTCAATTAGGCAATACTAACATTGCACTCACACTCTTAGTGGACACGGGAGCAGACATTTCATTAATAAAATCAAAATTCTTTAAACTAAACCAAATTAACACTAATAAAACAATAACTTTAAGTGGAATATTTCAAGTTCTTGTTGAACCTTCATACGAAACAAATGTAAAAAACAACAAAATCAAAAATCATACAAAAAATATTCGTAATACATATTCACCTTGATAAATAAGCTTATTGGCTTTACTAATATTTTTTACATAGCAAGAAATAGCAAAAACAAAAAAAAACCGTAAACACAAACAAAGTTCCCTTGAGGAATAATACTCTGTATGAGTACCTCAAGGGAAAAAAATTTTGAAGTGAGTTCTAACGGCAGAAATGCTTATTTTACTGTGAGTTCTGAGACTCTTAATGAAAAAAATATACGTAATAAATCTGATGAAAATCTTTTTTTTAACAGCAAAGCCAATTTTTCGTCAGCGATCAACTTCGCTTTGTCCAATGCCAACTAGTGAATCGTTAACACTATCATTGCCTAGTACTTCTTCATATAAGTCTGCGATATCATCCGCATCGGGCTCGCCTTCATCACTAAACCAAGTTATCACTACAGATAACAGTAGCTCAAAACCCAAGGTACAAATGGGAATGGACAGATATATAACAGTGGTTAAGCGTGGGCGAAGCCCAAATTCTTCAAAAATTTCATCTGCTCCAAAGATGTCTAGGGATAACAGCGCATCATCTACCAATCGTCAAAATCGTTTTTCATTATTGCAAGACACCGACGACAAGCCCTCTACATCATCGCAAAAGTCTTTTAAGCCACCACCTATTTATCTGAGAGAAAAAAAATTCTAACGCGCTTATAAAAAAACTACTGTCGACCATTGGTGAAAATACTTTTCACATCATTCCAATTAAACGAGGTAATATTGATGAAACTAAAATCCAAATATATAATGAAAAAGATTTCCGAAAAATTGTTAGTGAATTCGAAAAAAATAAAACAAATTTTTACACATACTAACTTAAGAGTGCTAAAGGTCTACAGATAGTATTAAAGGGCATAGATTCATATGTTGAACCCGAAGAAGTAAAATGTGCACTTGTTGACCAAGGATTCAAGGTAAAAAATGTTACCAACATATTTAATAGAGAAAAGGTCCCCCAACCCCTATTTCGGGTTGAACTGGAGCCGAATGACATACAATTGAAAAAAAATGAAACCCATCCAGTTTATAACGTAAAGTATCTCTTACATCGAAAAATCACAGCTGAAGAGCCACGTAAGCGTTCAGGTCCCGTACAGTGCCATAATTGCCAAGAATATGGCCATACGAAAACTTACTGCAAGTTACCTACAGTGTGTGTTATCTGCGGTGAATTGCATGGTACTGCTAGCTGCACTAAGCCAAAAGATCAAGCAGAGAAAAAATGTAGTAATTGTGGAGGTAATCACACAGCTAACTATAGAGGGTGCCCTGTATATTCTTTCGTTAAACAGGCTATGGGTCAAAAACCCAAGTTAACTCCAGCTCTACAAGTAAACGCGAACTCCGACACTTTTGCTCAAATCAGCCAACCAGTTACTTCACGTGTATCGTATGCTGATGCTGCTAAGACTAGTTCAATTCCCACGCAAAATGTTCCACCGCCAAATAATTCAACGAATTCAAACTCAAGCTTTAACTTTAGTCGCCTTGAAGCTATTATTGAGAATCTGGTGCTAACTATAAACAACTTTACTACAAATATGACAAGTATGATGCAAGAAATGCTGCGAATGCAGAATACACTGCTTCAACCATTAGTTAATAAACCATGAACACGTTAAAAATATGTTTCTGGAACGCAAACGGCATTCACCAACATAAAAATGAACTTGAGCAGTTCCTCATGGAAAAAAATATTGATATAATGTTGGTTTCTGAGACTAATTTGACCTCAAGAAGCTTATTTAAAATAAATGGTTACACTTTATATGATACAAAGGACCCGAGAGAGAGAGAGCATGTAGTGGATCAGCAATTCTGATTAAGTCAAGACTCAAGCACTATGTCCTTGACAACGTTAGTGAAGAATATTTGCAAGCAACGAATATTTTTGTAGAAAATTTTTGTGCGAATTTCGTGATATCATCAATTTACTCACCTCCCAGATTTTCAGTTACCGAAGATCAGTATGAGATGTTCTGCAATGCAAAACATACGTACTGGGGATCGCGTCTTGTTACACCTAGAGGTCGAGCCTTGTTCAATACAATTTCAAAAATGGGCTTAGATGTCATTTCGAGTGGGGAGCCTACTTACTGGCCTACTGACGTAAGAAAAATTCCAGATGTTATAGATTTTGCCGTCACGAAAAATATTCATAGGGGCTTAATTCATGTAGAGGCCTCTCTAGATCTGTCCTCCGATCACTCGCCAACAATAGTTACAATTTTCAACCCACTAAGGAGTGATTTAACTAACTCATATGTGAAGATGATTAATGGAATCAACTGGCTGGCATTCAAAAAATATCTTAGTAGTCACTGCGTAGAAAACATTCAGCTTAGATCATGCGATGATATTGAATTTAACATTGCCAATCTTAACGAAAATATTAAACAGGCTGCTGAACACGCCACTACCTCCTATCCGCAGACCGGCTTTAACAGAATTTATTCTACGGAAATAGAACGTCTTGTATGTGAAAAAAGGAGAGCTAGAAGAGAATGGCAACAACACAGATCACCCCTAAATAAAATCAGACTTAAAGAATGTACTAAACAACTCAAAGAGCTGCTATCGTCGGAAAAAACTGCACTACTGTAAAAGTACTTAGGAGGTCTTGATGTAACGTCCGCATCTAATTACTCTTTATGGCGCGCTACTAGAAATCTTAAACGACCCGTTGATCTTAAATCACCATTGCGTACTGCGACCGGAGGCTGGGCAAGAAGTGATAGTGAGAAAGGTAACTTATTTTCTGAGCATTTAAAATCTGTATTCACTCCCAATTCATGTACGGGTGCTGCTGATTTACCGAGTGTAGTTCCTCTACCCCCTCGTCCCTTAAGGTTTAAGATGCGTGAAGTACAAAAAGTAATTGCTGAACTCAACCCGAAGAAAGCTCCAGGTATTGATGGCATTAGTAACAAAATGTTCATGAACTTGCCTCATATTGCAATAAGAATCCTGCTATTTACTTTTAATGCTATTTTAAGAATGCAGTATTTTCCACATAACTGGAAACTGGCCAAGATCAAAATGATTCCAAAGGCGGGCAAAGATCTTACCAAGACTGAGTCATATAGGCCTATAAGGTTACTATCTACAATCTAAAGCTTTTCGAAAAGCTGCTCAGGACTAAATTGTCCAGAATTTTAACTGATAATGGGTGCATCCCGGACCATCAGATTGGCTTTAGAAGTCAGCACAGCACGATTGAACAAACGCATAGACTGGTCCAAGTTGTAAGAAGAACATTTGAAGAAAAGAAGTATTGTTCTGCTCTCTTTATTGATGTTTCTCAGGCATTTGATAAAGTATGGCACGAAGGCATAGTTTTAAAATTGAAGACATATCTGCCAATAAACATTCAAAAGCTTTTGGAAAGTTATATTATTGATAGGAAGTTCACTGTTGTGGAATGAGAGTTCACGAGTGTGCCCGAATCTATATCTTCTGGTGTGCCACAGGGTAGTATTCTGGGTCCTGTCTTGTATTTAATATATACTTGTGATATGCCTGTGAGCAATAATATCCATATTTCTACTTTTGCCGATGATACAGCCTGTATAAGTGTGCACGAAAACCCTTATGAGGCATCCCGCAATCTCCAGGAACATATTACCCAGCTGGAAATATGGTTGAACTTATGGAGAATTAAAGTCAATGAACAAAAGTGTGTCCATATAACGTTCACCCTAAGAAGAGATACTTGCTCCCCCATTCGAATCAACAATCAAAATATTCCTCAACATTCCCAAGTGAAATACCTTGGTATACACCTTGATCGAAGACATACATGGAAACATCATATTGACTCTAAGTTAACTCAGATGAAACTTAAGTTAACTCAAATATATTGGTTGATTGACAGAAACTCAACACTCAGCCTAGACTGCAAACTTTTATTATACAAGTCGCTTTTGAAGCCAATATGGCGCTACGGAATTCACTTATGGGGCACTGCTTCAGCTTTCAATGTCGAGAGAATCCAACGAAGGCAAAACAAAATTTTACGGTTAATAACATCGGCTTAAGCACATCGTGATTTAAATATGCCACTAGTGACTGAAGCAATTGCAAAATACGCAGGCAAATATTTAACAAAACTCGAATCACATCCTAAGCCGCTTGCTCGTAATATTTTGAACTTTACTGGACACATCCGCTTAAAAAATAGGGACACACGGGCTCTTATACCTAACACTCCAGATGGGACTACTTGAAAATACTTTTCCCCCTTTTTTTGATTATCACTACTAATGTATTATTTATAACTCCCACTAAGTTTATGTCCGACACTGGTCGGGCCTAATAATTTTTTTCATAGATTTAAGATTTGAATACTTATTGTTAGTTCATATATGAAGATACAATAAATAAATACATGCATTACAAAAAAAAAAAAAAAAAAAAAGTGGAATAGGACAGGGTAAAATCAAATCGATTGGAAATACATTCTGCGATTTAAAATTTAAAAAGTTTTTAATACCACATTACTTCCAAGTAGTAGATAATAATTTTCCGATACCATGCGATGGAATCATTGGCATGGATTTTATCAAAAAATATAACTGTATATTGGATTTCAACCAAGATAATGATTACCTTATCCTTAAACCATTTAATATACCACATACAATAGATATACCGATTACGAATAACTGCAATGAAATTAATATACCTCCATGATGTGAAGTAATACGTGATGTAAATTTTAACAATTTAAATAATGAAATATTAATTCCAAATCAAGAAATTGAACGAAGTGTTTTTATACCAAATACATTAGTTACATCCGACAAATCATTTATTCGTATTCTAAACACTAATAACACCATTACTAAAATCAAACAAAGTAATATAAAAACCGAAAACATCTCTGATTATGAAATTATCAAAGAAAATTTTTGCAAAAAATCACAAAGAAAATCAGAAATATTAAAAATTTTAAAGAAAAATTTTCCACAACAATTTAAAACTTCAACCTCAACATAAAGTGATATTTTCGGTTTAGAAACAGAAACAATAACAGCTAATAATTTTTATGAACAAAAGTTGAGAGTAAAAGATAAAGAACCCGAATACATTAAAAATTATCGTGTACCACATACACATAAAAAAGAAATTTATAGACAGGTGAAACAATTAATAGACGATAAAATTATTGAACCTTCCTATTCTGAATACAATAGTCCAGTCTTGTTAGTACCAAAGAAGTCACTTCCTAACTCTGACCAAAAAAGATGGAGACTTGTCATAGATTACAGGCAAATAAATAAAAAATGAATTAATAATAATAATTAATTGCAGATAAATTCCCTTTACCTAGAATTGATGATATATTAGACCAACTAGGTAGAGCAAAATATTTTTCCTGTTTAGACTTAATGTCAGGCTTTCACCAGATCAGTTTAGAGAAAAATTCCAAAGACTTAACAGCTTTTTCAACTAACAATGGTTCATACAGATTTACTTGATTACCGTGTGGTCTAAAAATAGCACCCAATTCCTTTCAACGAATGATGACACTTGCTTTCAGTGGTTTAAAACCAGACCAGGCCTTTCTATACATGGATGATTTGGTCGTATTGGGATGTTCCGAAAAGCAGATGCTATCGAATTTAAAAAACGTTTTCGATCTATGTCGAAAGTACAATCTTAAGTTACATCCTGAAAAATGTTCATTCTTCATGAGAGAAGTAACATACCTTGGCCACAAATGCACAGATAAAGGAATATTACTAGACGATAGTAAATATTCAATAATTGAAAACTATCCAACACCAACTGACGAAGATAGTGCAACAAGATTCGTAGCTTTTTGTAACTACTATCGAAGATTTATTAAAAAATTTTTCTAAATACTCGACATTTAACAAAATTATCCAAGAAAAATACACCCTTTGAATGGACGAAAGATTGTGATTTTGCATTTAAATATCTCAAAAAGGCATTAATGAGTCCAACGTTACTACAGTATCCTGATTTCGCCAAGGAATTTTGTATAACAACAGATGCAAGTAAACACGCTTGTGGTGCTGTTTTAACACAACAACACGAGGACAAACATTTACCTATTGCCTATGCATCCAAAATATTCACAAAAGGAGAAAGTAATAAATCTCAACAATTGAGCAAGAATTAACTGCAACTCATTGGGCAATTACCCACGTCAGACCATATATCTATGGAAAACATTTTCTTGTCCGTACTGATCATAGACCATTTTCTTATTTGTTTTCAATGAAAAACCCAAGCTCCAAGTTAACAAGAATTAAACTCGATTTAGAAGAATATGACTTTAAAGTAGAATATCTTAGGGGAAAAGATAACCATGTTGCTGACGCTCTATCGCGAATTACAATAAATGACCTAAAAGACATGAATATTAAAATTTGTTCTATATTAAGAGTCACGACTAGATCAATGACCAATAAGAAGGAAAAAGAATTAGATAGTAATTCACATACCAAACAGCATAATATTAATACAAATAATAATGATTGTAAGCCCAGTATATATGTACCATTAAATAACACTGACGTCAGAAAATATAATAAACTAAAGATTTCCCCCGGAAGATGTTATATCAAACAAGGAAAATCTATAGTAACATATATACAAATTAATGATTTTTTTACTAAAGGGAACTTTGACTTAGGACAATTTTTCTCTAGCCTCGAATATGTGGCCGGTAAACATAATATCAATAAATTACAAGTGGCACCTAGTGAGAAAATTTTCGAATTTATCTCTATTAATGAATTTAAAGTTATGGGCAATAAAATATTGAATAAAATTAAAGTAGCGCTACTAAATGAGGTGACCCAAATTTATAGTAAGAATGCCAAGGCAATTCTAGTACTTATGCTGAAATATCACGATAGAAGGAGGACATTGCGGAATATATAGAACAATAGAAAAAAATTAAGAGATATTATTATTGGAAAAATATGTCAAAAGGCATATCTAAATATGTAAAATCAGTCATAAATGCCAAACTTCCAAAACAACAAAACACATAAAAAGTCCAATGATTATCACACAGACACCTAATAAGGCCTTTGATACGGTTTATGTGGATACTATTGGACCATTTCCAAAATCATTGAACGAAAACGAATATGCGATCACAATAATATGTGATTTAACTAAGTATCGATTAGAGACAGAAATGCAAAAACAATTACTAAAGCAATTTTTTAAAATTTCATACTCACCTATGGTCCAATGAAGACATTCATTTCGGACATGGGAACAGAGTATAAGAATTCTATTTTAACATAAATTTGTAACTTGATGAAAATTGAAAAACTAAACTTAACAAGAAGCCATAGAACCTTTAACGAATACGTACGCTCTTACATTTCAGTAGACAAAACTGACTGGGACGAATGGTTAAAATACTTTACATATTGCTTTAACACAACACCTTCAACAGTTCATAATTACTGTCCTTATGAATTAGTTTTTTCAAAACTCCGGAATAAATTTCATCAATTCACAGAAGTAGATAGAATTTCTCCTTTATATAATATAGATGATTACGCCAAAGAGGCAAAATTTAGATTAGAAGTAGCATATAAGAGGGCCCAACAATTATTAGATAAAAATAAACTTAAGCAAAAATTAAACTATGATAGGAATATAATTGATTATAACCTTAAAATAGGAAATCTAGTTTTACTAAAAAATGAAGCGTCATAAGTTAGCAATACAATACAGAGGACCTTACAAAATTAAGAAAATAGATTTAAGAAATAATGTAACTATAGTTGATAAGGAAACAAATAAAACACAAGTAGTTCATAAAAATAGACTTAAGTTATATAATCTTAAATAAAACAATACAAATGTATATTCGAACTACATAGTGCACTATTAATATTACAAAAATCATTACTTTTAATATATTCAGATAGCAAATATTTTTTTATAATTATGTAAGTAACATCTAGATATAAACATATTGAAAATAAAATATAGCTTGTAAAAGAATGTCCATAAAAACCAAAGTTTGTATGAACATTCTTATAAAAGGTGGAGGTGTAGCGTGCTCTAAGTATCACTACAACCAGCATTGTATAGTAAACATTTAAAGTCAACTTGACCGCAGCATACATAACATCCAATCGCATTGAAATTATTTTTGTGCACTGGACATTTGACACTCATGCATTCGGGCAAATACCGCTGCATGAAGTGTTAGATAAATGCATTGACAGACAGACTGCAACGTAAATACGTATTTTGTACAACTGCTATTTGACACTCACAGGTCTGATCAAAGGCCGCAGCATAATGCACTTGAATAAATCATATTTAATAACCACATGTGTTTATATATATAAATATAAACAATACAGAATCTATGTTTTCCAAATTTCTTATGAGACACACGCCGCACGCCTACCGTGAAAAACTAAAAGGAACAATTTGCCTATTAAGCATATACCTTTTCTTTTCTCTCTTATGTTAAGATAGGTTAAGCATTATTCTCATAAGATGTATATAAGCCAATACAATTTTGTATTTAATTTTAATGAATAAATAACTTTCTTGGGAACTCCTCGCTGAGCTCTAATTAAATAAAGAAATAGTTTACTTCATTACAAATTAAACCATTCATCTGCTTTAACAAGGGCATTCATCTGCCTCAAAACCTTTAGAGCAAGTGGCGTTAATTAGCGCCGGCACAGTCGGGCAGGTCGAACCTTTAGGAAAGATATTAAATATTACACCAACAAATCTTTTGGAATCTTTTGTGAGTTGTTGTAGTGTTTATTAGAGTTGAGCGATATTTGGAAACTTGGTACTTTTTCACAGCGATTGAAAAATCACATATCACAACTGCGACTGAATTTATCAAGTAACAGGTTTTGGAAATATAGTTCTTCCATACAAACTGTGAATGTTCTTGTTTGCTTACTTTACAGTAAATGAAGCTACCACATTAATTTTTTTTATACATTCAGCTTTTGTCAAAAAAAAATCGTCAAATCGTGTCAAATCGTCTTTTCTGGCAACTATGTACAGCTCACATTTTTATATTTGCAATTTTATTGTCTCTCTGCCTGTTATACGACAATTCTCAACGTATGGATGGGGTTGATTGCTAATTGTTTATTCTTGTCGCTCTTCTTATTAGTATTTATCAAGACACCAATACTAATAAATACTTTTAAAGCAGAAGAGCTGAAATGTGTTAAATCGTGATCACAGTCACTGTTTAATTTCACTGATGTTCTTCTTATTAGATTTTCTCAAAATAACAGAACTGCTACAAACAAAATATTGCTAAACTGTGATCACAGTCACAGTTTAAAAGAACAGCGATTTAGAAATCACGTTCACAAGGAGCAACATTATTAAAAATTCACGATATCGCTCATCACTAGTGTTTATAGATCTTGTATTTATAGAATCTTTAGCTTTGCTTATAATACTTGTATCATTTGTTGTATTATGATTTGTTGTATTGCTGATTGTTGTATTGTTGTTTGTATTATAATTTGTTGTGTCGTTGTTACTAGTGTTTTTGGGCGTCCTCTACGTTTTACTGCATAAATAGGCTGTTCAATTCCCTTCATACAACGTTAAATCTGAGGATGATATGTTGATAGAGGTACACTAGGATTATGGACTTCTGTAATGGTATAACATGATGATCCTTTTTTGTTAATGATTACGTACGGGCCATCTCTTCGTGGTGTAAATTTTGCAGCTAAGTTTTTGTCTTTTTTGCTTAAAATGTGTGTTGAAATTAATACTTTATCTCCAACTTTAAAATTTTTTGAGGTTTTCCTATCAAATCTGCGTATAGCTTGTTTTTATTCTGCATTTGCTTTTCTGTTTCTCTTGCCAATTCAAGAGTGTCTGCAAATCGAATTAAATGTGGTGTAATTTGAGGTACAAAATTTTCAGCGTTAACAATTGCTCTAAGATCATTTTGGACTTCAAAGGCAGATCTAAGTTAAGTCCAAAAGTTAAATAGGCGGCAGTGTATCCAGTTGTTGCACATTTAGCTGTATTCATGACATATCTTATGGATGGCAAATTCAGATCTCAGGTAGTGTGATTTTTGCCAACGCAAATAGAGAGTTGAAGTTTTAAATCTCTGTTTTTTCTTTGTACTGGATTAGCTTCCGAGTGATAGACAGGAGTAAACGATTGGTCTATACCAAGAGAGTGTGTCAGTTTCTGCATTACTGCTGAAATAAATTGAGACCCATTATCTGAATGTAATCTTCTAGGAATTCCAAATCTTAAAAAATGTCATTTAATAATTTTTTTTAGTTAATTTTAATTATTATTCGAACTCCATTTGTTTTAAAATTAACTAAAAAATTAATAGCCATGGGCTTGTGGCAAAAATTAAATAAAAATATACTTAATAGTAACAAACCAAAAAAAGTTTGTTTTAAGTAGAACAAAAATAAGCAAATTAACTAACATGTGTATAATTAGTAAAAGAACAAACGACAATGGTAAGACTGTTGTAAATATAGAGATGGTAAAATTGAGCTTACAATACAAAAAAGCTTTCAGCAAATTGAAATACGATGAATCAAAACAATTCACATCCGATCCGAATGACATGCAATTGAAAAAAAAAAATTTATAACGTAAAGTCTACTTTGTGGTGTTTTCATAGTTGATACAAAATCCAAGAAGTCATTTTCATTCCCTGGTATGCGTACACTAGAGACCTGCACCGAGGTGGCTTAGCCGGCTCAAAGCGAGCCGCCGACGATTTTTGGCAGCCGCCGCCGCCGCTAATTTCTCGGCTTAAAAGTAGCCGCCGATTTTTTCAAATTTATTTTATTTTGACCCTTTTTTATGCTGAATGTTCTTTAAATAAGCTTTTATATGCAAGATAAATCAAAATCAAATGTCGCAAAAAATGTTGGCACTACAGTTCGGTTATAAAGGTAGGTACTCACAATGCAATCTGTTTCCGCAATCAATTTCTCATTAAGATTTCATGTTTTAGGACATACTCGGCAATCAACCATGAAATCATAAACGCAATATCAGTTCTGTTTTGTTTGTATTGGCATAAACATCGCGGGAGAAATACGGTTCTATTTTATTCAGGTATACAAATAATTGAATTTTTATGCGGTTGACAAAATCGCATGCGTGTAGGTGTTTACAGTTTGCTGCTTTTCAATGAACTGAACAGGTCAAAACAAGAAATCACGCACCAACAATGCAATCTACATCAGTGCAATCTCAAAATATCAAAATATTTTGATATTGCTGAAATCTCGATTGCAATCCCAAGTGAAATCAGAAACACGAATACTAACGATGCAATCTACAATGCAATTTGCCAGATTGCGGAAACAGATTGCATTGTGAGTACCTTTCTTAACAAACATCGGTATTATGGATGATCGTTTACAACGAACTATTAGAAAACCGCATGGAAATATATTCGCTTAAATATATACTGTTAGGTTCGGTTACAACGAGCAAGTTATATTTTTCAAGTTTATTTCCAGTTATTTTTCAAGTACAAATAACTCATTCACTTCAATAGCGTCACAACTAAAAAAACAGTTTTGCTGAAAACGCGGCTTAAGGTTTCAATTTGCATACAACTCAATGAAGACATGAAAAAATATTCTTCTCTCAGGAGGTGATGGTACAAGCTATTTATATGAAATTTTTACACAATATAAAATACGAAATGCCGCGTTATCCCGTTTTATGACACTATTGATGTAAACAAGCGATATGTAATTGAATTCTAATTTTATTGGGTCACTGGATCAAATAAAATAATTTTTGAAGTTTTATAACCTTGTGAGAACCTGACTCCTTTGAAAAACATTTTTTTATAAATTTTTTTAGACTAAATATTTCTAGTCTTTTATATATCTATTCATGATGATAATGTGCCAGTTGAAAAGGGCAGAGTTACACAAAGTAATGAAATCCACAGTACACTATTGTGTCACAAAAGCCCCAGGTATTTGCAAGATTTCGTAAAAGACGTCTGGATAGGCGTGTCAGGTTTATTAAGCGCTTATTTGACATATTTCTATGAGAAATTTGTCAAATAAACCTGTAATAAACCAAAAATATTTTTATGCATTAGATCGTAAATATATTAATAAATTAAAGTCAGCTTAGCCGAAGTATATAAAACAAAATTTTTGGAATTTTATAGACGTATGCATGCTCACTCTTGAAAAAGCAAAATCATTGCTTTGCGTAAGCGCAATCTGCACCCAAATTAGTAACACCTAAGACTATTTGTCCACAAAAATTCGGCTCTCTACCGTATAATACTATGTTAAATTTATATGGGTGTAATCCCTCCAACTTTTTTACACTTAAGATATTTTTAGCCAGTGTTTATCATTCGTGTCAAATTTCATTGGAAACTGGTAATAATAAATACTTAAATGGTATATTTAAATGTTCTTACCGTAGGTGATTACTTAATTAGGTCTAATTGTCAGTTATGCCAACTTTTTCAGAGCAAAAAGCACTGTTCGTTCATCAAAAAAGCACTAAATGCAATAACTATGTTTGTACATATGTACAGGATATAGATTTCAATTCAAATTTTGTTTTTACTCTTTTATACATTAAATTAAATCATCCGGTATAGTCGAAATATCAAAGCACTTGAATAATATTTAAGTGGAAATGTTTTGAATTTTTGGTATTTAAATGTGGTAATGTTAATGGTAACAGAGCAAAAAGTTAGTTTTAGAAATGGACTATTATTAGCTAAATTTTTATAATTATGAACTGCAATCCAAAATTGATCAGTTCTGAGCAAATTTTTCCATTTATGTAGTCTTACAATTTTAATGCTTCGTTCTTCTGCATTTCTTCAACTTCACTGTATTTATTATTATATTCTTTTATAACGTCTATGAATCCTCTGTAATTTCTAGAAACATGTTCTTGACGCTACATTAAAGTTTTTTTTTACAATTTTGAAATTATGTAGCTATTTAGTTCTAAAATCAATTAATTTTTTCGTGATAGCCATTTTTGCACACTGTGAATGAGAAAGTATTTCATCCAATTGAATAAAGACTTTGCAAAGAAAACTTTGCGTACCTAAGAGGGGTCTAATCAGATATTTTTAGACAAACAAAATTCATATTATTGTATCATGCAAACAACCAAGACGTTACGTCCAATTCTCAAACTTCATATGTGTCTAAAAAGCAAACAGAATATTGTTATTATGTTTTTCCGTGAATTTTTATAGGAAATTTGATAATTAGGAAGGAACACCTAATAGTCAAAGAAGAAAGTACAGTCACCTGGTTAGATTTTCATTGAGTATGTGTGTAAGTTTTTTAAAATTAGAGTTTCAAAAAAGTGGAAAAATCTTAATTCGCGTTTTTTATGAAGCTACTGGACTATTACAAATTAATCACCTCTATCGCGAATAAACGTTCCCAAGACAAAACTCCCAAATTTTATGATTTGCTATCATGAATGTTCCCATAGAAAATTTTTGGGAATGAATTCACAAACATAAAAACTATGGCATCACGAATATTTACTCCCAACAACTATTTTACAAAATTAATTCACAAAACTTGTTATTGGGAACAAGAAGTACACATGTAAGTTGCTACATATTTGTTTTTAAATGTCCAACTTTATTAAACTTATTTTTATTGAAGGAGTATTAGTAAAGATAAAAAGATGAAAGATTTTGCCTGGTGGAAGCCATGTCCGCGCAGCTAGCGTATGGTAAGGGATTTCAAAAAGAGAAAAAAGAGGATGTGGCAAAATTTTGGAATGTGCTATGCACTACGTTGAACAGCCGTGGGTCGCCTATTAAATCTATCGGAGTGGAAAAAGGTAAGAGTACATACATATGTAGCGGGTGATTATTGTTGGTTTAATAACTGTGACTTAAAATTTATATGCATACATACATATGTAGGTGTGGATCGACCAAAAACGACACATAAGAAAAAAACTCACCGAAAACAAAAAAACCGCAACAAAACTGGTGGTGGTCCAAAACATTTTACCCCTAGGAGGCAAGTTTTCTTCCAACATGTTCAGTAGGAATTGGAAAGCATCTTTGTTAAGTCTATAATATTCCTGAAACCTGTCAAAAACATTTGATTTAGAGACAAACACATTTAAATCTTTACGTTTTTTACCTTGTCTCCGTTAACGATAGCGGATCTGATTCATCGCGTATATGTCTTCGCTGCTATCGTTCCGTGGATTCATTTTAAATTAACACCTTTCTTCACAAAATAAACTTTTCTTTTATAAGCCCGCAAACTATTTATAAATCAAAACAAACAATTCAAAATAGAAATTGTTACTCCCATGATATTCACAATAGATTTTTTATTCCCAAAACATTCGCGATACCAATTTGTTGGGGATGGGAATACACGCAACTTATTCCCATAACATTCGCGATAGGGGTGAATATTTAGTCTAACTGCAAAACGCACTAAAATTACTCAAATTAAAGTTAAAAAAGCACCAATTTAGGGCTATGAAGATGAAGGAAGAGAGAGAGAGAGGAAAGGAAAGCTTCATTCTTTTACAACTCTGTTTTTTTTGTTTTGCACACTTTTTAATAATGCAGTGTTGCAGCGCCTTCTGGTGTCAAATGAGGCGTATTAAATTTTGCAGCTGTGCTTATTAGTAGGCATTGGTTATTTTACTTCGCCGATGATTCTGCTACTCAACGGAGGAGGGCGCTCTGATGCTACATTATGATTAGCGTCTGCTGAAGCCGGTATAGTTTTAGTGATCCAGTGCCTTATGCCTGCATCACTTGAACTTTTCCCCCCAACAACTGATACAAAGGACACTAATGCACATCAGAAAAGTGCGCGGTGTTATTTTAATGACTGTCGGACACCGGACTCGAACCCAGGACCTTAGATTTTGTAGTCAACGTGCTAACTACTTCAGCTAATGTCACCCTCATTTGTAATGTTGAAAAAAGCATTAATTTTATTTGAGGCGGAGTGGAACAATCGCTTAAGTCGAATGAAAAGAAGTTCAGCTTTACTTATGTTTTGTGCCTTTATCCCATTCACTATAAGCATATTTCCAAATTTTTAAAGACTCTACAGTGCAAACATTTATACGTAAATTACACAGAGAAAAGTGATTTGTAAATACAATTAATTTTTTTGTTATATCAATTAAATAATTACTGATTTTGAACCTACAACGATTTTTGTAAATAAAATTAACGAAATTGTAAGTTAAAGGAAAATCTTAAAAATATTTTCTATTAAATATATCAATAAATAGTTTTTTGAATTTTATTTATTTTTTTAAATTTATTTTTGTTAGATTTCAAAGTTATTTCAATTAAAGTTATTGTTATATTAACAATGCGAATTGCTGAATTTCCGTATAAATTTTGATTATCATAATTGTTATATTAGCAATGGTTTTATACACAATCGCAATCCTCGAAACGATTTTTTGCTTGTCTGCGAAAAACACTGAGGGCCTGTCCCACGATGTCGACAGCGTTCGACTTGTCGCACACTTATATTCAAAACAAAAAAATTAAATTTTCTTGTTGTTTCCAATGTAACTGTGCGACAAGTCGAACGCTGTCGACATCGTGGGACAGGCCCTGGATGTCTTTGGGCGGAGTTGAACTGGTTACCTCAGGACAAATAAACCAACTCACTTACCTCTGACCTAAAGAGCAACAATTTATTAGATACGCAAATAATGAATACACTCAAAACATGGTTTCTTATCTCTCTTCGACATGTGCGCATTCCTTTATGATATTTAACAAATAATTTTGTTAAGTACTTTAATTGACTACAAAATCTTAATTTTGTTATATCAACAATGATGATTGTTAATTTTTAAATTAAATGTGAACAATTTGTTTAGTTGGTTGCATTTCGATTATATTTTTTTCGTCGTATCTACAAATGTTTAAAAATCTGTCATAATTAACTGCCAAATTATAAACAATAATAGAAAGGGGTTATTTCATTCACTTCAACTATTTCAATTCGTTACTTCTTTCTCCATTTATGTTATGTATGTACTATATACAAGATGTTGCATACTATTTATCAACATACGTATATATGTACGTATATTTTTAGTTAAAATAACTAATTAAAGAAAAACAACATAAGCCGGCTTAGCCGACTTTTTGAACTAGCCGTGCAAAAAACGGCTAGGCGATGTAATTGTCGGCTGATAGCGGAATTTGAGCCTCCGCCGACAATTTTCGTGCCAGCCGCCGCCGCCGATGAAAATCCTTGGGCGCAGGTCACCGGTGTACACACTCATTAGAGACCTGCGTAAACAGTCTTGAGATATAAATACGTCATGTTTTTTAAATGTTTTCACGTTGCATGTATTATACTAAACCAATAATAAATGCACACATACATACATGCATGACGTTTGTACACGCGCTCATGCGTAGAAAGAAGCAATTATCACAAATTCTTCCGTCACGAAGTGTTTTCTTCTTTACTCTTATACCTACAATATTCAAACAAATTTCTTGCAAACAATGTTGTTAACGTTTGTTTTATGAGATTTCGCTGTAGTAAAGCATTTGAAAAATCCCTCGTCTTGAAAGTTCTTATAAGATGTCTTGTGCAGGAGACTATTGTCAATTGACTTAAACGAGTAGTTGCAACTTATCATCAGCAATAGTCACTTTCCTCCGAAAATAAGTATTTTTTTGTGGTAAAAACTCATATATTTTTAAACCATTTGGTTTTGGGAATTAGCCACGTGTTTGGCTGTTTTAGTTTTCTAAAATCGTGCGATTTTAAATCGATCGGTTTATTGAACAGCCTTTTAAAAATAACATAAACAAGCAAATTAAATAATATGTGTACAATTAGTAAAGAACAGAGGACAATGGTAAGACTGTTGTAAATATAGAGATGGTAAAATTGAGCTTTCATTACAAAAAAGCTTTCAGCAAATTGAAATAAGATGAATCAAAACAATTCACATATTCCATTTGTTCCAAAAAGTTACGTATATAATAGGCTTTTCACACTTGCCCACATTTTCGTGGAATGTGTGGAAGATGTTGAAAATGTGAAACATACGTTCACATTACAACATCTAACATCAACCATTATACATATATAGCTGTCAAAATAAATAAGGCCACGTTTTGTGTAAAAAATAATAAAAATTAAAAAAAATGAATAATGAAGAGAAATTAATAAGACTAGTTGTTAATTTGCAAGAGCAATCTCTACTATTAATGCAGTGTGTAGAATCCATAAAAAGCTTACTGGAGGAAGAAGATGATGAAGACATAGTTTTGTACAATCTTATCCAGCAACATAGCTTCTATTTCTTCCGTCCAACAAATTCGGAGACTGGTTTTCTTTTTTACTACAAACAAATAGATACATACAAATGTAAGAATGTACATACAACAAAATGTTTGTATATACAAGGAATAATTATGTACAAATATTTAAAAATAAAAATACTTAGATGTTTCGCTCATTTTTAATAACTTTGTAAATACTTTTTATGTCATTAAATGTCAAAAATTCCAGTGATGCCACTACAATTTTTTTTCACATCAGTGAAGGCACTAAAATAATCAAAAGATGTTGAGTGGAACAAAATGAGTTAGGAACATTTTAAAAAGATGTTGAAAGATGTTGTTTTTTAGCCCTGTACATTTCTTATGGGAAATTTTCAACATCATCGCAAACTGATGGTAGATGTTAGATGTTGATAAGTGTGAAAAGGCTATAAAGCAGAAATCTACATCAACTGACACCACACACAGTGGACCAAACACAGAAGAACGCTGATGATGAAGGTTTAGTGGCCTTCGAAAACGGCTGGCTGTTCCGTTCAACTATGTGTTGTCAGAATATTTACAACTAACTTTGGTGTTATTTGTTCATTAATAATTATCACATGTAATTTGGCTTAAGAAGCGATACGAACTTTAGCCTGTTCAAATCATAAATATAGAAAAAAAGATTGTCAAAATGGAAAAAAATCGCCGTAATGAAAAAACACCAAAAACCAAAAAAAAACATCACCAAAACGTAGAAAAATAGTGACAAAACCGAAAAAACCCAAAAACAAAAAAAAAATGCCAAAACTATATATTATATAGGCTTAATCCCTTGGTGCGCGGGTCAAAGTCGCTCTTATTTTTATTGTAATATAGTTGAATTCATGGAACTGAATTTTACGACTTATTAATTTTATCAGGATGATTGTGGTAAAATAAAAATTTCTTCTAGATTGTAAAAACGGTATGTTATGGCAACGTGGATTAAATATGGCATATGCCATGAATTTTTTTTTAGTAGAACTGGCAATCAGGCAAAGAATGCTTACTACAATTACTAAGTTTTGCCTTCATTAGAAAGGGATAGTGATAGACAGTGTGGCCACAACTAAAGAAATTGTAAATTATAAATGGGGCTTAAAATAATGTAAAAAATGCTACAAAAACATGTGAAAATGCCAAAATTTTGAAATGATTTTTTAATAATTATATCCTTCTTATTTACCAAAACATTATTTTCATTGATCTGAAAGCTCTTTCTATTTTGGCCAACTTTTATATGAAATCAACACACTGTGTCTACGTACATAATGACTTTATTTATTTATTTACTTTCAGCTTCCACAATTGTTGAATTGGCAGTCAAACGCAGCCAGAAGTTAGCGCGGCCCACCTCAGTGGGTATTGTACCCTCAACACCTGTGATTTCTGGCAGAGATCGCACGGCATCAATAACTGGACCTCAGCATGTCGATGTAATACATTTGATCTATATTTTTTTTAATTATTCTTAAAATATAGCTTGATATTATTTTCCAAACTTTCTTTAGAGCATCAAACGCCGTGAAATGGAAACGTATAAGGTACAGACACTCCAGAAAATGCTTGAACAGGAAAAACTTAATTTGGAACGTTTAAAAGGCGACACAAATAATCGCAGTTATAAATTATCTGAAGCCAATATAAAAAAGCTGCGGGAGCAGTTGCGCCAAGTGGGTGCTGATGTAAGATTTTTTGTTTAATTTTTGTCTTTTATGAATTTTGTGATAAATTTTTGTTTCCTCCTTGTCCTTTGTTTATTTAAAAAAAAATATATATAATTTTTTTTCATTTTAATCTTGTTGTTTGATTAATTTTTGTTATAATTCAGTAGATTTTCTGAACTGGATTCCTACATATTTTACCCTTCAATCATAAAAATGCTTTCATGCTCGTTCCGCTTGTCTTATTTTAAGATATAATAATTGTAATTAAAGTTCTTATATAAAGTGGTTACTTTGAGTATAAGTGGGTCTTGAAAGTTAAAAAAAACTCATTAGAAAACTTTCACAATATATTATGATTAGGATTGAAGTAAAAAATTAAATAATTAAAATTATTCTAAATCATGCTAGACTTTCAAACTCCGCATTATGTTGAAGCTTTACTACTTTTTTTTTGCATGCCTGGTCCTTACAATTTAATTCTGAAAAAAGAAAACTATCTACCGTTCATATTAATATAAAATTTATCTAGGAATTATTCGTTTATTTTATTTTTTGATCTCAGTTTTTAAAGTTTAATATCGTTTCACAATATATATATATATATATATATATATATATATATATATATATATATATATATATACATATATATATAGTTATAAAATTTATGAAACTGCGTCACACATTCATGCTAAAGTCGAAAGGTTTCCCTTTTATTATTCGAAACCGAATTTAATTTTTGGTGATTCTTCTAAAAACTATATGTATACACCTATCTATCCATGTGCAAAAGTATCAGTTGTTTCGATGTTAAAATCTGGGTGCTAATTCCCGCAGTCGTAATCGAAACTGCATTCGAATATATATTGATTTCGAAATCAAAAAAACGAATCGAGGTTTTGTTTCAGTCTTCAAAAAAGGCAAATAAATTCATTTCACAACACTCAATAAATTGTAAGCAAAAACATATGCTTGTATTTATGTATGTGTGCAAAAAAATATGTATTTATATTAGGGTGGCCGTTATTTATTTTTTTGTTTAGATTTCTTTTACTCTCACCCCCATATCGGTTCAGTTTTATGTAAAAAAAATACAAAAAAATTTCATACCGATAAGTTGTGTTTTAGGGGGTATGTCCGGCGCTCAAGCCAATATATTCAATGTAATTTTTTTTTGTTTAGTTTTATTTTGACTACCCTGCAAATAATGCGACTAGTCTATACATGCATGTAAAGACTAGTCCAAAGAGGAGTAAGAGTACCACAAAACTACTCAAAATATATGAAAAAATGTGGTCGACTTAACATTGCGATGTCCTAGGGTTGGACCACATGGTCCAACTATGCATTACATCAGACTAACCCCAAAACTACTCCACATGGAATAGTTATAGACTACTCGCATACAATTTGTGAGTGCCTAAGAAGAACGATCATAATCGTTTAAACACGAACACTTATCGTACAGCATTGAATGCTTGTAAGAAATCGACATGATCCATGACTGCTTTACATGGGACCATGATGTTACTAGTCTGTTTCATCTAGATTGGACCACGTCTCCAATATTATTTACAGGGTATATGTATATGTATGAAATAATTTAAACGAATTAGATCGTTCTTCTTAGGCATTTACAAATTGTATGGGAATAGTCTATAACTATTCCATATGGAGTAGTTTTGGGGTTAGTCCGATGTAATGCAAAGTTGGACCATGTGGTCCAACCCTAGGACATCGCAATGTTAAATCAACCACCTTTTTTCATATATTTGGAGTAGTTTTGTGGTAGTCCTACTTCTCTTTGGACTAGTCTTTACATGCATGTATGATCTAGTCGCATTATTTGCAGGGATATATAAGCTCTTATTGTACAGGCTTAAAATAAAAAATTTCCATATAAATATAATTTTGTTACAAAAAATTGTTGGTATTTTGTTGGTTATTTTCCTCATTATTTTCTAAAATATTAATTTTAGCAAAAAACTTTCAGGCTAATGTTGTTGACTTGAGCTAAAATATTATTATTATTATATTATTATTATTTTGCATCCTGTACGTTTGAGTGCGTGTAAAGCACCCCATACACGTTTCAATTTAATTGTGAATTGAGTCCTTCAATTGAATTGATTCTTGGCCACACACTTCATAAACTGAATTGAAAGATTTTCATTCAACTGTCAAATTTATATTTTTTTCACAATTAAAAATTTTAAAATTTAAAACTTCTATTGCATTCATTCCTTAATTTTAATATTTTTTATTTAGAATTCAATGAAATTAAATACAATTTTAAAAATACATAAATTTTTCTATACAAAATAAAGCTACAAACATAAATTTTGACAGCTTATCAAGAGACTCGAACACACACAGCACAATCGAATTGAAAGATTTACTAGTCAACATGAAAAATCAAAATCTTTTGATTTTTCTTCAACCAACTCGACAACTGCCAAACTAATCAATTGACAAAGCCATACACGCTTTGATTTGGACAACAACCGACTCAATTGAAAATTGAATTGAATCGTGTATGGGCTGCTTAAGATATAGATGGTAAGCTATTATGTGATTAACCGCATAAAACTAATGTTAATGCATATGTGTGCGAATCCAGGTGCGCAGAATAATAAAAGATCATAGACACATACATGCATGACGTTTGTACACGCGCTCATGCGTAGAAAGAAGCAAGCATCACAAATTCTTCCGTCTCGAAGTGTTTTCTTCTTGCAAATTTCTTGCAAACAGTGTTGTTAACGTTTGTTTTATAAGATTTCGCTGTTGTAAAGCATTTGAAAAATCCGTCTTAAAAGTTCATATAAGATGTCTTGTGCAGGCTACTAACACACATTAATGAGAACAACTAACTTGTGTGTATCGCATACTCTTAAGAATCAGCGTTGCCAACAATAAGAAAATATGTGATGAGAATTTACTAAATTTTTATTTTTATTACATATTTATTTACTAGGGTGATCGATTATTCGACTTTTTCCAGAAACCGGTTTTCGAATAGTTCGAATATTTGAAATTATAAAAAACCCGGTTTCGGTTTTTACAATTCAGGAAAAACCAGTCAACCGGTTTTTTTTAAAGTAAGAAAATTATTGCACAAAAGTTTTTGTTTTAAATTGCTTTATTAAAAAAAAGAGTTAACAGTTCATGTAAATACTATAAAACAATACTAAAATTAAAGGTAAAGCATAAAAATTGACTTTCTATACTTATGTATATATAGTACATAAATATGTATATACATATAATATACAGTTGAGGAATAAACTCTACATAAAACCATAATTTTTAGGTTTTGTGGAAATTTGGGAAGAAATTCAAAAAATTAATTATGCCAATATTTATGGTGCTAATAAATATGTTTATACAAAAAATAAAAAAATAGTTATAATAACACCTACAGTAGCAAAAATATTCAAAATACATAGAAAAAAAGTATACATACAGGCATAAAATACATGAAAAAATACGTGCAATATGTTTGATGTTGTCAACTTGTTTGAAAATTCTGTGATTTCTGGTACCAAGCCGTCAACAAATGGCATCCAAATATGGTTTAATAGGTATGTTATTGTTATTATAATAATTTTTGAATTTTTTATTTTTTATATAAACATTTTTATTAGCACCCTAAATATTTACATAATTAATTTTTTGAATTTCTTCCCAAGTTTCCTTAAACCCCAAAAATGATGGGTGTACGTAGAGTTTATTCCTTCATGGTATATGTATATGTACATATGAATGTATGGACAAGGTATCTATATAACATATGAAGCAAAATGTCAACAAAACTAAAAAACACTTTTTGCAACTGTATTTTGATATCCATTGCACAACATAAGGCCAATTAAATTCGCCTCTGCTATTAACTCATAAAATAATTTCTCTTAAATTTCACGTTTCAGTAAATGTCGCCATGCTCAAAAAAGCTTAGAGCTTTTACACTAAAAAAACTTACGAAAATCAACAAAACATGCAAAATATACAATCAACATTTTGAAAAGACCGACAACCGTATTGTGAATAAACCGGGTTTTAAAACCAGTTGAAAAACCGAGTCGATCACCCTACTATTTACCAAAGGTAAATCAATAATTGTACACAACAATCATTTCTCACATTCCGTTTCATTAGAATTTACGTTAAATAGCTGATGTTAATAACAATCTCTACCCAAGTAGATAGACTAGGGTGCCGATGAAGTGCGTTGCTGCACAGAAAAATATCGGTATATCCCCCAGCTTAAAAGTATAATTTAATTTTTCTTCTCTTCTTTAGAAACTCACATTAATTAATAAAAATATTTCATTCATTAAAAAGAATTTAAATTACTAAACTTAAGCCTGACTAAAAATTATTTCTGATTAAAAAAATTTTTTATTTTAAGAAAATTATTGTGGCAACCAGAAAATTTGGTTTGTCAACGTACGTTGTCATGCATGAATAAATACGGCATGCAAATGCATTTGCAAGCATATCTTTAAATTATTTTAAGAAAATTTTCTACAAACTATCTCTTTACTCATCTTAACATTGGCGTAGCAACAAGAGAAAATGAATTTCTTCATATACAAAACTTGAGTGTTTCTTCTGACTATAATAAAATTAAGTTTGGTTTTGGATATTTAAACTTTGAAGTTAGGGAAATGAGACAAAAATTTCACTGGCATCAATGGTTTGTGCTAAGAGTATAACACACACAATTTTAAAATTTGATGGTATGGGTTGCCGACCACGGCTTTAAGCAAGGCAAATTCATGACAGGTAAAGTTAATACTACAACAAAATACAAACAATAAAAACAATATGGTATTTTGTTGTTGCCTTAGAGGCTCGTATGTCAAAAGCCGCTGATTGAAGTTACTCCAGCAGAGATCTAGGCCATGACGGCTCACAACCGGCTGAGCCGAGCCGTCGATAATTTTAGTCAGCTACGCCGCCGCTGGAAAAAGTTTGGTTTATGTTGCCTGAAAAACAGCCCCCGATTCTTCATGCACAATATAATCTAATAATTATTTTATTTATTTAAAAATATTTATTATATGACATACTTTCATACGTTTATTTTAATTGATATGTATTTGATAGTGGCTAAGCATTGGCTATATATTTCTTTGGTGCTTTGCCAAATCATCAGTAGACTTCAAGCATATATTTTGAACACTTACAAACCTCTTATCTTATGGACAGACTTTCAAAAACTATTTGAGAATTCACAAATAATAATATATTTAATATTTATGATTTTAATAGGCTAAAGTTCGTATCGCTTTTTAAGCCAAATTACAAGTGATAATTATTAATGAACAAATAACACCAAAGGTAGTTGTAAATATTCTGACAACACATAGTTGAACGGAACAGCCAGCCGTTTTCGAAGGCCACTAAACCTTCATCATCAGCGTTCTTTTGTGTTTGGTTCACTGTGTGTGGTGTCAGTTGATGTAGATTTCTGCTTTATATACTTAGCATTATTGCAAATGGAATATGTGAATTGTTTTGATTTATCGTATTTCAATTTGATGAAAGCTTTTTTGTATTGTAAGCTCAATTTTACCATCTCTATACTTACAACAGTCTTACCATTGTCGTTTTTTCTTTTACTAATTATACACATGTTAGTTAATTTGCTTATTTTTTGTTCTACTTAAGACAAACTTTTTTGGTTTGTTACTTTTAAGTATATTTTTATTTAATTTTATATATTTAAAAATCACAAAAGAAAAATAAGCGTAGAGGCTTAAAAACTTTAACAAAATATATGGATGAAGTCTTCTTAATGATTTGGAAAAGCACCAACCAAATATATATACAATGCTAAACCACCAGCAAATAAATTTCAAGTATTAAATGACAATATGTCAAATAATAAATTTCTTAAATGTTAAATTTATACTTTATTTTCCATTTTGCCTTATAAATACTTTTATTGCTATCCAATGGATTTTATATTGTATAAAGGTGTAGAAAAATAAAATATACCTATTCATATCGAATATAAATTATTTGCTGGGTGAATTCTCAAATAGTTTTTGACACAGAAATTTTTGAAAGTCTGTCCATAAGATAAGAGGTTTGTAAGTCCCTGTCCATACTTGCAATTTTTGTTGCAGCAATTCTTGAGTTTATTCGTTATAGAGGTGAGAAGATTGGGGAGGGGTACACAGTTTCATGTGCTCGGCAATTCCCTTTTGAATTGAAATTCGTAATTATTAATTTCAAGTTGTTAGTTGTATTTGAAGTTTTTTATAATTTTATTTCTTCAGTTGTACGAAAAACAAAAAACTATAGCAAAAAGTAAATATAATTGTTAATTTTTCAAGGAAATTTGTGCTGGTTTAATTTTTTTTAATGCATAATTGCAATATTATAATTTCGTAATGTGGACACTTATGGAATTTTGAGCAGAATTTTAAGAAATTGCAGCAACAAAAATTGCAAGTCTGGACGAGGACTAAGTGTTCAAAATATATGGTTGAAGTCTACTGATGATTTGGCAAAGCACCAATGAAATATATAGATAATGCTTAACCACTAGCACGTAAATATCTGCTTTATTTGTTTTTAAATTCTTTTTTATCTTAAATTTTGTATTTCATGTTATTTGATTATCAGCTTCCGCCGACAATTTTTCCAAGAGCTGGCACCGCCGAAAAATTGTCCGGCGCAGGTCTGTATATATAAACAACTTTTGACATTCGAGCCAACAGTTATTTGAATTCGCCTTGAATTAGGCAAAAAAAAAATAGATCAGCTGAAGGCGAATCCATAACAGGTGACCTTATCGCTACAACAATACTAAAAACAACATGCAATTCGTCTGGTTTCAAAAACCCCATCTGTCAAAAATAGTTGACTAAAATACCAATCCATACATATTTATAAAAAGACATTTTACTATCCAGGTGCATCTACTATCAACAACACAGAAAATAATATCTGTAAAATAAATGTAATTAAAATGATGAAAAAAGAAGAGCTAGAAGGGAATGGCAACAGCACAGATCACCCCAAAATAAAATTAGATTTAAAGAGTGCACGAAACGACTCCAAGAGTTGCTTGCATCTGAGAAAACTGCATCTTTTAAAAATTATGTGGAAGGTCTTGGTGTCACACCAGCATCTAATTTCTCTTTGTGGCGCGCTGCTAAAAAGCTTAAAAGACCCGTTGAGTTTAAACCACCTCTGCGCACTTCGACCGGTGATTGGGCAAGAAGCGATACTGAAAAAGGTAAAATATTTGCTGAGCATGTAAAATCCGTATTTACCCCAAATACATGTACTGGTGTTGCTGATTTGCCGAGTGTAGTTGCTCTTCCCCCTCGTCCCTCAAAGTTTAAGATGCGTGATGTACATAAACTAATTGCTGAGCTCAACCCGAAGAAAGCTCCAGGTATTGATGGTATTAGTAACAAGATGCTGATGAATCTGCCTCGCACTGCAACTAGAATCTTACTATTTATTTTTAATGCCATATTACGACTAGAGTATTATCCACACAGCTGGAAGCTTTCCAAGGTCAAAATGACTCCAAAGCCGGGCAAAGATCTTACTAAAGCTGAGTCTTACAGGCCAATAAGTTTACTATCAACAATATCAAAGCTTTTCGAAAAGCTGCTCATGACAAAATTATCCCCAATTCTAACTGATAGTGGGTGCATACCGGGCCATCAATTTGGTTTTAGAAGTCAGCATAGTACCATTGAACAAATGCATAGATTGGTTCAAGTTATAAGAAGAACATTTGAAGAAAAGAAGTATTGTTCTACTCTCTTTATTGATGTTTCTCAGGCATTTGATAAAGTATGGCATGAAGGCCTAATTTTAAAATTGAAGACATATCTACCAATAAATTTTCTAAAGCTATTGGAAAGTTATATTCTATCCCGGAAATTCATTGTTGTGGAAGGAGACTTCATCAGTGTTCCCGAATCTATATCTGCCGGTGTGCCACAGGGGAGTATACTGGGACCAGTTTTGTATTTGATTTATACTTGTGATATGCCTGTTAGCACTAAAATCCATTCATCTACTTTTGCCGATGATACAGCCTTCTTTAGCATGCACGAAAACCCTCACGAGGCATCCCGATATCTTCAGGAACATATTACCCAACTGGAACTATGGTTAAAGCTATGGAGAATTAAAGTAAATGAGCAGAAGTGTGCGCAGGTAACATTTACTCTGCTTCACCTTCCAATGTCGAGAGAATCCAACGAAGGCAAAACAAAATTTTACGTATGATAACTTCGGCTCCATGGTACATCAAAAATTCAAATATACATCGTGATTTGAATATGCCACTTGTGATTGAAGAAATTGCAAAATATGCAGGCAAATATTTAACAAAACTCGAATCACATCCTAACCCGCTTGCTCGTAATATTTTGAACTTTACTGGACACATCCGCCTAAAAAAGAGGGACACAAGGGCTCTTATACTCAACACTCCAGATGGGACTACTTGAAAATACTTTTTTTTTCCTTTTTGATTATCACTACTTATGTATTATTTATAACTATCACTAAGTTTATGTCCGACAGTGGTCGGGCCTAATAATTATATTCTAGATTTAAGATTTGAATACTTATTGTTAGTTCATATTTGAAGATACAATAAATAAATACATGCATTAAAAAAAAAATTAATAAAGACGGTTCTAGTTAAATGATCCTGATATTTTGGGACAACGTAAAGAAACCTGACTTGCTGCCTTATTGCAGCCTTTCCGATGGTTTGTTTAACGCGAAATCAGTGGTGTAAAATGTGTTTTACTGGCCGTCATGGCCGTAAACAAAATATTATCCTTAAATGCATGAAGTTATTCACAAAAACGAACAATGAAATACTTAAGTGTACAACAAATAAACGTGCGTCTTATTTATACATACATACATATATAAGAAATCAGCTAGTACTAGCTGAGCCCGGAAGAGTTGTCATTCCCCCACATTTAAGAACTTGCGTTGTGTTGAGTTGATACATCAGGAAATGCAGCGCATTGTGGCAATGAAGTGCAACAGGAAATGTTAAGGTATGCTTGAATATTTATTTCTATGCATAAACTTAATTTATAATATACATATGTATACATACATATGTATGTATGTATGTTTATCAGCTGTGTCACAGATTCCGTTCGGAATGGTTTTGATTCCGTATTAACCATTCCGTTCAAATTTCATTTTGGTGCTTCAGATTCACATCGTTTTCATCAATCCGAAAAAAATGCTTAATCTTACAAGTGTGGTAATATAATTTTGTAGTAAATGATAATGTTTAGTCGTTTTAAATTGTTTTTGTATGAATATTTTATTTCTGCCTTGTATTTTTTTGTTTTGTGTGCTGCCAATATGAAGATTTTGATAAAGTACAAACAAAAATTGTATGGCAATACCAAAGAAACCAATTCCGTACATTTTGTTCTGTTGATTTTATTTTTGTAATGACGAGAAATTTACATAATAAATAAATAAAAACTAAATAATTGTAATCCAGCTTTGAATAAAAAAATTAAAAATAGTATTCTTTATTGAAAAAAAATTGTTAAAAATATTTTTTTTTACTTTAACATGCAGAAAATGTTAATTCCGTCCATGAAAATAAAAGTGATTTCATTCCGAATTTTTTTTTCGTTTTTCGTTTTCTGTAGCACCAAAATACGGATTGAATTCCGTTTCCGAATGGAATTAAGCTCTGTGACATGGCTGTATATCTATTTAAGGTTTCCCAAAATTGCACGGAAAAATTGTTGATGTGGTGACAACGTTATTGCGTCGTCGTTTACCAGCCACCAATGTCATGGTTGCGAATTGGTAGAAATATTTTATATTCGATAAAATTTTTTAAAAATCATCTCCAATAAACTAATGGAGTTAATCATTTTGCAAGAGTTAATTTAGAATGCATAGGTAAGTAAGGGTGGTGCTATACCGCACCTCCACTCGGAGACCCAATTGGGTTCCATTGTGATAAATATTCATACATTATAATCTTTTTTACTTTAAAACATATTTTTTAAACATAAAGAACGATATAATTTTTTTCACTTTATGTGTAAAAAAAATCAGACAAAAGAAGACAATTTGACAGTTGGGGTCTAAGCAGTCTTCGAACACCTGATATTCATCGCGACTGTTAAGGTCACCTGTTATGAATTCGCCTTGGATCAGCTGTGATTTCAACTTTACCTGTTATGAATTTGCCTTGGGTTTAAGGCTGAATCAGACGTGACATAACCATAGGTGATTATAGGTGACTCGCAATAACCATTGCCATAGAAACCGACTGAAATTTGGTTTGGTTATGGCTATAGCTTTATAGCTATGTCACGTCTAATTTATGTTTTAAAACCTGCATTATTGTGGCGCTATTCAAATTCTATTTTTTTATAGTTTGATAAATATACGTTCACTGCTTCTAATGGCTTCGTTAATCAAATCGTATCGTCTTTCTTTTGAAATTGTATCGTTTAAGTAAGAATGTTAGTTATTAAAAACGTGAGGCTGCTAGCAAATCTATCAGCTGTTATTGTGTTTCTCTTTGTTTTCTACGTTGATTTTTTGTTAACAAGTTTATAACGAAGAATTCGTTTGACAATTACGTTTGCGCCTTGTTTGATGCATACCAAGGGATGCGTACAATTTTTTGACAATTACTTTGTAAGACTATTTGAGAAGCCTAAAGCTATCTACAGACGGTTGTCAGATCTTACAATATTGCCAGTAAAATGTGCTCAAAAATTCTTACAACCGTGTGAACTGAGAATTTTTGTCAGACGTCGTTGCCAGAAAAAGCATTGTCAGTACATTGCAAGACTAGCACCTGACAACAAATTGTCAAACATCTTACAATCGTGTGAACACATTGCAAAATTATTGCCAGGTATTTGTCACACATTTAAATATTGTCAGATGTGCGAAGTTTATGCATCTGACAATGGCGTCATTGTAAGAGGATTCTTTTTATGGGCAACACTGCACACGCTTGATTTTAAAGAAAAGATTTATAATAAAATATATGCAGAAAAAATCATTTCAATTGCTTCTTTATGGTCCATAATAATTTATACTTTCACTTTTTACATTTAACACAAACACAAACGATAAACGCATAACAACAGATCTAACAATGTGTGCATATGACAACCGTGTGAACTGACAATTTTTCTACTGACGATTTTGTCAGATGAATTTATTGTCATACAACCGTCTGGCAAAAAATTGTAAGATTTTCTGACGACCGTGTGAACTGACAAGGAATATTGTGCTGGCAATTTTCGATTGCCAGTACGTTGTCAGCACATTGCTAGATCTGACAATATTGTAAGATCTGACAATCACCTGTACATAGCTTAATGCATGTACCTGTTTAAATGTGCCTTGAGTATAACATAGCGTCTATACCTGACATAATATCAAATATATTTCTATCAGCAAACGTCAAATTCCATAGCAATATTAAGCTATGTACAGACGATTGTCAGATCTTACAATATTGTCAGATCTGGCAATGTGCTGACAATGTACTGGCAATCGAAAATTGCCATCACAATATTCCTCATCAGTTCACACGGTTGTCAGAAAATCTTACAATTTATTGCCAGACGGTTGTATGACAATAAATTCATCTGACAAAATCGTCAACAGATAAATTGTTAGTCCACACGGTTGTTATATGCAAAAATGGTTAGATCTGTTGTTATGCGTTGCCAGATTAAAGCATTTGTTAGAAATTCTTAAATATTTATCGTTTGTGTTCGTTTTAAATGTAAAAAGTGAAAGTATTAATTATTATGGACCATAAAGAAGCAATTGCAATGATTTTGTCTGCATATCTTTTATCATCAATTTTTTTCTTTAAAATCAAGCGTGTGCAGTGTTGTTACGTTTTTCTCTCTATAAAAACGCTTTTCCGTAGATCCGAAGATTTGCAAATGAATACAAAAGCCGAGTGTAGTAATTAGGGTTAAGAATGATACAAGTTTTATTTACAAATATACTTAAACTAAATTACTCAAGAGCTTAAATACACTAATACAACTTAAACTACTGAATTACACACAAATATTCCCAACTGGTTACCACTACGCCTTCCTCGCTGTAGTTTACGCACGTGTCTTAGCTGGCTGCGCAAGTATGCACGTGACACCTCTTTGTCTGCTGCTCGTCACTTACGAAACTCACTCTGCCGTCACTCACAGTTGATACACCAATACCTCTTTGTCTGCTGCTCGTCACACACGGCACTCACTCTGCCGACACTTAAAGTTGATACACAAATAAAGACGCACTGGCGTTACTTACACCCTTACTCACGTCTATTTGCTGCGCTGTTCCCTTTACTCCAGTCGACACGATAGACTTCACAATAATCTCAATTCTACGACAGACTTTGCTGTCACTATAGACTGTCCTATAGTTTCTCCTTTTCCCAACTCACGTGTAAAGCACAGACTGCTCTTAACTATCAACTCACCACTGTATCGCAGATTATTATTAATTCACAACTTAATTATCAACTGACTAACGAGTTCTTAACTTCACTACTTTCTGATTAGCACTAACTATAACTGTTCGCGACTGACTTACAACTGCAACTAACTCACTAGTGTTGTAAAAGTATTGAGTACTGAGTACTCAATACCGGGAGTTTTTCCCGGTACTCAATACACAAAAGTAACTACTCAACACTTTCAGGGTTGCATTTTGTAGTATTCAAGCGAAAGTCTTCCTTTAAAACAACTCTGTGAGCTTGATACAAATAAATATTACTCTGAACCTCATGGAGTTAGTGTAACAAACACCAATTCTGTTAGGAATAATTTTGATACGAAAACAGCCACTACAAAAAAGTACTACAAAATGCATTATTGAACTACTTTAGTCATTAACAAATACTATTGGACAGAAAAAGTGACCCTTTAGAATAGTGGAAGGAAGGCACGTGATAGAATATAACCAGCAAGTCAGGTCCTCACAAACATGAAAAATATTTTAAATTCTTTCAATGTCGGTAAAATTTTATTTCTACATTTCAACAATGACTAAGTAATAACATCAATTGTGAGAAAAAATGTTTATTCAAAAATATTTAGAAGATAATTTAAGAGATTAATGCACTAAAAGTGTTAAAAGTATGTTAAAAATTTTTATGTACAAAAACTAATCTTCAAACTTATTTATTTTCATTTGTTATAAATTAATTGAAATATACTTGTATTTAATCTTTGTTTTTCCATATTGCATTATCAATAAAATAATATAAATAATAATTTTTAACTTCCCATATACATACATATATAAAGTATTGAGTAGTATCGAGTACCCAAATGAAAAAGTATCAAGTATTACTGAGTATTCAAAAGTAGCCGCTTTTTACAACACTATAACTCACTCATTGGATGCGTCACCTCTTTTTATATTTCACACAAATTCCACTAGAAGTTTCAAGCAATGTCTAGACGATCATTATCATCTTATATGCTGCCTAATTAAGTTCATGTGGTAACTATGTACATACATGTGTATATGCATACGTGTGTACATCATTAACTAAGCAATACATGGTGGTTGTTTATCTTTTGCTTTTCGTTTGAATTAGCATGTATGTATGTGTGTAAATATGTGAATCTTCCTAATAAGCAGACGCTTTTTGTTGTTGTTGCTTTTGCTTGTTTACGTGTTACGCACGCTTATTTAGTTGTTTGCTACTATTCTAGATTATTCGTTACATTGACCATGTAGGAATATTTTCGCGTAGCACTTACATTAACCCTGTTGGAATATTTTTGTGTAATGCTGCTTAAACCTGTCGACGGCTTTTTTCGTAACAATATTAATATTATATCAGATATAATATTGTTTTCATAATATATATTAAGAAAACAATATTATGATATCAAGTGTCAAAAAACGCACACATACATAGATACGTGAAGAAAATTTTGTGTATTAAAGTAAAAATTTATACTATTTGATAAAAAAAATGCGGAAATGTTTTAATTGTGCACGATGTATCAAGGAAATACCAAAATTTTTATGAAACAAACATTACTATTAGAATAAACGAAGATGTTTACTGCACGGTTGCCTGATATTTATGAAATATTATGATATTTACAAGAGTACGATTTCCCCTACATAGATATTAATATCAATATTAATATATTTTTCATCTTATTCTGCCGACGTTCTCTCTCATATTATATCAGAGTTAATATCAGGTATAGACGCTATGTAAGGATAGCGAAGTTTCCGTTCAAATCATGGTACCGTATTAATTTAATATTTCCCCATTGTTTCCTGTTTGTTTGAAATTTTTATTCAAAAATTATTTCAAAATTGTTTTTATAAAATAAAGTATTTATAAACTAAACAATTAATGCCCTAATTCTGTTGGACGATTCTATCGTCTTGTCTATGGACGAAAACGGCCACAGATTTTTTTTAAATAATTATTATTTATTGTCTATGCTAGAAGGTTCGTGTGTTTGTTTATGATTTTGTTCATACATTTTTGAAACTATTGTATAATACTTTAATTTAATTTTTATGCTTTAAAAACATGGTAATAATATTTTTATTTTTCATTATCAAAGACAACAACTATTTTTGAAGAAAATAATTTACAGAATTCAAAAACAATAACTCAAAAGTATTTTTCAAAAAACTTTTTTTTAGAAAAGGATGTTACAATCAACAAGAAACACGTGTAGATTAAACAAAATGCAATATCAATTAATATTGTCAATTAATCAAAAACATTAATAAATTTGGGTTCTAACGCAAAATTTAGATGAAAATATAGTTAAAAGATTTGTTTTAAACAGAAAACTTGAAAATATGTGGTAATTTATTTCATAACCACTTTTAAAACTTCAAAAATATGTAGTTATGTATTCCACTTTATTTATTCGCAAATTTTTGTTAATATAATTACACATTTTTGTAAAAAAAATTATATGGGAAGATTTAAATTTTTTACTATATGGGAATATTTTTTCTTATTTCTCTAAAAAAAAACAAACTTCAAAAATCCTTATTTTTCAAAACAAAGAATGAAAGTACCTTATATATTTATATCATGGGTATAACCATGATACAATAATATAAAGGTAGAGAAATTGAAATACAAGAGGAAACAACCCAGCAAAAAATAAATGAACGCGTTCAAAATGAAATAATGTTTCATGCTTTCTTGGACATTTGTTTTTTCGGGCATTCTGAATAACATCGGAAATATTAAGTAATGCTATAGTTTTTGAACTCATTAAAAATGCATGCGATATTACTGGGTAATATATTTTCATAAAACAAGTCTTATCTCCAACAAATAACAAGAGTACAGAAGCTCACTGGTAGAGAGTGTGCCTTGAGCGTGAGAAAAGCTCGGTTCGTATCCAGCGACAAAAAGTTTTATTTATTTGTTTGTTTTGTATATACGTGAAAAAACATCTTCGAATTAGGGAACTTGCATGTGTTTAAATTCATTAATTTGAATTGATATCAAAGTATTTAAGAACATACTGGACAAATGAAAGCAGCTAAAAGTACATACTGTGATAGAGAAAAAATTATTTCTCAAGATTCTACAATTCTGCTTAAACGAAAACAATTATTTCAATTTTGACAATATATACTACCATCAGACATATGGTATGCCTACGGGAAACCCCTTATCCCCCACCATAGCAGATATTGTACTTGACACACTTTTGGACGATGCAATCAAGGAACTGGAATCAATGGGTATTAAAATTAATTTTTTGACGAAATATGTGGATGACATTTTTGCTGTGATAAAAAAATCGGACGAATTATTTATATTAAAAACACTCAACGCGTACCACAACAAAATACAGTTTACGGTAGAAAGAGAACAAACCCTTACCTGGACATATATATAATTAATGATAATGGCAAAATTATTACAAATTGGTACAAAAAACCTACTTCTTCCGGAAGAATAATAAACTTTCATTCGACACAGCCGTTACAAATGAAACTAAATACGGCTACAAATTTTATCAAAAAAGTTCTACAAACAAAAGAGGGACGGATAAACCAAATTTTACAGTGTACCCTACATTCCAAAACTCAGAAACAAAATCTTTAAATAATATAATAAAAGACAAAACAATAACAATTGCACATAGATCAAATAAAACCCTAAGACACTTGTTCACAAACAACAAAACAAAAATCGACAAATTAAAAACAAACAATGTTGTTTACGAAATACAATGTAATGAAAACGAGAGAGAAAGCTGTGATTTATTTTATATAGGCACAACAAGAAGAATGCTAGGGACGAGAATTAATGAACACAAGGCAGACATAAGAAAGGGAAAAGAAGCAACGGCGTTATCACTACATATAAAAGAGTGCAGTCATGTAGCAGACTTAGAAAATATAAAAATATTGGACAAAGAAAAGAAAGGGAACAAACGTTACAATCTTGAAAGTTTGCGGATACAACAAAAAATACAAAGGACAATGAACACAAAGGATTTATATTCCAATACCAAACTACAATATTCTGCTGCAATAATCTGATTTCAACTAAATCTATGATATTAGCGTTAAGATTGACGAATAAATTTGTGTTGTATTGTTTTTACTTATTTATTTATTTTTTATCTACAAAACTCTGTGTCATGAAGTCCAGTTTTTCTATTTTTAATCAATAAGTGATAATAGTGACAATATGTAAAACAAATAATTGTAAGTCAAGATTTAATTGCTGTAATTGTAGAATTCAAAATCTGATTGAACTATCATTCTCTTGCTAGATTTTATGAATAAAAACATAACCCTGAAAAAGTTTGAATAAAGCAAACGAAACGTTGGGGTCTTTAAAAATAAAATAATTTTGTTTTATTTAAAATTGGAATTGACCATAACTAGCCCGAAGGTAACCCCTGTTACAAGAAGTTTAAATATTCAAATTCTCGCCCAAACACATGATCTCCAATGACAAGCTAATGTAAAAATCTTACATGTTTCACCTTAAGGCCCAACTATAATATGAATAAGCTGGCTTAAGCGAATGTCAGAATTGAACGACAAGTCTGTCAAATGCTTAAACAATTCAGATGTGACTTTTAGGTGGCCACAATGTATTTACATGCACTTAAGTATTCTTTAGCCATAGCTGCACATCTAGGTATTGTCAATATTTTTGTAGTAATTTGTTTTCTTCTCATAACTCCTAAATGAATGCAATTCAATCAAACTAACTTGAAAGAATGTCCTAATGTATTAGAAATTCACATATAAATATATCCATCACCTTATTACTTGTTTTATTTGTTTTGACTACTAAAAAGTACAACAGTGAATATACATAAGTAAATACATGAGTATGTGTGTATATGTGTATTGTAAAACAAACAATGAAAATAAAAGTTTTGCTTTATTTTCTGAGTTTAAAATAAGAAAAAATAAAAAAAATATTTAAAATCAATGAATATTTTCTGCTGCTGCTTGTTTGAGTTTAAAAAAATGCACAAACAGTTGTTTCTTTACGGAATGTGCGTTCAGTTTGGCACTTTGCTTAAGCAAATGACATTTGACGAAACTTGACGAAAAGTTTGTTAAGTACATTATAGTTTGCCACATACGTTTTATATGTAACCGCACAATTGCTTAAGCTAGCTTATTCATATTATAGTTGGGCCTTTAATTGAACCATTGCGTCATCACTTGAACCCTTGATTTGTCATGTTTCTTTTTGCTGGGAATATAATAGAAATAAGATAATATAAAGGAAAGAAATAAAAAATTTGATTTGTTCATTTACTAAAAAGTGTTACGAATTTTTAACAATTGTTACTGGAAAGTGTCCACTAACTCAAAAAGTTTACAAGGAGAGAGCGTCAAAAGAGACTATAAATTCCTACAAATTATCACTAGTAAAGTTTTTACTTGCAAGAATTATCCAACCACCTATTGTGTGTTTTGTTGCCAAAGTAATTATTTCAAAAACATCTGGAAAAGGAAAACTGAAAAATGTGCATTTCTTTGTTAAAAAAATGTATACGAATGAAAAAAGAATGCATTTTTTTCTTGATTTATTCTTTTTCATTCATAAATTGAATTTTAATGGCAAATAATTTTGTTTGTTTCTCATACATGGAAAGTGGAATTTCTTGTATTTGTAAATAAATAAAATTAAATAATTATGAAAAATGCGCAAAAATTCATGAAACTGTGTAAAGATTTTCAAATAAAATGTCAATTTCTAAAAAAAATTACAATTTAAAATATTATCAAACAAAATACATCAGAGAAAGTACAATTGTATCATGATTGCCATCCATCGTTCTGATATGAATAAAATTTTCTTGCACGTTTTTACAAGTAAAGCGTTATCAATTTTATTAAATCAAAAACTCAATTTCAAAAATATGAGCTAGGGCTTTTCTATATTAAGGCAACGCTATTTACTAACACCTAATTCACACGAAGACTTTTATGAAGTCTATTTTTCCACGTCACTTTTTGTTTGTTAGCGAACGGGGTAGAGAAGAAAGAGAGGTAGAAAAAATGACTCGATTTCTGTTTTCCATGGTTTTTTTCATATTTCTCTTTACATTGCTCTTGTTGTTACATTTCAATGTTACTCTTCTATCTTATTGTTATTTTTTATTGTTACTCTTCTAGCTTATTGGCTATATGAGTGGAGAGAAGTAAAATTAGACGTTCAAAAAAAAAACATCGTATGAATGCAAGGAATTTTTGGTAGCAACTTCAAAAGAGAATTAAGAAAAATAGACGTCATAAATTTCACCGTGTGAATTAGCATTAAGTGAAAAATTTACAAATTGAATAAATTCAAAACTATAATTAAAAATTATATCAATCGGCGGCTAATCTTCAGCCGCTAATTAGCCGAAAATAAATCGGCGGCGGCGGCGGCTGGTCAAAAGTATTCGGCGGCTCGGCTAAGCCGATCGGCGCAGAGCTCTGATTGTAGTATATAATTATAAGTAGTCTATGTGTAGTACTATCACAGTTTGTTGCATTTATATTAGAAATTTATTTTTACGCATTATTAATAGAGTCATGTTTTTTTCATTGAATTTATTTGAACAATTTGTTGCATTTAGTGTAATGCCTCTGGTTTTTGTTTTCTTGTGGTCCTTAATATTTGCCGATTTTAAGGTATGTATTGTATGCGAAACGGAAGAGAAGAAAAAACAATTCTGATAAAAACTTTTTCAGCAGAGTTGAAAACAAGAGTATTTTTGTTTTTGTTTACATTAAAAGCACGTGCTCGTGGGCGCGTTACTGTTTTTGTTTACATGCTCAAGCACGTGCTTGTGAAAAGTATCATGAAATTTGGTTTTTATCAAATAAAAACATTATTTCTGTCAACATTACAACATGTGCAATGCCAATATCAATTTAAACATTTAAAATTTATATATATACGCTCATATAGTAATTTAAGTGCTAAATGGAAAGTATAGATTTTGCCTTATTGCCGCATATACCTACGGATAAGGGATAAAAATACCTTAAGAATTGATAACTGTCATATACAGATATACTCTAGTTCTGAAGTTATAGCCCAGCAAACTTTTAAGTGACGAAAAAAGTTTTGCCATTTAAAACCAAAACACTTGTGCGCTGTTAACACATATACCAATAAATGAGGAATTAAAATACCTTTCAGAACTCTTAAATGTCATATCCATATTTACTTTAGTTCAGAAGTTATACCCCAGCAAAATTTTTATTGACAAAAAACTGTTGTCTTATAAAATTCAAACGGTTATTTGTGCGCTATTGACACATATACCAATTAATGAGAAACTAAAATTCATTTCAGAATTCATAAATCTCATACATATCCAGTTTTACTTTAGTTCTGAAGTTATAGCCCAGCAAACTTTTTATTAGCAAAATACTTTTGCCTTATAAAAATTCAAACAATTAATTGTGCGCTATTGACACATATACCAATTAATGAGAAACTAAAATTCCTTTCAGAATTCATAAATGTCATATCCAGATTTACTTTAGTTCTGAAGTTATAGCCCAGCAAACTTTTTATTGACAAAAAAACTTTTACCTTATAAAATCAAAATCGTTACTTGTGTGCTATTGACACATATACCAATCGATGTAGAATTGAAATACCTTTAAAAACTGGAAACTCCAATTTTCAGATTTGCTTTAGTTCAGTAGTTATAGCCCAGCAAACTTTTTATTGACAAAAAAAGTTTTGCCTTATAAAATCCAAACCGTTAACTGTGCGCTATTAACACATGCACCAGTGGATGAGGAATTAAAATACCTTTTAGAATGTATATTTGTTATATTCAGACTTATTTAGTTCAGAAGTTATAGCCCAGCAAACTTTTTTGGTCGTTAAAAATAGAATAAAGTTTTCGTCTTATCAAATCAAAACTATTTATTGTGCACTATTCAAACATATACTAATCAATAAAGGACAAATCTTCATTTATCGATAACTTTAGTCAAGTTGTTGACATTATTTTATTTTTCTTAATATAGCTGAAGCGTTTGCACATGTTGATTTTTCCTATTAGTTACAATATGTTTTCACTAAAACTTGATAAATGAAAGAAAAATGAAGGGTCGTATGGGCTTTAGCCAGATATTTGCAAGTAAATTATATATTTGTTCTGCACCTTCCTTGTTGACCTTTTCCATATTATGGCTACGATTTCCCATATTCTTAACATATGTAACGCAATCAGCAATATTGTTCCTCTATTCTGCCGTCGCTATTACTATATTGCCAACATATTTATTCCCAGGCTTGACAGGGCTTATTTTCGATTTTATCATAAGCGATATGTTACATACTGTTTACCATACGTGTACACCTGGTATATTTTTTATCATAACTAAAGTCAAACTTTATATTGACAAATTATTTTTTTTGTTAGCTCTCTTTTTCATATTACAAATGTCAAATTTGTCATGATAAACATAAATTAGATGTAGACGTTGGGTTACACATGCCACCATAGTTTCAAGCCAGAATATGCAGAGTTGCATATTAAGAGTACTTGATATCAATTCGCCTTGTATCGACTTATGAAATAATGTGACGGTGTTGTTCTATTTTTTTTTCTGCTAGCCCCCTTTTACAATTTGTTGGCGAGAGGTTGAAGAGTTAGAGTGTGCAGTACACGAACCTCTGTACCGGAAATTTTTGGTTTCTCTTTTCTACTTTTCGTAACTTAATTATCAACTGACTTGTTCACTCGCAACTGACTAACTTGTTTGCAACTGACTCACAACTGCAACTAACTAACTCATTGGATGCGTCACCGCTTTTTATACTCCAAACAAATACCACTAGACGTTTCAAGCAATGTCTAGACCAGTGGTGTCAAAAATAAAACTATAGTTGTATGTGTGAGAAAAATTGTCTTAATCGTCTCTGAAGTACATCAAAAAAAAAATAAATATTTGCAACAAATGCAGTTTAGTGAAGCAGGTCAAAACATATAAAAAGGAGCCTATATGATAGAAAACTAAAAAATAAAGAATAAAAATTAAATAAAAAATTTGGGGGCGGCCCATATTTTCTGAGTTACGGGGCTGTGAACTTTTCATAGGAAACTATGAAGAATTTCTTAAAATAAATTTTTAAATATCTTATCTGATAGAAACGTGAAAAATAAGAAGAAAAATTAAACAAAAAAATTGACTGCGACCAATATTTCCCGAGTTATTGGTCTTTCAAGTTTTGATTTAAAATGCAGTTTAGTGAATCTGCCACAGAGAAAACCAAAACGTCTTTTTAATATATATTATTTGTTTCCTTAAAAGTTTTGTAACATAAAATACATTGAATGTCGCAAAAAGCATTACTGATCATAGAATATTTTTCGCATACCACTTCTTTTCTTTCATTGTATCTATAAAGAACTTAATACACCCGCTGCGCATGTGTTTTCGTCGCTGTTTCATTCACGACTAAATGGAAGAGAATAAGAATGTGTGTGATTTTAGTTTGCACAATTGTGCCATGAAACTGACATCATTGGTCTAGACGATCATTATCATCTTATATGCTGTTTACAAAGTGCCTAATTAAGTTCATGTGGTAACTATGTACATACATGTGTATATGCATGCGTGTGTACATCATTAACTAAGCAATACACGGTGGTTGTTTATCTTTTGCTTTTCGTTTGAATTAGCATGTATGTATGTGTGTAAATATGTGAATCTTCTTAATAAGCAGACGCTGTTTGTTGTTGTTGCTTTTGCTTGTTTACGTGTTACGCATGCTTATTTAGTTGTTTGCTACTATTCTAGATTATTCTTTGCATTGAACCTGTAGGAATATTTTCGCGTAACACTTACATTAACCCTGTTGGAATATTTTTGTGTAATGTTGCCTTAAACCTGTCGACGGATATTTTCGTATTAATGTATTAGGGCGGGTCAAATTGTATGGAACGATTTTTTTTTTTTTTTTTTTTTTTTGATGAAGCGTATAGCAAAAACGTAATCTATAGGTGATTCTGAGAAATTATAGGCCATAGCTCTAAGTCGGATTTGGAGCCCCCAAAATTTCAAAATAGATATTTTAACAATTTAATTAAATTTGTCATAAAATCGGATAGAATTATAGTAGATTTCTCAATCTGGGCTTGTTTGAAAAATTTCAAAATTCAATTGAACAACTTTGTAATACTGAATAATGACGTTACAAAATAATGAAGTTTACCAACACTAAACGTTGCCAAGCTTGCTTTTCCCTCTTCCTTAATCGTTCATCGTGCAATGCGCACGTAGTTTGCCAAAATACTTAAATAAAAACTCGGTTATCACAATACCAATATTTTTTTTATTTTTAAATTTAGTGTGATACAATCAAAGAGTGCAGTGATAATATCAAAGTTATTATCAATAATCAAGAACCATCAACATCGTCTGCGGTGTCTTGACTCTAGATTGACTAACATGCCTCATCAAGATGTTGTTGTTTCTGGTTTATCAAGTGATTTAAATGACCTTAGTTTGCCTACTAAATGTGACATTTTAAAATATTATTTTTTTAAGTGATCGTGCTAGAGTGTTTTAAAAAAATTAACTGGTTTGCTTGATAAATACCAGAAACATGTACAACATAGAAACAAAAGAGATGAATTTAAAGCATTTGTTGATTCAATAAACGAATCATTTTATATTGGCAAATGTAATTGTAAATTAAAAACAACGGATTGCTCGTGTGGATTGATTCCAGAACATCTAAAAGAATTTATGATGGACCAGCATAATGATAAAAATTCACAATACCTGAATATACGGAATACGTTGAAGAAGTAGCTACAACAATATCAACACTTATAGGCTTTTTACACTGACGCACATCTAACATCTACCATCAATTTGCGAAAATGTTAACATCTTCCCATAAGAAATACACAGTACTAAAAACCAACATATTTCTACATCTTTAAAAGATGTTCCTATCTCATTTTGTTTCATCTCACATCTTTCGTTAATTTTAGTGCCATCACTAGCAAAATTACATTGTTGTGTCAAAAACAACGTTGCCACTTTCTGTGTAATAGTGCAAAATCTGGGGGGTTACTCTCTATTACAATGCGAAAGAAAAATGGTACGAAATCGATTGGTATTCTCTAATGCGTTTGCGCATTCACCTTTCGCATTTTTTATTTTCGATTTCGCAAGTCTGGTATCACCGTACTCTGTAATGCGAAAGCGACTGTAAAAATGGCGCAATAAGCGCAAATATCTTGCGATAGCTAAATACCAAACGCAAAGTGAGAAAAACATGTAAGTACGTTGAAAAAATATTTATATTTAATATTTAAATCGTAATTTTTTAGAGAAAAAGCTAAAAAAATTACAGACAAAACAACGGCAGTTTGAAATTTTAGTAGATTTCATGGTGCAACATGTATTGGGACACAGTATTCGTTCAATCGCAATGCAAACTTCTTGTAAGCAACGCGACATAGATTGTTGCGATAAACCTAATAAATGGTCCTGACCAATTTGGTGTTGATATCCACCTGGCCCAAGCAGTTTCAAAGCTGCGGCAACTTTTATTGCACTTGGAATTGCTGTGGATCTCTTCGGAACAATGAGGTGAGTCGACAGTTTTGTATAAAGCTATAGAAAAAGGAATATTTGAAAACATTTTGCACATGATATATACTCCTATTTTCTTACTTGTAGTTATTTAGGGAGAGTATATCTGATCTATCTTTCAAAATTCTCCTTGTAATACGTTCAGTATGTTCATTTTCTTCCTCAAACCATAATGCCACCGAATCCATCACTATTTATTTTATTTTTAACAAAACCGTGTACAGCACAAGAAATTTTTTTAAATATTTTTATTTTTATTATTTTGTTTACAAGTTTTGACATTTCATGTTGTCATTCGTCGCTATTGTGAATTATGTGGTGACAGTGTTGCTTATTTATTTTGCGAAAGCGTTTGCGTCAGCAATACAGAGTACCAATTAGTACTCTTCACGCATTTACCTTTCGTATCTAATTGGCTTTCGCATCGCAAAAGAGAGTAACCCCCCCGTACTATTTATATATTTTCGCAGTATTTTTGCACCATAAATTTTTTGTGTAATTTTGCACCATTTGACTTTAATGGCATTTATATTTATATGTTATAAAGCGATAACATCATGAGTTGACTAAAGACAAAATCGAGTTATATACGTTCTACAGACGAAACTTCATGCCTTATTGAAGATTGCAAGTTTTCAAAGATCATTCAAAAATAACTGAATCAATTATTTCTGCTTTAGATGAAACATCTACAAAATATTATTTGCAGTTTCCTTCATATTCTCTTGGAACTAATCCCTGCTTTTATACAAATTAAAAGCTGAAGTAATCAAAGTTGTGCCAATTTTTTTTCTAATTACAAAAGGCTTATTTTTTTTAATTTTTAGTTTACCTATAAAAACGAGCAACTTGTTAGCAAAAGTGGAATTTATATTAATTTAGCTGCTTAAAATACTATTCCGAGGCACAACACAAATTAAAAAAAATCAACTTTTAATTTTTATTGATGTAGTATAATCAGAATTTTCACAATCATTGAAATAAAAATCGATTTCCATTTGTTAAGCTAGATTATCAAAAATTGGACAATGAGTGGCGTGAAAATGCACTTTTTGAAATTTATTGGTCTAAAATTTCTCAAAGTAAAAACTGTGCTGGCGATATTTCCTTTCCAAATTTTAAAGTTGTGACATTACCGTTCTTAAACGCTTCTGTTGAACGAGTTTTTTTTTTTAAGTAAACTGATGTTAATTAAAACTGATACCCCAAGAATGAGTTATTAGCTAATACAGTAGCATCAATTTTAAAATTGTGGTGCAAATTTCACTATGCAACAAGCAAAAAAACCTTGATGCGCTATGGTCACCTAACTACAAAAATCATCATTATTTCAGATTCTATGGATAAGTTAGTTTTTTAGATTTTTTTTTCTAAAATGAGATTTTTGAAAAGGTTGGTGTATTCATCCTACCATAATTTTGAAACAACGTTCTATTATTATTTTTTTGTATAACTATTATTTCTGGAGTTATTGAGAAAAAAGTTTGAAAAAATTTTTTTTTTTCGAAAAAAATTATAACATTTTTTATTTTAAAATTTTCACGGCAGCTCTGTTTATTCAAAACATAACTTGTTTACTTTATTTAATAAAATATGCTAACCACCACACGTTGATCGCATTAACTGTTGTTCCAATTTTTGCCAATAAATAAAAGATTTTTGACCAAAACCAGGTATATATTTTTCTGCTTTATCGAGAATAAATAAAATTCTTGTGTTTGTTTGAAACCACATTTATGGTACATATATATATATACATATATATATATATATATATATATATATATATATATATATATATATATATATATATATATATATATATATATATATATATATACATATTATATGTTTATATAGATGTATGGGCGTGCACAGTAGGGAATTTTGCAAAATTAATGGTAATCAATCTGGAACTTCTAAACTACTGATTGGATTTATATGAAACTTCGAACATCCGTGGAGGAAGGACGACGAGGCTGTATAACACATGTCTTGGCAGCCTTCTGGCTTAGGCTGGACAGGAGTTACCTTGGGCCTAATTTGACCACATGGGACTCAAAAAAATTTCTGAGTCTTGTAACTTTTAGAAATATTATCCGATTGTTATAGAATAAAGCATTTTGAGCTAAGCTGAAAATGTCCTCAGTTGTGTTTTCGTATCTCTCATAACTTAGAAGATATTTGACTTTAAACAAAAAAAATTTGTTTGCCTTATTTTTTTTTAGTATTTCACCTATAACTTTTTAGTATATTGTTGGATTTTAAATTACAAGACAGCAATAAATTTTTGACAAATGCCTCTATCACGATTTTCAACTTTTAAAATAGTTTGGTTGGGATTGATAAATTTGCATTGCCATTCTCCACTAAATTAACAGTTGACTTTTCAGTTGTGTTTTGGTACTGTCATTTACCACTCTGCGTAAGTTTGGTTGAGAAAAGCGTTGAGTATACAAAACTGCTTTTTAGTAGTTGGGTCTGTGGTTGGGTTTTTTTAGTTACTGGTTGGTGCGATATAAAAATCAGAAAAAGTGGAAAAATCGTAATTAGAAATATTTGTTATGCATAACAAAATTTTTTAACAATTTCATTATCGGCGGTATAGCGGGCACATACAAACATTTCTTTAAATATGGTTTTTGGTGATCCAACAAATAACGAAACGTTTCTTTGTTCTGCCGGAATAACAAAAAACATTCAAAACTTTTTTTTTAAGAATTCGTTCTCTATTTTGATTACTCCTTACCCTGCATTGGGTAGTTCAAGAAGGTTGGAATCATCACGAATTTTTCTTCTGATACGTAGCACATCTACAATTCCGACTTCGTTTCCGTAGTCATAAAATAAATCTACACATATTTGTATCCATTTGGTATGATTTCTTTGAACTAAAACACTAAAAATACTAAAACACAATTTGGTCGGGTATAAGTTTGGTTTACTCTTAGACGACCAAACTGAATTTAGTTGAGAACCGCGATAGGGGCAAAAATTTCAAAGGAAAATAAGTAAAAAAAACTTAATAGGCCCGTTTGTTTACTTTTCCAGTAAAATCCAGTAGTTGAGTAAATTTTGGGTAATTTGAAAATTTTACTCTCAAGAATGTCTCTTGCACAAAAAGGACGCGGACGGAAAAATTGCAAAAATTTGCAGATTAATCAAAACAGCTGATCATATTGTTGTATGTTTTTGTTGTTTTTGAAACCCATCAAAGACATATTTTTGGTAATTGATGCATGCATTTTTATAATTATAAATTTGAAGCGATATATACATACATATTTCTAAAATAGAAGTTGTGTGAAAGCTTTAGCTTGTATTTGGTTTTTAGTTTTATTTTTTCTAAGTAAATGGCATAGGAAAATACATCAATATTTGATTTCTGATACTCGGTACCCTGAATAGTATGCAGAAATCAGTATTCACATATACATAAACCTTACATCTCTAAAAAACTAAAGTAAATAACACAATTAAATTAAATTTGAAAACTGATATATGTATTTAAGGATTATTATTCTTTAATTTGTTTAATTTTGAACATAAAAGTTTTTAGATTTGTTTTGTTAAACTTTTACTTAAACTTTTCTTCTTTTAAATGTTTTTATTAAAAAATTATACTTTGTGTTTGCTTACTGTTGTTTATTTTATTGAATCATATGTTTTTCTCGTCTACTGGATTTTACTGGCAAAAATTTGTCCAGTAAAAATTTGCAGACTCTCAGTCAACAACTGTAAATTTACTCTCTCAATTGGCACTCTCTTTTGCAATTTTTGTGTGTAAACGAACGCATTTCAGTCAAATCCAGTACAAATTTGCACAAAATTGCACAAATTTTGGGGTAAACAAACGGACCTATTGAAATCCGCATTCGTGAAATCGGAAAAAGGCTAAGAATTCAAAACTTGTTTTTTTAAGAAAAACTATCTTCATTATTTTAAATTGCTTGAAAAACTTTCAGCCTAACCCACGATGTCGATCGACAACTCGATCGACTGACGACAAGTCACTCATTATAGTTCGTTTGAGTTACCCACTAACTATCGACTTGTCGGTCGTCAGGCTTTACGTTGTTAACGTAATGCATTTACTCATTGTCAAATTAGCATATTGCCACATCAAAAATTTCACAAATAAAACGCTACTTTACAAATAAAAAGCAACTCTATTGCTTTATATTCCATAAAAAATGCAACTCTATGCTACTTAAAGTTTCTAATTACAAATAAATAATAAAAATAACAACAATGATAAACATAAGACAATACAAAAAAAATTAAAAAGTTATTTTCAAAATTTTGTGTGTGAAATATAAATAAATATATAAGTTGAAATGTGTAGATACTCCTAAAATAATGCAAGCGGATTGTAATGAAGAATGGACGGGAGTAGCACCAATGGGACAAGCAATCTATTGAAGTGGAAAGAGTAATGTGCCTAATTGAGTGTTTAGAATTGGTTAGATAAATTGCACGTATACACATTTATACATACATATATATGTATGTATGTATGTAATTCAAAAAGAATTATGTGACAAAAATGCATGTTTGTGAGTTAAATAAATAAAATAAACGCAAAAAATTAACATTTTTATTTTTGATTTTCAAAAATGTAAATTTGTTTAAAAATTTGGTATTTATGTGTAGTTTTTTGTTTTGTCGACAATCACAAACCAAGTGACTGATTTTGACATTTGTTGTCGTTTGAATTTTCATAGTGGGTACCAAATTTGTATGGAAATGGTTACGTCATTGTTCGCATGCATTGTCGATCGACTTGTCGTGCTGAACAAGTTTAGTGGGTCCCAAATCAGCTGTTTGTCGTTAAAAATGATTGCGAACGACAACGTTCGATATCGTGGGTTTGGCTGTTTGTTTAACACATGCGCTTTTAAACCACATATACCTCGTTTATACGCAAATCTTATTAGCAAATACATAGACTACTTCATATTCTATGAGCAAATAAAACTATTTGCAAATACTGAACTCACCGTTTATACGTAGATAGAATACATTTCTATCTGTGAATGATATTTCCACACATTGTTAAATGTGTATTATATTTCTTACAAAACAAAAATAACTGGCAACATTTTACACCTTATTTGCAAATAGTGGGTTATTGCGCTGATTTACACGGGCATAATTGTGCTGGCATAACATGCCAGTTTATTGGTGAGAGAGGCAAAGAGAGTGGTTTTGCGGTTGGCATAACTTTTCAACCAGCTTCAACCCCGCATTAGCAGCATAAAACCAATACACATACAACTTAAAAAACAGCAAATGTTAAATGAATACCAAAAACACATACATTTTGTGCCAGATGAATTAGTCTCGTGTAATTTGGAAAAGAATAAAAATTGTGCGGCTCAAAAATTGTTCTCGTCTAAACTACCTCATTTGCAAATAGTTTTCGTGAGTTAATAACTTACAATAAAAAAGTTATACGGCAACGCTTTCCAGTTTTATTTGCAAATAAGAAGTGCGTATAAACGGAATAATAGTGCTAAAGACAATCTATTCAGAATGTGCTAACAGCATTCATCAGTGTCCGAAAATCGCCAATTTTAAAAATATTTTTTTTTTGCGTTTTATAACATTTTTTTCATGTAACGGCCCCTTTCATAATGTACAATAAAACCTAAAAGGTACTATAGCGGCAAGGTTTGTATGAAGAACTGTCAATTAAAATTCACGTTAACTCTTAATCGTACATTGTGAAAAGGGACGTAAGTGTAGTTAATGCTAATAAAAGGCAGCATTTAATGAATACAACACACATTTTTTAAATATTTAAAAAAGGTTTTTGCGCATTACCTTACAGCGGCATCGGGAGGTGCTACCTGATTGTGGTACTACAGTAGTTTTCGTTTATAGTCACTACCTTTTATTGTCACATTAATGACAATGAAAAAATTTTTAACACTAAATAAGGTATTTTTAAATTAGATGTTTTAGCTATGTTTATTACCATCGATTTACAATTCATTTATTTCATTAAAAAAAATCCGAAATTTCGAAGCTTAAGAGGTTATTTATTCGATTTGGTTCACTGTCGTCTTCCTCTATTTCTTTATATATCTTTGGTTACCATTTTAATCGTATGTATCGCTTGTAAAAACTGAATCTGAGGATAACAATAAGTGAAGCATTAAATTATAATTTTCTGCTAATTTTTAACACTTTCGACTATTAAATAATCTGTACTGCTTTACATCTCTGTTCCTTTCTTGTTGAATTTCTTCTGTAAGTTCTCCCAGAGGTAGGATGTTGGTTTCAATGATTTCTTTTCCATTAGATAATACCTTATGTACAGTTGGCGTCATCGATCTCCATGGATATAATTTTTTATCAGTTATTTTGTTTCATTAGCAAAAGCATAAATTTTTTCTGCATTTATATGCTAGTTACTGGAATTAGTTGGCAGTATTATTTTGAAGTTTTATTTTTTTTTATTAATTTTGTATCCAAGCCGGTTATCAAGGATGTAGTCTCAGGATGCTCAAAAAGTGTCTAGCAGTGTTTCTATTATTCGAGCTACCATAACCGTTAATTGGCTTATCGATTATATGCCCATGCTTTTTAAATTCATCTTGTATCCTTTTCTTCTCAGTTCCTTGTGATGAGACAGTTTCATTACCTTTGATATTTCTATATTTTATATCATATGATAAATGCAAGCAATACTCCATATATCTAATGCGACCATGAAGTGGAGAAATTCCAAATTTAAGGGCTTTCTCTTTTATAGATTCATCAGATTTGTCTTCAAACTCAGAGCTTTTTTTCACATATATTGCATTTCCAGTATCGGTATCCGTTATCAAATGTGACATTTATAATGCAGTCAGAAGTTCCTGGGGTTCGCGTCTTATTACACCCAGAGGTCGAGCATTATTCAACACAATTTCAAAAATGGGCTTTGATGTCATTTCAAGTGGGGAGCCCACTTATTGGCCTACTGACATACAAAAAATTCCGGATGTTATAGATTTTGGCGTCATAAAAAATATCTCTAGGGATTTAATTCAGGTTAAAGATGCTCTTGATCTCTTGTCCGATCACTCCCCAACGATCATTACAATTTGTAGCCCATTAGGAAGTAACTTACCTGACTCATATGTGAAGATGATCAATCGTGTTAATTGGCTGGGGTTCAAAAAATATCTCAGTAGTCATTGCACGGAAAATATTACGCTCAGAACACCCAATGATATTGAATCTAGCATTGCCAATCTTAACAAAAATATTAAACATGCTGCTGAACATGCCACTACCTCCCATTCGCAGACTGGGTTTAATAAAATTTATTCTAGGGATATTGAACGTCTCGTGTATGAACAAAGAAACGAATGGCAACAGCAAATATCACCCCAAAGTAAAATCAGATTTAAAGAGTGCACTAAATGACTCCAAGAGTTGCTTGCATCTGAAAAAACTGCATCTCTTAAAAAATATCTGGAAGGTCTTGATGTCACACCAGCATCTAATTACTCCTTGTGGCGCGCTGCTAGAAAGATTAAAACACGTGTTGAGCATAAGCCACCTCTACGCACATCTACCAGAGGTTGGGCAAGAAGCGATACTGAAAAAGGTAGCATATTTGCTGAGCACTTAAAATCCGTTTTTACACCAAATGTATGTACTGGTGTTGCTGATTTGCCGAGTGTAGTCGCTCTACCCCCTCAACACATTAAGTTTAAGACGCGTGATTTACAAAAATTAATTGCCGAACTCAACCCGAAGAAAGCTCCGGGTATTGATGGAATTAGTAATCAGATGCTGATGAAGTTTCCTCGTATTGCAGTGAGAATCATCTTATTCATTTTTAATGCCATTTTACGACTGGAGTATTATCCACACAGCTGGAAGCTTGCCAAGATTAAAATGATTCCACAGCCGGGAAAAGATCTAACCAAGACTGAGCCCTATAGGCCAATAAGTCTACTAACAACAATGTCAAAGCTTTTCGAAAAACTGCTCAAAACAAAATTGTCCCGAATTCTAATTAGTAGTGGGTGCATACCAGACCATCAATTTGGTTTTAGAAGTCAGCATAGCATCATTGAACAAACTCATAGATTGGTTAAATTATGTCCATTATGCAATATTATCATTTTTTTTTACTATAAAAGAATTTCATTCTTAAAGTCTAATGGAAATAAATAAATAAAATCAAATAAAAACTTTTGAAAAAAAAGTATTAGTGTTTTTATGGGAATTGTTACAATTTAAGTTTAAAATTTTTTAAACGCACTAATAATCCCAAATTAATATTTTACTTATAAAGTAAAATATTTTTATTTTTTTTATTAAAAATACATTGAAATTGATTATTGAGGGGTTTAGCTGGATCCTATGCGCATTTCACTGTTGCTAATGCAGATCATCAGGGAACCTTTACCCAAGGCTTCTTAGAACAGCTAGAGTTATTATATTATAAACTTTCATTTAAACAAATGAGAAGCTCAATAACAAATAACAAAGTTGAAACAAGCACTCAATAATCAACATGTTTTTTATTTTCTTACTTTACCATTGCTACATTGGCTAACTTTTTTTCAGCTTAAAATTGTAGTCGGTAAGAGTATGTAAAAGAAAATAAATGTAAATAACAACAGGTATTTAAGAATAGAGTGTTGCCACACAAGTATTTTTTTGACCGGGTGCAGTCAAGTTAATAATTAGTGTTTTTTATGGGAATTGTTACAATACATTACATTACAATACAATACATTACAAAATACATTGAAATTGATTATTGAGGGGTTTAGCTGGATCCTAAGCGCATTTCACTGTTGCTAATGCAGATCATCAGGGAACCTTTACCCAAAGCTTCTTAGAACAACTAGAGTTATTATATTATAAACTTTCATTTAAAGAAATGAGAAGCTCAATAACAAATAACAAAGTTGAAACAAGAACCCAATAATCAACATGTTTTTTATTTTCTTACCTTACCATTGCTACATTGGCTGACTTTTTTCAGCTTCAAATTGTAGTCGTAAGAGTATGTAAAAGAAAATAAATGTAACACTGCAATTACATTACACTCTTGCCATTTGCTTTACTGTTTACACATGCCATTGCCACTCCATTTTAAAAATGTCGTCGAAGCGAGCTGGCTCAGTCTCGCTTCCATTTTTACTTTTCCTTTTGTTTATAGAATAGAGTTACCTAGTACGTCACAAAGGCACATTATTGAGGAAACTATTAACACTTATTATTATTATTATTATTTTAATAATATTAGTTCTTTATAATTAACAAACTCCAGTTTTTCATACACAAATCAAGTTATAAATCATAATAACACATTTAACAAGCTAAAATATTAATTTAATTTTCACAGTAATCCAATAAATTTGCATCAAATGTATAACAGGGTAACACTTTTCTTCGTTTTGACATTCAATGGCATGCAACTGCCAAATTTTCACTCGCATGCAAATTTTGCTGCCACTGGGGCTGCCATTGCGAAAAATTTGAGTGTGTTAGTGAAAAATCGTGAGTGTATTGAGTTTTTCGAAATGGCATGCCACTATAGTGGCATGTGTTAATGGTACGTAAATAACAACAGCTATTTAAGAATAGAGTGTTGCCACAAAAGTATTTTTTTGACCGGGTCCAGTCAAGTTAATAATTAGTGTTTTTTATGGGAATTGTTACAATTTAAGTTTAAAATTTTTAAACGTACTAATAATCCCAAATTAATATTTTACTTATTAAGTAAAATATTTTTTTATATTAAAAATACATTGAAATTGATTATTGAGGGGTTTAGCTGGATCCTATGCGCATTTCACTGTTGCTAATGCAGATCAGCACGGAACCTTTACCCAAAGCTTCTTAGAACAACTAGAGTTATTATATTATAAACTTTCATTAAAACAAATGATAAGCTTAATAACAAATAACAAAGTTGAAACATGAACTCAATAATCAACATGTTTTTTATTTTCTTACTTTACCATTGCTACATTGGCTGATTTTTTTCATCTTCAAATTGTAGTCGTAAGAGTATGTAAAAGAAAATAAATGTAAATAACAACAACAGCTATTTAAGAATAGAGTGTTGCCACACAAGTATTTTTTTGAGCGGGTGCAGTCAAGTTAATAATAAGTGTTTTTTTATGAACAGTGAAAAAGTGAATTGCGCATAAGATCCAGCTAAACCCGTCAATAATCTATTTCAATGTATTTTTAATAAAAAAAAATATTTTACCTAATAAGTAAAATATTAATGTGGGATTATTAGTGCGTTTAAAAATTTTAAACTTAAATTGTAGCAATTCCCATAAAAAACACTAATTATTAATTTGACTGCACCCGGTCAAAAAAATACTTGTGTGGCAACACTCTATTCTTAAATAGCTGTTGTTGTTATTTACATTAATTTTCTTTTACATACGCTTACGACTACAATTTTAAGCTGAAAAAAAGTCAGCCAATGTAGCAATGGTAAAGTAAGAAAATAAAAAACATGTTGATTATTGAGTTCTTGTTTCAACTTTGTTATTTGTTATTGAGCTTCTCATTTGTTTAAATGAAAGTTTATAATATAATAACTCTAGTTGTTCTAAAAAGCTTTGGGTAAAGGTTCCCTGATGATCTGCATTAGCAACAGTGAAACGCACATACGATCCAGCTAAACCCCTCAACAATCAATTTCAATGTATTTTTAATAAAAAAAAAGTATTTTACTTAATAAGTAAAATATTAATTTGGGATTATTAGAGCGTTTAAAAATTTTAAACTAAAATGAAGTATTGTTCTGCGGTGTTTATTGACATTTCCCAGGCATTTGATAAAGTGTGGCATGAAGGCCTAATTTTGAAATTGAAGACTTACTTACCGATAAACATTTTAAAGCTTTTGGAAAGTTACATTAGTTCCCGTAAGTTCACTGTTGTGGAAGGAGACCTTACGAGTATGCCTTAAACTATCTCATCCGGTGTACCACAAGGGAGTATACTGGGGCCAGTTTTGTATTTGATATATACTTGTGATATGCCTGTGAGCAGTAGTATCCATACTTCTACTTTTGCGGACGATACAGCCTCCCTTAGTATGCACGAAAACCCTGATGAGGAATCCCGCAAACTCCAGGAACACATTAGCCAGATGGAGCTATGGTTAAACTTATGGAGAATTAAGGTAAATGAACAAAAGTGTGTTCAAGTAACATTTACCTTACGAAGAGCTACTTGTTCCCCCATTCGGATTAACAATCTAAGTTGTTTCTCAACATTCACATGTGAAATATCTTGGTAGACACCTTGATCGACGACTTACATGGAAACATTACATTGATTCTAAGCTATCACAAATGAAACTTAAATTAACTCAGGTACATTGGCTGATTGGTAGAAATTCAAGACTCAGCCTAGACTGCAAACTTTTAATATACAAGTCGCTTTTAAAGCCAATATGGTGCTACGGAATTCAGCTATGGGGCACTGCTTCAGCTTCAAGTGTTGAGAAAATCCAACGAAGGCAAAATAAAATTTTACGTTTGATAACGTCGGCTCCATGGTACATCAAAAATTCAAATATACATCGTGATTTAAATATGACACTAGTGGCTGAAGAAATTGCAAAACACGCAGGCAAATACCTAACAAAACTCGAGTCACATCCTAATCCGCTTGCTCGTATTATATTGAACTTTACTGGACACATCCGCTTAAAAAAGAGAGATACAAGGGCTCTAATAAACAACACTCCAGATGCAGCTGCTTAAAAATATTTTTTTTTGTGCTTATCACTACTTATGTATTATTAATAACTATGACTTAGTTTATGTCCGACATTGGTTGGGACTAATAATTATACTTTAGATTAAGATTTGAATACTTATTGTTAGTTCATATTTGAAGATACAATAAATAAAAAACGTCTTAAAAAAAGAAGTTCCTTATTTCTTCTGACATAGAAACCATAATATTTTATGTTGCATCTCTATTTTCATTCATGTATTCAAATTTTATTGATCGACATAATAACTTTGATGCAGTCCTTCTATTTACTAACTATCCAACCTCAAACAGAATCTCAAAATTTCTTTAAATCTCATACCAATACCATTACATTTTTGCTTCCATACGTCTTCAAATGCAGGTACAGTGGATGATGATGATAAATTTGTATATAAACGCATTCCTAGAGGTACCAACGCACAGTAGTGTGAAATAAAAAAAGTGGTAAAAAGTCCAAAAGTCTACCCTGTTGTAAGACAGGGTAGCTCCAAAGAGCCTCAAAGTGGGAAACTGTGGGTGTCGAAATTGTGTCGGAGCTTGTAACTTTTGTAAATATCGACCGATCTTAATAATTTTTTCAGCGGAACAATCACCTTTAAGAAACAAAAATAAAACATGCCAAGAGCACCATTTTATCTCTTACAGTTTCAAAATTATTTGATTTGAATTTTTTTTTTAAATTTGGCCCTGATTTTTATTAACCGTAAGTACATAACTGAAAAAAAAATTTTTGATATCTCCAAAATTGTAGCAGGGAATAATTTGCAATTTGGATTTTTGAAAATTATGACAAAATGTTCTATATTTTGTGTAAAAAGAATTCTTAATTTTTTTTGGAATATTTTAAAAAATTATTAAGTATTTGATAAAAACTTTGATTATTTCTGAGAGACGACGCATTAAGAAAGACTGTGAACTAAATTTTATAAATTTTTAATGGTGCACCCTACATCCAACATTGGTCGAAAATTAGCATTTTTTTTTTGCAAAAAAAACTAATTTTTGGATGTAAAAAATTGCACGCTCTTTTTTGTAAATTTTTTGGTCTTTTATTATAAAAAAAAACTTGTTAGCTATGTACAGACGATTGTCAGATCTTACAATATTGTCTGATCTGGCAATGTGCTGACAATGTACTGGCAATCGAAAATTGCCAGCACAATATTCCTTGTCAGTTCACACGGTTCTCAGAAAATCTTACAACTTATTGCCAGACGGTTGTATGACAATAAATTCATTTGACAAAATCATCAGTAGAAGAATTGTCAGTTCACACGATTGTCATATGCACAAATAGTCAGATCTGTTGTTATGCGTTGGCAGACAAAATATTTGTTCGAAATTGTTCAATATCAATCGTTTGTATTTGTGTTAAATGTAAAAAGTGAAAGTATGAATTATTATGAACCATAAAGAAGCAATTGAAATGATTTTATCTGCATATATTTTATTATAATTTTTTTTAAATCAAGCGTGTGCAATGTTTCCCATAGAAAGAATTCTCTTACAATGACGCCATTGTCAGATGCATAAACTTCGCACAACTGACGATATTAAAATGTCTGACAAATATCTGGCAATAATTTTACAATGTGTTCACACGATTGTAAGATGTCTGACAAGTTGTTGTCAGCTGCTGGTCTTGCAATGAACTGACAATGCTTTTTCTGGCAACGACGTCTGACAAAAATTGTCAGTTCACACGGTTGTAAGAAATTTTGAGCACATTTTACTGGCAATATTGTAAGATCTGACAACCGTCTGTATATAGCTTAACGTGTAAGAAACTCTTGACATCCTACACATAAATGTAAAAGATTTATAAAATTGTATATTGGGAAACATTTTAATTTGGTTAGATAGTATAGATTTAGCTTTGCAAACTAAAAAAATTAAGATAGGCTACCAATTGCATCTCCGAAAAGATTAACACGAATGGTGGAAAGCATTCCAACGCCAAAGTATAGTACGAATAAAGATTTTTACGGTGGTCGACACACTAGCGCTCATTCGTAATCTGGGTCTATTTTAGAAATATGATATACGGAAGGTTCTTAAAGAAAAAAGTGTTTCATCAATCTGTGTAACTATCTCGGTTTTTAGCTATTGTTCATTTTGTTTTTGGGAATTAGTTTTGTTATGTTTGATTCTTTCATTTTTCTTTGGTACACACAATGGCGTGAATTAAAAAAAGTGTAAGAAATCCGCATCTTTTGAACTAGTCAACCGATTTCGATGAAACCAACTGTTTTGAAAAGTAGAAGTGTTCAAATTTTGAGAAAGCATATATTGAGGCACCCTGTTGAAAGACAGGGTAGCTCCAAAGAGCCTCGAAAGTGGGAAACTGCGGGTATCGAAATTCTTTCGGAGCTTGTAACTTGTAAATATGGACCGCTTTCAATAATTTTTTCAGTGGGACAATCAACGTTAAGAAACAAAAGTAAAACATGCTTAAAGCGCTATTTTATCTCTCACAGTTTCCAGGATATTTGACATTCAAATTTTTTAATTTTTGACCATGACTTTTTTTAATCGTTAGTACATAGCTTCTTTATTACTGTTATGTATTGGCCAATGTCTTATTAAGGTCATAAAAACGCGTGTTTCCTCTTTATGCACAGAATCCAGAATGTCTATTTATTCGTTTGACAGAACTTATTAATATAAAAAGGCGTTGCCAGATGTTTCTCTTATCAAAACCGTATCTCCTTCAGAAAACTCAACGTTGCGTTTCCCTTTGTGATTACGTTGGCTTTTTGTTTGACTTTCTAAAATAAAACTTTTCGTTGAGCTAGGTTTCAAAAGACTAAAACGAGTTTTTAACGTCCTTCCTAAAAATATTTTTGCCGGAGACTCTTGAGTGGTGCTGTGTTTTGTAACGCGATAATCAATAAGAAATTTGTTGATTATAGTATTCAAGTCAGCTACTTTATTACTTGATAAATTTGCTATGATTGATTTTTTACAGTTTTAACAACAATTTCTGCCTGGCCATTAGTCGATGGATGACCTGGTGCCGTTAAAATATGTCGCACATTGTTTGCTTTCAAAAAGCGTTGAAACTCTTTCGACGTAAATTGACGTCCATTGTCACTAACTACCGTGTCAACTAAGCCATAGCGACAAAAGAGTTCCCTTATTTTATTTATTGTAAAGGCAGCTGTAATATCCTTAGTTGTAAAAATTTCTACCCATTTCGAATACGAGTCAATAATAATTAATAAATAAAAGTTCTTGATAGGGCCTGCGAAATCTACATGTATTCGGCTCCATACTGACTCAGTAGGCTCCCAAGAAATCAACTTACTTTTCTCTGGACTGGGTTGTAACTGTTGACACGCAGGGCAATTACTTACAAGTTTCTCAATGTCCTTGTCAATTGCAGGCCACCACACGTAAGAACGTGCGGGTGCCTTGGTTTTTACTATTCCGAAATGTGATCTATGTAACTCATCAAGAACTAGACTTCTTAATTTTCCTGGTACTAATGTTCTATGACCCCATAAAATACAATCATGTTCTACCGATAGTTCGTTTGCTTTTTCGCGAAATGAAGAAAACTCTGGTGATTTGAAACTTTGAATTGTACCCCTATTGATACTATCAGCCAGTTTGGACAATATTGGGTCGCGTCTAGTTTCTCTCGCAATGTCTTTGAAGTTTAAATGCAGACTATTATCTTTCTGAACAAGATTTACATAGCTATATTCTTCTTTATCTCTTACCGTTTGACTTTGTGGCATTCTTGACAGCTGATCAGCATTATTAAAAGCGCCTTTAATAAATTCCACTTTATAATCGAAGCCTGAGAGGGTGAGAGCCCACCTTTAAATTCTTGCCGATGCCATGGCTGGTAAGGCTTTGTTCTCACCAAAAATCGTTATTAATGGCTTATGGTCAGTGCGTAATATGAATTTGTTGCCCAATAAATATTGTTTAAGTTTAGTTACTGAAAATATTATAGCTAAAGCTTCTTTTTCAAGCGTACTGTAGTTCCTTTCACTTTTTGACAAAGACCTTGAAACAAAAGAAATTGGTTTCATATAACCACCAGGAAATTTGTGTGACAGTACTCCAGCTACAGCGTTATTGCATGCATCGGTGGTTAACACCATCGGTAGATTGGGGTTGAAGTGTACAAGAGTTTGATCAGAAGTGATGTCTTCTTTTAACTTTCGATATGCATCATCACATGCCTTATCCCAAAAGAATTCGGAGTTCTTACAAAAGTTGATAAAATGGTGTCATTATACTAGCAAAGTTGTTTATAAATTTCGAATAATAGTTTATCATTCCAATAAATGCCCTCAATTCCGAAACATTACTTGGTTTAGGAGCATTAATGATGGACGCAACTCGCTCATTATTCTTTTTTAACCCATGTTTATTAATAGTGAATCCTAAATATGATATCTCTTCTTGAAAAAATTTGCACTTGTTTGCATTTAGTTTAAGACCAGCTGAACTTAATTTATTTAAAATTAATTTATTTATCAGGACGACAGTGATGTCGTCCTGATACACCACTACACCAGGAACATCCCTTAATAAATTTTCCATTGTTTTCTGAAAAATTGGTGCAGCGGTCTTAATACCGAAAGGCAAACGTTTTAATTTTAGGGTACCTATGTGTGTACTCCATGCACACAATAGTTGGGATTTTTCATCGAGCTGTAACTGATTATAGGCGTTGGACAAGTCGAGTTTCGTGAAAAGTTCACCCCCTTGAAGTGCCGAAAAAATTTCCTCAATGCGAGGTAACGGATATTTAAAATCCTCCAAATATTTATTAAGTGTGACCTTATAATCTCCACATTGCCTTATGTCACCATTCTGTTTTAGAATGGGAACTAATGGAGTTCCCAATTCTGAAGTGTCTACCGATTCTAAGAGCCCCTGCTTTATAAAGTCTCTTAGCTGCTTTTCAATTTTGTGTTTCCACGCTAGCGGTAATGGCCGCGGCTTAAAAAATATAGGCCTAGCGTCATCTTTCATTATTAACGAAACTTTCGCGCCATTGTAAGCACCTAATGAATGATTAAAAATATCTCTATATTCATTTTTAATTTGATCTTCAATAATTTCAAAATCATCATTTGCTTTAATCGAATTTACTTGTACCAACTCAAACTTAAAATGTCTCAAAAATGTACGACCGAGTAATGGAGGGGTTTTAGTCTGTGTTACAACCACCGTAATCACCTTTTGCACGCCTTGATACTCAATTATAGCTTCAAACTCACCCGCAATTGGAATGCGATCACCACAATACGACAAATAAGAGGTTTTGCATGGTTGTAATACATTTTTGTCACAAATTTTTCTGTAAAACGACTGCGGAATCCTGTGTCACAAGTGGCTTCAATTTCAAATCCATTGATTTTTATTGGTAATTTGTAAAGACCCATTACGCCTTTTTGAAAATCACTAAAAATAGAAAAAACAAAATCACTACTACTGTCACTACAAAACTGATCTTCAGAATCTGATACGTAATTGATTCTATTAGCTTTTTGTCTGCAAATCGATGCAAGGTGTCCAATTTTCCCACAGTGATGACATTTGCTGTTCTTAAATTTGCATCTTTGCGATTCATGGTTCCGCCATCCGCAGTGATCACATGCTGCGTTCTTCTTGCCACCAGCTTTGTTGTTGTTAATAATTCTGCTCATGCTCGCTTCACTACGTGTTTGCGGCTTTGGACTTTGTGTTCTTTGATGTTTTGGCCACGTGCCTTTCTTGACAAAATTTATGTTGTCTATTTCATGCTCATTGGAAGGTGAATTGTATTTTGTTTCGAAGATTAATGCTTTTCTAAATGCATCCGCCAATGTTAGGCGTTCGTCCTCCTCACAGAAGCGTTCAAACATTTTACTTGGAAGACCCATTATAAACTGGTCAAGCACGCATGCTTCTAAATGCTCAGCAATTTTACAATCTAGAGCCAATTTCTTCACTCTAGCAAACCAATTGGCAATAGACTCATCCTCACCTTTGTATGAACTGTAAAACAGTTTGCGTTGCTTAAAAGTAATTTTTGGCGGTGTATATTGTGTCTCTAAGACTTCACATAAGTCTTTGTACGTCTTTTGCATTGGAGACTCTAGACTGCACAAACTATGTAGAATGCTGTACGCTTCGGCACCGAATAATTTCAGCAATATTGCCTTTTTCATATTGTCATCAACATTATTTCATATAAATGGATGTCTAATCGTTACTTCCATAAGACCCAGTTGACGGAATTAGGTGAAAACTCGCTAAGACTGTGTGATTGCGTGAATGTGAACCTGTTGGCGTTGCTGGTACTTGGTACTTCATTTGGCATCTTGATAATTTATAATTGTTCAACTTGCTTTCTTTTAAGACTTGAGTTAACTTTGGTTATAATATAACTTCACTTTTTGCCTCGTCGCCAATTTGTTATGTATTGGCCAATGTCTTATTAAGGTCATAAAAACGCGTGTTTCCTCTTTATGCACAGAATCCAGAATGTCTTTATTTATTCATTTCACAGAACTTATTAATATAAAAAGGCGTTGCCAGATGTTTTATATATATAAATACCTAACAATTACTTAGCAGAAATTGTTTAGTTTTATTGTTTTTAAAAGAAAACTTCATCCAAATTCATATAAAAAAATTATTTTGATATCTCAAAAAATATAGCAAGGAATAATTTTGCAATTTGGATCTTCGAAAAATATGAGAAATTTTATATATTTTGTGAAAAAAGTATTCTAAGTTTTTTTTGCAATATTTTAATAAAATATTAAGTATTTTATTGTTTCTAAGAGAATAGGCATTAAGAAAGGCTGTGAAATAAGTTTTGGAGATTTTTGTTGGTGCACCCTACATGCAGCATTGGTCGAAAACTAGCAATTTTTTTCAAAAAATCTGATTTTCGGATGTGACAAAAAAAATTGCACGGTCATTTTTGTATATTTTTTTGTTTTTTTATTATAAATAAACTTGTTATAAGTAACCTGTAAGAAACTCTTGACATCCTTCACATAAATGTAGGCAGGAGAGATTTTCTAAAAATGCTAAAATTTTTCTAACACAATTTTTCCCAATAAGAAAAAGGTATAAAATTATATATTGGGAAACATTTGAATTTTTTCAATAGTATACATTTAGCTTTGCAAACTGAAAAATAATTATTCTCCTACCTTCAATACTTTTCGAAATATTCAAAAGCCAATTTTGATTAAAAAATTTAAAATGTAGAAACATTTTTTTATTTATGTCTAACTTATTGATCTTATTTTCTTTATTTCAAATGTTTCTTAATTTTTTCTATGTTATCACAATAGTAAATGTAATTGTCTATTCAACGGTATATAATATGTATACCTTTGCCATTATATCAGTCTTAAGCTACGTACAGACGGTTGCCAGATCTTACAATATTGCCAGTAAAATGTGCTAAAAATTTCTTACAACCGTGTGAACTGGCAATTTTTGTCAGACGACGTTGCCAGAAAAAGCATTGTCAGTCCATTGCAAGACTAGCAACTGACAACATATTGTCAGACATCTTACAATCGTGTGAACACATTGTAAAATTATTGCCAGATATTTGTCAGACATTTTAATATTGTCAGATGTGCGAAGTTCATGCATCTGACAATGGCGTCATTGTAAGATAATTCTTTCTATGGGCAACACTGCACACGCTTGATTTTAAAGAAAAAGTTTATAATAAAAGATATGCAGACAAAATCATTGCAATTGCTTCTTTATGGTCCATAATTATTTATACTTTCACTTTTTACATTTAACACAAACACAAACGATAAATATTTAACAATGGCCAACAAATTGTTTAAGTCTGGCAACGCATAACAACAGATCGAACAATTTGTGCATATGACAACCTTGTGAACTGACAATTTTTCTACTGACGATTTTGTCAGATGAATTTATTGTCATACAACCGTCTGGCAATAAATTGTAAGATTTTCTGACATCTGTGTGAACTGACAAGAAATATTGTGCTGGCAATTTTCGATTGCCAGTACATTGTCAGCACATTGCCAGATCTGACAATATTGTAAGATCTGACAATCGTCTGTACGTAGCTTTAAAATGTATACACAAATATAACACCTCAGGTAACAATTTATGTGTTTTATCTGATATTCAAACAAAACCACATTTTTTATGACCTCTTGAAGCTGTTATTAAATACTTTCTTTACTTAAATACAACATAATATAAGAATTTATATTCACACACAGTATATTTACATATATACCCAGAAGGACAAAGGCACCTGCGCGCACACCCTATTTTAACATACAAATAGATTGAGTTATTTATTTATTTCAAAAAAATTAGTAAATTAAACATTAGAGCATTAAATTACGAAAAAATTTTATGTATCTCCTTTTTAAACCTATGTATATAAATTGCCTTAGTTTTGAATATAATTTGACAGAAAATTTGAGAGACTTTTTTTACCATGACATCAGATATTTGTTTGTATGAATTTAAATACTAATGTATCAAGAGATATATGTACACTCAAAATATTCCATGCTTAAAAATACGAAATATTTTTTCGTAAAATAATTTTTGTGCAATAAACGAAAGTTTTGTACATTTTACGAAAATATTTGTGGCTTATGCAGGAAAACTGATTTTGTAATCTGACGAATTTCGTTAAGTTACAAAAATTATTTCGTACAATTATTTTCGTATATAGTGCCATATTTTTCGTTTATTTTATTGAATTTAGTATAAAATAAAACATTTTTATAAAGTTGAAAATTTCGTAAAATAAACAAATTTTATTTTGTTAACATTTTGTCTACAGTACAAAATTATTCGTAAATTTAAACAAGTTTTGTGAATTTGACGAAAAAAAATTTGAAATATAAAACAAAAACTGTTGTTTTGTTTAATGGCCTAATTTTGTAACACAGAACGAAACGTTTCAAACAGAAAATTTTGGTTTATTTTTAATTTTGAATTTTGTAAAACATTTGAAAACGAAAATTTTATTTTACGTAAAATAAATGTATTTTTTAAAACAGTACCAAACGTTTTCAAACAACTTAAATGTCATATGAAAATGTTCATAAAATTGTATTCGTTTTAAAAGCTTTAACAACATTATTGCATTAGTTTGGCTGCAATAAAGAGTAAATTAGTATCTAGGTGCACGATAGAGCTCCAGGCCAGCTCGGCCTACGCACGTAATGTCTATATATACACATAAATTCGATTTAACACCCTCATAACTACTTTGTTCTCGCCAATTGTAAAGTGTAAAAACTTCAGGAGATTTCGTCGTCATATGCGAAGTTTGATACTTTTTAATGAAAGTTTCCTGATAAATGGAGCTGCACAAATTGAATTTTTGAGACATAATCATTGACACACTGACCACTGACACAGTCATCAAATTGAGCTCTAGCTGTAGGGCTGAAATTTGATACCCAAGTAGACCTAGTTGAGTTACGAGCAAGAACAATTCGAAAGCATCGATTGTTAAACCAGAGAGGCGGGGCCATGCTCATAAAAATTTAACATAATGTTATGCTATTATGCATCACTCTCTTACCCATTATTATAAATTGCATTCTGCCCTTTTAAACTGGCGCAGTAATCATTAATAGAAATAACTATAAGACAAAAGTAGTTACATTTTCACAAAAATATAAATGTGAAAAAGTCCAAGTTCCTATTCAAAATTCCGGCCATCAGAAGTAGCGAGAGATCAAGTTCTTGTTTGGCACAATACCTATCACAATATTATATTAATTTGTAATCGTTAGTGTCATATTATTTCTATGCAACCTGCATACTTGGCAATATTTTTATCCTTTTAACACAGAAGATAAAGCGGACATCTCTTTATTGTGTAGTAAACAGGTTGCCTAGTAATGATATGAGACCTTCATGATTGCAATTGTGAGATTTTGGATAGTAACTTGACCTTGACAAGCTACCTTAACTAAATCCATGTGTGTTATGAAAAAGATATCCATCCACAATATCATTTTACTCCAACACTGAAATAAATATTGAATGTTTCAAAGTTTCAGAAAGATCCAATAAGTTATTATGGGCCCTTAACTATTGCGACTAATTCCAAATTTCGTAGTTTTGTTCGTGCATATTCCATAATGTAATAAAATTTTATTTTGAAAACTTTTTTTTTATCAATTTTTGTTATGAGGAATAATATCGAGTCATAACCGCACAAAAAGCTTAAGTAACAAAAACAAAACTTTACAGGAGAAGTTTTTTTTTAATTATCTTCGCTGTTATTTCAGTTAATTCATTGAATTTTGGTATTTAGGTGTTATTATGCTAAATATAAGTAACGCAACGAATTTTAAGTAAATATTACTATGATAACGGTATTTTTTGTCCCTAAAGCTTTTTTTTTGCTGTCTTCCTGACAACCTAATGTGTATATTTTTGTGTTGGTTAAGCTAAAAAAAACATTTTTTAAGAAGAAGTAAATATCAGTTTTTTACGTAAACTTATCTCCAAATTGCTTAATTATTGGCTTCTTGATCGGCTCCATGTAGTGAATCTTCTACAGACTTATCACTTTTCAAATTAAAGAGTTCGCTATTAAATTTTTTGTGTATGGTTTTACTGGCGGAAAGAATTGTCAAGTCCATATACTCTGTGAATAAATTTTTAATAAATTGCTACGTACCTAAACTGAACTGGCGAATATCTCAGTTTTTTTGCCTCGATCGTGTAATCAAATTTAAATCATAATAAACTGTTTCAGAGTTATCAAAATAACCATATTTAAGACTTACGGATGATATTTCTTTTCAAGTTGGGAAAGATAGCCTTTAAAACAGTGGTAACTCACTTCAATCATATTTTTTGGATTAGGTATAGAGTTGAATAATGGGCTTTATCGTGATTCGCGTATTTCGACTTCGACTTAAAAAATTTGGTACTAGATTAAAAAATACTTTATATATTTACTTTTATTTTTTGTAGAAAGAATTCTAATGACATGTTCGTGGATTTACATAATATTTGTATACAAGTATATACGCAAATTTTCTTACACGAAAATATGTTTTCCTCTATCGTCTATACATATATACAAATCGTACCTTATAAAATAATGAAAACGAATTATAGTTATTACTATCCAATTTTTAGCGAGAGCCGTCAAAAAAAGTCTGTCCAAAAAAAATTAGTTTCATCCCATTAAAGGACTATGATAGGCCATATTTATGGCAAAATTATGTAGAAGAAAGATGTTGCGGTATTTATTCTAAATTAATATGATTTTAAAATTATTTCCGAAAATCGCCGCATTTAAAAGTTATGGTGCCAAAACTGTTCATAGCCAGGATAGGTTATTTTTTAGGTGAAAAGTGCAATGCGCATGGCCGGTAGATACGCGAAATATTAGTGAAATTTTTAGACACGTAATTTTTTATGGCCAGTCTATCAGAAACTGCCGGCGGAGCGAATAATATAAATACTTTGGGCAATTAGGGTGGTCTAATGTGTATTCAAGTTTTTTAGATGTGGGTGTGTGTGCCATCAGAATAGGCTGTTCCATGTTGAAGTCGTCTCTAGTTATTTATTTTTAAAATAGATAAATATTAACAATGCAAAAAATGCAAAATAAATTATTCAACTATAGCTAATATCGAAAATAAAATATTTGAATCAAATTGGTTAGTCGAAAAATTGCAATAGACCAAAGAATAAGTAAACTATTTTTTTTTACAAAACTAATATGTATGTATTTGACATTGTATGTATGCATATGTATATGTATGTACGTCGTCCGATATTCGGCTAATCCGAATATAGCACTCTTACTTGCTTTATTTTCAAAAAGAAATTTTAGCTTAAGTAACATGTTGCTGTTACAAAAATTGTAAACAAAAAATAATTTGTACTTAAGCTTAAATTGTTTTTGCTATAAAATTGAAACGGTATATCTTACGGTTGTAAAATTTTGACATATAATAGCAATGATAACAAGTTAATGATTTTTATAAAAAAACGCATTTCGAAAATCATGTTGGTTAAGCTTCTTTGGCGGTAATGGCTCGATATATTTTTCAATTATAATATTTTGACATGAAACGAAAACAACGTAGCGTTTTACAAAATTTAAAATATTTTCGTTTACGCTCCAACCAGAAACGAAAACGAAAATTTGTTTTATTTTACAAAATCAGGCCATTAGTTTTTAATATTTTCCCCATTTATTTTCCTGTCATTGTATATATTCCATACAAAAATATTTAACAAAAAATTTCAATTTAAATAAAAATTTATAATTAAAAAAATAGTTTTCGGCTTATGCACACCAACGACGAATAAGTAGCGGATCTTATAATTGATAATTGAATAATTGTTTGTTGTTTGTGCAGAGAGATAAAATTATTTTTGTCGTTCATAACCGTAAGAAATACTCGTAGAAATGTGTTAATTTTCATATAAACAAATGCGTTTTATTTTCTATGGCGAAAGTTAGCACAAAAAATTCGTTATTCGTGTCAGTTGTGTTCCCAGTTTGATTAGTGAGTTTCGGTGCAAAATATGTATGTATTCAGTGAACTGTATGAGTTGATTCACTTTCGCTCTCCACTCACTTTTACAATGCTTTTGTTTTGTTTTTTAACATCAATATGTACTAATGATATTGCTTGCAGTGTTGCCTCTCTAACAACTGACTGTCTTTAACTCACTCTCTTTTTTTAAGTGTTGTCAGTAAACATAAATAAAAAATTCGTACTGTTTTTTGATTGTTTTGTATAGTAATCAAATAACTCACAAAAGCACGTTCACTAGATGAAGTCTTCAGTTTATAAAACATTGAGTAAATATTTCCACACATAAATAAATAGCGTTAAGAAACTATTAAAAAGTGTTTTTAGAAAATTTAACAGAATGTATTCAGAAATAATAAAAAATTTCGAAAATGGAGTTTTTCGTGTCATAAAAAAATTAAATAAAATGAAAAAATCTATCTCTTCATATTGTGTTAATTAATAGTTTTTCTCATATTAAAATAATTTATAAAAAAGAATGGGACTAGCTATTTTATTTTATAATATTACATAAAACTATATTTGTCAGAAGTGGTTTAAGAAGTATTCAAAACAGTCATACTGATTCATTGCTTTAGTGAGTCATATGAATGAATCTAAATTGCAAGCAATGACAGGCATTTATTAACAACAGTCTCATTGATATGAATCATGCAATAGCATCATTCATTTTGTTAATGTTAAGTGCTAGCTCAATATTCATTTTAGAAAATGCAAAATTATGCCGTTTGAATCGTAATCATGCAGATCACTGGTATGTATGTATCTACAAGTATTTACGAGTATGTGTATGTGATGTATGAGGAATATAGATGATGTAACAATTCCCCTTAAATTACCTTTTTCTTTTCATAATTATTACAACCTCCAATTCCAAGAATTACAGATTATACTACAAAATTATTTCCAAAATGTTAGAAAATATAATTTATTTTGCAGATTTTATTTTTTTTACAGATTTTAATTTTACACAAAATTTCGTACATTACACAAAATGTATTTTTATGATTCACGAATTTCTTTTGTAGTATAAACATTATTTTCGTAAATTTACGAAAAAAAATTTGTAAAAATACAAAATTTTGTTATTTGCAGACAAAAAGTATTTCGTAAAATAAACAAATATTACTTCTACTATTTACGAAGCATTTCGTACCGTAAAAACAACGAATATTTTCGTAAAACTAACCACATTTTCCGTTTATTTTACCTATGAAAACTTACAACTAATGGCCTAATTTTGTAAAACTAAACGAATTTTCGTTTTCGTTTCTGGTTGGAGCGAAAAGAAAATTATTTTAAATTGTGTAAAACGCTACGTTGTTTTCGTTTCATGCCAAAATGTGTAATTTTTAAAAAGTAAATTATTCGTTGTAACAAAATTTAATATCAAAATGTTTTCAAACGCAAATTTTACTATATTATGGATTATACATCAGCGGAAACAAGAAGTTCGGATTCAGCGGCGTTATTTAAGGCACCATAATAACTTATTGGAGCTTCCTGAAACCCAGTACGTTTAAAGTTGCATATACATATATATGTTTGTTTTTCCTCACAAACATGGACTTATTTTTAGGTTTGTGTTTTACTTCCGAGTATCGAAGGAAATGTTCAAAATAATATATGAAGACATGTTGTCATATTTTCCAATATACTATAGAGGAACATCAATCTCACCCCAATTGAAAATTGCAACGTTTTTAAGATTTTTAGGTTCTGGAAGTTATCAGAATGGTGTAGGAAATGACTTTCTAACTTGCATGTCTCAATTAGAAATATCAAACACAATAAAAGAGTGCCTCAATATCTTTGAAAAATATTTTTGTCCAATGTGGATTCGATTTTCAAGAACTGCTGATCAAGAGACCACTATCAAGCGACATTTTTATGAAAAATTTGGGTTTTCAGGAAGCATTGGTGTAGTAGATGATACTCATGTGCAAATAAAATCTCCAAAACAGGAGGAAAAGCATCTATATTATAACCGAAAAGGCTACTACAGCTTAAATGTGATGTTGGTAAGTACTGGGGGTCTACTCTGTAATTCGAAACGAAAGAAAATGCTTTCGAATTTACATGTAATTAACATACAAATTCGAAAGAATTTTCTTTCGTTTCAAATTACAAAGTAGACCCCCTGGAGTTACATTTTTTAAGGTGTTAAAACACACACACATATGTAACTTTATTTTCAGATATGTGACCATAACATTTTAATAAATTTTGTTGATGCAAGATATCCAGGTTCTAACCATGATTCCTTGATTTGGAAAATGAGCGCAGCAGATCAATACCTAAAAAGCAATTTTAACGTGGGCAAGGTTAACACTTGGGTTATTGGTAACAGTTGGCATGATTTGATACACAAATTATAGGTCTGCACAGATGTAACTGTTTGCACCAGTTTTACGTGTGCTGGTTCTGGTATGTACAGGTACATATGTTATTCAGCATTTTTGTTACTAGTCATAACTTATCGGTGCATAACTAGTAACAGAAATTCTGAATAACATACAGTATCTGTACATACCAGAACCAATACACGTAAAACTGGTGCAAACAGTTACAATCTGTGCATCATTTGATGCACTTGTACATTTAAATAATACGCAAATTCATTGATGAAGAGAAGTAATGCATATGCGAGTATACCCGTATCCAGTTGGCCATGTCCTTAAGACATCATCAATCAACAACAGTCCTAGATGAAAATGTCGTGCAAGATAATCTGGCTAACTGGGTAGTTATTAAGAAATTAAATATATGTAACTAATGGAAATATATTTTAGGAGATTCAGGTTATCCGCTGCTTCCTTATCTAATGTATGTATGTAAATATTTGCCATTATATTTACAAATGTATCCGTAACAAGAAAAATACATTGCATTAATAAAATTATATAACATTAAACTAATTTTTGTATATGCAAGCAATTAATTTGCCCAATCAGCTAACGCTTCCAAAGCATCTGCGATCCTGTTAGCAGCGCTAGCAATAGTTTGGACTGCGTTCATCATTTCTCTTTGCGTATTTAATTGTTCTTTTAAAATTTTTAAGCTTTCAAATTCAAATCCTTTTTGTACCTTCTGTGATCCCGTTTCACTAAATCTTTTTCTTTTTTGAGGCCAATGGACTTGAATTTTGAATTCATTATTTTCCTGAAATTCTTGATATCCCTTTATTTGATCGGCATCCTGAGACGTTATTTGTGCGTCTGCGCACTCGCTGCTTTGAGCAGCTTTCAAAGTTGGCTCAATATCTAGACCACAACTTTGACCTGTTGGACAAACAGCTTTAGATGCGAAAACTATTAAGTCGCAAGCTTGTTCTATTGATGACAAGGGAACCTGTGTGTTTACGCCTCCTCCGGTTCCATTTCTTTTTTGTCCACACTCTTAAATCGGCCCAAACCTGTTAAGTAGAAAAATTTGTATTCATATTCAAATATGAACAAATGTTTTTGGAGTCCTATTAAAAAGACCGATCCTTAATTTGCGAGGGGTAACTAAAACTTTTTTTCAGTGAGTCGGTCTATTGTACATACTAAAGAATGGCTTGAGGATTATGTTATAAGTATTAAGTTATATATCGCACCATAAAGAGGCACAACTAAAAAATCCCAGATGTTTTTGGTCGTTAGGGATTTATTCAGTTAACTGGCTTATGGAAAAACAAAACCATTTTAGTAATTTTGAGTTGCGACTGTTTATAACTTAGTGAGCGATATGTACATACATACTTTTTTCCAATCTTTAGATTCACGTTGTGGAGGTCCTATTGCATTTAATTTAATTGTTAATTCCTCCCACAAGTCTTCAATTTCTTTTTTATTATTTCCAAATACGGGAACACCTCTAGCAAAGTTAGGATGTTTGCTCATGTGATCTAAAATCATCTCCCATTGTGGGATTAGTAGTTTGTTTCTTGGACTGTTATAAAAATCTCGATTAATTTATATTTCATATAATCAAAATAATAATTTACTCACCATTGCTGCAAAACTAATGTAAGAATGTTGTTAAAACTTTTAAAAATACAATTTAATGAACGTCTTCATATGACATTTAAGTAGTTTCAAAACGTTTGCTACTGTTTTATAAAATATAATTGTTTTACGTAAGAAACAAATTTCGTTTTCAAATGTTTACAAAATTCAAATTTAAAAATAAACTAAAAATTTCTGTTTGAAACGTTTCGTTCTGTATTACAAAATTAGGCCATAAATTTCTCGTTTTGATTCTGATAAATGCATTGAAAATATATTTAATAAGTTCAGTTTCATTTTCTTTGTTATGCGTATCTAAGTGCATGGATACATACATTTGTTGTTTTTAATTTATATATGGGTTTTACTTTAACGGTCTAATTCATAAAGAATATTTTAGGTTTATTACAGGTTTATTTGACAAATTTCCCATAGAAATATGTCAAATAAGCGCTTAATAAACCTGAAATATTTTTTATGAATAAGGCAGTAAGAATTTACTTTAAAATAATGCGAGACATCATGGCCTAGCAAGCTATTGATTTCTGCTTCGGGATCGTCCTTCTCTATTTCAATACTTATTTTCGGCAACCATTTCATTCTTATGCCTTGTAGGACTGGATCTAAAGACAATAGCAAATGATGCATTAAATCATTATTTTGAGCAACTCTATAGCATTTACGTGTATTGAAAAGTCGATATTGCTTAACATCTCTATTTCTAGCTTCCTGTGCTTCTTCGATTAGTTCCGCCAGAGGAAGAATGTTGTTTTCTATTATTTCTTTTGTATGCACTAGCACTTTATATACGGTTGGAGTTATTGGTTTCCACGGATATAATTAATTTATTAGAATCAGAGTGTCTTTTTCATATTTTTTCAAACTTGTCCTTATTAGTTACTTTTTCTATTTATGACGGCCAGTATTATTTTGAAATGCCTTATGATATTAAAGCTAATACCAGTTATAGAAGATGAGGTTGCAGGGCCATCGAAAAATCGCCTACCAGTGTTGCCATTATTGGAGTTTCCATAGCCATATAAATGTTTGTCAATGATTAAGCCACGTTTCACAAACTCATCTTGAATTCTATATTTGTGATTTGAATTCTTTTCTTTTCTTCCAACCGTATCTGTTTTAAAGCAGAATTATTCGCAACTTGAACGTTCTGATGTTTTGGTACACTGCGATATTTATTGTCGTAAGATAAATGTAAAATATACTCAATGAATCGAATCCGAGCATGAAGCATCTTCATTAGTTGTAGTATAATTCTCATTGTGATTAAAATCAGATTTGTTTTTGGCGTTGGAATGCTTTCCACCATCCGTCTTAATCTTTTTGGAGGTGCAACTGGTAGCACATCTACAATTTTGCCTGCTTTTTTTAGTTGAGTCTTCGCTAAAATCAGTTTGAGTGAATCTCTGATTTCATTTTCCGAATACGTATTTGTCAAGTCTTTTTGTTTAATTATTTTGATCAGGTAAAACTATACCCATAATGGAGGTGTGCGCGCAGGTGCCTTTGTCCTTGTGGGTATACAAATATACTGTGTGTGTATATAAATTCTTATATTTTATTGTATTTAAGTAAAGAAAGTATTTAATAACAGCTTCAAGAGGTCATAAAAAATGTGGGTTTGTTGAATATCAGATAAAACACGTAAATTGTTACCTGAGGTGTTATATTTGTGTATACATTTTAAGACTGATATATCGGCAAAGGTATACATATTATATACCGTTGAATAGACAATTATTGCGATAACATAGAACAAAATTAAGAAACATTTGAAGTAAAGAAAATAAGATCAATAATTTAGACAAAAATAAAAAATGTAGAAAATTAAATTTTTTAATCAAAATTGGATTTTGAATATTTTGAAAAGTATTGAAGGTAGGAGAATAATTATTTTTCAGTTTGCAAAGCTAAATGTATACTACTGAAAAAATTAAAATGTTTTCCAATATATAATTTTATATTTTTTTTATTGGGAAAAATTGTATTAGAAAAATTTGAGCACATTTATGTGTAGGATGTAGGGATGCCAATACCGAAATCCCGAATACCGAAAACCCAAGATTATTCTAAAAAAAAACTGAATCCCGAATCCCGGGATTTTTAAGCAGAAATCCCGGGATTTTGGTAACATTAAAAACTGAAATTTTTTTAATTAAATGCAACTATGTTTACGTTTGTAAATAAACATGAGTTTCCCAGTTAAAAATAATTTTGAATATTTGAAATTTAATTATAGTAGCCATGAATCAAATTCTTTTTACTGGTTGTAAAAAGAAGTCGTAGGCGAAAAAATTATTAGTAATGAATTTTGTACCACACAAAACAAAGTCGGAAGCTCGGTTTGGTGTTTTTTTTAGTGGATGATAATGGAACTACGCACGCAAAAAGCAAATTTTGCAAAAAGGTATTAAAAACTTTATGGAGGTTCTAGGTTCAAAGGTCTTTTGAGACATATTAATGTAAGTATACTTTGTCAGATAAATATTTGAAATAAAATGTTTCAAATATTTTTATAGACCCATGATATTCAGCTAGAAAAACGACATGAGAAGGTTGCACCTCAACCAAAAATACTAAAAATTACTAATTTCATTGGCCCACAAAAAGAGGTGTCGCTTGGCGCTATAAAATAAAACCCAAGGAAATAACGGCCAAATAGGAAAATGAAATAAAGCCCAACAAAATTAAGGAATTTCTAATTGGGCTTTATTTCATTTATATTGGGTGTTATTTCATAAATTTGCTCTTTGCTTCAATTAATTTTTTTTTGGGTTTTATTTTATTAGGCCTTATTTCATTTCTTATTTGGGCGTTATTTCCTTGGGCCTTATTTCATAGCGCAATTCCAAACCAAACGAACGTTGTTTTTCGTCAGCAGCTTATGTTTGCACTAAAATAAGATCACAGAATACACAGAAGTGAAGAAAGTGACAGGTAAAAAAAGCTCCAATCAGGTTTTTGTTAAAATTCATGGAAGAAAGAGAAAAGCATAGTGTATTTGATACTGTAGTGTATTACTACTTACCAATTAACACAGCTAATAAAAATGTATTGCACTAGAAAGACGTAGCAAAACAAAACCGACGACAAAATTTGAGGGAAAACGAGACAAACTCAAAAATACCCGTATCTTCCGTCTCGTGACACTTCTGTATGTTTTGTGATAAGATCTCGATTGTCGGCTGCTACCCTAGATGCATTAATTTTTTTAAAAAGTTTCTTAAGAGACGACTTAATATACAAATATTACTTCCATATTACTTTAAATTATTCCTACCAATAATACATTAAAAATGTTTTATTTGGTTCTGTAATGTATTTAACTTTTTTTCATGAATTAAGAATTTTTTTAATAATTATACTTACATTATTAATAAATTATAATTCTAAAAGCTAATAAATGAGATTATCTAATATATTTTAGTTTATAAAATCCCGAAAAATCCCGATCGGTCCCGGGATCTCGTTTTTTTAAATTCAAAATCCCGAATCCCGGATTTTAAAAAACCTAGTCCCTTTTGGCATCCCTAGTAGGATGTCAAGAGTTTCTTACAGGTTACTTACAACACGTTTATTTATAATAAAAAACCAAAAAAATATACAAAAATGACCGTGCAATTTTTTTGTCACGTCCGAAAATCAGATTTTTTTTAAAAAAAATTCCTAGTTTTCGACCAATGGTGCATGCAACAAAAATCTCCAAAATTTATTTCACAGCCTTTCTTAATGACCCTTCTCTTAGAAACAATCAAAGTTTTAATCAAATACTTAATATTTTTTTTAAATATTGAAAAAAACTAAGAATACTTTTTTCACTAAATATAAAACTTTCTCATATTTTTCGGAAATCCAAATTGCAAAATTATTTCTTGCTATATTTTTTTAAATATCAAAATGATTTTTTTATATGAATTTGGATGAAGTTTTCTTTTAAAAACAATAAAACTAAACAATTTCTGCTAAAGCTATGTACAGACGGTTGTCAGGTCTTACAATATTGCCAGTAAAATGTGCTCAAAATTTTTTACAACCGTGTGAGCTGAAAATTTTTGTCAGACGTTGTTGCCAGAAAAATCATTGTCAGTCCATTGCAAGATTAGCAGCTGACAACAAATTGTCAGACATCGTACAATCGTGTGAACACATTATAAAATTATTGCCAGACATTTTAATATTGTCAGATGTGCGAAGTTTATGCATCTGACAATGGCGTCATTGTAAGAGAATTCTTTCTGTGGGCAACACTGCACACGTTTTATTTTAAAATAATTTATAATAAAATATGTGCAGACAATAACATTGCAAGTGCTTCTTTATGGTCCATAATAATTTATATTTTCACTTTTTATATAAAACACAACCGCTAACGATTGATATTTAAGAATTTGTAACAAATGTTTTAAGTCTGGCAACGCATAACAATAGATCTAACAATTTGTGGATATGACAACCGTGTGAACTGACAATTTTTCTACTGTCGATTTTGTCAGATGAATTGATTGTCATACAACCGTCTGGCAATAAGTTGTAAAATTTTCTGAGAACTGTGTGAACTGACAAGGAATATTGTGCTAGCAATTTTCGATCTGACAACATTGTATGATCTGACAATCGTCTGTTCATAGCTTAAGTAATAAAGAAGCTATGTACTAACGATTTAAGAAAGTCATGGTCAAAAAATTTAAAAAAAGATTGAATGTCAAATATCTTGGAAACTTTAAGAGATAAAATATTTTTATTTTTGTTTCTTAACGTTGATTGTCCCGCTGAATTTATTGAAATCGGTCCATATTTACAAAAGTTACAAGCTCCGAAAGAATTTCGATACCCGCTTTGAGGCTCTGTCATACAATGGGGTGCCTCAAAATATGCTTTCTCAAAATTTCAACACTTCTATTTTCCAAAACAGTTGGTCTCATCGAAATCGGTTGACTAGTTCAAAAGTTGCGGACTTTTTGCCACTTTTTTTTAATTCACGCCACTGTGGTACGTTATCAAAAAGTTCTCTATTTTTGTAGTAGCACCTTCATTTAGTTTTAATCTGAATAAGTTGTCAATTATATCTATGATCTTACAAAATTTTTCATGGCGCAATAAACTAACAGGAACGTATTCCCATAGAAGTATACATACCGCGTTATATATAATACTAATCTCCATAGCAGTCCAATATAGAGTAATTATTCTTATAAAAGAACCCTGCGTTTTTATACAATACAGCATACGTTATAAGCACTTTTGCTAATTACCTGGTATTGTGAAGTGTTATTTATTTTAAGTAGTAGCATAAACAGGTATCACCTCCCGATGCCGCGTAAAGTAATACCTGAAAACCTTTTTTATTTGCTAAATACTACCTGATATTAGCATTAACTACACTTACATGGAAAAACAGATCGTATAATTACGAGAAATATATTTTATTGCGAAAAGTGTATATACTTACAGCAATATTCATAAAAATTTTAAACAGCATTTCAAATGTTGTTTAAGCAAAATTCGCTTAAATTGTATTCATAATAGAATTTTAGCTTAAAAACGTTTTTAAACCTTGTAAACCAGCAAATTTTAAAATTGACTGCACCAATGTTTAAAACAATTGTAAGATGACTTATACTTTTGCTTCGTTTTTGTTTACATATTTAGCTTTATCTATATGTATGTATGTACTTATGTATGTATATGCCACTGTTCTTTACAAGAAAAAATTTAATTTTAAAGAAACTATTCCTGAAATATCAAATAGACTCCAAAAGAATATTTGAAAGAAAAGGACTGATCCATTCCCAGTCATTGTTTTCTCACTTTATGTGTTAATAAAAATAATAATAATTGTAGTATAAACACTCAAAACAAGCAATATAAAACTCGTTATTCTAGTGCTTCTTAATCTGCAACAAAAAAATCATATAAAAAGCACTTTTAAAAAAGATTCGCTGTGTACTCTTTTTATTTATTTTTTTTTTAATACAAGTTGCAACACATTGTTTATTTTATATAAACAATATTTCTCTGAAAAGGGACAACCAAAACACATATAAACACGAGTACTTTGTGAATTAACAATCGTTGTTTTGCAGAACTATAATGCAAGTGACAAATTAAGAATAAATATTTAAAAAAAATCTAGTTAATTGATTTTTAGTTACAATACTGATTATGAATACCAATATTAAAAACCCTTTTGTAGCGTTAAAATATTTTTTAACTAATATGCATTATAAACCTCAATCAACTTTTTTTATGAATACGGTTGACTGTCTTTAGAGCTATGTAGTTTAAAAGTGCATGTGTTAAACAAAGTTTTTCACAAAATTTAAAATAATGCAGATACTTTTTCTTAAAAAACATGCCTTTTTCAGGAAAATTTTAAAATTTTGAATTCTTACAGCTGTATTCATAAAAATAGTTGATTGAGGCTTAAAATTCATATTAGTTAAAAAACATTTTAAGGCTAAATAAGGTTTTTTTAAATATTGGTATTCATAATCAGTATTTTAACTAAAAATCAATTAACTTGATTTTTTTAAATATCGTGGCAACACTGTATTTATTCTTTATTTGTCACTTGCATATTAGTTCTACAAAACAACGATTGTTAATTCACAAAGTACTCGTGTCTATATTTGTTTATTTGTCTCTTTTCATAGAAATATTGTTTCTATAAAATAAAAGATGTGTTCCAACTTGTATATAATAAAAATAAATAAAAAAAAGTTCAAAACGAATCTTTGTTAAAAGTGCGTTTTTAGGGTTCCGTACACCAAAGGTGAAAAGGAACCCTATTGTTTTCGCTACGCTGTCCGTCTGTCCGTCACACGGTATTTTCTCAGGAACCGTAAGAGCTACGGATCTGAAATTTGGACACAGTATGTAGAACCTTGGCCGCTACAACAACAAATACATGAGAATTAAAAATTAAAGGGTGCTCCAAAACGATCAACGAAAAATGTTAAAATCCCATGTAATATACAATTGTATGTACATAAGTATGTATATTGAAACTTGTAATTTGTAAAATTAGTGTATTTTTATACAGACTACAACAATTAACACTAAAATTAAAAAAAATTAAAATTAAAGGGTGGTCCATCAGTTAATGCAATTTTGACTATGTAATTTTGACAATTTGCTATATCTTGGAAACCGTAAGAGCAAACACTTGAAATTTTTAAAAACGGTAAAACTAAAAAAACCGGAAATTATAAAAACACCAAAATGAAAAAAACGCCAAAAATTAAAACAAAATCGCCAAAACGAAAAAAATCGCGAAAATTAAAAAAAATTCCAACACTGAAATAAATCGCCAAATTCGAAAAAATCGCCAAAATGAAAAAAAAACACCAAAATGAAAAAAAACGCCAAAACGCGAAAATGTCGCCAAAACTAAAAAAAATTTTAAATAAAAAAAAAAATCGCAAAAATTAAAAAAATCGCCAAAAATAAAAAAAAAATTGCCAAAATGAAAAACGCCAAAAACCTAAAAAAAATCGCCAAAACAAGAAAATAAAGTGTCAAAACTAAAAAAGGAGCCAAAACTTAAAAAAATCGCCAAAACCGAAAAAACGCAATAACTGCCAAAACAAAAAAACCGTAAAGACCCCAAAAACGAAAAAAATGCCAAAACTATATATTATATAGGATGAAGTTTGTACTAAATTACATATCTAGTGTTCGTAAGGAACACTTCGTGCGCGAGTCAGAGTCGCACTTTACTGAATTTATTATACGATTTATTTTATTGCAGATTAACTGCCAGTTTATATAAGCCATGTAAAAATTCTTGGCTGTCTATTTATAATGAAAACAAAAACAAATTTTGAGTGCTTTGCTTTTGTTTTCGATATAAATAGGCAGACCAGAATCTTCACATGGCTTCTATGACATAGCAGTAAGAAGCACTAGAATAACGAGCTTTATTTTGTTTGTTATGAGTGTTTATATGTACATCATTAGTTAAATTTCTACAATTATATTATTTTTGTTAACACATAAATTGAGAAAACAATGACTGGGAATGGAAACTGGATCGCTCCTTTTCTTTTAAATATTCTTTTGGAGTCTATTTGATATTTCGGCAATAGTTTCTATAAAAAAATTACATAGTTTTCTTCTAAATAACACTGGCATATACATACATACATAGATACAGGCAAAGTTAAAAATGTTTGCATTCATAAGACGTAGCTATTGAACTCAACAGTTGTGAAACTGTTGGCCCCAACAGTTACGTATTAGAAACGGCTTAATGGATATAATATAATCTTATGTTGTTATTTTGTTACAAATCTTTGATCCTGCCACCTAACAAATCAAATAAAAGATAAAGCTCTATTCGATCAGCTGTTCAGGCTGAGCACAACATGTTGACTATAGGTAGCGAAAAAATTTTATGATGGAAAATTACTCAACTGTTGAGTGGAGCGGAACTACTCAACTATGCGTTTCTAAGCCAAACACTCAACGGTTGCACAACAGCTACGTCTTATGAATGCACCCAATCTAAATAAAAACGAAGCAAAATTTCAACAACGTCATCTTAAAATTCGTTTAAACATGGGTGCAGTCAATTTTAAAATTTGCTGATTTACACAAGGTTTAAAAAACGTTTATTAAGCTAAAATTCTATTATGAATACAATTTTAGCAAATTTTGCTTAAACATTTGAAATGCTGTTTAAAATTTTTATGAATACGGCTGTTAGAATTTACTCGATTTCACGAATGTTCCAATAATAGTATACACATTGTTATACATGGCAGCTCTAGCATTAGTTATTTTCTTATACATTTATTTCCTTTTCTTAGTTTTGTAAGAAGTTGATTTATTTTTTTTAGTTGAATAATGAGAGTAAAATTGAAAGGACGAGTGCAGAAATTATTTCAACTCAAGATATAAAGTTGGCGACGAGGAGGAAAATAGAATAATAGTATAATAGAATAATTTGACTTAAAAAGTGATACGAACTTTAACTTGTTAAAATCATTATGTAGAAACAAATGAAGTTCGAAAAATAATAATTAAATTAATAGTCATTGGCTTGTGGCAAAAAATTAAATAAATATACTTAATAGTAACAAACCAAAAAAGTTTGTCTTAAGTAGAACAAAAATAAGCAAATTAACTAACATGTGTATAATTAGTAAAGAACAAACGACAATGGTAAGACTGTTGTAAACTTAGAGATGGTAAGGTGAGCTTTCATTATAAAACATCTTTCAGCAAATTGAAATACGATGAATCAAAACAATTCACATATTCCATTTGCAAAAAAAGTTTCGAAGAAGAAATCTACATACATCAACTGACACCACACACAGTGGACCAAACACAGAAGAACGCTGATGATGAAGGTTTAGTGGCCTTCGAAAACGGCTAGCGGTTCCGTTCAACTATGTGTTGTCAGAATATTTACAACTAACTTTGGTGTTATTTTTAATAATTATCACATGTAATTTGGCTTAAAAAGCGATATGAACTTTAGCCTGTTAAAATCATATATATAGAAGCAAATGAAGTTCGAAAAATAATAATTAAATTAGCTAGAATTTTTCTATATATTACATAAATTTTGGGATTATATAAAATAAAATTCCACTGAAATGCGGCTCAATTTACAAAATTTTTGACAGATTTCAACAAAACGCAATGTGACCTTCTACAACAAGGCGAATTCAGTATCAGGTTACCTTATCAGTACAACAATTTTACAACACAAAGAACAACATGTAGTTTGCTATGCTACAAAACCAATCTGTCAAAAGATTTCTGAGCAAATTTTGACAGTTTGGTTCAAAATGCTCAATTTATATCAACAGCTGATAATCAGCCGGGCTGATAAGGTCACCTGATACTGAATTCGCCTTGTTCTACAACACATGCGAAAATTTTCCAGTTGACAACAACAAAAAACCGAAATGCGCAGCCTTTACAAGTGCTTTTGCCGCCTTTGAAAATTATGGAGGAAAAAAAGAAAGTTTTAAATTATACCACCAAAGATTTAAAAATTATTTAAAGATGAAAGGGTTTTCTAAAGATAAAAACCTTTGTCACCAGATGTCAGCAAATTCAATTGGATCAGCATACTTCAAATGTAGCAAATCAAGGCGATCAGGAAACTATTGCTGAACATGTGGTCCTATTGCGCCATGACATTAGTAGATGCGAGTTGGTATATACATGTGATTGCAACACCGATATATCACCCATTTGTTTCAGAGCACAGTTCATACGCGGCATCAAAGCCAACTCAATTCGAGAACAATTACTCCAGTCCAAGGAAGAAAAATTTTAAGAAATTGTAAATAGAGCCTTAGCATTAGAAGCTCCAAAAATCGTTAGCCATGACCTTGATTCTAAACAACCCGTCAGCAGTGATGTGAACAAAATTCAATCCAGGACTACAAGTCGCCAAAAATATAGTTCCAGAAAACGTTCGTTCGTAGGTCAAAATCATGAATAAACTATAGCCAATTGAGAGTTTACCATGTCTGTATACGGTGTGGCAAAGACAGCCACAGAAGAAAAGACTGTCGAGTTAAAACACATAACCTCAAATGCTATTCATGTGGGGAAAAACACGTACAACAAGTATGTACTCGTATAACAACTTTAATGAAATCTTCCAAAAACAAAGTAAATTATGATAATCAGGGCTATCATGAATAAAATTCCGCATGAAATTTCTCCCTTTTCCAATTAGAATTTTTTTGTTTTCCCTATTACTTGCCATTAATTGGATTTGTTCCCGGGGGAAAAATTTCACGCGGAATTTTATTCATGATAGCCCTGATTGATGGGAATATTAACAAAATTTATGGCATTAGTAAAATTGTCGATATATCAATCAAATCAGAATTATAATTATCATTCCGATAAGTATTATGTCGAAGTAAAAATAAACGAACGGCGTCAAAAATTTGAATTGGGCACTAGTCACAAAGTACACAGAGATGTCACGAGACGGAAGATAATTGCGAATTCTGGACGGCTCGCTCACAAAGTACCCGTGTCTTCTTTAAGCTTCTTTCGTAGTTGCGTTGATTTATTGTTTTTGCAATTTATACTTTGTGTCCTCATTCGATATGAGATTTTTGCAATTAAAAGGTTAAAATTAATATTTATGAATAAAAAAGCTTAAAGTATATGATTCAAAGAACACACGAAGAAGCGCATGCGGTAGATCAGTAATTCTAATAAAGTATAGACTCAAGCACTATATTCTTGACAACATTTGTGAAGAACACCTGCAAGCAACTAGTATTAGTGTCGAAAATTTTTGTACAAATTCCTTTATATCATCAATTTACTCCCCTCCCAGATTCTCAATCACTGGGGATCAATACGAGGATTTCTACAAATCGCTTGGAACTTCTTTCGTAGCAGCTGGAGACTAACATGCAAAACATACGTTATGGGGTTCGCGCCTTAATACACCTAGACAACAAAACAATTTCAAAAATGGGATTGGACATCATTTCGAGTGGGGAGCTCACTTACTGGCCTACTGATATACATTAAAATCCGGATGTTATAGATTTTTGGCGTCATGAAAAATATTTTTAGGGATGTAATTCATTTAAAAGCTTTCCTAGATCTGTCCTCCGATCACTCCCCCACAATTTACAGCCCATTAAGAAGTGATTTACCTCATCTATATGTAAGGATGATCAATCGTGTTAATTGGCTGGGGTTCAAAAAACATCTCAGTAGTCATTGAACGGAAAACATTAAGCTAAGAACGCCCGATGATGTTGAATCTTAACGAAAATATTAATAGAATTTATTCTACTGATATTGAAGGTCTCATGTGTGAAAAAAAGATCTGGAAGGGAATGACAACAGTACAGATCACCCCAACATAAAATCATATTTAAATAGTGCACTAAACGACTCCAAGAGTTGCTTGCATCTGAAAAAAAACTGCATCTCTTAAAAATTATCTGGAAGGTCTTGATGTCACACCAGCATATGATTACTCTTTGTGGCGCGCTGCAAAAAAGCTTAAAACACCCGTTAAGTATAAACTACCTCTGCGCACATCTATCGGAGGTTGGGCAAGAAGCGATACTGAAAAAGGTAACATATTTCCTTAGCACAAGTAATGGTGTTGTTGATTTGCCGAGAGTAGTCGCTTTACCCCCTCAACCCATAAAATGAAAAACGCGTGATGTACAAAAAGTAATTACTGAACTCAACCTGAAGAAACCTCCGGGTACTGATGAAGATGTCTCGTATTGCAATTAGAATCATGTTATTCATTTTTAATGTTATTTTACGAATTGAGTATTGTCGTATTGCAATTAGAATCATGTTATTAATTTTTAATGTAATTTTACGAATTGAGTATTGTCCATACAGCTGGTAGATTGTCAAGGTTAAAATGATTGCAAAGCCGGGCAAAGATTTTACCAAGGCTGAGTCATATAGTCCAATAATTTTACTATCAACAATGTCAAAGCTCTTCGAAAAGCTACTCATGATAAAATTTTCCCCAATTCTAATTAGTAGTGGGTGCATACCCGACCATCAATTTGGTTTTAGAAGTCAGCATAGCACCATTGAACAAACTCATAGATTGGTTCAATTTATAAGACGAGCTTTTGCAGAAAAGAAATATTGTTCTATGCTGTTTATTGACGTTTCTCAGGCATTTGATAAAGTGTGGCATGAAGGCCTAATTTTAAAATTGAAGACATACCTACCAATAAACATTATTAATCTTTTGGAAATTTAACACTTCTACATTTGCCGAATACAGCCTGCCTTATTGTACATGAAAACAATTAGGAGGCGTCTCGATATCTTCAAGAACACATTACCCAGCTGGAACTATGCTTAAACTTATGAAGAATTAAGGTAAATGAACAAAAGTGTTTTCAAGTACGAAGAGCTAATTGTTCCCCCATTCGGATTAACAATCAAGTTGTTCCTCAACATTCACATGTGAAATATCTTGGTATACACCTTGATCGACGGCTTACATGGAAACATTACATTGATTCTAAGCTATCACAAATGAAACTTAAATTAACTCAGGTACATTGGCTGATTGGTAGAAATTCAACACTCAGCCTAGACCGCAAACTTTTAATATACAAGTCGCTTTTAAAGCCAATATGATGCTACGGAATTCAGCTATGGGGCACTGCTTCAGCTTCAAATGTTGAGAAAATCCAACGAAGGCAAAACAAAATTTTACGCTTGATAACGTCGGCTCCATGGTACATCAAAAATTCAAATATACATCGTGATTTAAATATGACACTAGTGACTGAAGAAATTGCAAAATATGCAGGCAAATACCTAACAAAACTCGAGTCACATCCTAATCCGCTTGCTCGTAATATATTGAACTTTACTGGACTCATCCGCTTAAAAAATAGAGATACAAGGGCTCTAATAAACAACACTCCAGATGCAGCTGCTTAAAAATATTTTTTTTTGTGCTTATCACTACTTATGATAATAACTATCACTAAGTTTATGTCCGACATTGGTCGGGCCTTATAATTATATTTTAGATTTAAGATTTGAAGACTTATTGTTAATATTTGAAGATACAATAAACAAAAAATATGTATTAAAAAAAAATCATAAAGTTTCACTAGTTAAACAATACAGTATTGAAAAGGAATTTTTAATTTATTTAGTGGGACATTTACACCTGTACGAATTAAAACTTTTAATGAAAATTTATACCGTTTAAACCAATTTTTTTGACATGTATATATGAAGATTTCTTATATAAAACAAAACCCATTGACTCAAAATTTAACCTTGAATATTTTATCCTTTTCCTTTGCAGAATTTCCATGGAAGCCTAAAATCTTATAAGGAGTTTACTGCACAAGATCCCATCAATTGCTATCAAAAATATACTGCTTTACAGAAATCTTAATAAAATTTACTATGTAGCCACAACTTAGAAATGTTTTTTTATATTTTATGCAAATACATAAGTTAAGCCTACAGTACACGGCATGTAAAAAACCACATACGCATGTCGTTCTGACGTAATTTTGACGTCATCACGATGCTACATTTGCTACATGCCGTGTACTAGCACCATATGTACATGTAGATAATAACATGCTTACAGATGAGCTGCCCCAGAAAATTTCTTCGATTCGGCCACATGTACCAATATATATTTTGGAACAAAAATACTATAAAAATTTTATGGCATATAGCTATATACTACTAGAAATTTAAAAAAATGCAACGAGCATGCTGAAAATTATTGTGACGTCATCGCCACATATGCATGTGGCTTTTTACATGCCGTGTACTGTAGGCTTTAGGCTAACGCATAAACATTCATGTGCTTGGACAAATGTGTGTTGTACCAGTTTATGTAAATTTTTTGTAAATGTTATTCCCATGATATCCATCAAACTAGGGATTGCCGTTCGGTTTTAACCGAAACCGAAACCGCGCTTAACACATTAAAACCGAAACCGACAAAAAAAGCGTCGGTTTTTAAGTTTTACTTTAACATTATTATCTTGTTTAAAAATACACAAATGGACCTTACACTGAAGACTTTTATACATTACTAAGCATTCTGTAACAATGAAGGGTAAAAAAATTGTAGAATTTTAAGAATATTATAACAATTTTTTGCAGGAAGAATTGTAATCTGTTATCAAAAAATCTCTAGCAGATGTAAAGCAAAAAGACGACAATTTTTACGTTCTTCGAAACGTTAAACGAAAAAATGAACAACAAAACAACCAACATATTATTGTTTTGCACGGCAATAACACAATAAAGCCCTCTTCAACTGAAAGCGAAAGAGTGTTTTCTGTCGCTGGTAACTTCTGCACAAAAATAAGATTTCGCTTAAACGACTCTACATTGAACGCTTTAACGTTTCTGAAATTTTATTACTTGGATAATTAAATATAAATCTTTTATTCTTAAGCTTTTTATACACATACTCACTACTAAATGTTTCCTTTCTGAATTGAATACAAACCAGAGAAACTCTATCACCGCTATAGTAACTATTTATTCCTCGAAAAAATTTTCCCAGAAATATTTTCCCTTTTCTGATTCCCCTTATCATGAATAATCTGCCTTATCGTGGTTGGCGTATTTCAAATACAACTACGACTGTTTGGCAATAGATTAAAGAAATTGGTCTTCATTAATCTATTACCAAACAGTCGTAGTCGTATTTGAAATACGCCAACCACGATAAGGCAGAATATTTTTCACGTGCATTTTTTCACTTTTCCCTTGGTTTTGTTTACTTTATTTTTGCAGGCGAACTGAATTATTACATCGATTAATTTCGATATTTTTCTTCGAATTATATATTAAAAGTTATAATTATTTATTTTTAGGACAATAATTCTTTAAAACACATTTTTTCATAGAGTATGAATCTCTTTGATGTTGCACCACGATGGTATACTTAAGGAAAAAATAGCTAAATCAACAGAAGCACCTCCATGAGTACAACTTTAAAGTTAAATAAGTTTCATTTATAACATATGGGTATGATTTTTTTATTCAACTTAAGTTTGTTCGATTTTCAATTAATTTTTAAGCTTTACAAAAATTCTTTCTTTTTTACATTCACGTGGACTGATAGCGGGGAAAAAATTTCACGAGATATTCAAGATAGCATTTTTTTCTTCGAGGTGAATGAAAATTTCACATGAAGAAATATTCCATTTGTTTTTCACGATAGGGATGATTATTTTTAAATCATCATTTATCTTTCCAGCATACATACATGTTTATATACATGCATATTTTAAAAGCGAAACCGACCGGTTTTAGTAGCTTAAAACCGGAAACCGCGGTTTTGTAATTTCCACGGTTTTTGGCAAACCCTACATCAAACCGCAAAACCATGGTATCAATACTTGTAGTTGCTTAATTCACAAAACCTCTTGCATCTCTGTATCGATTGTATTATTGTATTAAATACAAGAGTGTAACATTTGTTGAAATTTTCATATAAAAATGAAATACACTGTTAAACTCTGCCATTAGTGGCCTTCGAAAACGGCTAGCTGTTCCGTTCAACTATGTGTTGTCAGAATATTTACAACTAACTTTGGTGTTATTTGTTCATTAATAATTATCACATGTAATTTGGCTTAAAAAGCGATACGAACTTTAGCCTGTTGAAATCATAAATAAACTTATCTTTTTGTGTATTTTTTTATTATTTCTTATTTTTAACGACTAAAAAAGGGGTGTTATAAGTTTGTAGTGTGTGTCTGTGTATCTGTGTGTCTGCCCGTGTCCACGTACAGGCCAAACGGCTGGACCGATTTTCAGTTTTTTTCTGTTTGAAAGATGACTTGATCGAGAGAGTTCTTAGCTATGTTTGAAGAAAATCGGTCCAGCCGTTTAGAAGATATAACATCTTTTCTGAAAAAAGTCGGGGGTTTTTTAAATTTTTCATTTTTGTTATTTGTGTTTGTAGTAAATATTTACATATTTTGGCTACACAGAACACAGAAATAAATTATATAATAATTAGAAATGATTTTTCACGTCTTATGTCAGTTACTTGTTATATTTATTTATTTTTGTATAGCTATTGCTATTTATGGAGCGGTACAGGAGTTAGAAAATGATTTTCGTAACAAAATAATCGACACTATTACAGTTATAAATTTAATTTTGTTTTGATTTCCTTGTACTTAAGAGCAGAGTACGAAAATAAAGAAAACGAATTGTTTGATTTTGTTTTGTTTCGTTCTTTGAAATTAGTGGCACAAAAACAAAACAAAAACATTGAGAACGAGAAAAAGTGTGCTGGCACAACATGCCAGTTTGTCGGTGAGAGAGGCAGAGGGAGTGGTTGGCATAATTTTTTAATACAGCAGCACAAAACCAATCCACACACAACTTAAAAAACAGCAAATGCAAAAAAACACTAATAAACACAAAGCTGTGTGCACGTATAAATTTTTACGCCAGATGAATTCAGCGTTTCCGTTGGTGCTACTCTTTAGTAGCTACTTTTAGCAATTTGCCACTTTTTCGACTGCTTGGATACTATTGTGCTACCTATACAAAATGCACGCATATTTTACACTTTTTCTAATTTTTGCTACTTTTCGATACTTTTTACTGAACGAAGATATAATTTTTGGACTTTCGGTTTTATTAGTATATTCAAAAATTGTTTTAATTAAATTATGTAGTGAAGTTTTGTGACTGATTTTATTCAAGTATTTATTTAGATCCGGTATCTATTAAATTGTTTCCGTTCTTAGTAATATAATAAGCGAACTTGGTTAAAATTACGCCTATTAGTAAAGCTACGGCCACACTTGTCAAACATTTGCCCAAAAAAGCGTAACCACCAAATGCCAATGAAAAGTCTTTCAATTCAGACAAAAATTCGCAAAGTTGAGGAGTATCCAATATTGTTGGATTCTATGACATTGTCTATTAGTTGTGTTCGAAACTGTTTTATATTGTTACGAAAATAGCCGTCAACAATGTTAAGCATCATTACAGAAAAATATTCCAACAGGGTTAATGTAAATGCTACGCGAAAATATTCCTACAGGGTCAAAGCAAAGAATAGTCTAGAAAGTAGCCAACAACTAAATAAGCATGCCTAGCTTGATTAAACAAGCAAAACCAACAACAACAAAAAAAGCGTCTGCTTATTAAGAAGATTCACATATTTACACACATACATACATGCCAATTCAAACGAAAAGCAAAAGATAAACAACCACCGTGTGTTGCTTAGTTAATGATGTACACACGTACGCATATACACATGTATGTACATAGTTACCACATGAACTTAATTAGGCAGCATATAAGATGATAATGATCGTCTAGACATTGCTTGAAACTTCTGGTGGTATTTGTGTTGAGTATAAAAAGAGGTGACGCATCCAATGAGTTAGTTGCAGTTGTAAGTCAGTCGCGAACAGTTATAGTTAGTGCTAATCAGAAAGTAGTGAAGTTAAGAACGCGTTAGTCAGTTGATAATTATGTTGTGAATTAATAATAGTGTGCCGTGGAATTGGGATTATTGTGGAGTCTATCGTGTCGACAGGAGTAAAGGAAACAGCGCAGCGAATAGACGTGTGTAATTGTGTAAGTAAAGCCAGTGAGTCTTTATTGGTGTATCAACTGTAACTGTCGACAGAGTGAGTGCCGTGTGTGACGAGCAGCAGACAAAGAGGTATTGGTGTATCAAATGTGAGTGACGGCAGAGTGAGTCTCGTAAGTGACGAGCAGCAGACAAAGAGGTGTCACGTGATTACTTGCGCAGCCAGCTAAGAGACGTGCGTAGACTACAGTGAGGAAGGCGTAGTGGTAACCAGTTGTGAATATCTGTGTTTAATTTATTTGTTTAAGTTGTATTAGTGTATTTAAGCTCTTGAGTAATTTAGTATAAGTGTATTTGTAAATAAAACTTGTATCATTCTTAACCCTAATTACTACACTCGGCTCTTGTATTCATTTGCAAATCTTCGGATCTACGGAAAAGCGTTTTTATAGAGAGAAAAACGTAACAATATGATAAACAGGTGTCTAGATCAAAAGCTTTTTCTTTAGTGTTTGTTGGTTACGCGTTTTGGGGCAAATGTTTGATAAGTGTGACCGTAGCTTAATCTAAGCAAATAAAGAATGCTGTGAGGAGATTTTCAAAATATCTCAACTTTAAATCTTGGTACGAAATTGGAACAACAATTTATCAAATTCCTCGGATGAAAATTTGTATTCAAAGTTGTTTACATTTGCTTCATATGTTTTTTTTTAATGCATGTTTTTTATTTATTGTATCTTCAAATATGAACTAACAATAAGTATTCAAATTTTAAATCTATAAAAAATATTATTAGGCCCGACCAATGTCGGACATAATAAGCTTAGTGATAGTTATTAATAGTTAATAATAATACATAAGTAGTGATAAGCAACAAAAAGAAAAAAGTGTTATCAAGCAGCTTCATCATCTAGAGAGTTGAATATTAGAGCCCGTGTATCTCTCTTTTTTAAGCGGATGTGTCCAGTAAAGTTTAAAATCTTACGAGCAAGCGGATTAGGATGTGATTCGAGTTTTGTTAGATATTTGCCGGCGTATTTTACAATTTCTTCAGTCACTAGTGGCATATTCAAATCGCGATGTATATTTGAATTTTTGATGTACCGATGTTATCATGCGTAAAATTTTATTTTGCCTTCGTTGAATTTTTTCTACATTTGAAGCTGAAGCAGTGCCCCATAGTTGAATTCCGTAACACCATATTGGCTTTAAAAGCGACTTGTATATTAAAAGTTTGCAGTCTAGGCTAAGTGTTGAATTTCTACCAATCAGCCAATGTACCTGAGTTAATTTAAGTTTCATTTGAGTTAACTTAGAGCCAATGTGGTGTTTCCATGTAAGTCGTCGATCAAGGTATATACCAAGATATTTCACATGTGAATGTTGAGGAACAACTTGATTGTTAATCCGAATGAGGGAGCAAGTATCTCTTCTTAGGGTGAACGTTATATGGACACACTTTTGTTCATTGACTTTAATTCTCCATAAGTTTAACCAAAGCTCCATCTGGCTTATGTGTTCCCCGAGTTTGCGGGATGCCTCATCAGGGTTTTCGTGCATACTAAGGCAGGCTGTATCGTCGGCAAATGTGGAAGTATGGATACTACTGCTCACAGGCATATCACAAGTATAAATCAAATATAAAACTGGTCCCAGTATGCTCCCCTGTGGCACACCGGATGAGATAGTTTCAGGCCTACTCGTAAAGTCTCCTTCCACAACAGTGAACTTACGGGAAATAATGTATCTTTCCAAAAGATTTAAAATGTTTATTTGGTAAGTAAGTCTTCAATTTTAAAATTAGGCCTTCATGCCACACTTTATCAAATGCCTGGGAAACGTCAATAAAGAGCGCAGAACAATACTTTTTTTCCTCAAAAGTTCTTCTTATAAATTGAACCAATCTGTGAGTTTGTTCAATGGTGCTATGCTGACTTCTAAAACCAAATTGATGGTCTGGTATGCACCCACTACTAATTAGAATTGGGGACCATTTTGTTTTGAGCAGTTTTTCGAAAAGCTTTGACATAGTTGATAGTAGACTTATTGGCCTATATGACTCAGCCTTGGTTAGATCTTTGCCCGGCTTTGGAATCATTTTAACCTTGGCAAGCTGCCAGCTGTGTGGATAATACTCCAGTCGTAAAATGGCATTAAATATGAATAATAGGATTCTCTTTGCAATACGAGGCAAGTTCATCAGCATCTGGATACTAATTCCATCAATACCCGGAGCTTTCTTCGGGTTGAGTTCGGCAATTCATTTTTGTAAATCACGCGTCTTAAACTTTATGTGTTGAGGGAGTAGAGCGACTACACTCGGCAAATCAGCAACACCAGTACATATGTTTGGCGTAAAAACGGATTTTAAGTGCTTAACAAATATGTTACCTTTTTCAGTATCGCTTCTTGCCCAACTTCCGGTAGATGTGCGTAGAGGTGGCTTATACTCAAGGGTGTTTTAAGCTTTCTAGCAGCGCACCACAAAGAGTAATTAGACGCTGGTGTGACATCAAGACCTTCCAGATAATTTTTAAAGAGATGCAGTTTTCTCAGATGCAAGCAACTCTTGGAGTCGTTTAGTGCACTCTTTAAATCTGATTTTATTTTGTGGTGATCTGTGCTGTTGCCATTCCCTTCTAGCTCTTCTTTTTTCACGTACGAGACGTTCAATGTCTGTAGAATAAATTTTATTAAACCCAGTCTGCGGATGGGAGATAGTGGCATGTTCAGCAGACTGTTTAATATTCTCGCTGAGATTAGCATTGTTAGATTCAATATCATCGGATGTTCTAAGGGTAATGTTTTCCGTACAATGACTACTGAGATATTTTTTTAACCCCAGCCAATTAACACGATTGATCATCTTCACATATGGGTCAGGTAAGTTACTTCTTAATGGACTACAAATTGTAATGATCGTCGGAGAGTGATCGGACGAGAGATCAAGAGAAGCTTGAACTTGAATTAAATCCCTAGAGATATTTTTTATGACGCCAAAATCTATAACATCCGGAATTTTTTATATGTCAGTAGGCCAATAAGTGGGCTCCCCACTCGAAATGACATCCAAGCCCATTTTTGAAATAGTGTTGAACAATGCTCGACCTCTGGGGGTAATAAGACGCGAACCCCAGAACGTATGCTTAGCATTGTAGTCGCCAGCTGCTACAAAACAAGGTCCAAGAGATTTGTAGAAATCCTCATATTGATTCTCAGTGATTGAAAATCTGGGAGGGGAGCAAATTGATGATATAACAAAATTTGTACAAAAACTTTCAATGCCAATATTTGTTGCTTGTAGCTGTTCTTCACAAATGTTATCAAGAACATAGTGCTTGAGTCTTGACTTTATTAGAATTGCTGATCCACCGCAAGCCCTTCCTTTGTATCATATATAGTGTAGCCATAAATTTTAAAAAGACTTCTCGAAGTCAAATGAGTCTCAGATACTAACATTATATCAATATTTTTTTCCGTGAGGAAGCGCTCAAGTTCATTTTTATGAAGGCGAATGCCGTTTGCGTTCCAGAAACATATTGTTAACGTGTTCATGGCTTATTAATTAATGCTTGAAGCAGAGTATTCTGCATTCGCAGCATTTCTTGCATCATGCTAGTCATATTTGTTGTAAAATTGTTGATAGTTTGCACCAGATTTTCAATAGTAGCTTCAAGGCGATTAAAATTAAAGCTTACGTCAGTATTTTTTGAATTATTTGGCGGGGAAACATTTTGTGTGGGAATTGAAGTTGTCTTAGCAGCATCTGCATACGATACACGGGAAGTAACTGGTTGGCTCATTTGCGCAAAAGTGGCAGAGTAAGCGTTTGCGGACTGAGCAGTAGCTAATTTAGGTTTTTGCACCATAGTATTCTTTACGAAAGAGTACACAGGACAACCTCTGTAGTTAGCGGTGTGATCACCTCCACAATTACTGCATTTTTTTATCACTTTGATCTTTTGGCTTATTGCAACTAGCAGTGCCGTGTAATTCGCCGCACACAACACAAACAGAGGGTAAATTGCAGTATGTTTTTGTATGGCCATATTCTTGGCAATTATGGCACTGTACAGGACCTGAACGCTTATGTGGCAACACTGTTGGCAAGTAATTTTTTTCGGTGGTTTGTCTTGCCAACAGTGTTGTTTAGCGATTCATTTAGAATATTTCGCTGTAGTAAAGCATTGGAAAAAATCTCTCATGTCTTGAAAAGTCTTATAAATACTCTTGTGCAGGACACTAGTACATACATACATATATACACATTTACAAAATTATATGAAAGAGTTTGTTGCATTGAATCAAAAAAATAGAGTGTGAAAAAGATTATGTTAATTAACGTTGCTGTTTCCAGGTTGCTACCGGTGTTGATTTAGACATTTTATTGTAGACATTACTGTCCGTGCCTCATTTTCCCTGGTTGCCAGATTTGTCGGCCTCGCTGGCATGCTGGCGTTCAGCTCCGGCTGAGCTCGCCGTCTTGGGGGGTGTTCTTGCCAACAGATTCAGGCAATAGCAACAAACAACAAAAAAAAATCATGCCAGCTGTGCTTGGTAGGATACCCCCAGGGGAGTGTATGGATTAATTCTGTAGACTACGGGTGTGGCAATCCCGGGGCCCCAGCTAGGGTAATGTAGCTTTTTCCGCTGGCGGACCTTTGGCTCATTACCCGTAAAACTTATGTGTTACTACCCAATCTCTGAATATAAACAGAGTAACGGATGTGCACATATTTATAAAAGGAAAACAAATATTGTACGCCCGTTGTTGTCAGCTAGGTGCAGCGTCACCTAGAACTGCCCCTGAGTTCAAAAGACGATAGAGGTGAAGCCCTTGTGGTGGAACTTCGAGGTCTAACCAGAGGCTACTTCTGGTACCACGGGCGCCGGTCGCCCGACAGCTGGACTGCTTAGAGATAAATGCATTGCGGTTGTCTAAAATTCTGTGCTAAAATGGCTTTCCGTCCTGGATACGACCCCAGGACACTCTCACTTTTTAGTGTCGGGTCTTAGTAGGCGCAGAAGTTTTGGTGGCGAGCTTGCGTTCTTCTCGCGTGAGTGGTCCTCGCTGCTCTGAAGTTTTGAGTGCATGTAGCGGTCGTCAGTTTCCTTTGCTAAAATGCCGAGTTCGTCCTACCCCAAAGGGGTAGACCCCTAAGGGGTTAAAGGGATGATTTTGGTAAGTGTGGAGTAGGCACTGGTTATTTGGTGACACAGGCATGCGTTCTTTATGGATGAGTGGTTAGCTGTGCCGGCAATGGTTGAGGAATTTTCTTGGGGACCTCGCTTAGGTGTATACACAACACCTAAGCGTGGAAACCGGAGAATTATCGTGGTGGTTGTGGTTTGCTACCAAATATCGCTGGGAGAATAGTCTTGGCTTCCCAGTGTTAAATCAATGCTAGTGGTTGGTGTGACGCGGTCAATCAGACACTGTTCTAGGTGCTGTTGCCATTCAACAGAGCTGCTATGGGCACGGACATAGCAGCAGAGTTTAGATAGCTCAAATTACCTCAGCAAGGTAATTGAATATAATACAGGGATAACTATATTCAAAGATTGCAACCTATGTGCCTTATGAAGTGGGCCATAGGTTCATTCTAAAAGGGTGCATGGGGGCGTTGATCTGGCGTCTAACCCACACCCGGTGGTTTGGCACACGTGAGATTAGGCCGTAACGGCAGGTACTCACGTAAAGCGATTGCACATCTGTGCTTGGTAGGATGTAAAAATCCAAGATGGAAAATATGTTTATAAATTTGGAGCCCGAAAGTGGAATTGTAAAATAAAGACAAAAAAAAACTATTCAAAAAACATAAAAAAGTGAAAAAAGTTTATGCCACAAACCCCACATACTTACAAGTCGTCTGCTCTCTCTCAACATAAAAGTTGAGTTAGCCGGTCTTTTTGGCTAACCGTGGCCTCCCTCCCTCTGAAATCCTACTGGATTTCACCATGGTAACCTGGCCTAAATTTTTATATAGGTTACCCCAAACCTTTATGATGGTTCCTTACCACTAGTCCCTACAGCCTAAAAAATTTACCTTAACCCATCATTTTGGGCAATAAAAAAATTTCAAATCAGATTGAAAAATATAAATAACATTTTAAATTTATTTACAAAAATAAAATAAACCGTAATAAAGAAATAAAATGTAATAAAGAAAACTATTCATTATAAAATTATTTAAGATTAAATTTTTTTTCTTTTTGATTTAATCAAAAAATAATAAAAAAAGGAAAATTTTTAAAAATCATAGAAAAAGGGTAAGTAAATTTTCTAACAAAATGATTCACAACTCTTTTATTACACAAATAATTAAGATTTCCAAACAAAAAAAATTGGATATTTCTATTTTTTATAGGGTAAACACCTATCATTTTAAGCCAAAGGGCTTATTATGGGGACTTGGGGCAGGTTTGAGCTCGAATCTGCTCCTAACAAGGTGCGACAAAACAAAACTGGCACTAGCAAAAAAAAAATATAAGTGTTTTCCCTATCTTTCAAAAAGTTAAGGGTTTTATATAGGTGTTTATAAAAATTACCGCTAAAAATTATTACAATTAAATTTTTATGCATATAAAACAGAGAAACAGTTAATCAAATTAATCAAAAAAAAAAACTTAACTTGCTTTCGTCCGTCGTCCGTACGTCCGTGTCTGTTGACAGGTAACTGGCTGCTCCAGAAATGTTACGGCTTACTTTATGGTTAGTGCGGGTTTTTGGCCAGTTCCCTCGTTGGATGTGGCGTGTTGAAGGCGAGTCATATTCTCTTTCTTAGGGCTTTTTCTTTTATTTATGCTTTGGTAAATTTTAATTTTGTTGAGTAGTTTTAAGTCTTGTTAATTTTAATTTTGTTGATATTTTTTTTTAAGTTTCTCCTTGATTGGTTTTAAGCTTTCAGGCATTGTTTGTTGTCTTTGTTGATTAGCTTTAAGTTTTGGCACTTTTTAACTTTGTTGAATAGTTTAAAGATTTCAATAAAATTTTTAATCTTTGTTGAACCATTTTCGGGTTCTAAATAATTTTTATTTTACGTGTTCAGTTTCAAGTTAAATTAATGTTAGTTTTAATTAGAAATAATTTTAATAGTCCTTTTTTTAAATTTTATTTTAATACTTCAATTAAAATCTAAAAAAAATTTTCTCAGTTAGTTTTAAATTTTAGGTATTTATATTTTTTCTTGAACAGGTTCAAGCGATTTCAAGTTTTGTTGATCAAAAATTCCACTTTTGTTGAATAGTTTTTAAGTATCAAAAAAATTTTTTTGAATTTTTGTTGAACACTTCTAAGGTTTTAAAAATTTTAATTATGTTTTCTAGTTTTAGTTTAATTAATGTTAGTTTTAAATTTGAGGTATTTCTATTTTTCGTTGAACAGTTTTAAGAGATTTTAAATTTTTGTTATTATTTTTAGGTTTAAATACAAATCTCACTTTTGTTGCTTAGTTTCACCTTTTTTTTTTGTTAATTTGCTTCACTACTCATCAATTTTTTTATCGTTTTATTTATAAAATAGCTTAATTTGATTAAATTTATTTTTTTTGTATCACTTGGCACTCAAATTCGTTTTCTATCACTTACATTTTTTCTTCCACAGATTTTTCCTCCAATAACCGCCAGCCACATCGTCCTTCCTTATTCGATCTTAAATCGTTAATTAATTCACACATCGTCCTCTTCGACCTACCTCTACTCGGTGTGCGCCAAAAATCGTCCGATGTCGTCCATCTTTTTTTTTTCTTCTTTTTTCCAAAACATTTTTTCCAGAAATTCTTCTGGCCATTTTCTTCTACCTTTTTTTCAATAATTTTTGTTTTTGTTTGTACATTTGTTTTCTTCTCTTTGGCGATCAGCTGTTGCTAAAACTTGGTGACCAGCTGTTGCTAAAACTTGGTGACCAGCTGTTGCCACCGAGGTTGCCACTAACCCTATTGCCTTACCGACCCACAGGGTGCCGTCACAAACCCAACCATTCTCGGGTCCATCAGTGGACCTAGAATGGGGAGGCGAAGAAAAAAAAACAAAATATATAAAGTTGTTTTTAACATTTTGGGTATTTGTAAATTCCACAAAAACGAAACGTGTTGGCATCTCAGTTTTTCATATTCACCACTCTTGTGGTGTAGTCACGACCATTGAAAAAGGACTGCAACTCTGTGTTTTGTGACTGGTGTCATCCCTGCCCTACAAGAAGGCTACCAGTCAATTGATTAGTCATTTGACTAGTAGCGACGACCACAACTTCGGTCACAGTCCCCAGTTAGTTTATTAGGGGCTTGGTGAAAAAAATGACCAAAACATTTGTGTACGTGTGATTTTTTCTCTCTCTAACTTATTAATTTCACTTAATTAAAACACATATATCTGAACTGCTTACTCTGCTACTTTTTTGCCAGTCACAGATTACAGAAGCATTGGTAAACTATGACTAGTCAATGGTTATAAGGCAACTGGTCACCTATTACTAGTCAATATTTACGTAGAAACTGTAACATATGACTAGTCAATGGTTACGTAAATAGTGGTAAACTGTGGCTAGTCAATGTTTACGTAAACACTGGTCAAAGTTTACCATACTTTATGGATATAAATTAAAATATGTATAAATTTTTGTATATTAAAATTAAGATTTATTAATAAAATAACAAGAAAGAGAAAAAAGCAATTCGCGCCTGCGTTTCAGATCTAAGTGCAATCTGGAATAAATAGTGTTATTGTTTGAAAAGTAATAACAATAGAGAGAGAGTGAAAATATTCAATACTTACAGTTTCTTCAATTACATCTAATCTTCTACCCAGCTCTTTCTGATTTGCCACAATTGTGGCCTGGGCATTGCTTAACATGCATTGGTGTTGTTCTATCGCGTCGAACCTTTGGTTTGCATCTTCAATGAAAAAAGAAATACTAGTTGCAATAAGATTTTTAAAAACTTTATTTGCATATACATATATACCTTTAGTGTCATTTTGGTTATGAGTATAATCATTCATGGTTTCCACCGTTCCTCCCAAAGAAAAAGTTCTTTTTGGAATTACATCTTGAGCTGAAAAGAAGGGAAGGAGTATGAAAATTTGGTATTTTCCTAATCTCTTATTTTCTATTTACTTACCACTGAAATCAGCAGCATCCTCTGCACTAGCACCCTCAAATAAATTTTGGCTCATGTAATTATAATAAAATTATTATTATTATTTTTAAAATTTTTAAACGCACTAATAATCCCAAATTAATATTTTACTTATTAAGTAAAATATTTTTTTTATTAAAAATACATTGAAATTGATTATTGAGGGGTTTAGCTGGATCGTATGCGCATTTAACTGTTGCTAATGCAGATTATCAGGGAACCTTTACCCAAAGCTTCTTAGAACAACTAGAGTTATTATATTATAAACTTTCATTTAAACAAATGAGAAGCTCAATAACAAATAAAATAAAAACAATATTTGTTATTGAGCTTCTCATTTGTTTAAATGAAAGTTTATAATATAATAACTCTAGTTGTTCTAAGAAGCTTTGGGTAAAGGTTCCCTGATGATCTGCATTAGCAACAGTGAAACGCACATACGATCCAGCTAAACCCCTCAACAATCAATTTCAATGTATTTTTAATAAAAAAAAAGTATTTTACTTAATAAGTAAAATATTAATTTGGGATTATTAGTGCGTTTAAAAATTTTAAACTTAAATTTTAACAATTCCCATAAAAAACACTAATTATTATTATTATAATTATTATTATTATTATTATCATTATTATTATTATCATTATTATTATTATAATTATTATTATTATTATTATTATTATTATTATTATTATTATTATTATTATTATTATTATTATTATTATTATTATTATTATTATTATTATCATTATTATTATTATTATTATTATTATTATTATTATTATTATTATTATTATTATTATTATTATTATTATTATTATTATTATTATTATTATTATTATTATTATTATTATTATTATTATTATTATTATTATTATTATTATTATTATTATTATTATTATTATTATTATTATATTATTATTATTATTATTATTATTATTATTATTATTATTATTATTATTATTATTATTATTATTATTATTATTATTATTATTATTATTATTATTATTATTATTATTATTATTATTATTATTATTATTATTATTATTATTATTATTATTATTATTATTATTATTATTATTATTATTATTATTATTATTATTATTATTATTATTATTATTATTATTATTATTATTATTATTATTATTATTATTATTATTATTATTATTATTATTATTATTATTATTATTATTATTATTATTATTATTATTATTATTATTATTATTATTATTATTATTATTATTATTATTATTATTATTATTATTATTATTATTATTATTATTATTATTATTATTATATTATTATTATTATTATTATTATTATTATTATTATTATTATTATTATTATTATTATTATTATTATTATTATTATTATTATTATTATTATTATTATTATTATTATTATTATTATTATTATTATTATTATTATTATTATTATTATTATTATTATTATTATTATTATTATTATTATTATTATTATTATTATTATTATTATTATTATTATTATTATTATTATTATTATTATTATTATTATTATTATTATTATTATTATTATTATTATTATTATTATTATTATTATTATTATTATTATTATTATTATTATTATTATTATTATTATTATTATTATTATTATTATTATTATTATTATTATTATTATTATTATTATTATTATTATTATTATTATTATTATTATTATTATTATTATTATTATTATTATTATTATTATTATTATTATTATTATTATTATTATTATTATTATTATTATTATTATTATTATTATTATTATTATTATTATTATTATTATTATTATTATTATTATTATTATTATTATTATTATTATTATTATTATTATTATTATTATTATTATTATTATTATTATTATTATTATTATTATTATTATTATTATTATTATTATTATTATTATTATTATTATTATTATTATTATTATTATTATTATTATTATTATTATTATTATTATTATTATTATTATTATTATTATTATTATTATTATTATTATTATTATTATTATTATTATTATTATTATTATTATTATTATTATTATTATTATTATTATTATTATTATATTATTATTATTATTATTATTATTATTATTATTATTATTATTATTATTATTATTATTATTATTATTATTATTATTATTATTATTATTATTATTATTATTATTATTATTATTATTATTATTATTATTATTATTATTATTATTATTATTATTATTATTATTATTATTATTATTATTATTATTATTATTATTATTATTATTATTATTATTATTATTATTATTATTATTATTATTATTATTATTATTATTATTATTATTATTATTATTATTATTATTATTATTATTATTATTATTATTATTATTATTATTATTATTATTATTATTATTATTATTATTATTATTATTATTATTATTATTATTATTATTATTATTATTATTATTATTATTATTATTATTATTATTATTATTATTATTATTATTATTATTATTATTATTATTATTATTATTATTATTATTATTATTATTATTATTATTATTATTATTATTATTATTATTATTATTATTATTATTATTATTATTATTATTATTATTATTATTATTATTATTATTATTATTATTATTATTATTATTATTATTATTATTATTATTATTATTATTATTATTATTATTATTATTATTATTATTATTATTATTATTATTATTATTATTATTATTATTATTATTATTATTATTATTATTATTATTATTATTATTATTATTATTATTATTATTATTATTATTATTATTATTATTATTATTATTATTATTATTATTATTATTATTATTATTATTATTATTATTATTATTATTATTATTATTATTATTATTATTATTATTATTATTATTATTATTATTATTATTATTATTATTATTATTATTATTATTATTATTATTATTATATTATTATTATTATTATTATTATTATTATTATTATTATTATTATTATTATTATTATTATTATTATTATTATTATTATTATTATTATTATTATTATTATTATTATTATTATTATTATTATTATTATTATTATTATTATTATTATTATTATTATTATTATTATTATTATTATTATTATTATTATTATTATTATTATTATTATTATTATTATTATTATTATTATTATTATTATTATTATTATTATTATTATTATTATTATTATTATTATTATTATTATTATTATTATTATTATTATTATTATTATTATTATTATTATTATTATTATTATTATTATTATTATTATTATTATTATTATTATTATTATTATTATTATTATTATTATTATTATTATTATTATTATTATTATTATTATTATATTATTATTATTATTATTATTATTATTATTATTATTATTATTATTATTATTATTATTATTATTATTATTATTATTATTATTATTATTATTATTATTATTATTATATATTATATTATTATTATTATTATTATTATTATTATTATTATTATTATTATTATTATTATTATTATTATTATTATTATATTATTATTATTATTATTATTATTATTATTATTATTATTATTATTATTATTATTATTATTATTATTATTATTATTATTATTATTATTATTATTATTATTATTATTATTATATTATTATTATTATTATTATTATTATTATTATTATATTATTATATTATTATTATTATTATTATTATTATTATTATTATTATTATTATTATTATTATTATTATTATTATTATTATTATTATTATTATTATTATTATTATTATTATTATTATTATTATTATTATTATTATTATTATTATTATTATTATTATTATTATTATTATTATTATTATTATTATTATTATTATTATTATTATTATTATTATTATTATTATTATTATTATTATTATTATTATTATTATTATTATATTATTATTATTATTATTATTATTATTATTATTATTATTATTATTATTATTATTATTATTATTATTATTATTATTATTATTATTATTATTATTATTATTATTATTATTATTATTATTATTATTATTATTATTATTATTATTATTATTATTATTATTATTATTATTATTATTATTATTATTATTATTATTATTTTATTATTATTATTATTATTATTATTATTATTATTATTATTATTATTATTATTATTATTATTATTATTATTATTATTATTATTATTATTATTATTATTATTATTATTATTATTATTATTATTATTATTATTATTATTATTATTATTATTATTATTATTATTAATTATTATTATTATTATTATTATTATTATTATTATTATTATTATTATTATTATTATTATTATTATTATTATTATTATTATTATTATTATTATTATTATTATTATTATTATTATTATTATTATTATTATTATTATTATTATTATTATTATTATTATTATTATTATTATTATTATTATTATTATTATTATATTATTATTATTATTATTATTATTATTATTATTATTATTATTATTATTATTATATTATTAATTATTATTATTATTATTATTATTATTATTATTATTATTATTATTATTATTATTATTATTATTATTATTATTATTATTATTATTATTATTATTATTATTATTATTATTATTATTATTATTATTATTATTATTATTATTATTATTATTATTATATTATTATTATTATTATTATTATTATTATTATTATTATTATTATTATTATATTATTATTATTATTATTATTATTATTATTATTATTATTATTATTATTATTATTATTATTATTATTATTATTATTATTATTATTATATTATTATTATTATTATATTATTATTATTATTATTATTATTATTATTATTATTATTATTATTATTATTATTATTATTATTATTATTATTATTATTATTATTATTATTATTATTATTATTATTATTATATTATTATTATTATTATTATTATTATTATTATTATTATTATTATTATTATTATTATTATTATTATTATTATTATTATTATTATTATTATTATTATTATTATTATTATTATTATTATTATTATTATTATTATTATTATTATTATTATTATTATTATTATTATTATTATTAATTATTATTATTATTATTATTATTATTATTATTATTATTATTATTATTATTATTATTATTATTATTATTATTATTATTATTATTATTATTATTATTATTATTATTATTATTATTATTATTATTATTATTATTATTATTATTATTATTATTATTATTATTATTATTATTAATTATTATTATTATTATTATTATTATTATTATTATTATTATTATTATTATTATTATTATTATTATTATTATTATTATTATTATTATTATTATTATTATTATTATTATTTATTATTATATTATTATTATTATTATTATTATTATTATTATTATTATTATTATTATTATTATTATTATTATTATTATTATTATTATTATTATTATTATTATTATTATTATTATTATTATTATTATTATTATTATTATTATTATTATTATTATTATTATTATTATTATTATTATTATTATTATATTATTATTATTATTATTATTATTATTATTATTATTATTATTATTATTATTATTATTATTATTATTATTATTATTATTATTATTATTATTATTATTATTATTATTATTATTATTATTATTATTATTATTATTATTATTATTATTATTATTATTATTATTATTATTATTATTATTATTATTATTATTATTATTATATTATATTATTATTATTATTATTATTATTATTATTATTATTATTATTATTATATTATTATTATTATTATTATTATTATTATTATTATTATTATTATTATTATTATTATTATTATTATTATTATTATTATTATTATTATTATTATTATTATTATTATTATTATTATTATTATTATTATTATTATTATTATTATTATTATTATTATTATTATTATTATTATTATTATTATTATTATTATTATTATTATTATTATTATTATTATTATTATTATTATTATTATTATTAATTATTATTATTATTATTATTATTATTTTATTATATTATTATTATTATTATTAT